>JARVZY010002550.1:0-665000 GCA_030686995.1 Artemisia argyi
TACAATTATTATAGTGTAAGATATATATTGTTGATGTTTCATGTAATACTAGCATGGTACTCGCGCGTTGCAGCGGCAGGTATCCTGAAATAAAATTTCTCGATTAATAATGTATTTTAGTTTATTATGTTCTTTTTAACAATAAATTTACGGATATCAAAAATTTCGTATAAACCGTGCCCGTTCGGGCTCGAACCCGTTGGCCCGTGCCTGTTCGGGCTCGAGCCCGTTTGGTCCGCGCCCGTTCGGGCTCAAGCCCATTTGGCCCGTTGCTCGTTCGGGCTTGAATATAGTAAAACCTCTATAAATTAATAGTGTTGGGACCGGGATATTTTATTAATTTAGCGAGATATTATTATATTGATAACTTAATAATTTATTAATTTAAAGAGGTTTTACGAATAGCCTTTAAATTTTCAAGTCTAATATAATAGCTAGTTACAATTTATACTCATTAGAAACAAAAAATAAATTTGAAAAACAATTTCCAATTAACATTTTATTAATTCACATTTACATTTTATGAAAATAAAATTAACATTTTTTGTTGCAATACAAAAAGACAATCCACAAACTTTTTAGTTCAATAAAGAGATTTTAAGATAAACTCAATATAGAATTGAATTTCAACAATAAACAAGTGACTATAGATTTATTTTTTTACTAAACAATCTTAGGATTTTGAAGTGTATCTCTCTCAAACACACACACATATATGCATAAATATGGAGTTTTAAGTAATTATTAATTTATAATTTCGTTGGGACTAATATATATACATTGTGATTTCAAAAAAATTATTATCTTATTAATCGATTGGGGTACAAGTTGGGATCGAGCAAATTATTAATTTTATCGATGTTATTAATTTATCGAGTATTAATTTATAGAGGTTTTACTGTATTTGTATAATGTGCTTTATTATTTGTAGTAGTGAAATTTAATGCAGGAATTGTGTTTAATTTGGTTGTACAATATGCTTGATAATTTGTATTTCTTATATAAGATGTGTTTTAATAACTGTATTTATTGACCAATTAAATAATTGACTATATTAAATACTTCATCCGTCCCATAGTAAGTGTCCACAGTAAAATATTTGGATGTCTCAAATTAAGTGTCTATTTGTACCTTTCAACCAATAAGATGAGAGTTTAGTGGGTAAAAGTAATATTTGATTGGTGAAAAGTTTAGTTAGTGGAATCTCCTAAAACTTTGTTCATTATGAAAGTGGACACTTAATATGGGATGGAGGTAGTAGCATTAATGTGGTGTTTTGTTGTACACTATGTTTCTTGTCTTGTATGTTTGAAAACTATGTGCATTAAAGTCTTGTACACTATGATTCTTTTCTTGTAAGTAGTAGTCATTATAGCCATCAATAACATTGACCACTTTAATAGCATTAATGTTGTAAGACTGAAAATTACATCATGCTATTTTGTTGTACACTATGCTTATTTTGTTGTAAATTTGAAAATTGGTTGCAGCTATTGTACATTGTGCTTAAATGATTATACTTTTTGGTGAATGGGTGTTTTTAATAATATTAATGTTGATTTATAGAATTTTGGTCTTAAAATGATACCAGGCTTTATTTTATTGTACAATATGCTTACTTTGTTGTAATTCTGAAAATTGAATGCATTAAAGTGTTGTAAACCATGCTTAATTTCTTGTAACATTTAAAATTTTGGAGAGAAAGTCATTTATGCTTTATATATAGTATAGATTTACATTGTCAAGCTTTCATCATCGTCCCATATGACAACAACATCATTTCATTTCCAACTTATTAAATTGGGATTTGATTTAAATATGAAGCGGGATTTGAAGCCAGATTGGGATGAATCCATAAAAAAGAATGCCTCATTTTATGTTCATTGTTTTATTGTTACAATTACTAGTTATAATACATGTGCACGTATGGGGTTTTTTGAAAAAAGTTATTTTATGTTTTATTATTGATAAATATAACAAACGTTTTAAAGTGTCGTTATTTGTTTCTGTTGTTGGATTTAAAAAAAATCTTATGTATATATGTTCTTATTTATTTATTATTCAAGCAAAATGACATGCACTAATATAGCGAGATTGACCATATTTATCGAGTATTAGATAAGAATTTGATAAGATTTATTTTAATGTATTATTATTGACTAAATTTGATTGTTGCTTTTTGCAATTTTTGAAAATGTGACCAACCGGTCAAGATCAAATGTAAGGTTACATAAGAGAATTACTCGACGTTTACGTTTAATTAACTAAATTTTAGGCAAATAACAACCTCTTGCGAATAAGATCACGATAAGACAAGGATGACTCGGCCAAGTTTTCACCTTGATCATGTCTCAGATAAACCATCTCACCAACCCATCTAGAATCGACAACTCTAATATATAGTGTATTACTCACGATAACGCCAAAGATCCACATACTAATTAAACATAAATACTTAACTGTAAATATAAGTGTTCAACAATCATATTTAACTAGAAGGGTACCCGCGCAATGCGGCGGCGGGTACCATGTGATTAAATTTTGTGACGAGTAAATGTTGTTCATTTATACATTATTTCTAACGATAACTTTACGAAAGAATAATAATTTTTAATTAAAATAACTATAACGCATAACAATTCAAACTATTTGATCTCCAAATAGACGTGTGAGAGAGATATGAAATGGTTGTAGATTTATATGTTAGATGCGATTACACGTTTTTAATAATCATTATCGATAATAACTAACTTTTAGCGGTTACAAGTATTAATATGGTGACATTGTTTTTTTCTCATTAAAATCACATTTATTTCATTAAAATGACATGTTATAAGTTTTGACCAAGTAAATTACAATTAAGTTTTTATGGCTTTCTTTAACAAGAAATGTTTTTGGTCTTAAGATTTTTAAGACTTCTTTATTTAGAATGTCCTAAATGCTTTATAAAGGAGTGTAGATTTGGTCTTAGCCACAACAAATTGATATAACCTATTTGTAAACATAGCATTACTGTATGCATCGTAGCAAATGCACGACCTACTTTTATTACATCCAAAAATCAACCATTATATATGACATTTTACGTACCATTACTGTTAGTTTTATAGACATTATAATAATAGTTGTGTGTTAGGATCGAACTCGAGATCACGGGATTGCACACAATACGTATGAAGAGTAAAAGAATAATTATTTATAAATGTTATATGTAATTATTAATAAACACAAAACTAGTAACGACCGTTAGTATTTAACGGAGAATGACTAACGACCGTTAGACGAAGATTAGGAAAGTAATACTTGTGAATAATTGAAAACAAGAGAAGGTTCCGGAATCCCCTTGAGGGATGTGTGACCGATCGGCCAAGGGGGTCTCCCCACCTCCTTTGTGCCTTGAGCTCCAAGTATTCACTAGTATATAAATACCTCATGGGTTATTAGTTTTCTCATAACTTGTACACACATAATAGGTGTTTTTCTTTCTCTCTTCTTGTCCCTAAAATCGATCCATCAACAATCCCTTCCAAGGGATTCAATTTTCATTAAGTTAAAAAGTTTTGTGTTTAATTTACTTGCATAAACTTTTACTTGAATTAGTACGTGTGTACAAGAATGCGATTCAAACACACTATTGTTTGATTCTTGGATTGAATTACAAAAGAGATAAGGGGTAATTCTTATAATTCACATAAACCCTAATTAGGGTTCTTGATTTGAAGATTGCATTTGATTATTGTTCGGGCTAGTATCACAAAGGTATGTTTACTTTTATATTTGATTAATTAATTACATATTCCATGATATTGTAATTGCTTCCGCTATGCTCACTTGATGTGTTTGGTTTATTTTATATGATTGTCGTGATATCATAATTCCAACAGTGGCATCTAGAGCCGTTATAATGTAATTAATTATCGAAATGCATAAAAATTGAATCTTGATTCGTTTAGTTACATGTTTTTAGGGTTTTTTGATTCCTAACCCTAATTTTTATTGGGTCTTTTGACCTTTTAGGGTTTTAGGGTTTTGGTTTTGATTTTTTAATATGATTAGAAACCCTATGATGTCATGTAGTTGGTTATGCATTTTAGTAAACGATCTTGGTGCAATATGTTTATTGTTAATCATAATCCATGAAAAGTGCATGTTTGCATGGATTTTATTGTGTGATAATTTAAATGGTTTAAATTGGATATATGTATTAATGGTTAAGTTATATCGAAACATGTAAATATATTAATAGATGTCGAATTGGGGAAGACTCCAATATTAAGTAATCAATTACGTGCTATTTTACGCAATCGATTTATCGATGTATGTGGTTCTTTTTCCTTTGAAGAAGAAAGCCCTAATTGAATAAATGCGTTATATACCTAGTTTGATTATAAATAGGATTATTGAATATATTTTGCATGTGGCTACATGTTTATACATATTTAATTGTTATTATTATGTATATGTTTATTTGGTTGTTTTATTTTTTATTATGTATTACTTGTTTTTTGTTTATTATTATGTTAGACATGTTTATAAACGAAAAAGGGTAATTTTTGAATAGAAAAATAATATGGACTAAATAAATGGCGAAATTGTTTTGGTTTTTAAGAGCTTAAATTTCAAAGGATTGGTTGATTGATGTTTTTGTACGTAATGGTTAACTAGGCCCGACCGAACTTTACACACTACAAGATGGGTATAAGGTTGGCTTCGCATTAAATTGTGGCCTTAGATAGACAACATTCTGTCTTAACGCTCGTTTGTGTGTAAATTAGACTTACCGAACAACCATTACACGTACATTGTCATCTTAAGGGTGAATTCACCACAATTCCATAATGATTATCCGAAACACTAAGCCTTAGGGCTTATGCAAAAGTACGATATAGTAGACGATAATTGTTGGTAATTCTTTAATTGGTGAACCCGATACCTCAATCAAAACTTTGCTATTTTACACTTAGTTAATTGGTAATAAAAATGTTTTATAAAACCAATGTTATGAAATTGTATGCATGCTTCTTCATACATTATTTTAATAACGTCAAAATTAATACCCTTATAAAATTAAGTCAAATGCCATCTAATTAAGAACACTTGAAGTTGTAGTTTACGTCATGTGAGAGCTTGGCTAGATTGCAACGGAAAGGTAAATTTCATAAACTCATTGCTAGCAGATCAACTGATGTAATGGATTTGTGAGTTTGCAGTTTTTAAGTTAGACGACTTAAATTGAGTAGGAAGTGAGATCTTGGACTCAAGGCATTATGATGGGGATTAAACATGCTTAGAATACAAATGTTTTGTGATTGTAAATTCCATAAATCTAGGAATAGGACAAATATTATGCCAATTATTGTATGACAAGTTACCTCATATTATACTTTCATTACTAGCAGATCAACTGATGTGATGAAACTATGTTTATGGAGGATCCTAGTTTTCAAGATTATTCTATGGATATGATTTCCTTGGGTATTTTATTTTCTTGAAAATTGTATTATCAAAAATACTAATGTTTTGAACTTTCTTTATCTGTAGAAATGGCTCAAACTGATAACACCAACTTACGTTCTGTGTTCAAGGCTTACTTTGAACGAGAAAAATTGACTGGCTCAGAGAATTTCAATGATTGGTATCGTTCACTCAGGATTGTCTTGCGAGTGACTGGTCAACTTGAAATCTTGAAGACGCCTTGTCCTGCAGAACCAACTGGCCCTGAAGCTACTAATGCTGCTAAGGCTGATTGGAAAATAGTTTGTAAGGAACATATTGATGTGGCCACAATGATGTTAGGGGCGATGTCACCTGCTTTACAAAGGCAGTTTGAAGAATTCTTTCCTATGGACATGATTGTTGAACAAAAGAAACTATATGAGAAACCATCAAATGTAGAGATTTACGATTTGATGTAGTCTCTACATCGTTGTAAGCAGGGCGATGGTGAACCTATGAGTGCTCATGTGTTGAAAATGAAGAGTTTCATGGATCAACTACAAACACTTGGTAAACCCTATGACAATGATATGGCTGTGAACTTAATCAATAGATCCCTTAATAAGGAATTTAGTGGTTTTGTGAGGAACTTCAATATGCGTATGGGGAAGACAGTAAGTGAATTGCACGCACTGCTCATTGATTATGAGAAAGGTTTACCACAAAAGGTTCCTACACTCCAAGTACTAGCTATTCAAGGGGGTAGAATTAACAAGCCAAATGCGAACAAGAAGAAGGGTAAGGGTAAGGCTAAGGCTGACAAGAATAAGCAAGTTATGGCTTATCAACCTCCTCAACCTAAGAAAAAACCCTCCTAAGAAGGATAATCCGAAGAAGGATCAAGGATGCCATTATTGCAAGGTGATGGGTCACTGGAAGAGGAATTGTCCTCTTTATCTCGATGACTTGCGAAATAATAAGGTTAAGAAGACTGGGCACATGGGCACCAGTACTTCAGGTAACTTATTTGTCATTCAATTATTTACTTTATCTCATAAATTAAATTCCTGAGTATATGATACTCAATGTGGTATTAACATTTGTAATACACTACAGGGGTTTAGAGAGGAAATGAAACTATCTTATGGGGAGCAATTTCTGCATGTGGGCAATGGAGCACAAGCAGCAGTTGAAGCCATAGGAGTGTTTAATTTAGTTTTACCTTCTGGTTTAATACTGATTTTAAACAATTGTCATTATGCACCTTCTATTATTAGAGGTGTTGTTTCCTTTTTATGTTTGTTGGATCTTGATTTTACTCATACTATTGATGGCAATAAAATTCATGTTTCTTTAAATGGTGTATTTTATTTTAATGTTGTTGCTGTGAATGGTGTGTTTGAAATTGATATGAATGATTGTATGTCCAACAATAATAATAATTCAATGTACAGCATTAGTAAGAGAATGAAGTATGACTTGAATTCTTCTTACCTTTGACATTGTAGACTTGCCCATATAGGCAAGACTCGCATGCAAAAGCTGCAACAAGATGGGCTTTTAAAAAATATCAATGATGAGTCATTTGATAAGTGTGAGTCTTGTATTTCTGGGAATATGGAAAGAGCTTCAGATCTACTTGGTTTGATACATACTGATGTGTGTGGACCACTTAGACATGTGTCAAGGAAAGGTGCCGTCTACTTCTTAACTTTTACAGATGATTTCAGCCGTTATGGTTATGTTTATTTACTTAAACATAAACATGAGGTGTTTGAAACATTTAAGGTTTTTAAAGCAGAAGTAGAATTGCAATTAGGAAAGAAGATTAAAGCTCTTCGTTCTGATCGAGGTGGTAAATACCTTAGTCAAGATTTTAAAGATTTCTTAACTGAGAATGGAATTGTCCAGAATCTCACATCTCCATATACTCCACAACAAAATGGTGTATCTGAGAGAAGGAATCGTACATTGTTGGACATGGTTCGATCAATGTATAATCTTACTAATCTTCCTTTGTCTTTTTGGGATTATGCTCTTTAATCAGCTGTTTGTATTTTGAATATGGTTCCCACAAAGAAGGTTGATAAGACACCATCTGAGATGTGGACTGGAAAAGCTCCGAACTTGTCTTATTTAAAGGTCTGGGGTTGTGAGGTGTATGTTAAACATGACTCACAAGATAAACTCCAACAAAGATCTGTAAAGAGCATTTTTGTAGGATACCCAAAGGAAACAATGGGTTACTACTTTTACTACCCACCTGAGTACAAAGTGTTTGTTGCTAGGTATGGAGACTTTCTTGAAAGTGATCTTGTATCTCAAGAAGTCAGTGGGAGAGTATATGATCTAGAATATGATAAATATAATGCATTACCTTCAGAAAACACTAGCCAACTTCCTATAGAACCTGAAAGTCTGGGTCCTCCACCGGAAGTTGAAGTAGTTCCCATTCGTAGGTCTTCTCGACCTGTGAAAGCTCCTGACCGTCTATGTCTTAATGTAGAGGTTGAGGAAAATATAGTAGGGGATCTTAATGAACCTACTAGTTATAGATCTGCCATTAATAGTCCTGAAAAAGAAAAATGGAAAGCTGCTATGAATGGGGAAATACAATCCATGCATGATAATGAAGTCTAGACAGAAGTAGACCTTCCTCCTGGTGCCAAGGTAGTTGGGAGTAAATGGTTCTACAAGATTAAGACTGACATGGATGGAAATGCACAAAATTATAAGGCTTGTCTGGTTGCTAAAGGTTTTACTCAAACTTTTGGAATTGATTACGAGGAGACTTTTTCTCCTGTAGCAGACATAAGAGCTATAAGGATTCTCATAGCTATAGCAGCGTACTATGACTATGAGATATGGCAAATGGATGTGAAAACCGCTTTCTTAAATGGTCATCTAGATGAAGACATCTATATGGCACAACCAGAAGGGTTTGAAAATCTTAAGTTTCCAAATCATGTATGCAAACTTCAACGATCCATTTATGGATTGAAGCAAGCATCACGACAATGGAACAAGAGGTTTGATGCTGAGATCAAAAAGTTTGGATTCACTCAAAATCTTGATGAGCCATGTGTGTATCACAAAGCTAGTGGGAGTGATAATGTAATTTTCCTAATTTTATATGTTGATGACATATTGATCATGGGAAAAGACATTCTAAGTTTGCAAAAAGTTAAGGCATATCTTGGAAAGTGTTTTTCTATGAAAGATTTAGGAGAAGCTGCATACATTCTGGGAATCAAAATCTATAGAGATAGATCAAGGCAGTTAATTGGATTAAGTCAAACTGCTTACATTGACAAAATGTTGAAAAGGTTCAATATGCAAATTTCCAAGAAAGGATATTTGCCAATGGAAGTAAAACATGGCTTATGTGATGAGTTTTGTGCTTCAACACCTGCTGAGGTGGCTCGCATGAGTAAAGTTCCTTATGCTTCGGCTGTAGGATCTATTATGTATGCGGTAAAATGCACAAGGCCAGATGTGGCGTTTGCTCAAAATATCACCAGTCAATTTCAACAGAATCCATGTGAAAAACATTGGATTGCTGTTAAGCATATTCTTAAGTATCTGAGAAATACAAAAGATATGTTTTTGGTAGATGGTGGAGAACCAGCTGCAGAACTTGGTGTTACAGGTTTCTGTGATGCGTCCTTTCAAAGTAATAAAGATGATTCGAAGTCTCAGACGGGTTATGTCTTTGTAATCAATGGAGGAGCAGTAGACTGGAAGAGCAAAAAGCAGAGTACAATTGCGATGTATGGGACAGAAGCTGAATACATTGCTGCTTCGGAAGCTGCTACAGAGGCTGTGTGGATTAGGAAATTCATTTCAGGGCTTGGTGTTATGCCTTCAATTTAATTACCTATTAATATGTATTGTGACAATTCTGCTGCAATCATATTTGCCAATGAACCTGGAGTCATGAGAGGCACCAGACATTTTCTACGGAAGTATCACTTTGTTCGTGAAAAGGTTAACGAAGGTGAAATAAATCTGCTGAAAGTTCACACAGATGATTACTTAGCTGATCCGTTCACTAAGGCTTTGGCGAAAGAAAAGCTTTATGAATTAGCCAATAGAATTGGGCTTAAATTAGCTAGTAGTTTCATGCATAACTGTGATTAGTATTTGGATAAAGAATATTGTAAATAATTATTATTTTAATGAAATAAAGTATTTTGGTATGTTTATTTCTATTATTAATTGTTGTTGTCCAATTTTTGCATGTTTAAATTCATGAATAAGAGTTATTCTAAATTGTCCGTTGTCAGTTAATAATATGGGAATATTATTAAATTAAGACAAATCTGAAGGTTGGTATAATATACTTAAAGTATATTGATGCGTAGTCATGCCATTTCAGATGATATTCGATGATACTGAATATAGGACTTATCCCGACTATATGATGTTACTTTATGGATCTTGTCATTAAGTAAATCATAAGAAGTTATCCTCAGACTTGAGATACAAGATAACGGTCATGAATGTAGTACATTTTTTGTGGAACAACTTAACGCTACACGTAACTGGTAGTCATAAGGGTTGTTTTCGGAAGTGTTACAAAGTTTGTGTGTTTTGCTTATAGTCAATATAGAATTTGTTCTTCAAATTAATTTTTGAAGTTTAATAATGTTGGGCCCCTCGTAGGGTTGTCAAGGTGTTTGCGTGGCCACGCCCAAGGTCTTTCCTGAAAGGTTCAGAAGATTTGGTAATCTTGTCAATCTCTAACAACGAGAAACAGAATGGCTAAATAAGGAATGACCTAGATCCATATCCTTATTAACGTAGTATTAGAAACAAAGGGATAATAATAATGAGAAATCATTAAAAGGTTTTCCAGGAGCCTTACTCGAGTTGTACTATAGGCATCGGCGTGTTGCAAGACGCTAACCGATGTGATCACACTATTATTATATGTCTAAGTGGGAGCTGTTAGTTTTATAGACATTATAATAATAGTTGTGTATTAGGATCGAACTCGAGATCACGGGATTGCACACAATACGTATGAAGAGTAAAAGAATAATTATTTATAAATTTTATATGTAATTGTTAATAAACACAAAACTAGTAACGACCGTTAGTATTTAACGGAGAATGACTGACAACCGTTAGACGAAGATTAGGAAAGTAATAATTGTGAATATTTGGAAAAAAGAGAAGGTTCCGGAATCCCCTTGAGGGATGTGTGACCGATCGGCCAAGGGGGTCTCCCCACCTCCTTTGTGCCTTGTGTGGAAAACTAGAAAGGGGGGGGGGGGGTTGAATAGTTTTACGTCTTTTTAATTTTATTATGAAAACTTAGTTTAGTTATAAAACTTTGTTTACTTTTAAAACTTTGATTCGATCTTATGTGAACTCAAATCTTGAACAATATAAACAACTATATCAAAGTATGAACAATAATAATAATGTAAGCTAAGTATGTAAAATCAATACATGCATAATATAAACAATTATAGCTATATACGAGAGATAAGTAAGTAAACGTTTATTATGTAATCCTTAATTATATGTTGTATGAAAACTATACTTGATCGAAATGATCAATTATATGTATGTTATCTTTTTAGTTTGATTGTAAAGACTTTGTTTAGTGAATGAAACTTTTGTTTGATCTTAAAGTGAAATCAACACTAGTACTATATGAGCAACTATATAAATATACGTCTATGTCTACGAAAGTAATAACGATATTAGCAAGATAATAAGTAAGAGATGGAAAGATCAAACCGCGAGACAAAGCATTTATAGTGGTTCGGCTACAAGGACACCTTCCTTGCCCTACTCCACTCCCCGAGTCACCTACTCGAGAGTTTTCTTCACTATGTCAACAAGCTCCCTTATGGCGGAGAAAAATTTACACACCACAACTTCGTCACAACTTAATCACAACTTCTACACAATTTCTTCACACCTATCTATCTTCACAACTATCTTCTTCCCAACTATCTTCTTCACACCTATCTATTTCACACCTATCTTCTTCAAAACTATCTACTTCACACCTATCTTCTTCACAACTATCTACTTCCTAACTTTCTTCTTCACAACAATCTACTAACCAATCACACTATCTATACACCAAGCAAAACTATCTACTATCAAATATTCACAACTAATTACACAAAGAGATAGATACAATGGATGATCTTCTAACAACTTGGATGTGGAGGTCACAACAAGTTGTAATACTTCTTGTCTTGGAGGATAGAATTATTCTTCTCTTGCACTTGAGAGGATAATGTTTGGATCACTTTGAAACAAAGATTTATGTATGTATGATCAAAGGATTTAGAGAATAGAGATGGAGATCTAGAACAGAAAGTTTTGGAGTGCAAAAGGTAAGAAAAATCTGTGAAATGAACCATAGGGGAAAAAATACTGTTTGGGAGTGTGGGCGGTCCCCTTAATTGTATGGCCGGTCCCCTTAATTTACTAGCTGGTCCCCTTAATTAATTAAGGGGGCAGGCTAATACAAAAAAATTTCTTCAGAATTTTTGTCTTTTTGTGGGGAAGGTTTTTCTTGAAGAATATGGCCGTTTTTTGGGTACAAAATTGAATTCAAAATATTTATTTTGAATAAACATTTCTTATAAATACAAAAAAATATTTTGTATAAGTTTAAAAATGTTTGTCCCACTTTAAAAAATGTAAGGTTTGTAAAGATAAAAATTCCTTTGATCATAAAATACATTAGACACTTTGTTTATTCATACCTTAAGTGATTTGGATGCTAAAGTGAATATTTACGACGAAATACTTGTTTACATCATAATTTGTAGTTCAATGAGTTTACGTTTTGTGATTATCAAAACATAGAGATGTCGATATATGTTAATAACGTTTTAAGGCATTATTTAGAGTAAATTGCAAAAATCGTCCCTAAAGTTTGACCAATTTGCATGTTTCGTCCTACAAATTTCGAAACTGCAAGGATCGTCCCTAAAGTTTCGCCCGTGTGCATGTGTCGTCCCTAAAGTTTGGCCCGTGTGCATGTATCGTCCCTAAAGTTTGACCAATTTGGGACGATATATGCCCCAAAAGGACGATATTTGCCCCAAAAGTTTGCCACAGGGACGATTTTTGCAGTTTCAACAGTTCTGGGATGAAACATGCAAATTGGCCAAAGTTTAGGGACGATTTTTGCAATTCCCTCCATTATTTATATCAACACCCTGAGCTCCAAGTATTCACTTGTATATAAACACCTCATGGGTTATTAGTTTTCTCATAACTTGTACACACATAATAGGTGTTTTTCTTTCTCTCTTCTTGTCCCTAAAATCGATCCATCAACAATCCCTTCCAAGGAATTCGATTTTCATTAAGTTAAAAAGTTTTGTGTTTAATTTACTTGCATAAACTTTTACTTGAATTAGTACGTGTGTTCAAGAACGCGATTCAAACACACTATTGTTTGATTCTTGGATTGAATTACAAAAGAGGTAAGGGGTAATTCTTATAATCCACATAAACCCTAATTAGGGTTCTTGATTTGAAGATTGCATTTGATTCTTGTTCGGGCTAGAATCACAAATGTATGTTTACTTTTATATTTGATTAATTAATTACATATTATATGATCTTGTAATTGCTTCCGCTATGCTCACTTGATGTTTTTGATTTATTTTATATGATTGTCATGATATCATAATTCCAACAATTACTTCACATAAAAAAAAACCGGAATATTTCACTCAAAACTACCAGTTTCATACGATCAACTGTTGTGCCTACTAATTACCATCTCATGACTTCTTTCTTAAATTTGATGTCTTGATGCTGATTTTTAACACCTGACACCATCAGACCCACCCTATTGCGGTGACCCCGAGCCACTTTTCTTCAATGACAAACTCTTTTGTTTATGGTGTAAGTTAAGCAGAAACATAGAATTGTGTGGTGGTGTGGTGCACTCAATGCCTTTTAACACAACTTCCCACATGAACACGCCACGTGGTTTAGAAGACGGTGGATCCTCACGAACAGAGAACCCATTCTTTAATGTAGGTGAAACCCATTGTTCATGACAAATGGTAAACGGACGGTCCACATTTTGTGCCTTTGGTGCATGGAAGACATGACTGCATGAAGGAACTCCAATAAGCATATCTCCAATTCGGGAACCCCAAGGTGAAATTTGGCCCTTTAGGAAAATAATGCTAACACATCCTGCATTTGTGAGGATTGGATCTGCTGGGAATTACATTCAATTAGTTCTTTAAAGTTTTGGGGGTTTGTTTCAACTGGAAGGAACAAAGGGTGAACAACTATGGAAACGAAGTAACCAAGAGCAGTGCAATTATGGGAGTAGGATAGTGATTTCACTCTTTTTTCGTAATCACTATAGTCTGAATTGAAAGAAAGAGAAGCTTTGTCATCATGGGGAGCGGAAAGCCCCCATAAAAGAACTCGCCTCAAAGAAAGCTTTGTTCAGGCAACATGTTAAAACAGGTCCAGCTGAAACGGGTCATTTGTTAATGCTAAGTAAAACACGTCGAGTCGGGTTCAACCTTTAATTACCTGCTTTGTTTGTTGTGGGTTTAGTTTGTATCAAGTCCTCTTTTGACTTGGTGCGTCAATGGGACTTGGGACTTCACAGTAGTCGGTTTTCAGTGGCTAATGGGTTCTGCAGTTTTATGGCTGTTTGCTCAGTTGGGTCTATAATCTGTCTGCAGTATATTTGCCTCAGTCCCTTTCTGCTACAAAAATATTTTGACATGGTTTGGATTATGATCAGTTCGTGGGCCATTATTCAATTGTGACAGTGGATGTGTAGTTCTTTCATTTGGGGAGCATATGCTCTATTTTGTATGGTATCATATTAGAGTAGTATGTTTTGTCTTAGTTTCTTTTGGAGTTAGCAAAAAAGATTTGTGTATTTCTTTTCTGGGTCCACTATAAAAAGTACTACGTATCTTGTTAGAGCGGAAGGTGCAGTGAGGAGCTTCATCTCCTCATTTGGGGCCCACGGGTGCCACATCACCTTACATTCTCTTTACATCTAAACCCCTCCTCCCTCACCAACAACTAACCTCAACTTACTCATTTCGGGCCCACCACTTACACATTTATTTTATTTTTCACTCACAAAAAAAAAAAAAAAAAAAAAAAAAAATGTACAAAATGTGAGGGGATGTGATTCGCCGTGCAGATGAGCAAGAACCAAGTGAGGAGAGATGAGGAGGGGGGCGGTGCAGTGGCTAGCCATGAAGAGCTCCATGTAGGAGTGGCGAGTTTCATTTGAGTTATTGCACCGTCCTCTCTTAATAAAGTGGATGCCATTGTTTGTATTTGGTTTGGTTGTTTGGAAATAAATTGCCGTTCAAAAAAACATAAATAAATACATAAAAAATAAAATAAAAAACTTTTAATTATGTCCAAAAAGTTCACAACCAAAAGAGTTTCCGAAAATATAAGTAGTAGTGGTGAAACCTTTTGTAAAAACATATGGGAAGAGAGTTGGGTCAAACACGTGACATCCAATATTTTTGCACAGAAATGAACCAATTTAGCTAAGGAACCATCACTAATGAGCAAAGAGCAATGGTTGCAAAGTTAGCAATGAAGCTGCTTACATTGTCAAATTTGTATGTGGTTCTGATGGTCAGTTGGAGACTTGAAGCACGAATAAACAATAAAAACCTTTATTTTTTGCGGGATGTAGACATCTCGATCGTCATTGCTGCATATCGTACTACTCTACCATCACATCTCAGTGTACTCACCCATAGGGCATCATCATATTGAATTTATGATTGTACCGTTTTCTATTTCGTTTCTAGGGATAACTGTTTCATTCCAGTAATGACGTTAGTAGTATATAGACATTCTTTAATACACGATAAGAGAAGACTGTTTCAATTCATTCCATATCTGAATGAACTTAAACTAGAAAAATGTCAAATAGCAGGGTCATTTGACGAACCAATTTTACCACCAGTAATATTCAGATTAGTGTTTTGTGAAATCATCATGACTTGGGATTAAGCTTATACAAATCACAAATTGAAAATACATTAACTTCTTCTATAGGTCTTCTACAGTGATGCTTATAATTAATTCCAAATTAGTGAGATTGCACCCTTGACATTTGTAATTAATATATCAAACTGTAAAGAGAACATGCAAGCTGGACTCTCGTCGTTCCTAGGCCTACAGTTGAAATTTACCATAAGGGCATATATCCAACGTCTGTGTTTAGTATAGGTTGAAAGAACCTTATAGGACATTCCGAACATCTACACACCTCCATTTACTGATAACACAATCTCAATCAGAGACCACATGAAATTATTCAGTCCAGCAGCAATTGTACACTTTAAGCAAACTAATTACAACCACTTCCAATGAGTTTAAGGCCCTGAATTATCATGTTCTTGGTCCCTATGACTTAAACTTACTCCATACTATTTGACCCAATTGACCCATATGCATACAAACCAGCAGCCCTGAAGCAATAGGTACCATACTATTTGACCCGTAAAATAAAACCTACATTTGTGAGAACCACTAATACTAACAGTCCCTGCAAGTATAACAAGTATAACAGTCCTATGGGTCTCTTTCATACCGTATGAAGCTGTTTAATCAGTAAATATAACACTTAAAAAAGATCACTTCCCATGAGTTTAAGGCACTGCATTATCATGTGACCTTTGGTCCGGATGGTTTAATGCCTACTCAATATACCCAGCTGACCCAACTGCACGAAACCAGCAACCCTGCAGCAATAGTTTCCATGCCATTTGACCAGTAAAACAAACCCCACATTTGTGAGAACCCCTAATACTAACAATGTACAAACCCTACAATCATAAATGGGTCCCCTCTCATACCATATGAAGCTAAAATTATCAAAGTGACCTTTGGTCCGTACGGTACACAATGCTTACTCCATAAATATATAGCCAAACCCAATCGACCAAGGGTGGAGCTAGTAGGGTGACTATTGGGTGCTGAGCCACCCTAATCAACCCACTCCATTCATTAGTTATTTACTAGAACACAAGCCGTTTTTCTACTAGTTTTTTTTACATTCAACACCCTTTTTCTATAGACCTGTCTACAAAATTGATAAGTGAATAACTTAGACAATAAAAGAGAACAGTATAGATTAATTTTGAGGCGATATCTATCACTATGACTTTTTGCGTTAAACAAGGCCGGCCCCCCTTACCTAAAAATCCTGGCTCCACCCCTGCAATCGACCCAAACACATGAAACCAGTATCCCAATGCAGCAAAAGTTGCCATACTATTTGACCTGTAAAACAAATGCCGTGCTTGTGAGAACCCCTATTCCTAACTAAGATTGCATTTCTACGGGCGTCTTCCATACCTTACAAAGCTGTCTAATCTGCACTTTTTACACTTAAAGCAAACCAATCATCACGACCACTTCCCATGAGTTTAAGGCCCTGCATTATCATGTGACCTATGGTCCATACGGTTTAGAATGCCTACCCACATACATATAACAAAAACCGAATTGACCCAACCACAGGAAACCAGCTGAGTATTTGCCACACATGTGATGTGAGAAGCCCTAATCCTAACTAAGAAAGCATTCCTATGGGCCCTACCATAGCATATGAAGCTGTTTATAATAATTTATATAAACCTGAGTGAACATGTAAAAGCATTTTAGATAGCATAGAAGGTGAACCGTAGATGTCTTGAAACGAGCAATGAACAAGCAAGTTCAAAGGTTAAACGGACCAATAGAAGTACAATCAAAGTAAAGTATGCAAGTATGGTAAACCTAGCTGGTAGCCGACATAGCTAGGTAGGCTGTTGTAAACATATATGATGACTGTGTTAAATGAATGATTTAGGCAGGCAGGCAGGAGGCAAAAACATACAACAACAAAGCCAAAGTGAAGATTATATAACTAAGACAATAATAAGTTGAAGTTCTAAAACACATACAAAGACATACAGACAGAGTCACATAGGTATATTATAAGGAAAGAAGGAAGGAAGCTAATTAACAATCAGTGCATCGTCGCGGCTTTGGGCTTTGGCTGCGGCTTGTCGACTTTTCTCCCTTAAAATGGCTCTTCTCATAGACTCTTTTGTCATCTCGGCAATTTTAGCTTGAACCTCAGGATTCGTAGGATCTAGCCGGAATCTATAACCTCCTGCATGTTCAATCATCATCTTCTTCATGTCAGTTTCGCTCTGGTTCTTGTTGCTGCTTTCAGATTCACCCCCTTCCATCTTCTTCTTACTCTTCTTGTTCTTGTTGCTGCTTTCAGATTTATCATCATCACTCTTCTTGTTCTTGTTGCCGCTTGCCTCCAACTTGAGTAACTCTGGTGCAAGAACATCCATACCCGATTCGCTTGTTAAAAGAGCAAATTCCCGCCTGGACATCCCGCTACTATGCCCGTTCATTCCGTTATCAAATGCCACCATAGCATTAAAACGTACAAAATCCAGCATCGTCATTGCACCGAGATGCTTAAAATAGTCATCCGTCCAGCGATCATCCTTCTTCATCTCTGATCTCATCGATCTAGGGTTTGCGATTCTTTGTTTCTGTGTTTCTATAATACCCCCACCCTCTTTCTTTATATTTATATATCGTCACTAAACAAACCAACCGACCTTACTTTATTTTATTTTCAAAAAGTAGCCTTCTACTTTTTCTCTTTTTTCAATCGTGTACAACCATGAGTTTTGTTTGGGAAGCATGGTATATTACTCAGTCCGTCTCAAAATATAAATTCAATTTGACTTTTTGAATCGAAACTTCAACCTTAAATATTTTTGCTTTTATAACATTTTATAAAAATTATACCGAATGAAAATATATTTAAAACACAATTCATTTATATATTTTGCATCACATATATTCTATAATACAAATAAAACTATTTAAAATCAAAGTTTGATTTAGAAAGTCAACAACATGTTTTGTAAATTATAAAACACTTTTAAAAAATATAAAAAAATAAAATTTAATTTTTATATTTTCACCTGATTTATTTTTTCAACTGATTTTCAACTGTATTCGCCATTCACTCTTTTCCCCTACATCAAAACATCAAAACCCTAAATTCAAATCAATTACCCTCCCATTTTCCAAATTAAAAAAATTAATGGATTCACAAGGTAATTACCAACAAAACCCATAAGTTTAATTTCATTTTTTTTTTCTGTTTTCCAACAAAACCCTCTCGATTTCGTATCCTGAGAGGGGCGGACAATTGCAAGTTGCTTCCCTTTCCTTTGGTTCTTCGGTGGGTTTGTTTGCGGTCTCCTTCTCATCTTGAGACGGGGGTTCCTTGTTTTGTTTTCCTGGGGGATATTTTTCGGTTTCATATGGGTCCGGCGATGGGGAAGCGCAATGCTTTGAAAGGCACTGATGGGGGTGCTGCTACCAGCTCCAACGGGGTGTGGTTGTGCCCCTTTCTGGAGGTTACAACAGACAGATCCCACACCTTCAGCAGTTCCATTTCAAGGATGACGAGCGCAGGGATTTCTCTAAGGAAGTGCTTTGCAGAGACTTTGATCTGTTTTCCACGGTTGGGGAAACCCTGCAGACTTTTGGGTATTGGTTATGCGGGAGATGTATGAGGATGCACGCCCTTAGTAGAGGGTGTCACCATCCCGATGGTGTTTTCACATTCTATGGGGTTTCTGGGTCAACTGGGGATTACATTGTGGGGATTCCGATGCTTATGGACCCTGAAATGGAGCCTGAACAAGGAAAAACGGATTGTGTGGTGGGTGACGTCGCCCTCCTGGATCGGGTTTTCTCTCTCCCAGTTAGGACTGTTAAAAGCATCCCCCCAGTTGTCGTATGGCTTTTGTGCATGCTTTAGCAGGTGCCATTCGTAAGGTTGTGGCCTCTCCGGGTTCTGTTGGAAACTAGGTCAAGCTTTTGCTTTTCCCTCGTTGTACTCTCAAAGTTGTTACTCCATCTTCTAGGCAGGAGAGAAGGTCTGGGAACCGTAAGTCCTTGCAATGTGACAGCATTCGACAGGCTTTATCTATGTGGAAAGATGGTTCTGGTTTTGTGGATTTGGTTGCGTTGTTTTTTCCCGATGGAGGGGGAAGGGTCCTCCCTGCAAGGGCAGCTTCAGCGGAGGGATCCGATGAGGTCAACCCCAACGTCAAGCAGTGCCTTAGGATGGTTAGTGATGGTCACTTCACTATAGCGGTTAAAGTGTTGTGCTCCAATGGGGTCGCCCCCCAAGGGGAATCTACCATGCAAGATCTTATTGACAAGCACCCCATTGTGCCGCCTCCTAATCTCCCCTCCTTACCCCTGACCCAACCGGCCTTAACTGTGGAAGATGAGTGCATTTACCGGTGTGTGAAATCGTTCCCGAAAGGGACATCTTGTGGGCGTGATGGCCTGCGGGCTCAACACTTGATGGATGCCCTTGGTAGCGAAGGGACAGCTACGGCATCTGGGTTGATAGCTGTTATCACTGAGTTGGTTAATCTGTAGCTGGGGGGTTGTGCCCCAAGGTGCTCGCAGAATATATTGCTTCGGCTCCCCTCACTCCGTTGCTTAAGCCTGACAATGGAATCCGCCCTATTGTCGTTGGGGCCATATAGAGGAGACTGGTCTCTAAGGTGGCCATGAAGAAAGTGGGGAAAGAAGCTGTTAAATATTTAGGGGACTTTCAGTTTAGGGTTGGGATTCCAAATGGGGCGGAGGCTGTGCTTCATAGTGCCAACAGGTTTGATGATGGCTCGCTTGCTATGCTTACAATTGATTTTTCTAACGCTTTCAATGCTATTGATCGTTCTGCTCTGTTACGGGAATTTCATTGTCACTGCCCTTCCATTTTCCCATGGGTTCAGTTCCTGTATGCTCAGCCAGCTAGGTTGTATGTGAGGAATGAGCGTCTTGGGGCCTACGCTGGGGTTCAGCAAGGGGACCTTTTGGGGCCCTTGCTCTTTGCTTTAGCTTTACACCCCCTCGTGCTAAAGATACAGGATAACTGCGCCCTTCCCTTCCATGCTTGGTACTTAGATGACGGGACTATTATCGGGGATTCTGTTCAGGTGGCTCAAGCACTTGACATTATTAGCTGGGAGCGGTCATCTCTAGGGCTCCAGCTCAATATTAGAAAAACTGAGGTTTTCTGGCCGTCGTGTGATGGGGGGAAGATCCGGCCAGGTCTGTTTCCTAGTGACATTGGTAGACCGGAGCGGGGGGTCAAACTGCTTGGTGGGGCAGTTAGCTGCGACGCCGGTTTCATAAGTGATATATCTGCTAAAAGGGCAGCGCGGGCTGTTGACCTCATGGGGCTCCTCCCGAGATTGCGGGATCCCCAAAGAAAGCTTCTATTGCTTTGATCATGTATGGGTGTGGCCAAGTTGCTCTTCGGTTTGCGTACCTGTCAGCCTCCCTTTGTGGAAAATGTTGTTTCCTGTTTCGACAAAGGCCTTCGGGAGGCCATAGAAGACATTGTTGTCTGGGGGGGGGGGGCGTTTTTTGGGGACCTCCAGTGGCGGGTTGCGACTTTGCCGCTTCGACTTGGTGGGTTAGGCCTCTCCTCAGCCCGAGACGAGGCTACCTATGCTTTTGTGGCTTCCAGATCCGAGTCCTAGGGGCTGCAAGACCACATATTACGTAACAGTGGGGTTGCTCACGTTGACACGGATTATTCTGGTGCTATTGACCCTTTGCAACGATCCCTTCCTGACTTTGATATTGGCGGTTTCTTTAATAAGGACACCGCCCCCAATAAGCCACAGAAAACTCTGGCGAATGCTCTTTATAGCCGAATCGCACAAAGTTTGGAGGAGGAATTCCGTCTGTCCGCCCGTCAGAAGGCCGTCTTGGAATGCCTGAAAAAGCCTCACGCCCAGGACTTCCTTACTGTGTTACCTATCAAAGGATTGGGGCAACGAATGTCGGCAGTAGAGTACAGGGCAATCCTTAAATACCGGCTGATGATCCCCATTTTCCCCGATGATGAAAATTGCCTGGTCTGCCGCAAAGCATGCCTTGATAAGTATGGGTAACATGCGTTACATTGTAAGGAATTGCCAGGGTTTAAATATCGGCATGATTTTGTCCGGGATGCATTGGCAGACATCCTTAGGAGAGCGGGGTTCTCCGCAAGAAAAGAGGCGTCAGTTAATTTTCTCACAGACCCCGCGGAGGGGAGGTCCACCTTGCGCCCAGCAGACGTCTTAGTTTTTGGTTGGGAAGGTAGGAAACATGCGTGTGTTGATCTTACCGGGGTGTCCCCCTAGTTGGGCTTCTGGATAGTGGGTTTGTGGCCGGGCAAGCGGTCATGAGAGCTGAATCCAAGAAAGTGGAAAAGCACGCTAAAGCGTGTGAGGATAATCAGCATGTTTTCGTTCCCTTGGCCTTCGTCACGTTCAGTTCCTTGGCAACGGAGGCGGTGCAGTTTTTGGCTCAGGTTCAGCGCGTAGTGCACAACAACTTTTCCACCCCCAAGGGCGGGGGTTTGTTTTTAGCAGATTTGTATTTTCTATTCAGAAAGTGGTGGCGGCGCAGCTTGTTGCCCGCCTAACTACCATCCTTATGTAATTTACCCATTATGATATAAAATTAGTGAATTTAAGATAGAGTAAAAAGATGTTTAAAAAAGTATGTACATCTAAAAGTATTTAAAATGATATTTAAATATTTCTTTTTCTTTTTACCAAATTATACTCTAAGATGTGCTTTTCAGCTGCCAATCCATGATCGTGAATACGGAGTATCTTGTTGACATCTTTTCAAATTTTGCTAATTAAAAATAAAATATCAGCCACGTTTATAAACTCCTAATATGCGTTGACTTTCTAATCTCTTACGCCTTTGTAGTTGTCGACTCCGTCCAGTTATATGATGTTGTATGGTATGATTGTACGTCATCACTCGAAGGAACCAACAATGTGTAAAAGAAGATATTATATTTCAATTAGGAAAACGATGTCGTTAAATGTTGTTTCTGTTGTCTTTCTTTGGGGTGTTTTTTAAACATTTGAGTAAATCAATACAAGTGTACGATACTTTCTGTTGGAAAAATTAGTTTTGCAAAGTGTTTTTTGCAAACTTTTGGACATTATTTAATGTATATATATGTTACATATATTTGTGTTACTTGGGGGCGTTTTGTTCTCCTCCAAGAGAGCTTCGCAACGAGCTAAAGAATGTCCAAAATAGAGTTGAAATGAATGAGATATCGTGTCTCAAAGTGAGGCACGTGAAACACAAAAATGGAAAAGTCCCACATCGCCCAAAACAAGAAGTGAATGCTTGTTTATAAGGAATTGTTGGTATTTGCTTCCAAATTCATTTAGGTGAGCTATGCTCCCACTCCTACGTGCGCGCGCGCAGGGGGGTGCAGATTGTGGGATTTCTTGGCCAAAATGAGTTCGAAGCTTTTGAACTCATGCGAGCCCGCGCGACCTGCGGACACGAATGCAGCTCCGAAGCCTCGCATACGTGCATATCTTTTTGCTGTCGGTTCGGGTTAATCTTTTCCATTAATTCTGCAAATCTATTTTAGGAATGGATTTGAAACTTTTAGATAAAGTTTACAGAATATTGTTGTGTAAATATAATATATGCAAATCGTGTTTTAAGTTAACAGATTTGTTAATTATGGTGTTTATTTAGTCTTGGAGGACAAGACAGCTTTTTATTATAAATAAAGCCATACCTCATTCGGTTTTAATACACAGAAAAACGCAACTCTTGCAGCCGATTTCCAGCATTCTTTTCGATCAGAAGCACACAGGTTTTCGTGATCTTTCAGGCAAGTAAGTCAAGTCCGGCTATGCAACAGCTTTGTAAGTTGTACCCTGGGAAACAGACGGCGAATCTGTTTTAAGGGAATCGTGTATAACACTAGCCTCATGCTTTTACTGCTTTCATTTAATTTACGTTATATAGTGTCTGTCTTCTGCTTCTACTCCATTCTGTCTGTATTTTATTTTCTGTTATTTACATTCTGTTAATTTTATTATTTATTGTAATCTGATTTATTAATAAAAGTGTACACCGTTTCCTGCAGTCTTAAAACAGATTCGGTTTAACCGAATTAAAACACTTTGTTTAAATCGGATTAATTATTTTAACAGATTTATAAACTGTTTTCTATCGAGACCTTGTTGTGTTTCTTTGGAAATCAGTTTTAATTAAACAGATTTAATTTACAGATTTGGTGTACAGATCTATAACATTTTTTTTAAGCAGTTGTTCTAATCAGTTTATTGAAACCAAGATTGAGTTTCTATTAACTGATTTATCGAAACCAAGATAGAGTTTCGTTGAGTCAGATCTGGTACAAGTAGATACCGATTTGCAACAGTTTGTTTAACTGTTTGTGTTTGATTTTCAGGAAGACAAACACTACTCCTCCTGGGACTACTACTGTGCATGTGTCCGGTGCGCCAGTGACCAACACAGTTGTTAATCATGCTGAGAAACCAGAAAAATTCAATGGGCAGAATTTTAAGAGGTGGCAACAGAAGATGTTCTTTTATCTCACTACTTTGAACCTTGCGTGGTTCTTAAAAGAGAACCCACCTCAAGTGGAAACTCCTGCGGAAGGTCAATCCTCTAATCAACAGGTTGTGCAAGCCTTGGAAGCATTCAGATTTTTTGTGTCACAAATATGTTCTGAATGGTTTGGTTGACTCTTTGTACAACGTGTACTGCAAGACCAAGACTGCCAAAGAATTATGGGAGTCATTGGAACGCAAGTACAAAACTGAGGATGCTGGTACAAAGAAGTTCGTGGTAGCACGCTTTTTGGATTACAAGATGGATGATTCAAAGAAAGTGATGAGTCAGGTTCAAGATCTGCAGATTTTGCTACACGACATTCATGCTGAAGGAATGACTTTGAGTGAAACTTTTCAATTTGCTGCTATCATTGAAAAGTTACCTCCAAGCTGGGTAGAATTCAAGAACTACCTGAAGCATAAGCGAAAGGAGATGAGTGTTGAAGACTTGGTTGTTCGTCTTCGTATTGAAGAGGACAACAAGCTGGCTCAGAAAAACACTTATACGCCTGATTCTGCCAAGGCAAATCTGGTTGAACATGCTTCGTCATCTTCAAAGTCTCATGTCAAGGGAAAAGGCAAGGGGAAAGGAAAGAATGACAAGAAGGGCAAAGGGACGTCTGAGTACCTTGCTCTTAAACCTGCAATTGTGAAACAGCAGTTCCAAGGGGTGTGTTTCAATTGTGACCAGCCAGGTCACCGTGCTACTAACTGTAAGATGCCGAAGCGGGTGACTCCACGCGAGGCAAATATGGTGAATGATGTGGACATGATTGCTATGGTTTCTGACATCATTGCCATGATCTCTGAAGTTAACCTGGTAGGTTCCAACAACAGGGAATGGTGGGTTGATACTTGGGCTACCCGTCATGTATGTGCTGATAAGAGTATGTTTCACTCTTTCAGAGCGGTTGACAATGGAGACAAGTTGTACATGGGCAACTCTGCAACTGCTGATATCAAGGGCGAAGGAGATGTAATCCTGAAGATGACATCCGAGAAAGAGCTCAAGTTGACTAATGTCTTGTATGTTCCAGAGATTCGCAAGAATCTTGTGTCTGGGTGGCTGTTGAACAAGTTTGGTTTTCGTCTTGTTTTTTAGTCTGATAAGTTTGTTCTTTCTAAGAATCAAATGTATGTTGGTAGGGGATATGCCCTGAATGGTATGTTTAAACTCAATGTAATGGTTGTTAAGAATGATATCAATAAAATGAATTCTTCTGCTTATTTGATTGAGTCTTCTAATGTGTGGCATGGCCGTCTTGGACATGTAAATTTTAATTCAATGCGCCGTTTGATTAAATTTAACTGCATACCTAATTTCCATATTGACTCAAAATATAAATGTGAAACTTGTGTTGAAGCCAAACTTACAAGAGCATCTTTCAAATCGGTTGATCGAAAAACCGAACCACTTGATATGATACACACTGACATATGTGATTTGAAATCACTACCCACAAAAGGTGGCAATAAGTACTTTATCACGTTTATTGATGATTGTACAAAGTATTGCTATGTTTACTTGTTAAAATGTAAAGATGAAGCTATAGACAAGTTTGTTCTATACAAAAACGAAGTTGAGAATCAACTTAATAAGAAAATCAAGGTTGTACGAAGTGATAGAGGAGGTGAATATGTGTCTCCATTTGCTGATCGATGTGCTAAACATGGAATTAGACACGAATTCACTGCTCCTTATTCACCTCAGCAAAACGGTATTGCCGAAAGGAAGAACCGTACCTTGAAGGAAATGGTTAATGCCATGTTGATAAGTTCTGGTTTAAGCCAGGACATGTGGGGGGAAGCCATTCTAACGGCTACTTATCTTTTAAATAAGATACCTCGTAAGGAAAAAGAAGAGACCCCTTATGAACTATGGATGGGAAGAAAACCATCATATCAGTACTTATGAGTGTGGAGGTGTCTAGCAAAGGTAGTGATTTTATAGTTTTTAGTATATAGGTTTGTTTTCCGAAGAAATGCTCGTGAAAGTATGTTCCTCGGGTCGTTATGTCCCAACGAAGGTAAGACGGCGATTGAGTCGGCTTGTGTCGCGTGATTGTGAAGTGAATGGGAAAATATAATTGAGAATTTTTAAAGTTTTTATTCTAAAAGAAATGAAATAGCAATTAAAAAACAATAAAACAATAAGAGATTTAAAACAAGAAAGAAAAATAAGATGGGAAAAAGACTTTAAAAATAATATGTTTGCTAAGCGACGTGAATAAGTTCATCAAGTGTGGGTTAAGGATTGACGACGAATTATTTTCCTTAAACAAAACTATTTTCTCACAACGTTGGTTTATTTTGAAAATAATCCTTTAAAAAGAAAATAATTACTAGATTTGTAATTTGGTTATTCTCCGGCTTTTGCCCTTCAAATAATAAAATTACAAGTCTAAATAATCATAACCATTATTAATCACGACCCCTTTTAAGTAATCCACACTTAACTCACAAACTTGTGCCACCAAGCAAACACTAATAAACTACTCGGAACTCATATTAATAAAATAAAGTTACTCGATAAAATAAAAAGACTCGATAAAAGAAACAAACTAGATAAGCCAAACTAAAATTCGGCAGAGTTTCGCCTTAGCATAAAGCATAAGAGAACCTCACTCGATAAACGATGAGGTAATGATTATCTAACTCGATAATCTTGGCTAACTCGCCAAAAGAAATGAAACTTGGAAAAATCAATACTAGAAAAATTTAAAAAAAAAAAAAAAAAAAAAAAAAAAAAAAAAAACCTAAACTAAACTAAACTCGGTAATGTATTAAAAAAATCCAAACTCGGTAAGACGAAATTCTCAAACTCGATAAACATTGTTTTGCAATTAGGTCCCTACATCGAAATTCAAACTCGGTAACTTGAAAAAAATTCCAAACTCGGTAACTTTGCAAATAAAAACCGTAACTCGAAAACGAAACTCGATAAATTGCAAAAAGGTCCCTAGCTATTACTCAAACTCGATACAATTTTATTAAATCAAACTCGGTATATTTTTTTTGTTTTCAAACTCGAAAGTTTTTTTGTTTGCATTTTAGTCCCTAAGTAGAATTACTCAAACTCGATACTGTTGCAAAAATTCAAACTCGATAAAATTTAAATTCTAACTCGATAAAAACATAACAAAACACCATTTTGATCCAAAATAAAGCCTAAAACTAATGTTTTTCTACCAAATTTATTACTAAACAACATAGTTTAACCATAAACTTTAATTCCCACCAATAAAAACACGAATTTAACAACTAAAAATTAAAGATTTTTAGAAAGATAAAGCTAGAGAGAGAAAGTGAGATAAAACACATACTTCATAAAAATAAAACTACACTACTCCTACTACTATGAGGACCAACCCTCAACAACCAACCTTTCAAAGTTGGTGTTTGTTAGGAATACAAATATTCCTGTAAAAGTCTCGGTCACCTAATTATTGTAATAGCATTAAGTTAGCTCGTAGTTAGTTTATATATTAGTTAGTTAGAGTTAGTTTAAGTAACACCGTGGAAGAAGGACGGGTCTTTACCCACTGTATGCCTGATCCACAGCCCGGGTGTGGGCGTTTGTAGGAAACTATATATACCCCTCTCCACATGTGGAGAGGGTTGGTGCTTTTCTTTCAATCTAACATTTTCTATTTTCTCTCAACTCTCTCTCTCTAGAAATCACCCAACTCACTTTCTCTCTCTATACTTTCTTCCATTCTATTTATCACAACTACAAGAACCATACATGCTTTGATTATTGATATATTACAATTGGTATCAAGAGCCAAGGTTTCATCCTAGGGATTGTTTGCTCTTGTATTTTCATTTTGGTTCTTGTGTTTTATTTTGGTTCGATTTGGTTCTCAATTGATTACAATCTTGATGTCTTTATTTCATGAATTTGGTTTATACTTGTTAGAAGTATAATTTTTTTTTTTTTTTTTTTTTTTTTTTTTTTTTTTTTTTTTTTTTTTTTTGTCTCAACAAATCCTTTATTGATCAAGATATTCTATTGGCTGACTGAGTTTGGAGAAGTTTTGAAATATTCTTGGTTGCGTTTACTTTTCTACTCACGTTTCTTACTTGCGATTAGTTCCTGGTGTAACTCCTATATTAGTTTACTTTGTGGTCCATTGGAGATTGTTTTGGCATGTATCTATATAAGGGAACAAGACAAATATCCTTTTAGTGACTGGCGTCCTTTTCTTTTTTGCGTTTGTCTCTACTTGCTTGTTGCGATTGGTTTCTTTCTTGTGTTTAAGTTTCTTTGCGTTTAAATGGTCTTGCGGTTGTTCAATATTGCGGTTAACTTTCAGCAATTTACTTTTGGTCCTGCGCTTAGCTCAGACTAGCGTTTAACTTCTTGGTTGCGATTAGTATCGGTTTTCAGTAGCAATTAGTTCAAGATTAATAGATAAACAAGGACCAATCCAACTGCAACAAATCCAAATCCATTCATAAATCATCTGGTTTCAACAATCAGTTCCAACTACAATTACAAGCCAACAAGAGTTTGTATCACTCCTTTCATTCGGCTAAATAAAACTTGTAAAGAAATGGAAAAGATTTTGATCTCTGTTTTGTCTCTATAATTAAACGGTTCGTAATTTTAAAAATCTCACGAGACTCTTTCATCATAGATCTTTTGAAGCCTTAACTTCTCTTTACATGTCCGAAACCATACGTGAAAGACAAAAACAAGATTGTTTCATCTTTCCTAACGTTCGGTTAGTCATAACAATAAACGAAAAGGCCAAATCAAAAGGGATCTCAGTCCGTTCACTCTTAAGAACAATCATTGAAATGCGTTTTTGAGTGAACTTTAACCATCATTGATCCGTGTTCGAAGCTATTCTTCATTATATATCCGAAATCTTTCAAAGTAAATCGATAACAAGTATGCTATGATTGTTCTTTAGTTCTGTTTAAGCGAATACAACAACAACAATAACTTTACCTTTACAACTCCTTATTGGCTACAAAAGAAAGAACTCACAAACACTTGTGATTTGTTGTTTGATGCAAACAAGAATCACAGAGACGAATCTTTGAGCTGCGTTTGGTTTGTGATATTGTTGGGTGAGAGTATCGTACTTGTGACTGCGCTTGTTTTTGTTAGGGTTAGATTAGAGGTAATAATTTATGGTTGTGGGGATTGTTAGTGGTTTATAACAACAGGTTAGGGTAAATTGCATTGGACTGGATTTGGGCTTGAATGAATGCACTTGGGCTTTCAATATTTGGTGAATCTGTTACTATTGGACTGCGTGGTTTCGAGCTAAGGACAAAAAGGGCAACGTTTGATTAAACTTGGGCATTAAATTTCATAACAAGGAACGAATACTTGTGTTGGTCATGGGACGAAAGTTTGTTTACTAACTTGTATAATTAATTTGCATTTCGGATTCATTTATACTCGTTGGAGTTAAATTGTTGAAATAAGCTTTGGTCACGGTTTTTATTAAGATTCAAGAATCCGGGGTTGAGATTATTTGGGTTCGTGTGGATATATATTCTGTGCTAGTTATTGTGAAAGCGTAAGCGACTTACATAGACTCATTTGAAGACTCAATCTCACTCCTTTATTTTCTGCATGACCTCATCCTTCTTCGCGTCATCAACAATCCTTCTTTACCATGGTTTTTTTCTTGATTTTGTAAAATCCCGCGAAAGAATCTATTTCTCGGTTTAAATCATAGAACTGTAAAATCCCGTGAGCAATCACAACATGTCTATATCTTCCAACAGTGTACAACAAATAAAGGTGTTTGATTCTAATATTGCTAATATGGAATCTGTGTGCTCTAATTCACAAGGGAAAGAGTTGCTTCAGCCACAACAAGTGCTTCACAATGCAAATGAAAGCTGCATAGAATGTTTTCGACAACTTCATTCACATCTCTCGGTACTTCTAGAGGGAACTGGATTCAAGATGGGATTCGAACGCGCATTTGTAACACTCTTTGGTCAAGATGTTCAGACTTTCACATGCACAGTGATTCTTAACTTAGATCAACTACAACAACAACTTGACCAAGGAGAATTTTCCGAGATGGGATCCATGGCTGCCCTTTGTGTGATCAGCAAACAACTCCAAGTGTTCTTTGATTCGAAATTCACTCTGGAGTATGACCATTATAGTGAGATGACGAAAAAGTGCTTTGCTGATCACACGGGAATTGAGGTTGACACGTTCAGAGATACACTTGTCCAGCTTGTGGATAAAGTGAAAAGATTCATTAACGAAAAGGCACAGCATATACATGAATATGATGACAAGGTGAAGGCATCTCGGGTGCAATCATGTGAGGGTATTGTTGATTCGGGTAAAGCATCGGATGTTGGGTCAGCTGTCACTGAATGCAACGGATCAAAGACTGATAAGCTTGACACTACCAACACTTCAGAGACTCTTGTTGCACATGACGTGGATGTTGATTTCAGACCCGTAAAAGAACAGGTGTCAAGTGCTGAGGTACCCCTCACTGATCAACATAATCAACATAATGTGCTTTCTAATGAACGGCAGCATACTGATCAAATTAAGCCCACTTATGACACAAATTTGTTAGAAAAGAGTGACAGCAATACCATTTCTAATCCAACGAATATGAGTCATAAGGGGGGAGAAAGTGATCAGGATGCTGAATGTGATGATGTGTCAAGTTCTTTGTTTACGGCTGAGATGGTTAAATCAAATGACATGGTTGATAAAGAAGTTTTTAATGAACTTTCAAACAGATTTTTACAACTTGAAAAACATTGCATTTCACTTGAAATCGCAATGCAACAACAGAAAGAAAGAGTTCAAACAAACCAACCAAGTAAAAATCCGGAACTTCCTGATTTCCGTGAATTCTTTATGATTAATGATTTAAAAGCCCAGCTGGAAGCCAAAAACTTGACAATCACCAACTTGAAGAAACATATCTCTGCTATGAATGTAAAATGTAGTTTAGTCGAAACAAACAAGGACTTTGATGCAGCCAAGACAAGAATTAATGAACTGTCAATATATGTGGCTGAATTAATTAAGGAAAATGAGTCTTTGAAAAAGCATCAAAAGGTTTTAGGTAACTCAATCAAAGAAATGAGAACTAAGTCGATAGATCAAACAACCTCTTTGATTGCCAAAAATGATGAATTCAAAGCTCAACTTCTTGAAAAGGGGTTCACAATAACCGCATTAAAGAACGAGCTAAGAAAAGCAACAGGGGATAGTGTGAACACTAAGTTTGCAAAACCATCAATCTTGGGGAAACCAAGTTTTCAATCTAATAGAAACCAATCCGTTGTTAGGCAACCAACTGCGTTTAGATCTGAACGACCAAAACTTTCAAAAACACGGTTTGCCTCCCAAGTTGATGCGGAACAAGTTTTGTCAAAACCAGTCACTACACATTATTTGCCTAAGATTACTGCTTCTAGTTCGGTTAAACCTCAACAAGTAGTTATTCCTACACCCAGCTCTTCTAGGATTAGTTCGAAAACAGTGTCGAAACCTTGCATTAAGGTTCAAAACACTTATGATATAACTGACTTGCACAAGAACTATGATCTAGAAAAGGCTAGAAAAAGGGCACTACTTCATAAGGATGGAATCTTAGGTTCACAACCTTGTATGATCCCTCCTAGGATATTGAGGAACAATGCTAAGGTTCAACCTGTTAAGTCCAGGATCTTTAGTAAGTCACCTACAATGCATAAGAAGCAAAACAAACCTAAAACTACTCCTAGGTGGACACAAACTACTAAATCTTTGGAGACTAGGAATATCGGTAGGCCTTCCACTATGCATAAGAAGCTTAGTAATCCTAGACCTTGCTATAAGTGGATTCCAACTGGTAGAATTTTTAAGGACATTGGACTTAAGTGGATACCTACCGGAAAGGTGCTTACTGATGGCAATGCCATGGTTGACCATGAAACCCCCAAGGGTTTGGATACTGTTGTCACTAACCTATATATGTGCAATCAAGTTTGTGATGTTAGTGCAGGTAGTCCTTACTCAGTTGCAGGTACATCAACCATTCACTATATGAGAAAACTCAAAGTCTGGAGACCTAAAGCAATCACTTCCCCAGCTTCAAGAGTTCTAGAATGTCGATGCTGATGTATGTGCATAATGACGTCTGAATACTTCAGTTCAGGCCTCGTTCTTCAACGACTATGACGTTTGAACACATCAGTTCAAGCCTCGGTCTTCAAAGTCATCATTATGGTGTCTGCTGACAACACTTCAGGCCCCGTTTATCAAAGAAAAGAAAGGTGTACGATTCAGTGCGCTTTATCTTCGGAAGAAGAGAAATCTTCTTAATTTTGACCATTCTCAACAATACGGTTCATGCTTCCTCCATGATTCGTTCAGTCATCAAGTGGATCTACTCATTTTTGCTTGAATTCACATTCACTTGCTCATTCAAAAATGGCAAACATCGTATGCAATTTTTGAGGGGGGGAATTGTGAATAAAATACATGATTGATTGTATTCTTATTCACTTGCTCAATCAAAAAATGGCAAACATCGCTTGCAATTTTTGAGGGGGAGAAGTATGAATATACCACATGTTGATTGATGCTTGAAGAATGGTCATACGACTCTCCTTCAACACCTAATGGTCTATGTACTAAGGATGACTGGGATTATGTTTGATGAATACTTCCAAGCTTCAACGAATGTTGATCATGTAGTTCCTGAAGCTGTTGCTCCGGTTCCTGCTGTCTCAACTGGTTCACCTTCCTCAATCTCCATTGATCAAGATGCACCATTTAGAAGTATTACTCAGACTACTCAAGTAATCCAATCTCCAGTTATTCCTCAAAGTGTTGATGATGACTATCATGATTGTGAAGATGCACACATGAATAATGATCCGTCGTTTTGTTCTATAATCAAGGATTGTTGTTCCTATCAATGTGCACTCTTTAAATCAACCCGAAGGACATTATGGAAAATGTCGGCTAAAATGTCAAAACGGCTAAGAATTTGGACATGGAATGTCAAGTAATCATGGAGTTTATTTGGTATCCCTTATTTGAGATTGAAGTTTACTTTCACAAAGGAGTGATCTTATTTTATCTTGAAGTCGGGGTTGGTTGGATGAAGACTCTTCGAGATCCTTGCTTGAGCTTTTACCTTTACAATGACGAAGACTTGGATATCTAGTTATTTTGGTGATTCTTCTTTTTATTACCACAAAATAACTATCACTTTAAGGAGTGTCACAACTTTCATGAAGTTGTCGGTAGTCAAGAGGTGATGTACGTCTTATACTTGATGGTTGGTTGGTTGAAGAGTATAGAGTACTTAGGGATTTGATGTTGAACAAACTCTCTACACCGCTCTTAGTCACACACTAGTGCAAGCTTAAGTCACAAAAATGGGGAATTCTACTTCAGTTTCCAATTTGGTATGTTGGGTTTACTTCATCAGTGGTCACTTCAAATAGCCTACATAAGAGGTGGTAAAGATAGTCAGAGAGAGTCTTTTTGTAGCAGTTGATTCTCACCAGATCCATTTATGCAAATTATTGTTCTTCTCACAAGATTTCTGGTACGTGTGCATTAAATGTGTTGCTGATTCTGAGGTATCAAAACCAGCAAGGGGGAAGGAGACATGCATCTGAATGCATAATGAGTACACGTGATGAACTTAACACTTCGTCTTAATTGAAGTCATGCCGGGAAGACATATGTCATAACCGCAGAGAATATCAGTGTATTAACTCGCAGCGTTTGGTGTATTATTCCAACTACGTGGGGGAAGTGGTCTTCTGATACTTGTGGTATGTATTACTTCAGTTTTCAGTGGGAAGAAATATGCGAAGAACAATTGGAGAGTGAGATGATATTGCTTATCGACATCTTCATATGAGTTGATATGATTTATGGTAAAGTGCTTCTGGTTAATGCTTCATGTACACAATGTTATGCTGATTCCGATGAGATTGCAACCATCATGGGAGAGATTTGTGTACATCAAGGATGCGCAACAGGTTCACGTGACCGGGCTTAATCATATATTCCGGAGGTGATATCCGCGAAGATGATCAGTGCTTCAACCTGTTACTTTGGTGTCATCGTTTCTTCTTGTGTTGGATACATGCGTACAATATGGATTGAGTTGGCATGTGTAAGATAACCGGAAAGCATTTAGTGAAATGAAGATGTCGATATATTATTCCCCTGAATAGACGACTGCTCCAAACCAGTAAGTAATGTGTACATTGGGGACGTACAACAGGGTCATGTGATCGGACTTCATCATACATTCCGGGATTGATAACCGCAGAGATGATCCATGGTTCACCCTGTTACTTTGGTGTTATCGTTCTCTTCGGGTTCTCGAGCTTCATACAATGAGACTTTTTGCATCACTTCAACCTCTTGGGGGAAGTGGTCTCATGAAGATGATTGTCGGTTTGGGGGGAAGCTACCAAAGCTTCACATTGAGGAGGCCTAAACTCAGCAATTTGGTGGTGCCTAGCGATTGACTCAGTAGTAAGATTCTTGTGATTTGTTATCAATCTGTGTTTGGTGAATTGTTGTGACTTAAGTCGTTTCGATTAATCTGATTGTAATTTGACGTTGTGAGTTAATCGTTACAACTTGACTTATTACGATCGGATCTATTGTAACTTGACTTGTCGCGACTTGACACTTAATGCTAGTTGTAACTTATCCAAGATCTCACTCTAAGTCTAACTCACATATTACATCTTTCGGTTTCTTTTGTTGACTTTAGTAAAATCCCGGGAGAGAACCGATCTCTCGGTTTAAGTCACAAAATTGTAAAATTCCGTTTAAGATCTCATTATGGCATCTACGGCTTCAGACGATTACTCAAGAGCCTCGAAAGCTTTGGTAGTGGATGTTTCAGAGATGTTGGCTACACACTTCTACAATGAGCTGACTGATCAAATGGCTTCTGTACACATCAGTACAGGACCCGCGTCTAAAGTTTTGTCTTCTGAACCATTCAGTTCAGGCTTTGTATAGTATCCCACTCCTGCATGTACCTTATGTACCTCCTACCGATAAGGATTTGGAGATCTTGGCTGATCCAATGGTTGATGAATATGTCGAGCTGCCAATTGGTGATACACCGGTACCACCAGCCATCGCAGCTCATGTACCAAACGATCCAAAATGGTTCATCTTGTCCTGTTTCAATAGGTCAAGACGCTCCAACAGCAAGTCATTCGTCAACATCATCATACTTTCAATCTCCACCAGTACATCAAGGCACTGCAGTCGACGATTCTTTTGAAGTTAATTCATTTCCTCCTACCAATGATGTTCCGTTCGACAACACACTTGCTCCTGAATTTTCCTCTAAGGCATATTCTTCAGGAGATCTTGATGGGGCTACATCAGTTCCTAACCCTCAACCACATGAACAATATTGCAAAATGGAGCAAAGATAATCCTTGTTGGTACGATATACGGTCAATGCTACTTCTGACAAATGGATTCTCCAAAGGTTTGGTAGAAAAAGTGGAAAAGAGGGTTGTGGAATTTTTCTTCAGAAGGACAGAATGACAGCTGGCAGATTTCCTCACAAAGGCACTTCCAGGAAGAACGGTTTCTATTTATTCTCCTGCTACTTGGCATGAAGTGTCTCTCGCCAGAATCAGTCAAAAGTCTTCATGAAGAGAATGAGGAGTAATGGATTTGCTTCAAATATCCTTGTATATATTATAAAAATAAAAAGAAAATAGAGAAATATAAAACCTATAAAAACCATAAAAATCTGAAAAATCATAAAAAATCCAAAAATATTCTTCTCACGACATGTCTCTTGTGTAATCAATATTATGTACGTTTCTAGAAATGTCATTTAATAATGACACGGAATCATACATATGCTTGAGCAAGAGTTTTTCGGTTTCAAATAAAGTTTTTTTTCTAAAACATGTCGTTTCTCAAAACATTCTTAAAAATATGGCTTACAGTCACTTCAGGCTGTAACCCAAACTTCAAACTATGGCTTGTAGTCATTTCAGGCTACAACCCGGTCTTCAAAAATGGCTTGTAGTCATTTCAGGCTACAACCCGGTCTTCAAAAATGGTTTGCTATTACTTCAGATAGCAACCCGGTTTTCAAAATTAAGGAAAACACGTCGCCAAAAAGACGGTTGTTCCAAACAAAGGGTGCCGTTCATCCGAGCGTGAATTACTTTATATTCATGCACCCTCGATCTAATGTACGTTTCAGTGCATTATTTCTTGATAAAGAAGAGAAGTCTTCTTTTTATCGCCAAATACTTTCCCTTCTATGATTTTTCCGGAAAGTGTTAGTGCAAAACTTGGTGGTACCATGAAATTTTGATTGAAAATCAAATTGAACTCAAATGTTTGATAAAATTTTCACTCAATCAATGACGTTAATAGTTTATGAAAATATTTATGCTTTAACATCCGTCATTGATTGAGGGGGAGAGTGATTTCTCAAAATTTTATGTATCATCAAAACTCCCCACACTTCGTACATAAAACCTTGCAACAAAATGTTTTGTGATGTGTTATGTGTCAGAATGAGTAAATTTTCAAAGAGTTTTCACTAAAACTTCGAATCTTTTACAAACTCTTCAAATCTGACACATAACAACCTCCCTCACAGTTTGAGGGGGAGCTAGAAAAAGTTCCTTTTTATCAGAAAATATTAAAATTGACCGCATTTCTCTCCCAAAACGCTTTCTAAATTATTTAAATCAATTGAGATCAAAAATCTCGAAAGATTTGAAATTTTTGATCGGGGGAGAGAATGTGATTTAAATATGCAATCTGATATCAAATGTGATCTTTTCGACTTAACAATATGCTCCCACATATGTGCTAAACACTTTCGAATATCGATGCACATATTGAGGGGGAGCGAAAGGCGTTTGTGGAAATAATACCTAAGACCGACCATTTACTTTAATGCACGGAGTTATAAGGTTGGTTAAGGTTAGGTATAAGTTCCCATGATCCACCAGAACCGGAAGGATCTTCCCAAGGACAATCCATAGATAGATTAGAAGTCCTTAGGAATGATTGAAAAAAGGAGTAAAGTGAGAAAGGGAAGAGTGCGGACTGAGATAGAGCTAGGACTGGAACAAACCCAACAAGGTTCTAGTGATGAAGTCTCGGTAAGCACTGAAGGGGTTGAAGAATGAAAAAGAAATGAAATGAGAAAGGGTGAAAAGAAATAGCCCTCCATATATTCAACCTTAGGGCAGAAACCGGGTTCAATTCATAATCTACTGGCGGTTACTAAGGTAACACCGGTATTGAAGACAAGACGTCATGGACCCAGTGACGCACTGCACTAAAACTTCCCAACCACTCAAGTTCTCTTAAAAGAGCTTGTTTCAATCTCACGGGGAACCCTGTGCAATGTATCGACCGCTCATTGCGAGCTATGTTGATACCTAAAACAGGAGACGCCTCCCCAGTCTCCAGGAGCGGATCAAAACGCACTATTGAGTCTAGAGCCAAGAGATCATCCATAAATCTCGTTAGGACACATTCCAAATATGCTTATTGTTTCACACAATGTGGAAAGTAAGATAAAATATTTAGAGTCCTACGCATTATCCTTGTGGTATTGCCAGAACATCCGAGTGATATGAAAATATTCACAATGAAGATGGAAATCCTTCTAGAGCGAACATCACTCAAGCTCTTGGTAGGTGACATGTGAGATCCATCTTGGATCAATGATCAAGTGACAACTGGAAAGCAACAATGGTGCGATTCAACATTGAATCAAACTTGTTCCAGGATATGGATTGACGGATACTTTTGCTAAAACCTTTCAATGTGCTCACAAACTAACTTTTCTAGCACATTGATTGTGTAATATCTTTCAAACAAAAGTATTTTTGATAGAAATGTGATTCAAAGTATAAAACTCTCGTCGTGTCTCAAAAATGTTTATCATAGGACACGCGAGTGATTTCTATAAATCAATTTCTCATCAATCCGTGAATATCAATTCACCGATTCACTCTATCGTGCTGTCTGCTTTGAGACGTTCCGGTATGAGAACATGCTTAGTATGAAGATTCCAAAGTGGATTCTTTGGAAAATTCATTACTACAAGCTGGAAATTCCTGTCAAGGAGAGTCTTCTTTAAAATAGACTCTACCTGATCACAGGTCGGTTTTCACAAAACCGGAGGGTAGTCTGTCCTCGCAGAACGAATGACAAAGCCATATTCGTTCTCTATCTTTATTGCTAACTGTTTCATTTCAGGGACACATATAAAGATGGCGTTGATGGCTCCAGTTTCCAGCTGAATCGGGTCAATCCATACCTCATGCTCACACATACTCCACACTATCAATGAAGATGAGAGACTTGCTACAACAAATGTTGAGAGACTACCAACAACGTTTCCGCAACTCTGATGAAAAAGTCTCCCGATCCACAACTCTAATGCAACGTCTCCAGATACAGAAGGGTGTGAGCATGATGGTCCTTTGTCACTACATCACATGAAGGCAATACAACTATGGATGAGCTTGGAGATTTACTTTGGCTGATGATCTCAAAGAAGCTCAAAGATCACATATCTCAAAGGAATTCAAAACACAAGTTCACTTGCTTGAAGTACGAACTGTGTTGAAAAGTGAAGAATCAGATCCTACGAGCTACAAAGACTAAAGAATGCTTAAAGACCAAAGATCTTAATTTCAAAGGTGACCTCGCTTAGGGGGAGATTGTTAGGAATACAAATATTCCTGTAAAAGTCTCGGTCACCTAATTATTGTAATAGCATTAAGTTAGCTCGTAGTTAGTTTATATATTAGTTAGTTAGAGTTAGTTTAAGTAACACCGTGGAAGAAGGACGGGTCTTTACCCACTGTATGCCTGATCCACAGCCCGGGTGTGGGCGTTTGTAGGAAACTATATATACCCCTCTCCACATGTGGAGAGGGTTGGTGCTTTTCTTTCAATCTAACATTTTCTATTTTCTCTCAACTCTCTCTCTCTAGAAATCACCCAACTCACTTTCTCTCTCTATACTTTCTTCCATTCTATTTATCACAACTACAAGAACCATACATGCTTTGATTATTGATATATTACAGTGTTTAAGGGGTATTTATAGGCTAGGGGCTAGGGCTTTTCTAATCTTTTAGTTTGTTGCATAATTAGCCCCTAGACTTTTACAAAACATGAGAAAACTAGTTAAAACATTTTAAAACGCTACAAATGCAACTAAATACTACATGTAACGATCTTGTAACTTGGAGGAATTGAGTTGACTTTTCTTCCAAAGTTCTTCAAAGGACCAAAGTTGACAACTTGCTAAAACTTGGAGGGTCATTATTGTAAAGGTCTTCATATTTCAACTAAAAGTCTCTTTTGTTATTCTCTGAATCTCTAAGGATTACTTTTGTCATTTTGGGCTTTTCTTGGATAAATTTCTTCCTCGGCTTCGGATTTTTACCTTTTTCCAATCTCGTGCTCGTTTTTGTCGGTTTTTAGCTTGTTTTTGTCTATTTTTCTTATATCCGTACCTGCACATACACAAATATAAAACATACATTTCTTTGGCATTTGGTTAGCAAAATAGTCTATTTGGGTCGATATTTGGCCATGAATAGGTGTGTAAATTAATACACACCAGGTAGCTATACCGACTCCCAAGGCCCAAAAGATTGGACCTAAATCTGTGGATTGTATATTCATTGGATATGCTAGGAATAGCAGTGCTTATCGTTTCATTGTACATGATTCGAAAACCCGAATATACAAAAGGGTTCTGTAATGGAATCAAGGAATGCTTCCTTCTTTGAAGATATATTTCCTTGTTTAACTAAGGAAACTGGAAGTTCATCTAGAATAGATGACAATGTTGTCCAAGATAAGAGACAACGAGATGATAATGATCTCCAAGATGAGAGACAAGATCAAATTGAGGAAGAAGAAGAAGAACCTAGAAGAAGCAAAAGGGCAAGAACCGAGAAATCGTTTGGACCCAATTTTGTTTCTTTTATGGTAGAACATGAACCTACTTCTTATCAAGAAGCGGTAACTTCCTCAGAAGGGCCTCAATGGAAAGAAGCCATTAAAAGTGAAATAGATTCTATTTTACAAAATCATACTTGGGAGCTCGTGGATTTACCTCCTGGTTGTAAACCACTAGGCTATAAATGGATCTTCAAGAAGAAGATGAAAGCCGATGGCACCATTGACAAGTACAAAGCAAGATTGGTAATCAAAGGATTTAGACAACGTGAAGGTCTAGATTATTTTGATACATATTCGCCTGTTACACGAATAACATCGATTAGGATGATACTTGCTATTGCCGCTTTAAGAAATTTGGAAATTCACCAAATGGATGTAAAAACGGCTTTTCTAAACGGGGATTTAGAAAAAGAGATCTACATGAACCAACCTGAGGGTTTCATAGCTCCTGGACAAGAGAACAAAGTTTGTAGGCTTGTTAAGTCATTATATGGCTTAAAGCAAGCTCCCAAACAGTGGCATCAAAAAATTTGACCACACCATGCTAGAGAGTGGATTCAAAATTAATGAATGCGACAAGTGTGTTTATGTAAAAGACACAAGTAGTGGATATGTAATCTTGTGTTTATATGTTGATGATATGCTTATCGTTGGCAGTAATGACAAGATGATCAAATCTACTAAAGACATGTTGAAATCAAAGTTTGACATGAAGGATATGGGTTTGGCTGATGTGATCCTTGGAATAAAGATCATACGAACTCAGAATGGACTTGTGTTGAGTCAAGCACATTACGTGGACAAAATTCTGAATACTCATAATGCGGGGGATTCCGGCCTAGCTAGAACTCCAATTGACACCAGCAAGCATCTATCTAAAAATAGAGGCGCAGGTGTTGCCCAATTAGAGTATTCAAGAATTATTGGCATGTTAATGTACTTAATGACAGGTACCCGACCTGACTTAGCATATGCTGTTAGTAGGCTAAGTAGGTATACTAGTAATCCAAGTTATGCACATTGGGGAGCTATGACTAGGGTACTTCATTATTTGAGATACAGTCGCGATTATGGACTGCATTACGAAAGATATCGAGCTGTTATTGAAGGATACAGTGATGCAAATTGGATATCTGACATAAAGGATTCTAGATCGACTAGTGGATATGTGTTTACACTAGGAGGGGCAGCTATATCTTGGAAGTCTTCCAAGCAAACTGTTATAGCTAAGTCCACGATGGAATCAGAATTTATCGCGTTAGATAAATGCGGACAAGAGGCGGAATGGCTACGACAATTCGTAGAGGACATACCAAGGTGGCCTAAACCGGTAACGGCCATTAGTATACATTGTGATAGTCAATCGGCAATTGGCAGAGCTCATAGCATAATGTATAATGGAAAGTCCAGACATATCCGTCGTCGACATAATTCGATACGACAACTACTCTCAACAGGAGTTATCTCAATTGACTATGTGAAGTCAAAGGATAACATTGCGGATCCGCTTACGAAAGGCTTAAGCAGAGAGTTAGTTAGTAAGTCGTCTAAAGGAATGGGATTAAAGCCCTTGAAGGAATGAGTTTCTATGAAGGAAAACCTAACCCAGTTGACTGGAGGTCCCAAGATCTGGGTTCAATAGGACAACCTAATCATAGAAATGTGGGGGAAGTCACGTCAATGTGGGGGAGTTACTTATATATTGTAACTTCCTAGTCCATACCTATAACAAATGTGACTTGTTGAAAGGTTAAACATATGGTTTTTATGATTCAGGATGAAATCATAAAGCATAATGGTTCAAGATGAAATCACAAAACATGTGTTTTTAATGATTCAAGATGAAATCACCTATGTGAGAGAGAAGTGGGGTCGCTTCGAAGGGAATTGTGGGTGCGCAATTCTTAAGAGCTCTTGCAGAACCAGGCTAGTATTCATGACCATAACGAATACGACTATGAGGACTTGACAAGGTCAGGGAGAGTCTTGTGTGAGTGTGTATTGTCGTCTACGTAAATAGATGTTGAGTTCAAGGACATCGCGTCTACTCAGATCTAGGAGACTAAGTGCATCTCACAAGGGAAGGTTCAAAGGGTCACACCTACCTATCCTATGCAAGACTTAACCGCAGAAATTTCGCGGAAACTTTCGTGTGTTTTCGACCGATCTCCATTCATGTGGGGGATTGTTGGAAAAATTAGTTTTGCAAAATTTTGGACATTATTTAATGTATGTATATGTTACATATATTTGTGTTACTTGGGGGCGTTTTGTTCTCCTCCAAGAGAGCTTCGCAACGAGCTAAAGAATGTCCAAAATAGAGTTGAAATGAATGAGATATCGTGTCTCAAAGTGAGGCACGTGAAACACAAAAATGGAAAAGTCCCACATCGCCCAAAACAAGAAGTGAATGCTTGTTTATAAGGAATTTTTGGTATTTGCTTCCAAATTTCTTTAGGTGAGCTATGCTCCCACTCCTACGTGCGCGCGCGCAAGAGGGGGTGCAGATTGTGGGATTTCTGGGTCAAATTGAGTTCGAAGCTTCTGAACTCATGCGAGCCCGCGCGACCTGTGGACACGAATGCAGCTCCGAAGCCTCGCATACGTGCGTATCTTTTTGCTGCCGGTTCGGGTTAATCTTTTCCAGTAATTCTGCAAATCTATTTTAGGAATGGATTTGAAACTTTTAGATAAAGTTTACAGAATATTGTTGTGTAAATATAATATATGCAAATCGTGTTTTAAGTTAACAGATTTGTTAATTATGGTGTTTATTTAGTCTTGGAGGACAAGACAGCTTTTTAGTATAAATAAAGCCATACCTCATTCGGTTTTAATACACAGAAAAACGCAACTCTTGCAGCCGATTTCCAGCATTCTTTTCGATCAGAAGCACACAGGTTTTCGTGATCTTTCAGGCAAGTAAGTCAAGTCCGGCTGTGCAACAGCTTTGTACGTTGTACCCTGGGAAACAGACGGCGAATCTGTTTTAAGGGAATCGTGTATAACACGAGCCTCGTGCTTTTACTGCTTTCATTTAATTTACGTTATATAGTGTCTGTCTTCTGCTTCTACTTCATTCTGTCTGTATTTTATTTTCTGTTATTTACATTCTGTTAATTTTATTATTTATTGTAATCTAATTTATTAATAAAAGTGTACACCGTTTCCTACACTTTCATAGTTTCATGTGAATTTTGTGATAATTATTGTTTTCATGTGATGTTGTTCCTTAGTTTCTATGATTTTGCTTTTCTTATTGATCAAATCAACACAATGCAGGAGTCATCACTGTAGATCATCATTGTCATCGTTAAGGATGCAGGAGACAAGGCACTAGACAACGATGAGGCAATGACGAGGATGCATGAGACAAGGCACTAGACAACGATGAGGACGATGGCTGTTAAATAACACTCTTCTTTCATGAGTTTTATACTCTTGATTTTATAAAAAGAAGAATATAATTAAGGGGAAATGATGCCTACTTTTAAATGTAGGCAATTCTCTTTGAAAAAAGTTTACAAAATGTACAGTTCAGTCCCTGCAGTAAGCCCCTCATACAGTTCAGTCTCTGTCCCTACCCATTTTTACAAAGAAAAGTAGGTAACTTGCCAACTTTATAAAGTAGGCATCATATCCCCAATAATTAAATACTATGCTAATTATCTTTAAGGATGCATATACTTTGTTAGTTATTTTTTAAAAATACCATGGTCATTTAATTTAAAAAATCTTCTTTGACATGTAAGATTTTTTTCAATCGTATTTATCCGATGGAGTATGAACTTTTGTGTTGTTTAGTTTGTAAAGTATTTATATAATAATTAATATGGGATCATGGATCATTTGTATAATACAATCAGTTGAACAGGGACTAATAGAATTATGTTAGTGTTTCATATCGGCTAAATGTAACTGAAAAAATGTTTAGTTGCGAATGTTGTTTATATATATGGTTTTGCAAATAGTAAAGAAAATATCTTTGTTTACCAGTGGTTAGCATTCTTGGCTCTTACCCCCGAGGCTTGGGTTCGATTCCCAGCAGGTATTACTTTTATATTTTACTTAATTCTACAATTTCTACAATTAGAAAGTGTCGAATCTGAAATTTTTAAGCCTTCCTATTTAATGCTTTATATATATCTATAGATATAGATATGTAGAAGCTCGCTTGATTTATATTCATCTTTTTGTTTTGTGGTTGATTAAAAGAAAGCCTAGCTCCAATATCTCTGCAAAATTGGTTCCTGACCATATGGTGTATATAAATACCAACGTCCATCCTTTCGTGAAGTGTACTCAAGAGTTCTATTTGTTGGACTGGAAATATTCACATCAAATTATAAAACTTTCACAATAATAAAATGACGTTAGTAAGTAGCATATATACTCATACTTTAATACACAATAAGAGATGACTGTTTCATTCCTTACAACAGATTACTCATTGTGAACCACATACATATCTGCTAATTTTTGGAAGATAAGCAGTTTCAAGTGTTTGACGACAAAACTCACTTGTATGCTTATTCTACCCTAAAATAAGGAGTTACAGAATTTAGCAGGCTGGTACTCGCTTACTTTTAAGTATTTTACACTTGCAAATAATGGTTGGATCAGTTTTGTTGACATGAAACTTACTGTGTCAACCACATATAGCATATCTGAATGAACTTACACTAGAAAAATGACTGTCAAATAGCACAGCCATTTGACATATCAATTTTACCACCATAAATATTAGTGTTTTGTGTTTTATGAAATCATCATTAGGATAAACAATCAGTATGTCGCCTTGTCCATCCAGCCAAATTTGACAATAATACTAATTTTGTTTAGCAATTATAACATTTTTCATGAGACTTCAATATGAATTTTAAATCATAGACTTGCTATCCTATGACAAGAAAATAATTGTATTGTTTCATATAGAAGAGCACGTTAACATCAACAAAGACACATGAATTCATTCATATGACTTGGGGATTAAGCTTATACAAATCACAAATTGAAAATACATAAACATCTTCGGTAGGTGTTTTACAGTGATGCATATAATTCCAAATTATTGAGATTGCACCCTTGACTTTTATAGACCTTTACGGTAGTTGTTAATATATCAAACTGTAAAGAGGGCATGCTAGCTGGACTCTCGTCTTTCCCTAGGCCTACAGTTGAAACTTTCCACAAGGGCATATATACGACGTCGGTGTTTAGTGTAGGTTGAAATAACCATATAAGAGCAGATACAATTTACTTGTATTACATTCCGAGCATCTACAACCTCCATTTACTGATAACACAATCTCAATCACAGACCACGTCCCAGCCAACATTTTCATCTTTAGATAGCAGTAAAACATTTTAGTAGCAGGCGTGAACCACCAAACTTGTAGATGTCTTGAAACCAGCAATTAACAAGCAAGTTCAAAGGTTATTTTCAACTTTGCTTTGAGAGTTTGGCTATATTCTAATGATTAGCATGTAGGGCACCGGCACCCATTTGAGAAACCATAATATAGGGGATTGTAAAAGGGTAAAAACTAAAAAGTTATGCAGCTGCCTACGCATGTCAATAGTGAAAAACGAACAAATTACAGAAACTAATAGAATTACAATCAATGTAAAGTAAAGTATGCAACTCGATCGGTATGGAAAACCTAGCTGCTAGCCGTGTTGATTAAACCAACAATGCTAGGCTGCTTGATGAGACTGTGTTGAATTATCTAGGCAAGCAGGAAACAAAAACAAACAAGAAAGCCACATATATTATACTAACTTAGACGACGACGATAAGTTATTAGTTGTTCACCTAATTAAAACATGTTAAACACACAAAAGACATATTGTAAGGAAATTAAACAGGCGGTGCTGCAGCTTGAAATGCTGCATCTGCTGCGGCTTCATTTGTGGCTTTGGCTATGGCTTCATTTGCGGCTTTGGCTTTGGCTCTGGCTCTGGCTCTGGCTCTGGCTTTGGCTTTGGCTTTGGCTTTGGCTTTGGCTTTGGCTTTGGCTTCATTTGCGGCTCTGGCTTTGGCTATGGCTTCATTTGCGGCTTTGGCTTTGGCTTCTGCTACGACTGGTCCCTCCTTGTTATATATATCTTCCAGCCACTTGGATGCTTCCTCAAACAACTTTCTCTTCTGAGCAACTTCGGCTTGAAACTCGGGATCCTCAGGATCTATGAATTCATAATCTACCCCTTCAGCTTCAGCATAGTATTGAAAAACATCAGCAGGAGATAAATCATCATACCACTTGTTCTTGTTACTCGGCCTCTTGTCGATCTTCATCTTCATCTTCTTCTTCTTCTTCATCTTCTTCTTCTTCTTCTCTTTAGATTGACATTCACCCCCTTCCCATTCCATCTTCCTCTTCTTCTTCTTCATCTCTTCCATCTTCTTCTTGAGTGCCTCAGGAAGAACATCTTGAATCGATTCGTTTATTAAAAGAGCATAATCCTCCCTGGACATCAAGTGACTATTACCGACCAAATTGAGTGAGTTCTCAAACCTTAGATCGTCAAATGCCCTCATAGCATTAAAACGGGCAAAATCCGACAGCCTTGGGGCACTTGCACGCTTATAATCCTCCGGCGTCCAGGTATAAACATCATCATCGTCCTCCATCTCTGATCGATCTAGCCTAGGGTTTGCTTTTGACGCTTGTTTGTCTTTCTCTATATCCTCTTTTTATATCCGACCTTACTTTATTTTATTTTCATTTCTTACCCTCCTCCTTTTTCTTTTTTTTTTTCTTTTTTTTCTTTTTTCTTTTCTAACAACACGATTTTACACCTGCAAACTTTTATAATTGCGTGGTCATTCATTTTCATCGACTATCAACTAACATAACAATTAAAAAGAAGTTGTAATATGGTGTCTTACATAATAAAGTTTGTGGACGAATTTTTTGAAATTGTTAGTGTTAGGAAAAAAAAATCTTTTTTTTTTCTTTATTATTTATTTTTTTGGATTAGTAAAAGTTTTCAAAAGCTGCCATGCATTTTTTTGAAATTTTGGGTGAGAATTGTTAAGATAACTATTTTATTAATGAAACATTTTTTGAATTTTTATGTAGAAATTTAAGTTTGGAAGGGCATTTTAGATATTTAGCATTACTTATTTTTTAACTTTCAAGAATATATGTACATGCTTTTTATTTCGTATAGAGTAAAGATATTTAACAAAGTACGTGCATTTGATAGTATATAATATAATGTTTAATTATTTCTTTCTTTTTTTACCAAAATTAAAAACTCATGCAAGATGAGCTTTTCAGCAACCAATCGGCCATGATCGTGAATACGGAGTATCTTGTTGACATCTTATCAAATTTTGCTAATTAAAAATAAAATATTAGCTATGTGTTTATAAACTCCTAATCTGGGTTGACGTTGTTGACGTTCCAATCTGTTATGTCTTTGTAATTGTCGACTCCGTCCGGAGTGGCGTAGCCAAATGGGATGTAGGGTAGGCCATGACTAACCTAGAAGCCCATGATATTCTTATATGTTTTGTATATATATGCCAATTTTAACTACTAAGCCCAAAATAAAATTTTGATTAAGGCCCATAACTAATCTTTTCTAATGGTAGTTCATGTATTTTTTAACATTGTTGGTGTTTGCAAAATGTCTAAAAGCTCACAATTAGTGTAATGATTATTCTATTTTGAGTTTTTTTATACTCGTTAGTGTGTCCAAAATTATTTGGCCCACCCAAAAGTAAAATTCTGGCTACGCCTCTGTCCAGTGATGATGTACGGTATGGTTCCGACACCATCACTTGAAGGAACCGACAATGTGTAAAAGAAGACATCGTATTTCGATTAGTTAAAGGATGTCGTTAAATGTTGTTTCTGTTGACTTTCTTCGGGGCGTTTTTGATACTTTGTTAATTATTTTTTTTTTAAAATACCATGGTCATTTAAAAAAAAACTCATTGTTTCACATAGAAGAGCACAATAACATCAACAAAGACACATGAATTCATTCATATGACTTGGGATAAGCTTATACAAATCACAACTTAAAAATACATAAACATCTTCAGTAGGTCTTCTACACTGATGCTATAATTTTAAATTAGTGAGATTGCACCCTTGACATTTATAGACCATATATATGACGGTAGTTGTTAATATATCAAACCGTAAAGAGAACATGCAAGCTGGACTCTCGTCTTTTCCTAGGCCTACAGTTGAAACTTAGGCCTGGAGTTGAAACTTACCATAAGGGCATGCATATATCCAACGTCTGTGTTTAGTGTTGGTTAAAGAACCGTATAGGAGCAGATACAATTTACTAGTACAGCAGTACTACATTCCGAACATCTACACAACTCCATTTACTGATAAAAACAATCTCAAGCGTACAAAACCAGCAGCCCTGCAGCAATCTAATCACGACCACTTCCAATGAGTATAAGGCCCTGCATTATCATGTTCTTGGTCCCTACCGCTTAGAATGCTTACTCATACTATTTGACCCAATTGACCCAAGCGTACAAAACCAGCAGGCCTGCAGCAATAGGTGCCATACTATTCGACCCGTAAAACAAAACCTACATTTGCGAGAACCACTAATACTAACAGTACAATCCCTGCAATTATAACAGTCCTACGGGTCCCTTTCATACCATATGAAACTGTTTAATCAGTAAATATAACACTTGAAAACGACCACTTCCCATGAGTATACGGCCCTGCATTATCATGTGACCTTTGGTCCTTACAGTTTAATGCCTACTCCATGTAAATAGCCAAACCCAACTGACCCAACCACACAAAACCAGCCCGAAACCAGCAGCCCTGCAGCAATAATTTCCATACTATTTGATCCGTAAAACAAACCCCACAATTGTGAGAACCCCTAATACTAAGATAGGGTCCTATAGGTCCCTCTCATACCATATGTAGCTAAGATAGAGCATTCCTACTGTATGAAGCTGTTTAATTAAATACCCATGGGTGAAGATGTAAAAGCATTTTAGAGAACCACCAAACTTGTAGATGCCAGCAAGTTCAAAGGTTAAACCCAATGAAGGGACTTTGCTTTGAGAGTTTGGGTAAATTCTAATGGTTAGCATGTAGCAACCATAACATAGAGGATATATTGTAAATGGGTAAAAATAATGCAGGGGCCTTTACCGGTTCCTGAATAGTGAAAAAGGAACAAGTTAGAGAAACTAACAATCAAAGAAGAGTAAAGTATGCAAGTCGATGAGTATGGTAAACCTAGGTGGTAGCCGGGTTTGGCTTAAAACCAAACCAAACCAACATAGCAAGTTATATAGGCTTGTTGTAAAAATTTAGGCAGGCAGGCAGGGGGCAAAAACAAATAACAAAGCCAAAGTGAATACATAATATTATAACTTAGACGATGACAATAAGTTGAAGTTGTTGACGTAATTAAAACATAAACACACACAAAAGAAAGAAAGACAGACAGATATTATAAGGAAGGAAGGAAGCAAATTAAACTAGTAGTTTGGTGCGAGGGCTTTGGCTGCAGCACAGGCTTTGGCTGCAGCTTGTGCTAAGGATGCTGCGGGATCTTCGGCTTCAAGTGCGGCTATGGCTGCGGCATCTGCTGCGGCTGGTCCTAAATGCTTATGGATATCGTGCAGCCACACGATTCTTCTCTTAACATCTTTCAACTTTTCGTCCATTTCAGCTTGAACCTTAGGATCCTTAGGATCAAAATCAGCAGCATATGTTTCTTTCAACATCATATTCTTCTCCTTCTTTTGTAACTTCTCCTTGTTATCCTCCTCCTCATCATCATGATAATAGCCCTTTTTCAACATCATCTTCTTCTCCTTCTTTTCTAACTTCTCCTTGTTATCCTCCTCCTCCTCATCATCATAATAGCCCTTTTTCAACATCATCTTCTTCTTCTTCTTTTTCTCCTTCTTTTTACTCTTTTCTATCTTCTTCCTTTTCTCCTTCTTGTTATTGTTGCTGATTTCAGATATCAGCTTCTTGAGTTTCTCAGGTACACCAACATCTCTAGCCGTTTCGTACATAATATCAGCAAACTCCTCCCTGGGCATCCACCGACTATCACCATTAGTGTCAAATTCCCACATAGCATTAAAACGTGCAAAATCCACCCGCGTCGGTGCACTTAAACTCTTTATATCCTCCTGCGTCCACTTGCAATCATCATCATCCTCCATCTCTGATCTCATCTAGCTAGGGTTTGCTTTTACCGGTCCCTTGATTTTTTTTTTTATTACTCGTATTATTTTTTTGTCTTGTTTTGTGTTTTTTATAAACCCTCTTTATTTTATTTTCATTTGTGACCCTTCTAGTATTTTCTCTTTACACTTTTTTCAATCATGTACCCACAAGATTTTATAATGGTTGATATTTAATTATTTATAGTTTTAGACTAGTTATAATACCCGCGCACGCGCGGGGTTTTTTCTAATTTTTTGAATTATGTATTTTTTTTATTAAAAAATAAATAATTTAATCTTTGCTTTGTTTTATTTATGGTTTTTAATATTGTATTATACGATAAAGATAGCTCGACTATGTGTAGTTATAATGCACGTAAACGCAAGAGGTTTTGTTAATATTCTTGAATAATGTATTTTTATATATTATAGGGATACATCTAATTTAGGTTGGTGCATCTCCGATTTGTGGTTATAGTTCTTCTTATTCCTTCTTATTTTAAGTAATCTTCTTATTTGATCCTAACTCTCTCTCTCTCTCTCTCTCTCTCTCTCTCTCTCTCTCTATATATATATATATATATATATATATATATATATATATATATATGATTTAATACATATAAAATAATAAAGTATTGAAAGTATTAACCAATTTGAATCCGATTCGATTTGGTTTTACCAAAAAATAATTAACCGAATTAACCGAACAACTTGATAATCTAACGGATGAACACTGCTAAAGTGATAATAGAGACATTAGCAGCTAGAACATTTACATGAAGATGCGGCTTCTCATTTCCCAAATTATTATTAATTGTGGTTGTATAGAAATTGGATGTTGCTTCATCAGGAATTGACACAACTTTAATCGGATTAATGAATTATTTAATCAATATAAATGAGAAGACAATTGAGTTACAGGATAAAGAAAATTACATAACATGGGAACCATGTGAACCTCCCATAATCTACATATGAACTTGTGGATACACAGTGAGAAAGTAATTTATAGATTGTTCAAGCTTTATGATCAATTTCTCAATACAATTTAAAGGTTTATAATTATGGGGCTCTCACTATTAGGCCTTCCATTCTCTTTCAACATTGGAAGTCTTGGATTGTAATGTCTCTTCCACGGTCACGTCCTCCTCACTCGCGCAAAACAGTTGCTTGGACCATACACAATTCCCTACACAGATGTAATTGATCGCATAAACAATGCATAAATTGCATAATATGTAACTCAACAAAGTAAAACAATTGATTCCCGATAGTTATTTCACAACATATTGATAAAAGGCCAAACCTACGCTAACAATTGAAGCTTATTTCTTTATAACCACATACTAAGCCTTGACGAACATACTATGTCTTGAAAAAAATACTATGCGCATTCCATATAAAGATTCCTATCTTCATTCTTTACTTTTGTTGTCAAATACTATGCATAACGTCTTTTTGAACTTTATTTACTATAACTATGACCCATCTTATGTAAATAAGATCTGTGATGATAACTTATCAACACTAATCACTTTCTAGTGGACTCATTAGTTGGCTACTGTGTGTTTATTTGAGATGATGCTTATGACTTAAATTATATCAGTGCATACATTTCCAAATAATATACCATATTCAAATTTCATATGAAAATAATGGAAACAGAACAGATGGATAGATGATCGATACCTTTAAATACGGAAACTAAAATCATACCCATCAGAATGGCCGGATTTGTGTTCATCTTCCCCACGTACAAAAACATTAGGGCAATGTTTTATAGGATCCGACGACGCCTTTACTATTGCAGTTTCTTTAGATGTCAATAAGGTTCGTTAATCTTCTATGGCTCAGGAACTTCTAGGATGACTATGAGTTTGGTGGGGTTCACCATGCATGGCCGTAGTCCAAAGTTATCCTCAATGTTGAACCTGTAAAGTGTAAATAGTTGCAGCATTAATGTTGTCGTAGTTTGGTGCATACACGGGGTACAAAATTTTGACCCAAGAACAGAATTACTGGTGTCACTTACCTGTACCCAGGGAAGCATTTTCATAGGCAATACTAAAAAACTCAGTAAAACACTTTCATTTTTATCACCTGGTTTTGAATCTTTTTGACAAAATTTGAGCATAAAGAAGTTTGTTCCAAGTGTCGGGGACACCAGGTAGGCACAAATCTTGAGGGGTGATCACCCTTCCTTATTCTGTTAGATACGTAATATCCAAGAAATGGGCTTTTCTGTTTACCATCGGCATAAAATCTACTCATATTTTTCAGGAACATTATTACCGTTAAACACTAAAATTCACCCCGAAATTAGATTCAGTTTTCACATACTTCACATTCTAGGATTTATCTGCTCCACTAAAATCCAGTTGACCATTATCACAATCCAATTAATCCTAAGCCTAAGCTTCCAATTTCAGTATATCAATTTCAAAATCAAGCCCAAACTCCACAAGCCCTATAAAAATCATTAGTGTATTTTTAAAGTTTTACCTCAGAATACTTTAGTTCCATTGTGCCATCCTTTACATATCAATAATTATTAAAAGAAAATACCATCTTGTTGGTCATCTGGCAGTACCAGTAACTCCTCATATAAGTAGGCCCACTACTTAATTAATGAGCGAGTGACACCAGCTGGGTCACTTCCACGCACCAAGGGTGTAGCCTTTGAAAGAATGGTGGTTCAACAATGATAGACTAAGTGATTAGTAAATAGCATTTGGGATTTCTTACACTATAGGAGTTCTTACTTTTTGACAAGGCCATAAGCAATGCTAGGAACATCCCAGAGAGTACTTACTATAATGGGAAGGGACAAGTGTATTAGAAGATTGCAGAGTAATAACTTCCTGGTATTATCTAATTGTCATCTGGTGCTCAAATAATACAATTCGAGAAACTTAGAAATAGGCTCCACCTTCAGGCTGATCATCAATCACGATTTCTTGTGACATGAACTTTGTTTTATTGATTTCCCCAACGATCTTTAAGTTGCTGTAAATACACAATGTCTTACAAATACTGTACTCATGGAGTAAGTGTCCTGCAAATTATTACTGTAAATATTTAAAATCCATATAGTAAAATATTACTATAATCATTAAAGTAGAAATACTAAAATCAAGGAACTAACCAAGTGTTTGCCCGAAAACCATATGGAAGATTACCAAACTGAAAAATATTTATAACGCAAGTTTCTCGCTACACTCGGGTAAAGTAAAATTAAATCTGGTAATCAAGTATATGGCTAAACAAACATAATAATGTTACCTTATTATGTTCCACGTTGGCTTTCATCAATGCTTCATATGCCTGCATAAATTCGAGTATAAAGTACATATTTATGCTTAGCTATATGTAATTTTTGGGAGAACAACAGAACAAAGTAAACATGTCCCTCGTGATATACCTCTAGTAAAAGTGAGGCCTTTCTCTTTTGATCACCATGAGGGATGAGTTCTCTTAAAATTGAAAATCTGCACATGTACAAAAAGATCATACATTAGTCTTGACAATGACCATAGTATAACTCAACTATCACAGTTTGGCCCTTACGACATGATGAAAAGAAAGAAAAAACAATATGCAAAATACACTATAGGATGACCACATAAAAATTGTAAGGCTAGAAAATAACGAAGTGTAAACATATACTCGGCTTCTCCGTCGAGGTTTTTTTTTATGTGAGTGTTGTGTGTTTTCTCTGGAGTTCCCTTATCTACCTCTTCTTTTGTTGCTTTTTGTCTTTCCTTCTCAAAACTTATTACACCATCCTTAATCTTAAATAGATACTTTGATATAAAATACCTTGATATGTAGAAACATAATAACTTAAAGAGTGAAGTCGTCAAATCATTATAACCATTCACTGCTTTTAGCAAATAATAAGCCGATGAAGTTTCAGTTAATTGCACACCTTAGAGTCTTGTTCTAGCTTCCTGATACCAAAGGGTTCATCTCTGGAATCCAAGCAACTTCCTTCACTGGAGCATCATGCATAGCCATAGTTATTGGTGGGCCACCAAACAGTGTCGGCCACATTTTCACTTGTTTGTCACAGCCTCGAGAGAAGATTGTTGTCCCATCATCCTTCCAAGCTGAACATAAAACTTGCTAGTAAGAAGCCAATAAGGAGTGGGAAAGAAGCAATTATCAAATTGTACGTAAAACAACCATAAAGAAAACTATAACCCAAATATTAGATACATGCTGTCTTACCGGTTGGTCATGTGCTATTGAAGCTTACCCCTTAGACCCAACAGAAGCTCCACTTTTTGTTATCTCCCAACATCTCATCTGCAATTTGTTCCGTAGTATAATGAAAATCCGAACAAAAAAAATATATGACTGTAGATCCAAACTGAGGTTAATTGACTGGTATATGCTATAGTGTATACCAATAAACTTTCACTTTGGGTCTATGAGCATGCAAAACAAGTTAAGATGGGTCACAAATTTACACAGTGGAAAAGTTATGACAATAGAAATTGAACAATTTTTTCCTATGCAACCCTACATGTCAACATATATCAGCAATCATAGGTTCACAATAAGCTATCATAATGTGCAGTAGGTTGGTTCATAATTGTTTAATCCATTGCTAAGATTGTAAATCCAACAATAGCATCTTACTACATGTACATGTCACTTATTTACAGTGAAAAAGTTATGACAATAGAAAGCTTAAATATACCTTATGCAAAAGGAGTATCAAGACACTCCAAACCAACCTATTTCAACTCATAATAAATTTCTGCCAATAACTTGTACCCAATTCCCACCTCCGCATACATATATTGGTTGCCCAAGTTGCATCAAACTATTGTCAGCTAATGAGACATCAAAAGTAAGCATAACTCGTTTGGCTTTAACCAAACATCCAAAAGGGATTAATACTTTTATTAATATACAATAAGCAAATAAGTGCCCAAAATAAGCTTGCCCAAACGCCCTTTTAATTAAGCAAATAAGCCTCCAAAATAAGCTTACCCAAACGTCCTTTTAATTACTTGTGACTGGTATAGTGTACCCAGCCGACCAAACATTAGTATTTGAAAAGTTTCTAATATCTATGAAAAAATATTTTTGGGCTGCATGAAACCTGATTTTCGTCGTAAGGTCAATTAAAAAAGCTTAGTTCGGATTCATAATCCCAAATTTAACAAACATGTATTCTAAAATCAATGCATTCAAAACAAAATTTATACAATGTCTTGATGGATCTATGATCTTTACCACAACCTGCAACGAAGAAAATTCATTATTTTCAAATGAAACAGAAAAATAGGTAGTTTGGTAACGGTTTGAAAAGGATATACAAAGCAGAAATTAAAAATAATGGTCTAAATGGATGATTTTCTATGATGGATCATGGAGATGTAAGTTTACCTGCCCACCACGGCATATGCAGATAGAAAAACAACTCCTTTGTCAAGCAAACTGTGCATCATTGTACTCTCCTTTAATATTCAACAATCTTGTAATCTGCATCCGGCAATTTCCCCTGCCAAGTTTGTCCCTCATTGGCCAATTTAGAATACCACATGTTTAGCTAACCAAAAAAAAAAAATAGCAAACTGTCAACACTTACTTTAAGAAATCAATTTCCACCATTTGTCGCAAAAAATGCAACAATTCATTTGGATGCTCAACACGCAAACCAACCTATTCATTACAAATATCCCAAGAAATTCACATGAAAAAAGCAAATAATTTACAAATATACAGCAAAATCTTCGGGAACCAACTACATATTATGAGAAAGATGCGTTTGATATACATCATGTGCAAAATGCCCGACTGCAAGAATTTTCCATTCAAAAAACACTCTTAATAGTCACTGCCAAACAGTCTGTAAATGGATTTTGACCTTGTGTTTCCTTATAAAATTTTTGTCTAGCAGATTGCATCCCACGTGGACCCATTCTCGCTATAAATGGGCTGTACACCCCACTAAAATAGTTCAGAAACATAAATTTGATAAGGAATCAAGTAAAGAATAAAAATTCGTCCAAGAATGGGTGAAGATTATGACCTAACTATCGATCACCAGTGAAATTATACTCCTCCGATTAATTGTATATATAAATGCATTAACATAAGATCTAGTACAAATATAATTTTTCTTAAATTATTCTAATGATAGTGAGTAAAATTTGTGGGTTTACACAATCTGGTGCGAATCGCCTGACCCGAACTGAGAAACTACATGTTTTGACCCGTAACTTAAAGACTAAGTAGCAAGACCACATCAACCTAAAACCAAATAATATAAATCACTAACTTTGCACCACTAATGCTTCATATAGGCATGGTGAGCTAACTGCACTCATAACTCTCGAAATTGTTCAATCTACTGATAGTTACAAAAAAATTATAAAAAAAATATTCAACGATAACCATAAATATAACAGATTTTTCAATTATAATTTCTTGTTGCTCCGGTTTCTGAAAGTTTACAAATATTCTACCATTATTGATCAAATTAGAGCTTCAATCAAACCATAGTATTTTTGTACGCAATTTTTTTTATAGAAAACGAATTTATAAATCTTATTGTCAAAATAAGGAAGTATTATGCTTTTCTTAATTAAACATGTTAAAAAAATAAATGATAATAATAAAATTATTACTAAATAAAGTATGATTTGATTTTTTTGAAATGAAAAAGTCCCCACTAGGGGTTTTATTTTATTAGGTAAAAAAGATATGTAAAATGCTTCTTCCACAAAAGATTTACAAAACAAAATCCGCGCACAAATGTATCATATGTATATAGTTGGTAAAACATATAAAAGAGAAAATATCATACAACTTATCGGTCCAATTCACTTGTCATGTCAGTGTGAGGACAATTTTTAAGAGTTTTTTTGCTTTACCATAGTATTTTTAAAATTTATTTAACAAAATGAGTGCTTTCAAATTTATTTAAGATAATATGGTATTTTTGAATATTTTATTGTCCATCTCACCACAAACACGATGAAACAAGTTTATGAAATTCTACACAGTAACTACTAACATGAATGTAAAAATCCGCTTATTACAGTAACTAGTAACATGAATGTAACATTCACTCACATATCTCACTAGCTTGTACCCATGTTACAACGTATGTAAGATAGTTTGAACTTTCGTGGGCCATCAGGTATGTTAATTACTTCTTGCATGACCAGGGTTATTAGTTTATTACAAAATTTATTTGACATTTTCTTTTTGATATTTTTAAGTTGTCATTTTGGTATTGATTAAAAATGTTATTCTAAGGTGAAGTTAATGCTATCAAATGGGGTTCTACTGGTACACTTTTGGCTTCATGTTCAGACGATTCCATTGTAAAGGCAATTTTTTTTTAAACCATGATTTCTGACTTTTTGACCGACTAATTCACGGAGTTTGAATCGTGCGAATGTTTATTTATATTGTTCGCAAGGGTATTTTATCTTTTTAAAAGTCATCGTCGGGGTAGTTGCGGTGAGATGAGGCAATGAAGCGTTTGTGAGATAGTTTGAAAGCTACTACATGCAAGATATCGACTCTAATAAGCGGATGTTTACATTCATGTTAGTAGTTAATGTATTTAATTCATAAACTTGTGTCATCGCGTTTATGGTGGGATAGACAATGAATCATTCAAAAACACCATATTATCTTAAATAAATTTGAAATCACTCATTTTGTTAAATAAAATTTAAAAATACTATGTCCAAACAAAAAACTCAAATTTTTAGAGGATGTAGCATTTATATGGATAAGTTGAAACTACCAAAAAATTTCTTTTTTCTTTTTTACAAGACCCTATAAATGCGCCGTATACAAGTTGTGATTTGCACTTTTTCATAATTCAAAAACTGGACTTTTACACAAACACTTCCTTTTTAACCACTCGGAAGCTATATCTCATTAAGTATGGTGTTAACACAAACACTTCCTTTTTAACCCAAATTAAATAACTTTGCTTCTAAACATTCATATACAACACACTAAAGTTTAACTTGAAGAATTTTGGACCCAAAATTTCTATTTATACTGTTGAATATTTTCGTACATTACAAGTTGAATATCAATAGAGTGCGTAAGAGATGCGCGGTCAACTTATCCCACGAGCATTACCGTTATCTCTCAAACTTCACCCTCTTCTACCTACAAGCCTCATATATCCACTTCATTTACCTACATATAAAGCGTAACATATAATGGTAAGCCATGAAGCTTAATGAGTAAAACGGAACTAAAGCTAATCTAATCTCTATCCTTATATCTAATCCGATCTTCTACTAAAATACCCACTAACTACAAGGAGAGGCGGGTCATTTCTTAGCTATGAGCCTATGACTGTAATGCTACTACCCATAGGATACTACTCCCTAGAGATGCAAGTTGAAAACCGGTTTTTTTAATTAAAAACCGAAAAAATAACCGGAACCGTTTTTTTTTAAACCGGTCCAGTTTTTTTTAACCGAACCGGTTAGACCGGTTTTGAGTTTTTTGCCCCGACCGGTTTTTTAGTGGTTTTAACCGGAAAAAACCGGTTTTAACCTTTTTTTTTTAACACCGGTTTAGCAAAAATGCGAGGAATACATTTTTGGGAACGTTTTTATAGAACTAATAAGAACAAAATTAGTGACTCTGAAAAATAATTATTGAACTTAAACCATTACTAATGCGGTGTCGGTACGCGTGTGGTGTCATGTTTTAGTAAATTGTTAAATTATAGAACTAATATGTTAAAGTGTATGCAAGCTGACTTATAAGTTGGAGGACTACTTACGCTAATATTCAAAGGTGGTTTAGCTGAAAGACAAGTATTAGCTCGTATTGAAGTTGTGTTGAAGTCTAGGGACTAAAGAGTAAAAGCTGGAGCTATTTATACATCTCATCCGATTAGGGTTTGAGTATTCATTATTCAGTCTCTTATTTCTCTCACAGAATACACACAGTTGTTCATTGTCTTTTAGATATCACTTTGATATCTTCTTTCAGTCTTGTTCTATTAAGCCATAAGATCAGTTTGTTGATCTTGTGATTCTGAGTGTTGGAGTGAATCTGTAAGTGAGGATATTGTGTGGTGTCTTCCTAGAAGAGATCACATATTGTCATGTATATTGTACTGGTAAGCACTCGTTTGAGGACTTATCTTCTTGAAAAGTTAATAAGAATAAATACACCAAGGGGTGGCTGGTTGGGTGTAATAGAGTGTGATCTTGTGTTCTTTACCATTTTTACATGGTATCAGAGCCTTAAGTTCTGATTTGGTGGTGATTCGTAATTCTAGGGTTTCTAGGGTTTCAATTATTTTTTGGGGGTTTCTTGAATTGGTGGTTCTATTGGTTAATTGAGGTCGTTTTCTTTACGGCCGTGGTTGATTTAGTCGATTTAGACTAGATCTTGTGGTGTTGTTGATATTCTTGGTTAGGGTTTGTGAAACCCTAATTGGTTTTTTGGGGATCGTGATCTGTGGTGACTGTTGGTGATTCTTGGGCCTATATTCGATTGCAAAAACATTAGACTAAGTGAATCTAGTGTTTTTGTAGTCTTTCTTCCGCTGTGGTTATAAGCACTGTAAGTAGTTTCTTTTTCCTTTAAGACAACAAGAGTTTAGTTAATTGAGTGCAAACGGATTGGTTAACTCCTTGACCCTCCATCTTGAATGGTGTGGAAACCTGCTCTGGCCAATCCCAGTCCAATTGACTGGTTCTTTGTTGATTCTTGGGTGTGTGTTTTCTTCTTTGATTAGTTAGTTGTTTTTGTTATCTGTTTTTCTGTTATTATTTGCTTTGTCTGTTTTTATTGTTTGTTTCTTGATTGTTATTTCATCATGTCTGCTAGTGATCCTAGTAGTAGTACTATTTTAATTAGTAGTCTTGATGCTGGTAATCCATTGCATATTCAGACTAATGATAATAGTGGTACTGCTTTAATTCCTTTTAAACTTTTTGGAACTGAAAATTACAGAATATGGTATGGTGCTATGAAATTAGCTTTACAAGCTAGGAATAAATACAGTTTTGTTGATGGTTCTTGTGTTAAGGAATCTTTTGTTGCTAGTGAAGTCTTATCTGCTCAATGGGATAGATGTAATGCCATTGTTTTAACCTGGATTATGAATTCAGTTTCTCAAGATGTTTATATGGGATTAGTTTACTCTGAAAATGCTGCTTCTGTCTGGAATGAATTAAAGGAAACTTATGATAAAGTAGATGGGTCTGTGATATATAATTTGCTTCAAAAAATTAATAATGTGAAACAAGGAGGTACTTCTGTTGCAGATTATTATCATAGACTTAATTCTTTATGGAGAGAATTTGATGCTTTAACTAAAATTCCTAAATGTACTTGTGAAGTCAAATGTTCTTGTGATGCTAGTAAGGAGTTAAGTTTGCATCATCAATTGATGAAGTTGATGCAGTTTCTTATGGGCCTTGATGATTGCTATCAACCTGTAAGGACTGCCTTATTGACTAGGGATCCACTCCCTGAGGTCAAAGATGCTTATGCTACTGTTTCTAGAGAGGAATCTCATAGAGGAATTCCTGAGACTTCTAGTGGTTCTGAGTCTAAAACTAATGCTGCTTCTTTTGCTGCTAAATCTTTTAACAACAATAGGAGAATGTTTAACAATAATAATAACACTAGAAGTTCTAGTTCTAATTCTGGTAATAACAATATTAATAGATGTCCTAATCCTAATCTGAATTGCAAAAATTGTGGTAAAATTGGACATACTATTGATAGATGTTATGAGCTTATTGGTTTTCCACCTGGTTTTGTTAAAAATAATAATTCTGGAAGACAATATAATGGAACTAGGCAAAACTATAATGCTAATGTTGATTCTAAAGATGATAAGTCATCATCTGTTAGTCCTTCTTCTGGTTTTACTTCTGAACAGGTTAAGAAACTTCTGTCTTTGATCAATGATAACTCTGCTGGAAGCATTCATGCTAATATGTCTGGTAGAGCTTCTTTCTATAATCATAATGTTTGGTTCAATATGAATATTTCTAGATTTTTTTGTGCCAACTCTAGTTTGATTGTTAATTCTATTACTTTGGGTTGGATTATTGATTCTGGTGCTAATCAGCATCTTACTGTGTCTACTGATGGTATGTTTAATGTTGCTGATATTTCTAGCCTTAATATTACTGTTGGACATCCTAATGGTACTTTGGCTACTATAAGTCATGTTGGTAATTTAAAACTTACTAGTAATGTTGTTCTATATGATGTTTTAGTTGTGCCTGGTTATTGTGTGAGTCTTTTGTCTGTTAACAAGTTAATAAGAGATAGTAAGATGTTTGTGGGTTTTGATGAGGATAAATGTTATATTCAGGACTTGAAAAGGGAGACTGTCTTGGGGACTGGTAGCCAGTGTGATGGTCTTTATCTGTTTGACATGCATTCTGTGAATACTGTGAGTAAAAGTAATTTTGTTATGTCTTATAATGTTTCTAAAGTTGTTTGGCTCAATAGACTTGGTCATCCTGCTGATCAAGTTTTGTCTGTGCTTCAAAATGATCTTGGTTTTTCCAAAAATACTTCTATACATGTTTGTGAGATCTGTCATAGGGCTAAACAAACAAGGGAACCTTTTCCTTTGTCTGATCATAAGTCTAAGACTATAGGTGAACTTGTTCATCTTGACTTATGGGGTCCATACAGAGTAACAAGTAGAGAGGGTTATAAGTATTTCCTAACTGTTGTAGATGATTTTTCTAAAGCAGTTTGGGTTTACTTGGTTAAAACCAAGGATGAAGTTTTTGGTGTATTTGCTTCTTTTATTAACATGATACATAATCAGTTTAATGTTAAAATAAAAACTGTCAGGTCTGACAATGGTACCGAGTTTGTGAATAATAAAATGAGTAATATGTTTTCTGAACTTGGTATAATACACCAAACTTCTTGTGCTCATACCCCTCAGCAAAATGGTATTGCTGAGAGGAAACATAGACACTTGCTTAATGTAGCAAGGAGTCTTATGTTTCAAGGGGGGATTCCTCTTAAGTTCTGGTCTGATTGTATTCTTACTGTTGTGTATCTTATAAACAGGCTGCCATCATCTGTATTAAAAGGAAAGTGTCCATTTGAGTTGATTCATAATAGAAAACCTAATCTTTCCCATTTGAGGTCTTTTGGTTGTCTTTGTTTTGCAACTATTTTAAATAATCATGATAAAATGTCTTTTAGGTCTGAAAAATGTATTCTTCTTGGATATTCTACTGTTAAAAAGGCTTATAAAATTTTAAGTTTAGACACAAGAAATGTTTTCTTTGCAAGAGATGTGAAATTTTATGAAAATATTTTTCCTTTAAAAATGAAAACCTGTGAATCTATAGATGCTCAAAAAGCAAATGAAATAGAACACTTGAATTTTTTTGATAATCAGTGGTCTCAAAGTCCCAATGATGAAGGGAGAGATTCATCAGTTGAGGATGGTAGTGAACCATCTTCTAGTGATGTAGCTAGTATTCATACAGATACTACACAACTACATCAGGAAGATTGGGGATCTGCAACCCATTTTGGTGACCAAAACTGGTCTGAGGGCAATATGTTTCAAAGTGAAAATGAGTCACTCAGAATGGTAATGTCAATGATAATGTGCAGACACCTGTATTAAGAAAGTCTGATAGAGAGTCTAGATTACCTGTTAGATTCAATGATTATGTTTTGAGTGCTAAAGTTAAATATGGTATTGAAAAATATGTGAGCTATGGTAGATTCAATGTGTCTAATAAATGTTTTGTTTCTACCTTGAATAAGTCAAATGAGCCTACTAGTTATGATGAAGCTGTCAAAAATCCTAATTGGTTAGAAGCTATGAATGATGAAGTTGAAGCTTTAAATAGAAATAACACTTGGACTGAATGTGTTTTACCTCTTGGTAGACATGCTATAGGTTATAAGTGGATATGGAAAATAAAATATAAGTCTACTGGTGAGATTGACAGATATAAGGCTAGGCTTGTTGCTAAAGGTTTTAATCAAAGAGAAGGCTTTGATTATGATGAAACCTTTAGTCCTGTGGTTAAAATGGTCACTGTTAGGTGTCTTATCAGTATTGCTGTTAACATGAACCGGCCTTTATATCAACTTGATGTCAATAATGCATTCTTATATGGTGATTTGGAAGAAGATGTTTATATGATTCTTCCTAAAGGGTTTAATGGTGGTGATGGTACTAAAGTGTGCAAACTTAATAAATCTCTTTATGGGCTTAAGCAAGCTCCAAGGCAATGGAATGCAAAACTTACTACTGCCTTGCTTGAACATGGATTTATTCAAAGTAAATTTGATTATTCATTATTTGTTAAACAAAAGGGTTCTATGTTTGTTGCTCTTCTTGTTTATGTTGATGATATTGTGATCACTGGTAACAATGAGGTTACGATTAAAAAGTTTAAACAGTTTTTGAGGTCCAAGTTTATGATTAAGGACTTGGGTGAGTTGAATTATTTTCTTGGTATTGAAGTTTTAAGGAATAATGATGGTGTTTGTATGACACAAAGGAAATATTGTCTGGAGTTGTTATGTGAATATGGTTTATTAGCTGCTAAACCTGTTGATTTTCCTCTACCTAAAAATACTGTTTTAAACTGTTATGAAAATGAAAGTGATAAAGTTTTAAACAACATAACTAATTATCAAAAGTTGGTAGGAAAGTTGATTTATTTAACTAATACCAGACCTGATATTAGTTATGATGTACATTGTTTAAGTCAACATATGCATAAACCTTTACAGTCTCATCTTAAGGCAGCTTTAAGAGTTTTGAAATATTTGAAAGGTTCACCTGGAACTAGTTTACAGTTTAACAAAGTCTCTGATTTAAAATTAAGAGCTTATGCTAATGCTGATTGGGCTAAGTGCCCTGTCACTAGAAAGTCTGTTACTGGTTTCTGTGTTTTTCTTGGTGATTCACTTATTTCTTGGAAAAGTAAGAAACAGACTACTTTATCTAGGAGTTCAGCTGAAGCTGAGTATAGAAGTCTGGCTTCTACTACTTGTGAGGTTATATGGTTGGGTAATATGTTACATAGTCTTGGGCTAAAAAATTTGTTTTCTGTTGATGTTTTTTGTGATAACAGTGCAGCAATTCAAATTGCTGCTAATCCTGTGATTCATGAAAGGACTAAACATTTTGAACTTGATGTTCATTTGGTCAGGGAAAAAGTAGCAGCTGGTATTATTAAAACTATTAAAATTCTTACTAATAATCAAGTGGCTGACATTTTTACCAAATGTCTTGGTCAAATTCAACATAAGGTTCTTTGCAAAAAACTTGGTTTGTTAGATATGTTTGCAGGTGAATTGAACTCTGGAGTTAGATTAAAAGCTGAAGGTAAAAGTGCAGGTATTAAAGGTGTTCAGCTTGAGAAGGGGTGTTAAAGTGTATGCAAGCTGACTTATAAGTTGGAGGACTACTTATGCTAATATTCAAAGTTGGTTTAGCTGAAAGACAAGTATTAGCTCATATTGAAGTTGTGTTGAAGTCTAGGGACTAAAGAGTAAAAGCTGGAGCTATTTATACATCTCATCCGATTAGGGTTTGAGTATTCATTATTCAGTCTCTTATTTCTCTCACAGAATACACACAGTTGTTCATTGTCTTTTAGATATCACTTTGATATCTTCTTTCAGTCTTGTTCTATTAAGCCATAAGATCAGTTTGTTGATCTTGTGATTCTGAGTGTTGGAGTGAATCTGTAAGTGAGGATATTGTGTAGTGTCTTCCTAGAAGAGATCACATATTGTCTTGTGTATTGTACTGGTAAGCACTCGTTTGAGGACTTATCTTCTTGAAAAGTTAATAAGAATAAATACACCAAGGGGTGGCTGGTTGGGTATAATAGAGTGTGATCTTGTGTTCTTTACCATTTTTACATAATAAGAACAAAATTACGATTGTATAATTGTATTGTTTAAATAAAAGTTATGAGAATATTGTTTAATTATATGTTTGATAATTAACAAGTTTATTAAATAAATGTTCGAAGTTTTTAGTAAACTTCGTAAAAAAACGAACCGGTAAATAACAGATAAAAAATTCGAATCCGAACATTTTTAATCGAAAAAAAAGAAACGGTAAAAAACCGAAAAAAACCGATTCCAAAAATTTATAACTGAAAAAAACCGATTCCGAACATTTATAATCGAAGAAAACCGATTCCGAAAAACCGAAACCGAACCGAAACTGGTTATTAGAAAAACCGGTTTTTTTAGAACCGGTTTTTTTCTACAACCGAAAAAAACCGATTTTTTTGCATCTCTACTACTGCCTCCATCTCAAATTATAAATCCACTTTCATATTTTACAAAGTTTAAGAAAAGTAGGGCCCTTACAATATTAACTAATTAAAATTTATTATCACCCACTTACAAGCATTCTCATTGGTTGGAATTAAAAGTGGACATATAATTTGAGACAACCCAAATTGACAAAATTGACTTATAAAATAAGACGGAGGGAGTACTACTATAAATTTCTACAAGTCAACCCATTACAAACTTGCTACTAACCCATCGATGTTTAATTTTGGGCTTTTCTATTAAGATGTTCTACTAACTAATCGATATCCCCAGTAAAACCTCTATAAATTAATACTCGATAAATTAATAATATTGATAAAATTAATAATTTATCGAATCCCAACTTGAGACTAGTACAATTTAGACCTCAGTCAATAAAATAATAAGATACTACATAACAATTCTTTTGAAACCCTAGTATATATTTATTGGTCCAAGCAAAAGTATAAATTAATAATTACTAAAAAGTTCTAAAATTTCCTCAATGCCTTTAACCTCGTAAAATTCATTAGTATACATTCATTAATTGCTTCAATGCATTGCATTCATAAAATGTTGATTGAAATTTGTTTTTTTAATTTATTTTTCATCTCTAACTAATATACATTATAACTAGTATCCTGGACTTGAAAATTTTAAGGCCATACGTAAAACCTCATTAAATTAGCAAATTATTAATTTGTCGATATAATAATATCTTGCTAAATTAATAAAATATCCCGATTCTAACATTATTAATTTATAGAGATTTTACTGTAATTGGCTACTACTATTTTATCCAAATTCTAATTGGAAAGCTACTAAAGACATTTTATAATGGTGAATAGTTAAAGTTTAAGATATTGTGAATAGGGGTGTCATTCGGGTCAACCCGACCCGATAAGCCTCTATCGGGTCGGGTCTATCGGGTTTTCGAAAAATAAAACTTAACCCGCAACCCGATCCGATAAGGAATCGGGTTATCGGGTTCGGGTCTATCGGGTTGATCGGGTTCGGGTTATCGGGTTCGGGTTATCGGGTTTAATTCAAAAATTATAAAACTTTTAATGTGTTAATATAGCTTATCGGGTTATCGGGTCAACCCGATAACCCGATAACGAAATAATTAAGACCCGCAACCCGACCCTATAAGGCTATCGGGTTTATCGGGTTGACCCGATAAGGTATATTGGACCCGAATCAACCCGACCCTATAAGGCCTTATCGGGTTCGGGTCGAGTTCGGGTCGGGTCGGGTCGACCCATATGACACCCCTAATTGTGAATAAGTGTTTCATGTAGCAACTGACGTTGTCAAGTCTTCATCATATACTTTAACAAATTGGATTGAATATGGATTGAGATTGTTGGTGGGATTGAGATGAATCCATACTAATGAATTTGTTTTTTGTAAAGATTAGGTAATTTAGAAAACAACATTAATTTAAGAAACAATATTTAGGGGAAACATTTTAGGCAAGACGTAAAAGCATGTTAGTAATTAAGCATTTCTCATTTTAAGAGTAAATAAGCAACACCATTTTCTCCTTTATATATAGTAGAGATATTTACCAATTCTTAGAAAACCAAACCAATAGATGAACTGGTTTAGCACTCGCTACCCAGTTCGATCGGCACTGCCGGTAGAACTGCTACGCACGCTAGAGCATGTTATCCAATAATATTGAATTTACTATACATTTCTACCTAACAACTTACTAATAGAAAAAAAGTTTTATATGAAAGTTTCTTGAAACCTAAGCATCAACACGTGATATCCTTCTCTCAATCATCATCATATCTTTTATCAACAACACGACCCTTATCAACAACCTTTACACTTTCTTATCCTCTGTAACTCCCGTTTTCACACACACAATTTCAAACAAGATTAAAGAAAATGAGCTCTTTCACTCGAAAAATCTACATGATACACAAAACCAAGGTGAAGGGTTACAGGTTTCGAAAAAGTAGCATGTTTACGACAACTTTTTCTACCACTGTCATAATAAATCACCAAACATTCGAAACACCCATAAATAGACCTCTCACCATGGTAAATGGAATAATTAGATTAATAAAATAACGCTCACAAGTCCTTTCATAACCAAACAAACAATGTAAGCTTGATAGATGATCAAACCTCCACAACTATGGCATAAGCACCCTTGCATTCAATATTTAAAAGGTGTTTACATGGGTTGTAACGTAAGGTAAAGGGAAATGGAACATACGGTTTATTTGGATGTATGGGAAATTTTCTAAACCAGTGGCAATAGACAAAATTCCTAATTTACAATAAATAAAGTAGGCCTGCTGATTTGTGAAAATCAATAGTATATATTTATAAGTATCGCTGAAATCCACGAGAAATACGGATTTACCGAGTTGTTTCCCAACGAAAGTTGAATGGAATCTTAGAATTATCGATTCGTGAACCGTGTAGTGACAAGTGAATAGTGAAAATTGTGATGGTGAAAATCAAATATTGAAAAGAAATGGAGAATAAAGCAGAAAGTACAAGCTATTGGTAGCGTGGGAATTGCACCAGGCTTTACCTCTCGAGAGATCTCGAGAATCTTACAACCCCCATCAGGCAGTGTACCTGATCGTTGTAGTATAGTATAGTGACAAGTACCGGGGGATTGATCATTCAGCTAGGAATAGTGTCGTTAGGATTGAAATTGATCTAACTAGGTCTAAAGGTGAAGGATTATTCTTTTTGTGTTTTTATATTTTATGAAAAGCAAGTGAAAATCTCGGGTTTGGAAGAAGGGGCGGAATTAGTTGCTAATAAACTAACCCAAAAGCTACTAATTAAACTAATGTGCAAGAAAACTAAACTAAGGTTCTACAAGATAAGTGAAGCATGTCTACCCATGATATGTTACTCATTGCTAGCTATCCAATTCTACCTATTGAATTGTAAAACATTGTTTTAATTGACGGGTTGTATTCTTTAATACCATTCATGGGGTGGCGTACTTACTTCCCTAATCCTATAAGCTCCTACTTCACTCCTATGTCGAGCCGGCTAAGAAGCTCCTAACATGGGATCACTAGAATTCGCTCATGCATTAAATACAACTATAAAAATCTAGTACACATCGGTTCATGTTTCTTAAGACGTTCAAGCATGTTACACAATGGAGATCTGCCAGTTTTCTTAAGCCTAACATCGAATTCATTTAATCAAAACAAGAATCAATAGGAAACAAGAATTATAAACTAAACCAACTAGATCTATTGAAGTTGTCACGCCTTAATTGATGGAGATAGACACACACATCAACAAGCCCTCATTGATGGAGATAGACACAAACATCAACAAGAAATCAATGAGATCTAATTAATTATACACAAGTTTCACACAATCATAAGTAGACACAAGGTGAATTAGCAAAACATAATCAAAGAAGGACAATCAACAATAATAATGAAAGACATAGTTGAGATAGAATCATCAAACCAATACATGATGTTTATTGAGTGATTGAAACCCTCTAAGTTGCTGGAAAAACACCCACCTATACCCAGGAATCGACCTTAGGGTTTAGGGCTCACAAAAAGTGAAGTTATGATGTTATATTTATAGGATATTTTCTGCCCGGCCCGATCATGACGGCGTCAGCCAAACCTTGACGGCGTCATGAACAACTTTTCTTCATCAAATCGTAGATCTTTTCGTCCCGATCGTTTTCTTTTTTGAATCGCTCAAATCTGAGTTCGTATGCAAAAGTTATGACCAAAACGGTGTTAGCTACCGCGCGCGCAAGTTGTGACAATTTACACGTGACGGCCTACGTGACGCCTTCATGAAGTTTCTGGGCCGTCACCAACACACGTGACGGCCTTGGTAACGACCTTGGTGACGCCGTCAGGTACTGTTCCAGCAAGGAAAATTGAGACTTTGCCGTTTTCTTCACTTTTATGCTCCAAAAACGTCCGAATTGCTTCTTTTTCCAGATTTCTCTCCCAAAGTACCTAAAATCACAAAAGGAACGATTTAGGGCAATATTTGATCAAATAAATTCAATTCCGGGCTTAAATGACCCCCTAAAAGTGGTTCATTTTTCGTCTCATCATATACCCTTACACTTGAGATTTGCTTGTCCTCAAGCAAATGCGCTTTTATTCTAATCAAAATACAAGTTATGGGTCATTTAACACTAATATAAAAGTAATTACAACAAATAATCGTTCCACTAAAGACCAATAGACAAGCACGGAGGTCATACACAAGCACCTCACAAATAGTGTTTGGATACTCACATCTCTCGGGTGTAATAAAGTATAAATTACAATATGGAAACGGAAGATATCTCTCACTACCTGTCATAGCAAAATAGATTACCATAGGCTTGGGAAATGATCAAACCTCCACCACATGGCGTAAGCACCTAGGATAAACTATCAAAGAGGTCTTTTAAAGGGTTGTAACGTCAGGTGTAGGGATATGAAATACACGGTTTTGTTGGATAAAGGAAGTTTTTACTGGTGGCGAGTTAACAATCTTGGTTAATTACATGTACAATATGGCGTTGCTAAGCCAAGACTAGACTCGACTTAAGCTAATAAACGAAAAATAACAAAAACATAAAATGAACATAGAATGAAACGGGATGGTAGTCCGTATGTTTTTTCTCTTTTTCTTTTTCAATTTTTTTTTTTTTTTTTTTTTTTTTTTTTTTTTTTTTTTTGCATACACTCTTACCCTACCATCCAAAATAATACATCATAGGGAATGAACATTCCCCTTACACTTGAATCTTTACATACTTTACAATGAACTATTCTAATGACTCGAATTAAGAAAATCAAGACACTTTGAGTACTTTTAAGATTAACGTACATATGGGGGTAATAAATGATGTTCTTCCCCATTGCTCCATAAAATAAGTACTTTACCCATGAGTCCCAATCGTCTCAAAACAATATGTACAAGGATATGACTCGACTTAGCAACCGCGTAATCAATTAGATAGTTAACTTAGGGTTTAACAAATAACAATAATGCACTAAAAATGAGCGCATACACGGAAGGCTAAGGTGATTTGGTTGTACATTTAAGTGGGGTGTAACAAATTCTTCCTTTAAGTAAAATGCTTAAAGTGAGAAACGAAAAGATAGGCTCGGAGGGGTGTACTAGGGGTTTCGTGTACTAAAAATGAGTACAACGCTAAGGTGTGGGAAAAATTAATTGAGTTAACTAGCCAAATAATATGACTTAAATGGTCAAATAATTATGATACGGGTTTAACACAAGGGTGATCCTAATGCCTCTTATCATGTAGTAAATCCTACTACACGAATGTAGTCTCACTAGCGGTCTCGGGATGCATCACTAACACAAGTTCTAGAATCTAAATGCTACCGGTACACTCATAAGCACTAGTAGTAAATGCTTTTCCTATCAAATCTAAAGGCGAACCTCACATATTTGGGTGGAAAATTTTTCTGAATATACGGTTATGTGCTAGTCATACAATCTCCTATCCATGAGACGATTGCTATGGCTAAAGTTTCACTCCTAAATGTTGTAAAAAAATTTAAATTTGGTGCTAAAATTACACTAACAAGTATTTCTTATAGTTTTATTACACATCTACTTTCAAACAAAACAAACTCAAGCGAAAGTGTACATGTAAGGTATCATCATTTTACCCTCCCCTTACACTTAAGATGAACATTGTCTCCAATGTTCAAGTAAAGAATGTAAAAGTGAAATAAGTAAAAAGAATGAAATCAAATACTCCCCTAATTCGCTCGGTATGGATAATAAGGTGGCCAGGTTAAATCTTCCTCCAAGAAAATGAACAATCAAAGCATCCCTTCCATAATATAAATCATCTTCTTGTCATACATAACCTGTAAATCCTGAGAAAACAGACAAAGCAACCTCGCATAAAATCGGCGGCAATCTATATAAGTTACTAAATCCTAGAAAACAAAATAAGATATAAGGCTTGTGGAATGAAGTTTGCAGATTTCCTGGAGATTATAAAACTTAATAATTCACAAAAACCGTAAGACTCTGTTAGAAAAACAAAACCGGTAAAATTTCCAGATTTTTACACGTGACGCCGTCAAGAGTAATCTCGTGACGCCGTCAGAAGTGATCTGCAGAAATTCTTATGTTAAGTTTCTGGAAAATTTCTGGAAAAACTTGGTCTTACTTCCTAGAAAATCCTGCAAAACTTCATTATGACTCAATACAAGCATTTGACTCTAACAAATACGAATATACATGTTCATTTAATATTGTGGAGAATCATGATCGGTTTGTTTCTTAAAACCCTATTTGGAGTTTCCCCTTACACTTATCTTTCGCAAAAATACTTTTAGGTGGAGTTAAGACTAGGCCAAAACAACAAAGTAAAGTATTTCCATTATTTAATTGAGAAACATGATCTACCAACAATAAAAATAAAGCATGCATACGGAAGCGAATAACAAACAAACAAACAAAATAAAAATAGCATGGGTTGCCTCCCAAGAAGCGCTTTTCTTTATTTACGAGTCTTGTAGCTAGACTCAAGGTCATGGGTTACTACGTGACCTCATCATTGGTTTCACTTTCTAGGTCGTCTTCTAAACTATTCGCTTTCATAGTGTAAGTACTTCGGGTCTTCGAACTCGAAGACATCTTTTCGATACATAGAATCAAGCTTACTAACATCCTTAAAGAATCCACATGATAAATCAGAAGTGTTCTTACACCCCCTCCGAACATCTTCATCGCACAAAATAAGTTGGGAACTTATCTTATCAAGCCCGTCACAATCGATTTCCTTAAGGTCTCTTCTCTTGTACGGCGTTTGGTATGAAACCCTCCTAATTCCATCAGCGAAGGTCATGATTCCGTTCCGGTCATCAACTATCAGATTAGTGATCTCACAAAAGGGTGCTCCAAAAATGACTTGTGATAACCTAGGGTCGACATAGTCTTCGATGTTGTCCACAATCGTGAATTCCATAGTGAATGTCATATTTCCTACAAACACCAGGATTTCATGATCCTTGCCAACCACTTTCTCTCCCTTGTAAACCATTCCCCATTTGTAGATATTGTTATAATGGAATAGGGACATAAAATTCTTTGGCATGAATACGTTAATGTAGACGTTATCGAAGTACTTATGACCGATCATGTAGGGAATTTTGAGATTATTCGGATCACGCCGTCTTATCTTCCCCGATTCTCCATCCCTTGATCCATATAGATTCCCCTCAAGGGAAGGACGATACTCGTATACCTCCTCATTACCCTTACGAAAAATTGCCTTCTTAACACCATTGGTGAACAATGCACTTCCATCCTTCTCATCAAGGATTACTCCCGATTCATTGATAAATGGTTTCCCTATAATAAGGTTGGTTAATGTTCGATTGGTGAGAGGGTTCACATCATCGACCACAGTGAGGTCAATCTTGTAAACAAGCTCTCCAATCATAGTTGACATATTTCTTATTACCCTTGCATTATCAACTTTTTCGCATAATATGTGTTCTGGGAAGGCTTCTTGGTATAGGGAAAGGGGTATTATGTTGTCTGGGAAACTAGGATCTATATGACTATCGGTTAAGAGCTTTTCCTCAACGGGGCAGGAAATCTTAAAAACTTTAGGGTTGCTTTCATTAGTCCTATCGCTACTTCCACTGATAACATCCTCCATTTTTCTCTCGGGTTCCTCAAAAATAGATTTACCCAAAATGGTTGGATTTCTCGTACGCTCTTTCGATCTCTCTTTCCCTTCATCCGATTTGCTAGATTCTTGCGCGGCGCACTGCTCGGATGAGTTGGTAGGGCTTCTGGCCAAATCGTGGTCCACCCTTGAGGTCTCATCTTTAGCTGTATGACCAATTTTGTTAGTTTGTTGTTGGGTTGGGTTAGGTGTAGAAGCAGATATTGTGGTGATGGTGTTTACGAAATGGATTGGTCCTAGGGGGTTGACAGGTTTTTTTTCCTTTTGGTGATAGATGTTTGAATAGCTTACTAGGACTTTTTATTTTCACAGGGGAGGTTGGTGGACTCATGATGGTAACAGACTTAACCTCATCAACGTGAATAGGTTTATTAACAACATGCTCTTTGATTATAGCTTTTAGATTTTTATACTTAGAAACATATAAGGACCCAATATGTAAATCTGAATTTGCAAGGGTTAAATCTGTAATTCTTCACAAATATCTCAAGGGACATAAAATGCCTTTTCTCAAATCTCAGAGGGTTGACTTTGGCAATTCTCAAAACATTTCTTCCAAGGACCATAAATGACAATTTCTGATAATAGGAGGACTAGAAATGACAATCTCATTAAACTTTCATCCAGGGATCAAATCTGATAAATCACATATCTCTGAGGTCTTCTAAGGCTTAGAATTGACTTTCCTTTGACTGATCTTCACACGTTCTACTCTTGTGCTCGTTTTTGCTTGTTTTCGTTTGTTTTTTCGTCATTTCACGAGATATCCGTACCTGCACATTCACAATCACAAAAACATGTTTTCTTTGGCGTTTTGGTTAGATTTTGGATTATTAAATACCTATTTTAGCTCAGAAAAGGTGAATGAATAAGCACCCACCACCTGCAAACCAAAATCATCAACAACAACTAATTAACAACTATGTTTCATGTCAGCTCCTAAAATCAATCACAATCTTTTTTTGATACATTTTTCTTTCTTTTTCTCTATTTTTTTTCACACCAACAAATTGGAAGGTGTTACTGCTCACCTATTGTTTCCAGCATAATCATAATCATCGCCATAGGATAATCATAACAACATAAATGAATAAAGTTCATATTATTGACTATGGAAAATGGAAGGCTAAAAAGGGATGGTTAAACATTTATGGGGTGTAACGAAACAACAAGTTAGGATCACCGGGTTGTCTAATTGTTTCCAACATTAAAATTGAGTACTACAAAGGGTTCATTGGTGAAATTACCCAGCCACATTAGACCAATTAACTATGCAGAAACAAAAGGCTAACATAAAGGGTTAAATCCTAATTAAATGACACTTATCTGCAATTAAAGAATTCAATCATATAGGTATGATCTCAAATGTGATATCGGAATGCACCCAAAAGCAAGTTCAAAGTTTAAAATTGTTACTGGCATACACTCAGCAAATTAAAATCAAATAATACTTATGCAAAGAAACAAATTTAATCAAATTCATGAGGGTGAGGTATGCTACAAATGCATTTTACAGTTCAAGATCAAAAGCATTAAGTCATTGAACTAAATGTCCTAACAATTTTAAAATTAGGGGACTAAAAGACTTTAATTAACAGAAAGCAAACACTAATAATTTTGGTTAATCTTTTACCAAATTTAGAAAATCTAAAGAGAACTTGGAAGCTGGAATCTCGTCTTTCCTAAGGCCTACAGTTGAAACTTAGGCCTCTAGTTGAAACTAACCTTTCGTCCATACGGTTTAGAATGCCTACCCCCAGACATAGAGCAAAAACCGAATTGACCCAACCACATGAAACCAGCAGCACCTACAGCAACATTTGTTAGAATTAATGAATCATGACAATTACATATAAACAGGTAAACACATATACGAAAGCGAAGAAACATCTATAACATATTAAAGATTAACATAAACTAAATAGGAACGTACCGTGAGATTCTAGCTGAACAAAAATCACTTCAATAAACCTTGAATAATAAGATGAACCCTAATTAGGGTTTGCATAGATCAATGAATAACCCCTTACCGATTTTGTTATTCGATCTCTTGATAATAACTATAGTGAGTTATTACCTCGTTCTTGTACACACAAACTACTAACGAATTAAGGTTTATGCTAGTAAACGAATACAAGAATTTACTTTGTAAAATTTTCGATCCCAAAACCCTTTAGGGTTGTAGAACCGATCGACCAAGAGGAAAAACAAATGAGAGAAAAAACTTTTTAAAGTTTTGTGTGTGTGTACAAAAGGTGTAAAAGTTTTAACCTAGGTTTGTTTATATACTAGATGAAATCTTTGGGAGCAAGTTAGGGCAAGGGGAGTCCCCTTTGGATTTGAGTTCAACCGGCCATAGGCCCCAAGAGCTCCTTCCGGATCTTTCTTGCCTCCTAATTTTAATCTAGTCCTTTTTGTTTGTCCGTTAGTCAATTCTGTTAAGTACTAATGACCGTTAGCCATTTCTTGCATTTAAATAATTATATATACAACATTTAATATATATCAATTATTATACTTAATTCTTGTTTGTAATGTGTGCAATCCCGATGTCTCGAGTTCGATTCTAGTCATACGTTTATTAATATTTATCAACAACTCTAACATGTAAAACATTTGCCACACTTGTGAGAACCCCTAATCCTAACTAAGATAGCATTCATATGGGGCCCTACCACAGCATATGAAGCTATTTATATACCCCTGAGTGAATATGTAAAAACATTTTAGATAGCAGTTGTGAACCACCAAACATTTAGATGTTTTGAAACCAGCAATAAACAAGCAAGTTCAAAGGTTAAACCCAGCGAAGGAACTTTGCTTTGAGAGTTTGGCTATATTCTAATGGTTAGCATGTAGGGCATTACTAGCAGCACCAGTTTACCATCTAAATACTAAAGCAGACCACAAAAAATAATTAAAAAAAAAAAAAAAAAAAAAAACTTTTTTTTAAGAGGCCATTACTGATTTCCTTGATAAGTTTGTACATCTGTTAACACATTTGAGCAACCATAATAAGGCCTTAACCAGAGTGAGTTCCTGAATAGTGAAAAACAAGCAAGTTACAGAGACTAACTATCAAAGTAGAGTAAAGTATGCAAGTCCATGAGTATGGTTAGGTGCCAACATAGTAAGCTAGGCTTGTTGTAAACATATATGATGAGTGTGTTTAAGTATTTAGGCAGGCAAGAGGCAAAAACAAAACAAAAAAGCCAAAGTGAAAACATAATATTATAACTTAGACGACGACGACAATAAGTTGAAGTTGTTGACGTAATTAAAACATGTTTAAAAAAAAGAAAAAACACACAAAAGACAGACAGACATATATTATAAGGAAGGAAGGAAGCAAATTAAACTAGTAGTTTGGTGCGAGGGCTTTGGCTTCAACTTGTGCGGCCTTCTCCATTATGTCTTGCAACCAATTGAGGTCATCTTCGGCTTCACCTGCGACTTTGGATGCGGCGCGTGCCTTCTCCATTACGTCTTGAATGATCCAATTGAAAGGATCTATGAATTCATAAACTACGTCTCCACCATATTTTGTTTCGATTTCACATAACTTTTTCTCTAATATCTTAGGTACAACAACATCTTCTTCTTGAATATCTGAGGCATCTTCAGCTTCACGTGCGGCTATGGCTGCGGCGTGTGCCTTCTCAATTAAGTCTTGCATCAAATCGAGTCTTCTCTCACACATGGGATCCAAAGGATCTTGATATGTACTTAAAGGGAAAAGATCCGATTAAGAACTGATAACTATCTTGGAATTACAAGAATAGAATAGTAATTCAAAGAATAGCTAAAGGATTTGTTATGGTTTATTGAATTGAACAGAGTTTGTTACAATCAGAGGGAAAGTGAATTACAATCAAATCAAGTCTAAGTAATTAATTGACAAGTGAAGTATTAATAGTGAAATGTGATAGTTGGCGGGAAAAACTGTTAGTCAGTTTTTCCAACTGAATTGGACTTTTGTTGACTTTTCAGTTGACTTTCATGTTGACTTTACTTGGGCTCATATCAATCCTTCCCCCTTCAAACAATCTTGTCCCAAGATTTAAGCAAGCACATTAAAACTAGGAAATCTGCTTTGGATCTCTTCAATTGGCTCCCAGGTTGCATCTTCTGGTGTGCTGTTTGACCATTGAACCAAAACAAAAACTCCAGCTGCATTACCCACTTTACCCAGCCTTCTATCAAGAATAGCCACAAGTTCAGCCTGAATCAACCCATCACCATTACAATGAGGTAACACTCCCGCTGTTGTTACTGGACCTTGACACTTTTTCAACTAAGAAATATGAAAAACATCATGTATCTGAGCTTGTGTAGGTAAGTCTAGTTTGTAAGCCACTTTACCCACTCTTGCCACCACTTGAAAATGTCCAAAATACTTATGAGACAGCTTGTTATATTTCCCCAATCTCACTAAAACTTGTCTATGAGGCTGTAACTTTAGGTACACCCAATCACCAATTGCATACTCTCTATCAGTCCTGTGCTTGTCTGCTTGCAGCTTCATCCTTTCCTGAGATCTTTGAAGGTGAAACCTGAGCAGTCTGACCATCTCCTCTCTTGCAACCAATGTTCTATCCACACTATCCACCCTACTCTCACCAGGAACATATGGAATGTGGACTGGAGGCTTTTGACCATACAAAACTTCATAGGGTGTAGAGTTTAATGAAGAGTGAAAATTAGTGTTGTACCACCATTCTGCCAGAGAAAGCCATTTACTCCATTCCTTAGGATTTTCTCCACACATGCATCTCAGATAACATTCTAAACTTCTATTCAACACCTCTGTTTGACCATCAGTTTGAGGATGGTATGCAGTGGACATATGAAGCTTAACTTGTAGCAATTTAAACAACTCTTTCCCAAAAGTACACACAAAGATCTTATCTCTGTCTGAAACTATGTTATTTGGCAAGCCATGAAGTTTTTAAATGTTATCAAGAAATGATTGGGCTACCTGAGTGGCTGTAAAAGGGTGTGCTAGAGCAATAAAGTGAGCATACTTGCTTAGCCTATCCACCACCACCCAAATGACACTTTTTCCTTGAGACTTTGGTAATCCTTCCACAAAATCCATTGATATGCTAGACCACACACTATTTGGCACTGGTAATGGTTGTTGCAGACCTGGATAAGCAGATAAATCTGGTTTGCTTCTCTGACAAGTATCACAGTTCCTTACCCATTGCTTGATTTCTTTCTTTAAGCCCCTCCAATAGAACAAGGAACAAATCTTTTGCCTAGTAGCCTGGATTCCAACATGATCACCCACTGGACCATTATGAAAGGTAGTCAAAATTTCTTTCCTCAATTCCATATTGTTACCCACCACTAACTTTCCTTTCCTTCTCAATTGTTAGTTGACCCACTCATACTTATTTTTCACCACTACACCTTGCTGTAATTTCTCAATCACTTCCTTCAAAACAGCATCTTGTTCCCAGCTTTCCTAAATTCTACCCATGAGATCTGTGTTAACAGTAGTGGTAGCAATTAAATTGAACAACTCAACTTCATTAGGCAACCTTGAAAGAGCATCTGCTACAGCATTATCTGTTCCTTTCTTAAACATGATTTCATAGTCAAAACCCATGAGCTTTGGTAACCATTTCATCTGTGTAGGAGTAGTGATTTTTTGATCCAAGAGATATTTAAGACTGAAATGGTCTGTTTTTATCTTGAAATGTCTATCCAGAAGGTATCCTCTCCACCTTTCCAATGCTAAGATCACAACCAAAAATTATTTCTCATACGTGGACATTAACTGGTGTTTGGCAGAAAGGGTTTTACTAAGGTAAGCAATAGGATGACCTTCTTGTAATAACACTGCTCCTATTCCTACCCCAGAAGCATCTGTTTCCACTACAAATTCCTTTTCAAAGTTAGGTAGAGCCAATACTGGTGCACTTGACATAGCTTGCTTCAATTGTTCAAAAGCAACTTGTGCTTCTTGACTCCACTTGAACCCATTCTTCTTGAGCAATATAGTAAGTGGCTTACTGATACTAGCATATCCTTTTATGAACCTTCTATAGTATCCAGTTAAACCCAAAAACCCTCTAAGCTGCTTCACATTGGTTGGTACAGGCCAATCTTCCATTACTTTGATCTTACTTGGGTCTATGGCTACTCCTTGTGCAGAAATGACATGCCCCAAATAATCCACATATGTAGCCCCAAACACACATTTACTGAGTTTAGCAAACAACTGGTGCTCTTTCATGATACTCAACACAGAACTTAAGTGTTGCACATGCTCCTCCATACCACTGCTATATATGAGGATATCATCAAAGAAAACCAACACAAACTTCCTTAGAAAAGGTTTAAAAACCTCATTCATTAATGATTAAAAGGTTGAAGGAGCATTGGTCAATCCAAATGACATGACCAAGAACTCATAATGGCCAGTGTGAGTTCTAAAGGTTGTCTTTGCCACATCATCTTCAAACATTCGAATCTGATGGTACCCTGATCTTAAATCCAGCTTTGAAAAAATCTTTGCTCCATTCAACTCATCAATAAGTTCTTCAATGATGGGAATAGGAAACTTATCCTTGATTGTATACTTGTTAAGTTGCCTGTAATCTACACACATTCTCCATGAGTTATCTTTCTTCTTCACCATTACTATTGGAGAAGCAAATGGACTGTGACTGGGCCTAATCACACCTGCTTCCAAAAGTTCAGCCACCATACTTTCAATTGCATCTTTTTGGGTTGGTGGATGCCTATATGGTCTTATGTTGACTGGTGGAGCTCCCTCAATTAATGGAATCATGTGATCATGACTTCTTTGTGGAGGTAACTCTTTTGGAACTTCAAACACTTCTGAAAATTGTTGTAACACTGCACTTATCTGTGGTGAATCAGTAGACTCAAGACCATCCATACCCATGAGTTGAACCCCTGAATTTGGATATACACACAACTGCATAGACCTCAATTCAACTGATGACTCAGTATGGTTAATAGTCTTAACTTGCTTTTTACCATTCATCCATTCCAAATTCGACTTAGGAGTACCTCTCAGAACCATTTTATGCCCCTTGTATACAAATTCCATTCTAAGTTTTCTGAAATTACATTTCATGTCTCCCAAAGCCTCCAACCATTGTATCCCAAGCACCATCTCACATCCTCCCAATTTAAGCAACATCACATCAAAACAGAATTCTACTCCTTGAAGTTGCCACTTGAAATTCTTACACACATTATTACTAGCAGTTTTATACCCATCACCTACTGTAATAGCCAGTGGACAAGTGCTTATGATTTTACAACCCAACTTCTTAGCCACATTTACATCCACAAAGTTGTGTGTAGAACCAGAATCAACAAGAATGTGGATCTTATGTTTCCCTACAGTACCCTTAATTCTCATAGTTTTGTAATTATGCACCCCTGTTAAAGCATTCAAAGAAATTTGAGGTTCTCTCACAATTTCCTCAATTTCTTCTTCTTGTTCCAAACACTCCATAAACTCCTCTGTTTCATCAGATTCAGGCACTACCATCAAAGTGAACAATTGTCCAACACATTTGTGGCCAGGGGTATATTTTTTATCACAATAGAAACACAAATTCTTAGCTCTTTTTTCTGCATACTCCTGTTGAGTCAACCTTCTATTGATTGGCTTGTTGGTCACACTTGGCTTATTGGCAGGCAAAGCTAACAAAGGTTTGCTATTTGGATTAACAATTGCTGTGGTACTATTCCTATTCACACTTGACCCACCTCCATACAACATCTTATTCCTTCTCTTCATAGCATTCAAGGTTGCTTCTTGCAAATTTGTCAAACAATACACCTCAGCAAGTGTCCTGGGCTTAAACATTCTAACCCCCATTCCAATTTCTTGTGGCAATCCACCAAGATAGAAACTGACAGCATTTTCTTCACTAATTTCTACCCTACTTAGCAAATTATCAAAAGCATCTTGATAAGCCTTAGCAGTGGTTTCATATTTCACATTCTTAAGCTCAGACATTGGGTCATCAAACACAGTCCCAAATCTTTGAATAATAGCCTCTTTATACACATTCCAAGTCACATTTTCACCATACAACTTAATGAATTGTCTATGCCATAGCATTGCTTTATCATAAAGTTGCACAGAGATAAGTCTTACCTTCTGTTCATCAGGAATGTTATCAAGAAGGAAGAACTGTTCACACCTGAACACCCAATCTCTAACATCATCTCCATTAAACTTTGGGAATTCCACCCTTGTCATTCTACCCACTTGATTGCCTCTGTTTTGACCATTTCCCAAATTAGCAATTTGTGCAGTCAAATTGTTCAAGATTTGATGTATTCCAGCAATCTTATCATCCACCAAATCAGACATAAATTGTTTCATCCCTTCACTAACTTCTTCTTGACCACCATTAGAACTACCAATGAGGACACCATTATTTCTTGTATTCACCATTGTTCAGTATTGTTATTACGCATCAACTATTGGAATAACAACTACTGAACCTTGCTTTAACCACCCAAACCAACTGCTGCTGATCAGCTTGTTCGAAGCTAAAAAATTTAATGAGAATATAGTTTAGCCTCGTGATCGTACAGTTGTTTGGCACTGGTTTGATGTAATAAAGCAAGTGAAATCAGTGGTGACTGATTTCGTAACTGGAAATCTTGTTTTGTTGCCGGAATTTGACCGGAGAAGACAACCGGAAATCAAGAATATCAGTGTAATATTCTTGATTGGATACCAAGGAAAGGGCTCTGATACCAATTGATATGTACTTAAAGGGAAAAGATCCGATTAAGAACTGATAACTATCTTGGAATTACAAGAATAGAATAGTAATTCAAAGAATAGCTAAAGGATTTGTTATGGTTTATTGAATTGAACATAGTTTGTTACAATCAGAGGGAAAGTGAATTACAATCAAATCAAGTCTAAGTAATTAATTGACAAGTGAAGTATTAATAGTGAAATGTGATAGTTGGCGGGAAAAACTGTTAGTCAGTTTTTCCAACTGAATTGGATGTTTGTTGACTTTTATGTTGACTTTACTTGGGCTAATATCAGATCTATGAATTTATAAACTACCTCTCCACCATTTTTTATTTCAAAAAAATCATCATAGTCCTTTTTCACCATCATCTTATTGTTGCTGATTTCACATATCTCCTTATTGAATATCTCAGGTACAACATCTATATAACGTGCAAAATCCATCTAGGGTTTGCTTTTGCCGGTTGTTTTGTGTTTCTATTGTGATTCGATAATCTATACCCCCTCTTTATATATCACAAAACAAACCGACCTTACTTTATTTTATTTTCATTCGTGTACCCACAAGATTTTATAATGGTGGATATTTATGGTTTTAGATATTGTACGTGGATAAGTTGAAACGCCCAAAGATTTTCTTTTTACTTTTTTACACTCCATTTTTAACCCAAATTACATAACTTGAAGACTTTTGAACCCAAAATTTCTATTTCTACTGAATATTTTGGAGCATTACAAGTTGAATATCAAGAGAGTGCATAAAAGATGCGCGTTCAACCTATCCCATGAGCATTACCGTTATCTCTCAAAATTCACCCTCTTCTATAGTTCTATCTACAAGCCCCATATCCACTTCATTTACCTAAGCATACTATAAAACAGTAAACCATAAAACAGCATACCATAAAGAATTCAATCATAAAAGTATGATCTCACTTGTGATATCAGAATGCATCCAAAAGCAAGTTCAATGTTTGAAATATTTACCGGCATATACTCAACAAAATAAAATCAAATAACAGTTATGTAAAGGGACAAATTCAATCAAATTCTTGAGGGTGAGGTATGCTACTCATGCAATTTACAGTTTAAGATCAAAATCATTAATTAAGTTATTCAACTAAATGTACTAACAATTTTAAAATTAGGGGACTAAAAGACTTAAAAACCTATTTAACAGAAAGCAAAAATTATAAATTTTCATTAATCTTTTACAAACAAAGCAAATGTAAAGAGAACATGCAAGCTGGACTCTCGTCTTTCCCTAAGCCTACAGTTGAAACTTAGGCCTGCAGTTGACCCAACCACATAAAACCAGCAGCCACTGCAGCAACATTTTCCATACTTGTGAAACCCCTAATCCTAAGTAAGATAGCATTCCTATGGGGCCCTACCATAGCATATGAAGCTGTTTATATACCCCTGAGTGAACATGTAAAAACATTTTAGTAGCAGTTGTGAACCACCAAACTTGTACAGTAGATGTCTTCAAACCAGCAATTAAGAATCTAGTTTAAGTGAAGGGTTCTGCGCCATGTTTTCAACTTTGCTTTGAGAGTTTGGCTATATTCTAATGGTTAGCATGTAGGGCATGCGTGGCCTGTAAAAGGCAGCAGCACCAGCTTACCTTCTAAAGACTAAAGCAGGCTACAAAAAAAGATATATACATATGAGTAATTAAAAAAATAAAAAATAAAAAAATAAAAAAAGAAACTTTTTTTTTTCATAAGTTTGCACATCTGTTAACCCATTTGAGCAACCATAATACAGGGGATGGCAATTTGCAAATGGGTAAAAATTATGCAGCGGCCTATCATTTACCGGCCTGTCAATAGTGAAAAACAAACAAATTACAGAAACCAACAAAATTACAATCAAAGTAAAGTATGCAACTTGTGAGTATGGTAAAACTAGCAGTACGTGTTGATTAAAATCAAACCAACATAGCTAGCTAGGTTGTTGTAAACATATATGAAGGCTAAGACTGTGTTAAATTATTTAGGCAGGCAGGAGGTAAAAACAGACAACAAAGCCAAAGTGAATATTATAACTTAGACTACGACAATAAGTTGAAGTTGTTCACCTAATTAAAACATGATAATTATAACAAGAAAACACAGAAGACATATAGACATATTATAAGGAAGGAAGCTAATTAAACAAGTAGTGCATCGCGACTTCTTCGGCTTTCATCAATTAGGGCTTTGGCTGCGGCATCTGCTGCGGCTTGTCCACTCTTTCTCTTTTTTCTTCTAGTATATTGACTCTTCTCTCAAACTCTTCTCTTCTCATCAATTTTAGCTTGAACCTCAGGATTCGTAGGATATATCAGGAATCTATAACCTGCCTCTTCACCAACATCAGCATTCATCATTTACACCATTTTGGACTTCTCGCGATGATTTTTTTAGTGACAACAAATGTTGTCGCTAAAAGTCCGCTAAAACGACAAAAAAGAGGCATTTCGGGTTCCATCTTTGACAAGAACTTTTTTGCGACGAAACTTTTATCGATCTTGCGACAACATGTTATTGACTAAACAACAAAATAGAGTCATTCCGGGTTCCATTTTTGACTAGATTTTTTTGCGATGAACTCTTTATCTTTAGTGTTGTCGCTAAAGATTCACTACACGACAAAATTAATTGTTTGCTAATTTTTGACTTTGACTTTCTTAGCGACAACAGTGTTGTCGCTATAAGTTTTGTGACGAATTGTCAAAAATCAAAAATATTTGGTGGAGGGAAATTTGCTGCCAAACCTTTAGTACATGTCACTCAATGCGTCGTCACTAAAGGTTTAGAGATTTAAAACTTAATTTACACTAATTATCAATTCTTTTAAAATGTCATGAATTAATTAAAAATGATTTATTTAATTATAAATAATTTAAAAATGATTGAAATTTATTTTAAATTCTTTTCAAATGTTATAAATTAATCTAAAAATAAATTAATTAATTATAAATAACTTTAGAATGTTATAAATGAATTAAAAATAATTTAAATTAATTATAAATCATTTAAAATCTTCCATCTTCTTCTTCTTGTTGTTAATTTTGCTCTTGTTCTTGTTGCTGCTTTCTTCCATCTTCTTCTTGAGTATCTCAGGTACAACATCTCTAGTCAATTTGCTTATTAAAGAGCAAAGTCCTGCCTGGAAATCAAGCTACTATTATCATCAACCCGCCCCTTCATTTTGTTTATTAGCCTATGTTTATCAAATGCTTTTAAAGCATTAAAATGCGCAAAATCCCGCATCAACGTTGCACTGAGACGCTTAAAATCCTTAGTTGTCCAGCGATCATCCTCCATCTCTGATCTCATCTAGCCATCTAGTGTTTGCTTTTGCTATTATTCTTTGTTTTGTGTTTCTATAACCCTCTTTATATATCACAAAACAAACATACCTTTACTTTATTTTATTTTCATATGTGACCCTCAGTCTTCACAAGTCACAACTATGAGTTTTTTCAAAAATTGGACTTTTACAACTCGCTAAACCTTCAAATCTTATATCCAAAAAGTTCACATACAAACAAGTTTCTGAGGAACCTTTTGTTAAAACTAGGCGAGTACCCGTGCATAGCAACGGGAATTTTTAACAGCAAACAATTATAGTTGCGATATGTTGGTTAAGTGTTTAGTGTAACGTTTATACATAAAACGTTAAAATATCAATATTTAATTGCAAAAAGTTGTGAAATGCGATAATTCAAATCAAAGAAAAATTATCAAAATGTATCAAAGAACATATATAAACATTTAGTGAAAAATAAAACAAAACATCACATTAATTATGAAATAACTAATAATGCACGTTATTCGTCGCATAAAACTTTTTGATGCACGACATTTGAGGTATCAACTTCTTCTTGACTGAACTCCTTGACTGGCTTTACTAATACCTTGAAGTTACTTTTTATTGGTACTTTAGATATAGGTTTTTAGTTATGTGCATTGTAGTTAGTGTAGAATCAACGTTGGAATTTTAGTAAAAGTTGTCATTTTGAATTAAGCCAACTTTAATAAGGGTATATCAATAAAGGCTATATTAGGGATTCAACTTTACTCTTTTCTAAGTATTTTTAAATTTCAAAAATAAACAAATTTGTTTTATATAAGTAGCAAAGATAATGTATCAACAAACGAAACATCTTCTTTTGGTAAAGAAAAGTAAAAGAGGCGATGTATGTTATTTGATATAATGAATTTATAGCTGCAAATCTTTATCATCTAGTGCAATATCATTTTGAAATCATACAATTGAGAAAAAGAACATAAGTGGTTTATTTAGCATATACAATAATAAAGTAATACTCATAACCAAAATTTAATGATTTAAAATTGTAGTAATCAACAAAAATAATAGTAATACTTTTATGAGCGTACTTGTTCGTAATATGAATCCATTGATAGTTTTGGCTTATGTTTTCACTTTATAGTTACCAAAGTTAGTCAGAATTAAATAAGATTTTTTATTGGTTGCTCATAAATTATATAAGATGCTTGCAGATTACATCTTTCTTAACAAAGAATTCCAATAACGTATTTTTGCTACATGGAATTGTTGTTCAATTATTTGAAATGTACCAAGAAGTAAATGAATGTAAATGAATTATTGGGGAAGAAGAAGATCATATTGTTCAAGTAATCACACATATGATACAAAATGATTTTTAAAGGGCTCTGTAGCCCAGTGATACCAGATGATTATTTGAGATACACTCTAACCAAAAGGCTTTTTTGTTCAATTCTCATCAAAGACTGAAATTATAATACTTGCCTGACTGTATTTATTAAAAAAGAACAACCATATAAAAAGAAAGTCAATTATCATATAACTACCTCAAAGAAAACTTGATGAGGTTATCAGAAAGCCTCACATCAATATGACTAAATAAAAACAATAGCTTAATGTAATGAAACAATAAACTTGATAAGATTATCAAAAGGCCTAACATCACTTGCGCCCTCGCGATGTCATCGGTAGTTTGCTCATGCGTTCACATAATGTCTATACTAAATTAAAAACATAGTGTCACATGATATATGAAATTGAAAATTTGAAATATATAAAATAGTGCATCACAATAAATAACCTTCAAATGCACATGGTCGTCCTTTTCACCTCTTTCTTTCTTGTCAGTTCATCAAATATAAATTCCATCTAAACAAACAAAAGATCAAAAGCGAAAAATGTTAGCATCTCGAGAAAAAATAAAAGGAGAGATTAGATGTCGTCCACACTTACAAGAACGAAGCAAACTGATGAGGCGAAAAATGAACCATTTTTAGGGGACATTTAAGCCCGAATTCGAATGTATTTAATCAAATATTGCCCTAAATCGTTCCTTTTTTTATTTTAGGTACTTTTGGAGTGAAATCTGGAAAAGGAAGCATTTTGGACGTTTTTGGAGCATAATAGTGAAGAAAACGGCAAAGACTTAATTTTCCTTGCTGGGAACAGTACCTGACGGCGTCACACATTCCTTAATGACGGCGTCAAGAGTAATCCAAGAGGTGGAAGTGGATGATACACGTGACGATCCAGAAAGTTTTGTACTAAGGAGATGACGGCGTCACCCAAAGCCGTCATAGTCCATATATTAGTGACAGTCCAGAGCAAAATCACACATGACGGCGTCAAAAGTGGATCTAGGCAATCCGATTTCATTATGGGCGGCGAGTTGACGGTGTCACAGATTTCTTCATGACGTCGTCACCCTGTATAATCTATATATAGTTTTCCAAATTTCATTCATTGGTGTGAAACTTTGAGGGAGAAACCCTAGGTCGAATTTTTCCAGCTTTTTCAAGGGTTTCAACTCTTTGAACTTTTCATGTCAATTTGAGATAAGTACTCTTTCAATTCAATCAATATGTCTATGTGTTGCTTAAATATATCTTAAACTTGTCTTCAATTTAACATGCTCGGCTAGATCTCTTTTGTGTTTGCTTAGATATAGTGAAACCTAGATGTTAATTATGGGTTGATTATTTGTTTATATTTGTTACGGATGATTGTATTCGATGTTAGGCTTAAGAAAACTGCCAGACTTCCATTGGTGACATGCTTGAACGTCTTAAGAAACATGATCAGAGGTGTACTATGATTTTTGGTTGTATTTTATGCGTAGGAGAATTCTAATGATCCCATGTTAGGAGCTTATAACGGCTCGACATAGGAGTGAAGTAGGATCCTACAGAGTTAGGGAATATTGTACACTGCCCTATGACTAGTATTAAGGAATACGACCCGTCATCCATGCAATCGTAACAAACTATCAACCTGTAAAAGTTATCTAGGGAGTAATGAAACCTAAGTGAACACAACTTTCCCTATCATTGTTTACACCACATTAGTAATTAGATTTACTTTCATTTCTGTTATTTTATTTTGATTGCATCGTAGTTAATCTGGGTTAGTTGGTTAACAACTAATTCCGCCCACTCTTCCAAAAACCGAGATTTTAATTGCTTTCATAAAACATAAAAATACAAAAAGAATCATCCCTCACCTCTAGACCTAGTTTTTAGGCTTTCTAATCCTAGCGACACTATTCCTGAATTGAACGGTCAATCCCCCGGTACTTGTCACTATACTATACTACAACGATCAGGTACACTGCCAGGTGAGGGTTGTAAGCTTCTCGAGATCCCTCGAGAGGTAAAGCCTGGTGCGACTCCCACGTATCAAGTTTTTGGAGCCGCTACCCGGGGAATAGTTATTGTCTAGGTTAGAATTTCTTTTTATTAGGTCTACTTGCTAGATTCCTTTCTAGTAAGATTTTATTTTTATTTTTAGGTTTCTCTTTAGTCTATTTTATTTCTTCGTGTCTTTGTTCGTAACCTTTACCGTTCGACATTATGGAAGGTGGTAACATCTTTGAACCCATCAACCCACCACAACAAAACCACCGACAAAACCCACCACTAGCAAACCAACCTCTTAGGCCCCGAACCTTAGGAGAGTATTCCCGTCCTAGCCACCAAGGCTATCGAAACACTATTGATCTCACTCAAGGAGCTAATGTGTCCCCCTTGCGATCCGACACCATCCGGTTGGTGCAAAGCAGATGTGCATTCCATGGACTTCGTTACGAAGATCCTAATAAAACACCTCAAGGATTTCCTTAAAATCGTAGATTCTATAGACCTTGATGTTACAACTAGAGAGTCGACCCGATTACGCCTATTCCAATTCTCTCTACGTGATCAAGCTAGTCAATGGCTTGAACGTTTACCCGCGGGATCTATCACCTTATGGGATTATCTCACCACTCGTTTCCTTGCTCAATTTTTCCCACCGGGAGAACTACCAAGCTTAGAAATGATATCTTGATATTCCAACAACGTCAAGGTGAAACTCTATATGAAGCATGGACTCGTTTCAAGGACTTACTCCAAAAAGTCCCTCATCATGGCATAGATCTTTGGCTCCAAGTCCAAATCTTCTATGACCATATTGATCTCTCCACAAGGCGAACCATTGACCAATCGGCCGGTGGCAAGCTACGTGATCTAAGTGCAGAAGAATCATGGGAACTCATAGAAGATCTTGCTCTCTATGAAAACGAAAGTTGGAATGATCCCCGTGATTTGAACAAAACGGTCAAGGCAATATCTTTGCCTTCGAACAATTCTAGCACTCCTGACCGTAGGATCATGGAACTTGAGGACCAAGTCAAGTTTCTCATGAAATCTTATGAAGCTCCTAAGTCTTCAAGCCAAGTGAAAAAAATCACTTCTTAATGCGAATTATGTAGTGGTCCCCATGACACTCGTGATTGTGTGGAACTCCCCGAACAAGCTTTTGCGGACTACGCATCCTCGCTTACCGACGAAGTAGGAGACAAGTGGTACACTTTCAAACCCGAGCCAAACCCTTACGGTGATTCCTACAACCCTTCTTGGAAAAATCACCCTTACGGTGATTCCTACAAAACCAAAACAATTCTTCCAATCTGCCTAATCGTTACCAACCAAACGGTCCACCCGCTAACCGCACTTTCAACAACAATCCTTATAATAACTATGGTAGTACCAATAATCTTGAAGGATTGATGTCCAAGTTCATGGCATCTCAAGAAGCTCGCATAGCTAAGTTTGAAACTGAATTCAATCAACAACAAACGGAGATGACCAATAAGATTGACAACTTGTTGAAAGCCCTCAACAACCAAGTGCTAACTATGCCTAGGAAGGACACTAGGGACACTAATAGCGGAATCCAAATTAAGGACCCCTCGTCATCCAAACACGTCCACTTTGTCAATGTTGTCACCATTAAGCCAAAAGATAAGGATATAGAAGAAAGTGACAAGGATGAAGTTGGAATAGAAACCGAGACTAGGGATGAGATTAAGGAAGTTGAGGTTAATAAGGGAGAAAAGTTAGAGGAAGTAGAAAACGTAGAAGAATACTTTGATAAGTTGCCCACAAAAAAGAACGGGAATATCACAAGGATTTATTCGATGATCCCGAGACACCATATATCCTTGGTTCACCCCTTATTAAAGTAGGTGATCCCTCTAACATCAACATACCATGCAACATTAGGCATATGCATGTGTGGAAAGCTTATATCGATCCTAGGTCTCCTATAAACATCATGACTAGGACCTATTATAATTGGGCGATGAAGAAGCAACTTGGTTATAGGATGATGCCCAACAAGAATTTAATAAGTAATTTTGTAGGAAGAGTGAAAGGATTGCATGTATTTGTAGGAAACTTCACTTATGTTGTCGACTTTGTGATAGTGGAGGATACTCGTCCGGTAATAGATGATTGCCTAAGTCAAGTAGTGTTCGAAAAACCGTTTGTTGAGGCCTCTAAGATGAGTTATGACCCGACCCTAGGGATAGTTAGATTCAAGGAAGAGAACGATGAGATTGCTTACCAAATGCCCTATAAGATTGAAAAATACCGCCTTCTATCAAACATAGAAAAGGAACACAAGCAAGCGGTTTACTATAGGAATGATGAGGATAGACGTAGATGAGTAGAATATGTTATGAATAGAATACTTGGTTTCTACAAGGAATGTTTGCTATTAGGTCCGGAATACAAAACTAAGATTGGAGATGACCTAGAGAATGAGACCAACGATGAGGTCACGTAATTGCCCATGACCTTGAGTCTAGCTACAAGACTCGTAAAATAAAGAAAAGCGCTTCTTGGGAGGCAACCCATGTTTTGTGTGATTTTTAATTGTTTGATTGTTATTTACTTCCGTATGCATGCTTTATTTTTATTGTTGGTAGATCATGTTTCAAAACTAAAATTGTGAAAATGCTTTATTTTGTTGTTTAACTTCGTCTTAACTTCATATAAAGGTATTTTGCAAAAGCTAAGTGTAAGGGGAAACCCCAAATATGTTTTTAAGAACGAAATTGATCTCGATTTGCCACAATATTAAATGGACATGTGTATTAGTATTATATTAAATGGACATGTGTATTAGTATTTGTTAGGGTCAAATGCTTGTATCGAGTCATAATGATGTTTTGCAGGATTTTCCAAGAAGTAGGACATAAGTTTTTCCAGAATTTTTCCGGAAACTTAACATAAAGATTTCTGCATGTCACTTCTGACGGCGTCAGGAATTAATTCCTGACGGCGTCATGTGTAAAATTCTGGAAATTTTGCGAGTTTTGTTTTTCTAACGGAGTCCTAAAGTTTTTGTTAATTCTTTAGTTTTATAAACTCCAGGAAATCTGCAAACATTCATTCCACAAGCATTATATCTTAATTTGCTTTCTAGGACTTGTTAGTATATATAGATTGCCGCCGATTTTACGCGAGGTTGCCTTGTTTGTTTTCTCAGGTTTAATAGGTTATGTGTGACAAGAAGATAATTTATTTTTCTGGAAGGGAAGCTTTGAATGTTCATTTTCTTGAAGGAAGATCTAAACTTGTTACCACACTATCCACACCGAACGAATCAGGGGAGTATTTGATTTCATTCTTTTACCTATTTCACTTTTACATTCTTTAATTGAACATTGGGAACAATTTTCATCCTAAGTGTAAAGGGAGGATAAATGATGATACCTTATAGGATACTATTGCACTTGAGTTTGTTTGTTCGATGGTAGGTGTGTAATAAAACTAAGAGAAATACTTGTTATTGTAATTTTAGTGCCAAATTTAAAATTTTTTACAACATTTAAGAGTGAAACTTTAGCCTTAGCAAGCATCTCATAGATAGGAGTTGTATGACTAGCACAAAACCGTACCATTCAGAAAAAATTTCCACACAAATATGTGAGGTTCGCCTTTAGATTTGATAGGAAAAGCATTCAATATTAGTGCTTATGAGTGTACTGGTAACATTTAGATTCTAGAACTTGAGTTAGTGATGCATCCCGAGACCGCTACTGAGACTACATTCGTGTAGTAGGATTTACTACATGATAAGAGGCATTAGGATCACCCTTGTGTTAAACCCATATCATAATTACTTGACCATTTAAGTCATATTACTTGGCTAGTAAAGTCAATTAATTTTTCCCACACCTTAGCTTTGTACTCATTTTTAGTACACAAAGCCCCTAGTACACCCCTCCGAGCCTATCTTTTCATTTCTAACTTTAAGCATCTTACTTAAAGGAAGAATTTGTTACAACCCACCCAAATGTACACCCAAATTGCCTTAGCCTTCCGTGTATGCACTCATCTTTAGTGCATTATTGTTACATGTTTTAAACCCTTAGTTAATTATCTAATTGGTTACATGGTTGCTAAGTCGAGTCATATCTTGTACATATTGTTTTGGGACGATTGGGACTCATGGGTAAAGTACTTGTGTTATGGAGTAATGGGGAATAACATCAATTATTACCCCCATAGGTGTGTTAATCTTAAAAGTACTCCAAGTGTTTTGATTATCTTGATTCGAGTCATTAGATTAGTTTATTGTAAAGTATGTAAAAATTCAAGTGTAAGGGGAATGTACATTCCCTATCATGTATTATTTTAGATGGCAGTGTAAGAGTGTATGCAAAAAAAAAAAAAAAAAAAAAAAAAAAAAAAAAAAAAAAAAAAAATTATAAAAAGAGAAAAGAGAAAAACATACGGACTACCATCCCGTTTCATTTCATGTTTGTTTTATGTTCTTGTTATTTTTCATTTATTAGCTTAAGTCGAGTCTAGTCTTGGCTTAGCAACGCCATATTGTACATGTAATTAACCAAGATGATTAACTTGCCACCAGTAAATATTGCCTATATCCAACAAATCCGTGTATTCCATATCACTACACCTAACGTTATAACCCTTTGAAAGACCTCTTTGATAGTTTATCCTAGGTGCTTACGCCAAGTGGTGGAGGTTTGATCTTTTCAAGCCTATGGTAATCTATTTTACTATGACAGGTAGTGAGAGATGTTTTCCATTTCCATATTGTGATATATACTTTATTACACTCGAGAGATGTGAGTATCTAAACACTATTTGTGAGGTGCTAGTATATGACCTCCGTGCTTGTCTTTGGTCTTTAGTGGAACGATAATTTGTTGTAATTACTTTTATATTAGTGTTAAATGACCCCTAACTTGTATTTTGGTTAGAATAAAAGCGCATTTACTTGAGGACAAGCAAATCTCAAGTGTAAGGGTATTTGATGAGGCGAAAAATGAACTATTTTTAGGGGGTCATTTAAGCCCGAATTCGAATTTATATTATCAAATATTGCCCTAAATCGTTCCTTTTGTCATTTTAGGTACTTTTGGAGTGAAATCTGAAAAAGGAAGTATTTTGGACGTGTTTGGAGCATAAAAGTGAAAAAAAGGGCAAAGTCTTGATTTTCCTTGTTGGGAACAGTACCTAACGGCGTCACACATTCCTTAATGACGGTGTCAAGAGTAATACAAGAGGTGGAAGTGGATGATACACGTGACGATCCAGAAAGTTTTGTACTAAGGAGATGACGGCGTCACCCAAGGCCGTCATGGTCCATATATTAGTGACGGCCCAGAGCAAAATCACACATGACGGCGTCAAAAGTGGATCTAGGCAATCCGATTTCATTATGGGCGGCGATTTGACGGTGTCACAGATTTCTTCATGACGCCGTCACCCTGTATAATCTATATATAGTTTTCCAAATTTCATTCATTGGTGTGCAACTTTGAGGGAGAAACCCTAGGTCGAATTTTTCCAGCTTTTTCAAGGGTTTCAACCCTTTGAACTTTTCATGTCGATTTGAGATAAGTACTCTTTCAATTCAATCAATATGTCTATGTGTTGCTTGAATATATCTTACACTTGTCTTCAATTTAACATGCTCGGCTAGATCTCTTTTGTGTTTGCTTAGATGTAGTGAAACCTAGATGTTAATTATGGGTTGATTATTTGTTTATAGTTGTTACGGATGATTGTATTCGATGTTAGGCTTAAGAAAACTAGCAGACTTCCATTGGTGACATACTTGAATGTCTTAAGAAACATGATCAGAGGTGTACTATGATTTTTGGTTGTATTTAATGCATAGGAGAATTCTAATGATCCTATGTTAGGAGCTTCTAACGGCTCGACATAGGAGTGGAGTAGGATCCTATATAGTTAGGGAATATTGTACACGGCCCTACGACTAGTATTAAGGAATACGACCCGTCATCCATGCAATTGTAACAAACTATCAACCTGTAAGAGATATCTAGGGAGTAATGAAACCTAAGTGAACACAACTTTCCATATCATTGTTTACACCACATTAGTAATTAGATTTATTTTCATTTCTGTTATTTTATTTTGATTGCATCGTAGTTAATCTGAGTTAGTTGGTTAGCAACTAATTCCACCCACTCTTCCAAAAAACGAGATTTTAATTGCTTTCATAAAACATAAAAATACAAAAAGAATCATCCCTCACCTCTAGACCTAGTTTTTAGGCTTTCTAATCCTAGCGACACTATTCCTGAGTTGAACGATCAATCTCCCGGTACTTGTCACTATACTATACTACAACGATCAGGTACACTGCCTGGTGAGGGTTGTAAGCTTCTCGAGATCCCTCGAGAGGTAAAGCCTGGTGCGATTCCCACGTATCACAAACATACACACGATGTAAACAAGAACGAAGCATGATAAATGTCATAACAAACACGAAGCAAAGCATTTCTAACCTCAAGATCATCATCAACATTTCTTTCATTTTTCATTTCCATTTCTTCGTCGATTAGTAATTATGGTTTGATTTAACATTTGCATCTCTTTATATAGGCAATGAAATACAATATATCAAATCATTCATATATTTATAATTTGTCTCCCAAATATTAAAATCTAAAATTTTTGATATAAAAGGTATAAGTAAGATGACATGTTTATAATATTTGACAGCCATGTAGTAGCAACAGTGTTCCTAAATTAGATTAAGTCAACTATTTCGGTATTTCCATGCAACCATTGCCATGCATAGATAGATTAAATTTAGACATTGATGTGCTTTTACATGCATGCGAACAATTGTATACAGTAGACTTTCCATATAGTAATGTAAACGTGTAGGTGTATGTGCATGTACCATGGTTGTGTATATAATATTGACTTTCCATAAAGTTTCAAAGGTTATACCCTACTTAATTTCAAACGCATGGTAAAGACCATAAAATAACAACTTACTTTCTTCAATTTACCGAGATGAAATACGTACTTTTTTATCAACATTTAAACCAACGAAACTTGCAAATATTGTTCTAAGATCAACAAAAAGACTGATTATATTAAAAATAATAATTGAAATGACTATATTACCCTTGTTTTCTTAAACTATACCTCTCATCTTCTTTCAGCTTTTCATTCCCTTGACATCATCTTCCTCATTTACCTTATCTTCTTTATCTTCCATCTCAATGTTAATAAACAATTGAAAATTAAATAAACACCAAAATGAACATCATTTTACTCGATCAACATTCAACACCTATCTCATTCTCATTCTCATTTTTCATAAACACCAACACTCCATTTCATAGATCAAAACCCACAATAACAACCATGACAACCATTTGAATGATATTACAATCTGCTACAAATATAAACCATAACCTATTTCAAAATCTCTACCAAAAACTATTGATAAATCAAAACTGAAATTAAACCCCAAACAAAACATTCAAACAAAATTTGTATCAAAGTGGGTTCGGGTTAGATAAAAAGTCAAGCTCATATGGGTCGGGTTGAAACCCACCTGCAACTACCATTTCACAAAGTGGGTTCGGGTTAGACAATGATGGAGTTGATTTCAAAACCCACCTGCAACCACGATCTTCACAACAGATCTAACGTAGACGAATACAACGACCACCATCGTCGCAATAGACGTGGGTTCATGTTTTCGATTATAGGTGTAATTCGTTTGTAAAAATTGATTGGTTGGTCTCGTTAATGATTTACAATGAATGAAATATTGGTTTAAGAATAACTTTTTCTGGTTTTGTTTTCACTAAAGAAGATAATGAATGTGGTTGGGTTTTTTCTTAGATTTACTAATTAATATATAATGTTGTGGAGGTTTGATGGCGCACTGATGATGGCGAGGGTGGGGTTTGGTGGTGGATTGATGATGGTGAAGGTGGCGATTTGGTGGTGGTATTATTGATGGCGAGGGTGGGATTTGGTGATGGAATGAAAAGTTGGAAGAAGATAATGGGTATAGTTTAAGAATATTAGGGTAATATAGTCATTTCAAATATTATTTTTAATATAATCAGTTTTTTTGTTGACCTTAGAACAATATTTGCAAGTTTTGTTTGCTTAAATGTTTATAAAAAAATACGTATTTCATCTCGGTAAAATGGAGAAAGTAAGTTGTTATTTTAGGTCTTTACCCTTTAATTTCACGCCTAGTTTTCATTACTTCACTTTATTAAGTTTTTCAACATTTAACAAACCTTGACTTTTCACTTTTTCACATTTGACTATTTTTCTTTTATACGTAGTAAAAATTTATGACAAGAGAGTTGGGTCGAAACATCTAATTTGACATAGACTAATGAGCAAAGAGCAATTGTTGCAAAAATAGCAATGAAACTGCCTACATCGTTAAATATGTATGTGGTTGTGGTGGAGGGTGAGCATTAGTTCAGGACCGGACCGACCGGACCGAGGATCAAATTAGCCAAAAAGCCGAGATCGATTACCGGACCGAATGTGATTGGTCCGGTCTGGTCTCGGTCGGTTCGTCGGTCGGTCCGGTCCAACAAGGCTAAATAATCGGTTTGTGGTCTGGACCGGACCGGACCGATCGGAACGAGACTGAATTAGCCAAAAAGCCAAGACCGAGGACCGGACCGAATGTGGTCGGTCCGGTCCGGTCTCGCTCGGTCCTTCGGTCGGACCGGTCTGTTCCGGTCGTTTGCTCAGCCCTAGTGGTGGTCAGTTGGAGACTCGGAACACCGTACTCCAATATCGTAGTGGTAGCTCTCGCTTTTGTTAGATGTCTATGGTAACACTTTAAAAAATTACTAATTAACAAAATATAATAATTAAAAAAAAATTAGGGATTTGAATTTATAAGAGGCTTGGCAGTGGGTGCGGGGAGGCACGACACGGTGCTCTTCCCCTGCGGGAACACCGCCGGCGGTGCTCTCCCACCGCACGGCAAGCCAATGATGCGGTGATGTTTACCGCATGAAAGATTTGAAATGTTAACGTTGGAATTGGAACGTTGGACTATAAACGGCTATTTTTTGTGCATATATAGTGGACAACAAAAGAAAAGTGAAAAAAAAAAAAAAAAAAAAAAAAAAAACACCGATCCAAAAAAAAAAATCCGATCCAACTGCAAGTGTATATGGAGCATAAAAAATTTGGTTCGACTTTATTTTTAGATGAGCCGTTCGAGTGGTCTAACGATAGTAGTTTCGTTATTTTTGCTGCCGCGATTGACGAAGATGAAGAAGATACGGCTGGGTCGACACGAAAATCAGTGAAACGCAATCGGATCTCTTCTGCACAAAGATTGCATCGTGATTTTTTTTGTGACGATGAAGACAATGAAAATTAGTTTTTTAGTATTATGTAATGGTATTTTATAGTTTTTAATAATATTATGTAATGTTTATTTAATTTCAATGAAATTTTAGTTTTTTAATAAATTTTAATAGAATTTAAAAAAGAAAAAAGAAAAAAAAAGGAAAAAAGAAAAAAAAGAAAAAAAAAAAAGTGAGTGAAGGGTGAGGGGTGTGATGCCAACAAAAAGTGGGTGAGTGAAGGAAAAAGTGAGAGGGTGATGTGGCATAAGGGGATTGGTTGTTTGTGAGTGAAGGGATTTGAGGTGAGGGGAGTGTTGCCAACCCCCTAACGCCCATAAGGCATCATCATATTGAATTTATAATGTACCATTTTCAAGACCTGTATCTTTAATTGGCTTACATTACAAGATCATTGCAAAAATTCTTGCAAATCGGCTAGCCTCTGTGATCGGTAATCTCGTAAGTCAAGAACAATCGGCGTTTATCTCGGGTCGACAAATCCTTGATAGTCCTTTGATGTTAAGTGAGACGATTGATTGGTTTAAACAACAAAAAAAGAAGTTGATGATCTTTAAAGTCGATTTTGAAAAGGCATACGACTCTGTAAATTGGAAGTACTTGGATTATGTCCTTGAGCAATGTAGGTTCGGCCAAAAGTGGCGTGGTTAGATTTCTGAGTGCTTAAAATCTGCCTGGACGTCTATTCTTATAAATGGTAGTCCAACATCGGAATTCTCTTTAAAAAGAGGACTTCGCCAAGGAGATCCGTTGTTTCCTTTCCTTTTCATCCTTATTATTGAGGGTCTCCACATCGCGCTAAAAGACTCCTTGCATAATAATCTAATTCGTGGAGTTCAAGTCGGTAATCCAAGTATTCGGGTGTCTCATTTTTTTCTATGCGGATGACGTTGTGTTAGTGACCAAGTGGAACCGGGTTCAAATGGATAATATACTTCGTGTTCTAAATGTTTTCTACTTGGCATCAGGTCTACGCATTAATATCAATAAATCAAACGTATATGGTGTTGGGGTCTCTAATGAAAAGGTAGAGGATATGGCGCGGTTAACTGATTGCATGTCGGGATCCCTTCCATTCACATATCTTGGTCTTCCGATTGGATCCAATATGAATCGTTTAACTCACTGGCAAGGATTCATTGAGAAATTTAAATCCAAATTATCCAAATGGAAGGTCAAGTTACTCTCAATAGGAGGTCGATCAACTCTTGTTAAGGCGGTTTTGGGGAGCGTAGGGATTTATTACATGTCGTTGTTTAAAGTTCCAGAGAGTATTTTATCGGATATTGAAAGGTTACGAGCCAAATTTCTTTGGGGTGGGGATCTAGATTCGAAAATGGTGATTTGGATCAAGTGGGAAACTCTGTTAGCTTCTCTTGAAAAGGGGGGTTGGGCATTGGAAGCTTGAAGGCTTTCAACCTTGCTCTTCTCTAGAAATGGCGGTGGAGGCTGGCTACTAATTCGAATTCGTTATGGGCTCAAGTTATCAAAGCTATACATAGGGAGGAAGCTTGTTTCGATCAAAATAGGTGTAAAGTAATGGTGTTTGGTCAAAAATCGTTGGCTCCATTAACCAACTACACTCAAGCAGCATTGTTCCAAAACATACCTTGCATTATAAACTAGGTTGTGGTACGAAGGTGCGGTTTTGGAAGGACAACTGGAATGGTGATACACCATTTGCCAATCGTTATAATAGATTATTTAGATTGGATCCTGAGCCTAATTGTACGGTTATTGATCGGTTTGTAAATGGTGAATGGAACTTCAAATGGACAAGACCAATTATCTCAGGCCGAAATCTTGATTCCCTAGCATGTTTAACGACTGAATTGGAGCAGGTTCCGAGTTTTGAAGGCCAAGATGAGTTACGCTGGAACATTGGATGTGATGGCACGTTCATGGTTAAAGACACGAGACAACACATTAACGATATCATTCTTCCAATGGTTGAATCTCCTACAATATGGTGCAAATGTATTCCTAGAAAGGTGAACATTTTCCTATGGAGACTTAGGTTGGATCGTCTCCCTCTTCGTCTATATCTTTCGAAACGAGGATTGGATATTCAATCTATAACGTGCCCTCTATGCTCGAACGGTGTGGAATCAAATGATCATTTATTTTATACGTTTGAAGTGGCGTCAGGTATTAGGCGGTTAATTGAGGTTTGGTGTGACTTGCATTTTCCGAACCTTATTTCATCTTCAGATTGGACATCATGGATAGGTAATATGCGGTTATCAAAGGATAAGAAGATTTGTATCCAAGTGGTCATGGCAGGTACTTGGTGGACTATATGGAAATTTCGAAATTCGGTTACATTCAATTCTCAAAATTTGAGAAAATGTGACTTGTTTGATAGCATTAGACTTAATTCTTTTTCTTGGTTACAAAGTAGAAGTTCTATATGTTTAGTTTGGCATGATTGGCTAAAAACACCATTGTAATTTTTCTAGCGTCTTGCTAGTTTTTCTTTTTTAATATATTTGCCGTTAAAAAAAATGTACCATTTTCAATTTCGTTTCTTGGGATTTGAATTTACTGACTTATACAAAGGGGGAGTGACGGTTTAAGACTGCATTTTCAAAAAAGTATTACCTAACATTATGAAATGATAGAACCATACAAGTTTTATAAAAAAAATTAGGCGTATACCCGCGTAAAGCGACAGTGTATAGCAGCAAATAATTATACTTGTGAAATCGTGATTCTTGTTCGACCTTTGATGCAAAACATGTGTTTTTTGAAATACAAAGCATGTGTTTATTAATATGAATGTAATGTGTTTTCGAAAAAATGTCAAGTTTAAAATTGATCAAGCTTAAGATGTATTAAAGGATATTTAAGAGTAATTTAAGCAACTTACATTAAGTTTTTTAGATTCAATCTTTTATATAATACAAGAATTACATTATTTCAGAGTGTTTTTGCAAAACTCTTCTCATTGAAAAAAAATTGGACCAATAGGAAAGCTCGATTTTTACACATAAGCGAAATCAAGCAATACGATTGGCCAATAAAAAGTCAAAATTGAATTGATTTTGGTCAAACTTTAATAAATTTGGTGGAGAATTTGATTGATAAAAGAAACACAGAAAAATATAAGTGTCAAATTTATGAAAATAAAAACTTAAGAAAAAAGGAGGTAATTAATAAAACCTTAGTGGTTGAATTTTAAATATATTAGAATTAAGTGTAAAATTATAAGTCTACATGTTTTTTAATAATTTTAGATAATAAACAATTAACCCCTTACACTTTATACCCCAATACTTTATAATGTTAACTTTGTTTAAAATTACATGAGTAATATATATATATATATATATATATATATATATATATATATATATATATATATATATATATATATATATTTAACTTTCATCCATTAAAATAAATTTAGTAAATATGCGAATTAGTTTTAATATACGTTAAATATTTTTTAAACTAATGTTAATTTTAAACTTTCATCCATTAGAATATTTTTTTAAATAAGGACTGATGTTACTATACAAAAGTTTAATTTATGCGTACACGGATTTGAAATACGGCTAAATTATTAGTAACGGAAATATAAATAACAAATGGTAGCATGAGTTACTGTGATATGAAAATAAATATACGCGATTCTACTTATAACAACGACTCATAAAATTGTTATTTAAAACTTATATATGGATATCCATAAAAACCTTTTAAAAACTTTACGGAACATATTTTAACTTCATCAACGCTCATTATGTGCTATTAAATTTGCACATTTTGTACAACATGATATTAATAGTTAAAGTTAAACAACAATATTAACCTCAAACTCAACATCTCTGTCAGTTAAAAACGTTATACAAAGCTAATTATTAAAAAAACAAACAAAAACACATCGGTTAGATAGTCATTCTTTAATATAGAAGGTATTTTCTTTAAATTATAAAAAATATGCATGCATCACAATCCTTATTTGATAAGAATCACCTCCTAAATCAAAAAAAAAAAAGAAAAAAAAAAAGAAAAACTACGTAACGTAAATATAAGTAAAAGAAATACCACAATTACAAAACACATCGTAAATTGATAGCATGGGTTTGCAAAACTAAAAGCATATATTACTAACATCTCATGCAAGCCAAATATTATCATGTGATTTTGCTTGAATAATAAAATATAATTTTTAATCTAAAAGCATTCTCCTTAAATAATAGCTAAATTAGAACATATATACATATGATTTTTTATCTTTAGTCCACTAAGTAAAACTATTTGAAACATGTTAAGTGGTTCATTTCTTAATCGATAGTAATACATAATCAAATCAAAATTTTAAAAACCCTGTGCGTGCACAGGTATTATAACTAGTATTTTAAGAATATGCATTCACTCTTTATAAATAGTTCGATAGTTCACACAATGATGTGTCATTTATTTTGCGAATGCACACAAGAGAGAAAGTTAATTAAGAAAATATAATATCGCAAATAAGCATGCCACATTATTGTGTAAGATTTTTTTTGGTAAAATTTTGTGATTCTAACATTTGTTATTTTAATAACTAGTTATAATGCCCGCGCACGCGCGGGTTTTTTTAAAAGTTTTTTGAATAAAATATTTTTATTTATTAAAAAATAAATAATTTAATCTTTGTTTTGTTTGATTTATGATTATATTTTTAAAATAAATAATTATATTTTTTTAAAATTATAGTTTTTAATTATTAAAGATAATCATTTAAAAATTTTGCATCTTATCTATATTTTTTGTATTTATCTTCAACTTGTGTAGTATATATCAACAAAACGAATTTAGAAATTTATAAATTAGAAAATAAGAATTAATTAAAATATTACTTAATAAAAAAATAATCTTTTTTTAAAATACGAAAGTCCCCACTAGGGGTTTTGTTGTATTATATAAAAGATATAATTTTTGTAAAATTGCGTTTTGCCTTAATGAAAAACACAGGTAATCACTTTTTTCACATGGACCACATGGTTTGTTAAACACTACTCCTAAGTTTTTTTTTTTTTTTTTTTTTTTTTTTAACATTCGGCAACTGTGGCACTATTCACATGGATCAAAATCTTATAAATAAAATGAATATGAGCTTAAACACTATTGATTAATTGGCTAAAAAAATGAAAAATCAAGATTAGCTAAGGAAAAGAGCCTCGAAAGCAAGAAACCTAATACCCCTTGACGACTAGACGTTTATGTCAATAACCAAATCCTAAAAAACATATCCAAGTAACAAAAGAAGCATGTATGGCAATAACCAAAACCACAAAACCATAACACAATACCATAGTCAATGATAATCTATATACCATTTTCATTAATGACTACATAACATCATGAACCCAAAACTGTGCTGTAAGCTTGCTCTTTATGGTGGGTGGTCCATCACCACCACACAACCTAACCACGCGTGATCCTCATAGAAGGAGGCATCTACCACATGCCAAGATGGGTTTTTGGCACCATATTGGTGGTCTGCACCACCATAATTACAAACCAAGGAAAACGAAGTGTTTTATTGTAATTTATTTTATTTGTGAGTGTGTAGAGGTATATTGTGAAATATGCTTTTATAAAGTGTTTTACAAGTTCTCGAAATACGGACAAATTGAAGTTTAACTCCTAAAGAAGCACTTCACGAAGCCTCTCGGAATTATAGATGTTAAAAAATGGTTAGTTTAGTGTATGTTGAATGATAATGTGATACTAATGTGAATGTAATGAAAGTGGTGACAATATAAACTAGTCTAATTTCTAAAGGTGTTTGTTTCTTATGTAGATGGCTTTCGGCTTATATAAGCCCAAAATCAAATAAGCGATAAGTCGGTTATATAAGCTGAAACAAGTAGGGGGTGAGCAAACGGATCGGATTGACTGGACCAACTGACAAAATCGACTGGACCGACCACATTCGATCCGGTCTCGGTCTAGGGTTTTCCATAATTTCGGTCTCGGTCTGGCTTAAAACTGGACATTTAGCCTATTTGGACCGAAACCGGACCGACCACATTCGGTCCGGTCTCAGTCTAGGTTTTTTGCAGGATTCAGTCTCGGTCTCGGTCCGGTCCGGTTTTCGCCCGATGAGGACCCTTAGAAACAAGTGTATAACTTTGTGAAAGAAAAGATTCCTCATGGAAAATAAAATATCAAAAAACCAAATAAAAAACAATGGATCCCCCCATTTTCAGCCGATTTAAATCTTTACCAGTTTGTGTTGGAAGGTGAAATGAGATTAGATATTGAGATTGCCAAAAATACACACACACAAAGATTCGGGGAATAACAATTAACAAACATCAACTAACTTTCAACCACCTTTCTCATTCTTCTCTCTATTTCAATCTCATTTCAAATCCAAATCCAAATCCAAATTTCATCCAAATTCAAATTAAATTGAAATCCCATCTGGGTTTTGCCTCATTAACAAATCCCTTCACCCAATTTAACCATTTTCCATTTTTCACCACATTTTCCAACTGTAATAACTAACATAACCCCATCAAATTGGACCATTTTTAACCAAATTTAACGAAATCTAAAACCTGGGTTTTGTTTGGTTTTTGATTTTATATGTTCTTGAAAAATACCCATATGAAAATTGTTACAAATTTGGTGGTAATTAACGGATAAATGTTAATGCACACCAAGTGTTTGATAAAATGCCTGACAGAAACTTTGGTTCTTCGATTGCGTTGTTTTCGAGGAGATTGTTGATTTGTTTGTTGTCTATAGCGATTACCGTGTTTATGGTATCGTGGTCTTTGTTGTTAAGGTCTGATGGTCGGTTTCGGTTTGTAGATCATAAATTTTTGCCGCATTCGAAATACATTGCGAATGGTCCAAGAAATGATGGGTTTTCGGTTGGTCGTGAGGGGGATGAAAGTCTTAAGGTGTTTATGCATGATTTACCTTCTGAGTTTCATTTTGAGCTTTTGGATTGGAAGCCTGAGGGTAAGTCTGTATGGCCTGATATACAGTCAAAGGTACCTGAATATCCCGGTGGATTGAATGTGCAACATAGTGTTGCGTATTGGCTTACTTTAGATCTTTTAGCATCAGATTTTGATAATGTTGGTGGTCGTACAGCGGTTAGAGTTCATAATTCTAGTGAAGCTGATGTCGTATTTGTACCATTTTTTTCTTCCTTATGTTTTAATCGTTTTTCAAGATTAAACCCGCACCAAAAAACTAACAAAAACAAGGAACTACAACATAAGTTAGTTAAGTACTTAACCAGTCAACCCGAATGGAAAAGATCGGGTGGTATAGATCATGTAATTGTGGCTCATCATCCGAATAGTTTACTTGATGCGCGAATGCAGCTGTGGTCCGCTATGTTCATTCTTTCTGATTTTGGAAGGTACCCGCCAACTATAGCCAATATTGATAAAGACGTGATTGCACCTTATAAACATATCATCCAAAGCTATGCCGTTGATCCAACCAGTTATGATTCACGGCCGATTTTACTGTTTTTTCAAGGGGCTATATATAGAAAAGACGGTGGCTTTGCTCGTCAAGAGATCTTTTACCTTTTAAAAGACGAAAAAGATGTACATTTTGCGTTTGGTAGTGTTCAGAAACAAGGTGTTCCTTTGGCTACTAAAGGAATGCAATCATCAAAGTTTTGTCTTAATATAGCTGGTGATACACCGTCATCAAATCGGTTATTTGATGCTATTGTCAGTCATTGTGTACCTGTGATAATTAGTGATGAAATTGAACTACCCTTTGAAGATGTTCTTGATTACTCAGAGTTCTGTATTTTTGTTAAAACATCGGATGCTTTAAAAAAGAATTTTCTTATAAATTTCATAAGAAGTATTGGGAAAGACGAGTGGACTCGAAAGTGGGAAAAGCTTAAAGAAGTTGAACATTTTTTTGAGTATCGGTACCCTTCGCAAAAGAGTGATGCTGTGGATATGATATGGCGAGCTGTGTCAAAAAAGGTTCCTGTTATAAAGAGGAGATTACATGTTGCTAAACGTTATTCACGATTTGGCAAACTAAAGAGTAAGCTGGCTTTTCCATTGCCTAGAAACTTTACACCTTGATATAAGAATAGATTGATGTTAGAAGATAGAAAGTAAAAGGAATTGTTATACTCTAAGAATATAGGATCTGTTTAGATGAATATGTGTTCATTGATTCATGTATCATTCATAGTTCAGTGATATGATATGACCTTAGCTCAAGAAGCCTTAGAAGTGATGTTGTTTTACAAAGTTATAATTTTCTCGGCTTTTCACGCAACTTATCTCTTTATCCCTTCTCATTATGTTGTTTTTATCATCTGTCCCTTATATATGGATTTTTAAATTTATGTATTTGTTTGCTAGTGAGTTGAAAATGAATAGTATGCTAAAAATGAATGATAGTTTCTCTTTTCGATCACCTGACACCACATTTCCACACAAAAACCTATGTTCGCAAAATTACACCATGGATGCTTGTGTTTTCAATTAGTACAAATCGAATAAGAGTTCATATATCGCTATCATAGAGCATCTTACATTCTTACTTATTGGCGAGTCAACTTTGGTCATATTTTATGTATAACGAGTCAAATGGATAAAATTAAAAAACTTAAACTAAGTAGGGATTTAATGGGTCAAATGAGTCAATTTAACCTAAACATTTTTTTTTTTGACTTTTGAGCAATGGTCAACACGAGTTCAGGTTGCAACGGTATTTATAGTAGCATGTTGAAACAAGTTGGTTGGACTTGAACTCACAACCTATATAAAAAGGATAGTATTGACACACATGACACATGTTTCTTCACTTGTTGTGGACTTGATTAACCATGTGTTCCATGTTCTCTTTAACATCAGATGCATTAATGGAAAACTTTCTCATCAACTTTATACCCAAATTGTTGGTAAAAAAACATGTTGACTTGAAGGGGGAAAAAATTAAGTTGTAAATTTTACCATGGCTAAGAAGCTTGACATCTTGATAGAAGAACAATTAATACATTATACAAATATGTGTATATATGATATCAAACTGAAACCACATTAACAGCAATTGGACTCCTAACCCTGTGAACACCATTCATCCATGTCAATGATCCGAACACGAAGCTACCATTGCTGCTCTTATAAGGTACAAAGTCAACTCTATAAGTCATATTCTCGCCCGGTTTTGAAAACCTCATAACATCAGGGTAAATCGAGGTCTTTACTCCTTTGATTGTTTGTAGGTTTGAGTAATAAGTAGTTGGGCCTTGACCAATGTAGGTAACTGTCCTGTAAACTGACAAATTTCCAGCCATATTAGCGACACCAATTGACGGGTAGTTGAAGTTATAGGAGGGCGTGGGAGGATTCTTGCAGTAAACTGGTGCTACTGTCAAATTCTTTAGCTGTGCAGGGCTTGCGCCATAACTGCAAAGTAAATTAATGAGATCATTGGTGTCAAAATCGTATATGAGTCCGGGATTAATTGCTGCGGATGGATTTATGTGTCCTGATCCGTAATCGAAAGGAGTTGCATTTGTGGAATCGTCGTTTTGTATGAAGTTTCGCGTGTTGTCTGTCGTCGTAGCTGTAAAAATGATTTATGTACTATTAGTAGATCGTGGATTCAGAAATACTTACAAAAATAGTTTTTTGGGACAAAAGTGACAAAATTACAGGTTGCAAAGAGTTAATGTTAGTGACCTATTTGCGACATACAGGGCATCTACATAACAAATTGAAAGTTCATGGTTCATCAATATCATAATAAATTTTCAAGATCATATTAAGTTGATTGCATAACAATTCGGGAACGGCACAAAGTCAATTTTGGGACAACCTTGTTGGTCGCTATAGCTGAGTAGTATTAACTTAGTGAAGTATTAATTACCTGTAGTCATTATTGCAGATTTTATCGCGGCAGGGCTCCAATATGGATGAACTGATTTTAATAGTGCTGCCACTGCAGATACATGTGGACAAGACATAGAGGTGCCCGATATAATGTTATAGTTAAGACTGTTGCCAGCGGTTCTTTCAGTCGCTAGGGGTGACCAGGCTGCCAAAATGTTGACCCCTGGTGCAGTTATATCTGGCTGCATTCAAATATACAGCCGTCACCTATTAGCATTTGAGTTTCATTTGCTAAAAACCTGATAAAGGTGAAAAAAGTTACAAACCTTTATTATATCTGGGGTTATAAGGTTCGGTCCCTTCGAGGAGAAAATAGCCATTGATGGTGCTGGTTTAGTCCCGACATCTGTTACTGTTAGGTAGATCCTAGCTGTCGAATTCCTAGGATTATGATAAAGAAAACAAGTAACGTTAGATCAGAAACATATTTTATTGTTCATTTCTATAGTGAATATTTAGGAACTCACTTTTCAGAATTCATGTACATCTGAAGCTCTCGAGCTTCAGCTTGCCCAATTAAAACACTTGGAATTACAGATTGAAATAAAACATATTTTGCAAGAGGGTCAATAATGATCATCCCAGCACCACCACCTTCTTTTATTGAAATCGCTTTCTCTTTTCTGTCATCGTCCAACTTCTCGAGCATGCACACTACTATTTTTCCACTGATCAAGTTTGAAGCCAAGGTATTTCTCTTGCAAAAGCTAGATAAGAGGAGTGAAAAGAACAAATAGCTGTTCAGATTGCGGTAAATAAACGCGCTGCCAAATCTGGTTTGGACATTTTGGCTGTTGTATGATCTCGTGACAATTTTGGTTGAAAAACAATATCAAAATTTCTTTTGTGGTCTTTTGGGGTTCAGTTTTTTGTTGCTTTTATGTGATTATAGTCGCTATAACTGTAAATACTTTTGTTACAAGTTTTTATAGTTGCGATTATAACTTTGTTAAGGATGATACCTTGCATTTCTTGATGGGATTCCTGAAGCTGCAGCAACACTCCCGGATATCAAACTGTATTGTTTCCCCTTATCCTGTTTTGTGTTTACACCGAAACCCTTCAATTGTTTCAGATTTCCAAGAACTACATATGATGGAAACTCACGATTTATCGTACTAGCACCGACAGTAAGGATCCATGGAGCCACATTGCTTGCTGTACCGGGTGCAAAACTGTTCCCAGCTGATGCACTTACAACAATACCTTTTTCAAATGCATGAAATGATCCTATCGAAATTGCTTCTTCAAAGTAAATTGCTTGAGGAGGAATTGAGCCCAGAGAAATAGATATAACGTCGACACCATCATGGATAGCGTCATCAATTGCTGCAAGAATGTCGGCATCTTCACAGTCCTCAAACCAGCAGGCTTTGTAGATGGCAAGTCTAGCTCGTGGTACACCTCCTGTTGCGGTTCCTGAGCCAAGTCCATATAAACTAATGTTGGAAACTTGTGATCCAGTGATTGTTGATGATGTGTGCGTCCCATGGCCATCGCTGTCTCGTGGTGATCGAAAGAATGTAAGGTTGGTGTTCTCGAGAGGTCCATTTACTGCTTCGAATCCTTTCGAGTAGTATCTAGCTCCTATGATCTTCCTGTAATATGAAGTTCGAAATAAGTGATATTTAGAAGCAAGACTTTTGAAGTTTGGTGACATAGACAGTGATATGCAGCCTGAGGTCGCTAATTATCTGAGACATCTCTTATTTTTTATTCTAGATTCACATGAGAAAAAAAAAAATGCCTTTTGCAACATCAGAGTATGTGTTCAGCGACACGTAAAGAGCCATTATTTGTTGGCATATTAGATGATTTTTTTTCTATTGTGAATGCCGTGTAAATGAAATGTTGCTAACCTGTTGCAGTTGGATCGTGTGAAATTTTGTCCCGGTACACATTCTCCCTTGAACTTTGCAGGAACAGGCCCTAATCCATAGTCATTAAAGCTTTCTGACTCAGGCCAAACGCCTAAATTGAGCATTGTAGTCCATTAGAAATGAAGTTAATTAACTGTGTGATCCCTTTAATAGATTAAGGAACTAGTATTTGTAAAGTGCACTACCTGTGTCAATGACACCAATAATAACATTTGATTTTATATTGGTATGAAGCTTGTTGTATTGCGGTATAGAATCTACTCCTAAGAATCTCCATGAATTAGTTGTATGCAGTCGGTTCATCTTGCTCTCAAAGACTGAAACAACACCTTCAGTTTCTGTGACAATGCAAATTGTAAACTTTTTAGTCATATATGTTTCTGTGATATAGTAAGAAAACATGTCACAGTTGTATAGTATGAAAACATGTCACAGTTGTCTAGGATATTTCTCTAGAATTTAGTTTCGTCATTAAAATTTCTCGAGAACTATATATTCACTAATTTCAGAAATTAACAAAATAAAACATAGAAACAGATTGCAAGGGATCAGCCATCTAGTTAGCATTGCCGTCAAGCCTGATATATCTTGAGTTCTTAACAATATAATGCATGTTCGAATTTATGTGCAAAACAATCAAAAAGTAGTCTTTGGTTGCGACGACACAAGTGTTAATTTTCACAGGCCTGTAATTCTGTAAATCGACACAAGATGCTAGCTAGTTTTTAATTATTCTTTTTTGTAGTAAGCTAGCAACCTGAAAGTTGTGTTGCTTGATCGGGTGTAAGCATGGCAGAAAAGCCTCTAAAGCTTTTAGTATAATGGTGGATCGATGCTTCTTCTGCTCCATTATAACTACAAAATCAAAGAAGCGCTTAATTTGTCACAAAACTCAATCTCAACTCACTGGTTGCGTGAACATATAAAGACGATGATACACAAGAAACGAATGAAATGGACTATATGTGCTTGCCTTTCAAGTACTGATGCAAGCATCTTGTGGTTAGCCAATATGACAGACTCTGAGCTCGGGTGTGAGTGTTGTCCCATGTACACTATGTAATGCTATACATAAGAAAAAAACGCAACGTTAAGTTAATCACTTGCCTACCTTTAGGAGAAAACTTTATGTAATTATGTAATGCTATCCATGGAATTATAGCTCATGATTAGGTTATAATGTCCCTCAAACTATAATTCTTTCTTAATCTTAAACTTGCTCTATCATTTGTAACTAAATGGAGCATATACTATAAAACTAAAAAAGTAAAGTAAAGTAACTCCCAATGCCGTCTTCCACGGGTTATGGGTCCCAATACCGTCTACCACGGTGTATGGGGGAGGTTGAGACGTAGACAACCATACCCCTACCTAAGGTAGAGAGGCTGCTTCCGGTTCTACCTAAGGTAGAAAAGGACCTCCGGCCTTTTGTATGGAGTGAGGATCGAACCCTTGACCTCTAGGTTAAGAGGCAAGGGGTTTTCCAACTGATCCAACCCTACTTATATAAAACTCTTTAGGAGAAAACCTTACCTTTCGGTCGGGATCTCCATGGCCAAGCACAAGCGTAACGAGCAAAATAAGACCAAAAACTCTTATAGATTCCATGCACCAGAAGCTAAAAACTTGTTTAGCAACTTTGCAAATGAGATCATATATATACACTTTGTAGATGAAGTCATGAGAATATTAGAACTTTATCGAAAAAAGTTTATTCACTCATTTTAAAAAAATAAACAAATGTTAGCTGAATTAGGAAAAGCATCAATGAGCCGGCGGTTAATGTAGGTAACATATATATAGCCGGCATTCGTTTTTGTTTGAATGAAAGTTTAAACGACTTAAAAATAATACTAGTTTCATTACTATTAGTATTGACTAATATGACCATAAGATAGGTTTTTAGTAACAAATATAAAATATTAAAATGTAGTGGTGCCATAAAGATAATACAATTAGAAGCTACCAGCCTACCAATAGTGTCTTTGATCCATTTGATTCTTCTAAACGGCTTGTAATAACAAGTCTTTTGTAAAATGACAAGCCTTTGATTGCGAAATGTGGGCCAGTTGGCCCAACAAAGAAGGTTTCAATGAATCAAGTCCAAGGTTCTAAAATTGTTCGGATTAATTACTTTACTTGTTTTAATTTTGGGAGGTGATTTTGCACACTATCATATTTGATTGGGACATTCTAAAACATGCATTAAACAAATATGCTGTAAATATAAATTACTTTAACTGTTTGTACATTGAGTGTCACAATCAAATTTATTAGTGTGTCAATCACTTCCTTTTAATTTTAGTCTTATACGGCTAAATTGTTTACATGTTCATGTTATCGAGGTGAGTGAGTCCTAATACTTGGTCTAACAAGGGTATCTCGCAAGCATTTTCGACTTTATTTAAGTATCACATGTCACAATAAAAACATAGATCCTAATTTTTAACACAATAAAGTTTGTGTGGCACTTAAAGCTTATGTATTTTGATATATATGCGCCGAGAATCGTTGTAATTATGGTATGATCACGTGTTTAAGAAACTTGTGCCAATTGCTTTATCTAAGGGTTAATGGCATGTAATAGCAACGTACTTTCTCATTTGTTCCATTATCAGATACGAACCCAAAATATTACAAAAATACCCTACAAACTTATATATTTTTGTGTCGATATCATACTTTTGCTTATGTGCCATGATTGACAACCGGCTAAACAGGTTAAAATTAAATATGTTGATTTATTTATTTATTTATTTATTTTTTTATTTTATTTATTTTTTTTTTTGGCATCTTCTTCCTTGGAAAAACCCATATGTAAACAGCCAGAAAGACCATGCCATTAGAATAAATAAAATTGGTTTTTGTTCCATCATTTTATTCAATAAAAAGACCCATATCGATACACTATGACCACAAACATCTAGTCTAACTTGTCTACAAAATTGACCTTGAGATCAAAGGCTCTAACCTCCGCTTGTTTCAACTTTGGAACAATTAGCTTTAGCACTCCTTGGTTCCTCTTCATCTCTGCCTTGATACCGCTGATATTGTAGATACCATATTCTAAATCAACCCAGCAAAGATACTTTTCAAATGGGCGTCGAGCTAAGAATATCTCATCCCCTGGGCCTTCAATGACAACAGTGTCTTGTTGAACAGATAATAGGTTGGAAAATTCAAAAAGATGACCGGAAAAAGATTACCAAAAAGTGGCCGGAAGAAGTGGAGAAGATGACCGGAATATGATTACCCAATTTTGTAGGTCAAATGATGATATCGACACAAAAATATATAAGTTTGTAGGGTATTTTTGTAATATTTTGGGTTCGTATCTGATAATAGAACAAATGGGAAAGTATGTTGCTATTACATGCCATTAACCCTTTATCTAAATTCGAAAACATGTGGCTTAGCTACTATGTGTAAAATCTTTTATATAGCATAACCTAATGAAAATTTATTTTGTGTTAAGAACGAATTAATTAATACAAACTCGACGCTTACAGTGAACTGGAACGATCAAATGGATGGGTTTAGCTTAATTACTTTGATGTTATCATATAAGATGGTTGAAAGTTGTAGGATATTAGCAACGTATGAAGAGCTCAAATTATTGAGTATGAATTGTTGCTTGAAAGCTAAGGACTTAATGTGATTAAATTTGCTTTAAACTAATAATGTACGCAAGAATTTATGGTGTACATTTTTATTAAAATGCAAATTCATGAACAAGGATATTTTTTGAGTGATAGAGTAAATTACAAGAATCATCCTTGTGGTATGCTCGAGAAATTGCATCTGTCATCCCTAAAACTTTCAAATTGCATAAAGTGTCCTTATCTCTGCAAAGCATTACACCCACCGTCCTTTGTTTTAACTTCCATTAACATAGTCTGTTAAATCCGCACATGTTCTATGCACATGAAGGTAGAACCGTCATTTCATTCTTTATAATGTTAAAATAGAATCTTAAGGCGTATTTTCACCTTTTTGTTTTTGTATCTTTTCCTTCCAACTACAAGCCTACTGGCATTGTAAAATTTTGAACTCAAATATATCTAGTTCAAAATTTTGTTTTCATTTGCACACCAACGTGATAACTCATTATGACTCATTGTAGGATTGGACATCAAAATCACACAAAGATATAAATACAAATTGCAAGTCTAGCATGTGTTCTAAAAAAGTCAAGTCTCGTAACCTAATATTGTTGAAATAAAAAGTTGCAATACTCAATTTACAAGTCACAAGTTCTCACATTCTTAAGATGGTCAACCCTAGTTCCATTTGTTCGTAGGGAAAAAAAAAATCTTATACTCCTTCCGTCCTATAATAAATGTCCACTTCTAAAATGCATAAGATTTTAAGAAATCTCACTAACTACGCTCTCAACTAGTCAAATATCAGTTTCACCCGCTAAAACCTCTTTTTATTGGTTGAAATAAAAGTTAACACTTATTTTGCAACATCTTAAAATAGCAATGTAGGCACTTATTATGTAACGTAAGGAGCACTAGGTATTTCTTTTTTATGAAACTACAGTACTTCTGTTCAATTGTTTTCTAAAAAAAAAAAAAAAAAAAAAAAAAATCCCAGTTTAATCCGCTTTTTTCTAACTCAAGTTTAACCACAATCACCTTATCTAATACATCGTTGTCAATTTATATCTCATAACTGTAGTAGATCGGCATCCACTGTTCAGAATTGTCATTTCAATCATTATATACATCATGAAACCATTGGCAACTAATTTGAAATTGTTGGCAACCCACCACCACACACGCACACTTGAAACTCTGGATTTGTCATCAACACTATCACTTCATGCAAAGGCAATGACCACACACACACGACATACACACAAATCTTTACACATGCACACACATTCGTTACATGCGGGTTGTTTACATTTTATGTTTTAAAATCTATGTGTAGTCCGTGCTGCTCTCGTCATCATGCTAGATTCGGCCCTGCTAGAAAGTAAAAAACCAGTGCGTGTGCGATGACACGTTTCAAGCTCGATGTTCATGATGCTCGGGGTCATGATGGGTTTCGGTCACCACAACACCTTTCTCGTGATGGGAACGTGCTCAAAGCGTAAAATTCTCTATTGTCATAAATTTTAATCTTAATAAACTTAACAAATACTCCCAAACTTTATAGTTTTCTTAAAAGATTTTTTTTCTTTTTATATTTTCGTTATCTTTAATATTATTATAATCATTGTTATACTATCTATAATACTATAAGATTCAGTCCTTAAATTTAATGTGGAGTTATGATGATAAATGATTTTGAGTTAAGAACATGAGTTTAGTCCTTTAGTGTTCCCCCAAATTAATTTCGTGCATTCCAACAATCCTTTGTAGGTTATAAATCATCCTCCATTTACAACCAAAGAGAATACAAAGAGATTAGTCTTTTCATAGTCATTTAATGAGTAGTATAAATACATAGTTTGATACACGAACTTGGCTGGCGCCGGCAAGAAGACGGCAGTGGTGACTTGCCGCCGTTAAACCACCCCTTTTATAAAACCAAGATTTATGGCTGATCGGGAAAAAGAAATATGTGTCATCAAGCTGTATTTCGTTCTTCATAAGCATAAAGATCATTATCAAAAGAAGTTGCTAGGTTATTCTGAAACAAATACCAAACCCATCTCCAAAGCAGATCGAAAAATAAAGAAACATGAAAAAGATCCCAGTGAGGTTTTCAAAAGATATTAAAGATATTACGACCTTTACAGATGTGTACAAATTGAAAACCCACTCATCACAGATCTGTGAGAAGTCTCAACTTCTTTTAAATTTCCGAAACATTTAAAGAAAGAACAATACACAACTGTATCATCCCTTCTCACTTTCGGGTCAAAGATAAACAAATCACATAACAAAATAAATCTTACCCGGGATCTCATTATTGAGACCTTGAAGACGATTTAAACAAGACAAAAATGGTGAAATTGATTTGTGTTTCTTTTTATCTATGATTCGAGTTGTCTTTATTATTTGGCTTATGATTGGTAGAATAAAAGCACTCGGTGTGTATGCTATACGAATATCAAATACTTTTACTCAAGATCCGGTTTGATAATATTGGATGAAAGATGTTTGTGTGTGACTAAAAAAGAGAGAGGCGCATGTATATGTGAATGGTAAATATGATAATTATTAGGGCTTCCTACTATTATGTACTAGGTTAAACGGGCATAAGGTGTATTACTTGATGGGCCTTTTATTCGAAAATGTATACTAAAAGTGAAGTTGGACTGATTTGCGCATTCTTGCAATTTACTGTCAATGTAAGTAGCCTAATCATATCGATCAACTAAACCAAGTAGACTCATTCCGCTTTTTATTGCTTTCTTACAACTAAAAGGCGTTTGGCTAAAAATTAAAGGTGTGTAAGGGCATGTCAATGAGAGTTTTTCCTAATGTTTTTTTGCCCATACGAAAGTCATTAAAAGCTTTAAGTTGTTCTTGATAGTGACTTGATCATCCTTATCGGTTAATTACTTCTTTTGATAAATATTGATATACAATTGATTTCACCTTAAATATCTCTTTTCCAAAATTATTATAACATTAATGGGCACAAAAAAATGCTATTAATTAGAATTACATCATACCATTGAAGTTAAAGTGAACTTGGGCTGATTTGTGTATTCATGCATTTTAGCTAAACTTTTTTTTTTTTTTTTTTTTTTTTTTTTTTTTTTTTTTGCACTTTGTTCATTTTTGGTTTTTAGAAAAGATCGAAAAAAAAAAGATGTCGGTGATGTTAGGAAAAAGAGATGTACAGATTCAAAGTGTGGGTTGTTTACAGTTTGCAACTTTAAAAACAACATATTCATTTATTTCGTTAATATGAATTTGCAAGTTTTGTACAATAGTTAGCAAATTGAACATGTATGCATCTAACACATATTAATATTTTGATGTGACCCAACTTACATATAAAAAATTTGCTTAAACCTCCTCATTACGGTGACCACCTATACTACCATGTTTCCACACATAAGAAAATGTGCACGAGCATGTATGTAAAACAACATTTAAATAGTTAAATGATATTTTTTTAGCGTGATTAGTTTATGTAAGCATGCAACTAGAATAATGAATATAAAAGAAAAAGTACATAATTTTGCTCGAACCCATTTGTAAATTAAAAAAATTAAGTTTAAGACATAATAGTGGAGTCCAAAGGTTTTAGGAATTATTAATATTGTGTTAATTAATATTCATTTTGTTAGCTATTTAGATTGAGTTTGTTGATAAAATTTATTAATATTAGTTAGACTTCAATGTTAATTTTCAATGAAATTAGTTGTACAATAAAATAAGATGAAGCTAACTTTAGTTTTTAATCATAAACTTTATTAATAAATACTAATATGTTATAAAAAAAGATTAAATATAAAAATCACCAAACAACTAATGGCATACTTACAACAGATGTAATACAATCACAACTTACGAACCTAATAACAAAAATAATTAACGCAAATTACACTATAACAAATAATAAAAAGCCAGTGTGCTTCGTATTACCATGCAAAAACCATATAATGCAAAATTATTGTTAAGTTACATAATAGGCCAAAACAATCAAAGAAAATTACATCAAGCATATGATAATTTAATAACGACAACCCCATTTAGAAAATATAAATACCAAAAAACCAAAACAATATCAATCATTTTTATTTTTTTAAATAACAAACTAAAAACGTTTCATACAACATACTAAACTAAACATAAAAATGCACTCGACAATACACAAAAACAATACGAGCGATTAACAATTAGATTAAAAGTCCGTGCGTAGCACGGGTTCTGAATGCCTCGTATAATCATAATACCAACATGTTTTAAGAAATACATTTAATATGGGTAATAATAATATATCTAAAAAGTTATTAATTATACAACCCCGCGTTATGGATTAATAATTAAATACCACCAACATTATTAAAAGTCTTGTATATTAAACTCAAAGTTTAAACCAAATTTAATTCATATATAAAATATTATACATATACAAAAATTAGTATATAATGACACGTTCCCAATTTTCACCTCCCTTAAATGAAATCTGAAAGTTCAACCGAACAAGGCCAGAAGTTCCACGACTCTAATGTAAGGTATGTTCCATGCATGCCTTTATTGTGTCATTACTTTATCTTAAAATACTACAAAATAAATTATGTTTAATTGCTTGTGATCGAGTCATGTAGTTCATACCTTCGCTGTGTCATTAATTAATGTTTAAAATACCATAATAAGATTTATTTCTTTAATTGAATTATTCTTGTATACTTTCCATTTGAATGAGAAAATTTTTTATGCATAACACACCGTATTAATTGTTTAAAATACCATAATGAGATTTATTTCTTTAATAGAATCATTATTCTTGTATACTTTCCATTTGAATGAGAAATTTATTATCCATAACATACCGTATTAATTGAGGTCCGACGGTGTATCAGGTCTTTAGGACTCGCCCACTGACGATGCAAAGTGTGATCCACTAATGAACTAAAGTGTGATCTAGTAATAACACAAGTGGACGATAAAAAAAAAGTACGTCAACTTGAAGAATAAAATCTCCCGTATGTCTATTTCCTTTATACTCATGTTATTTCTCTTTATAAGATCGATAAAATAAATATTTTTAACTATCTACATTCAATAATAACTCAGGTTATTGTCTCTTTATAAGTTTAACTCGCGTACGGGTTTATACACCGGCTTAAATTATTATAAACAATAATATTGTTGGGTCACTGAATTCCCCAAGTCTTCTAACAAGGATTTGAACGTAAAATCCCCTAAGTGCAAACAAGTCACTGAGTGAACAGTAACTCAGTGAGTCACCTTCAGGGAGCTAAGACCGAGCCTAAGAAGAAAGGTTCTCCATTCAGTGAGGCGGACTCAGTGAAGTGTGATCTAAGCCAAGAAGAAGGTGATGGGTTCAGTGAGGATGACAATAACTCACTGAACCCCAATGACTCCTCAGCAACTTAAACGTACTGAAGACTGATGACATGAAGACTGAAGTTTTGGCGGGACTGGGCGGGAAAGTCTGAGCTGCTTTATTAAAGTGCTTTATCACTTTAATGTCAGACTTTCCCCAAATGGTTAAAACCAGTCTGTCATCAGAAAGTGCCTTTTGGATCTAACTCAATGAAGGTTCCTTTGCCAGAAGAATAATATCTTTCAAGATTTTGTTAAGGAAGCTTTAGGTCCAATGTATATTTAGTTGTTCTATACTTGTGTATAAATAGGAAGCAAATGTGAGGTGTAAAAGTTGACAAGTTTGTGCAATTAATGCAAAGCATTCACAAACCACTTTTACTCCTCCAAAGAACAACACAAGCCCCTGAGATAGCTCAGTGGGTAATTTAAGTTGTCACTCAACTTAGTTGAGTTTAGTGAGGAGTCCATACCACACTTGTCAATTCAACCCCAAGTGTTATTCCGCAAACACTTGGGTACGATTCTTTTTGATTAACTTCTAATAAAGAATTAAACGTTGGAAAATATTATCTCTTTTGTTTACGTTTTTTTATTGTTAATCATTTTCTACATTTGTGTTCAAGTCATATAACTTGGTTACTTTAACTTCTTAGTTACGGTTAACCAAGTAAAAGGGACCAACAAGTGGTATCAGAGCCTCTGATTTGCAAAACTTTTACACGTTTTCAAAACCTAAAGAGTGCTCAAGTTTTTAAAATCAAGATCCCACTATGACTGACACAGATGTTCCCCAGCTTGTCGATAAAAAGGGTGGAAGTTATTCAGCAACTGCCCCTCGACTTGAAGCTGGCAAATTTAACAAGTGGAAAAAACGAATGCTTTGCTACTTAACTGGGATGGAACCTTATTATATCAAATTGATTAATGAGGGTCCATATGTCCCAACAACTGCCCAAGGTTTAATCAAACCTGAAGCTCAGTGGACCCCAGATGAAAGGAGGGTGGTCAATCAAGACCAGCGCCTGAAAAGCATCATTATATCATGCCTTCCTGATGATATAATGGAATCAGTGATCAACTGTCCCACTGCCCAGCAGACATGGACTGACCTGGTTCATAGCTATGAAGGGCCTTCTGATACCAAAGAGAATAGAATCATGGACCTGAAGCTTGAATTCAATACCTTCAGGGCCAAGGATTCTGAAAGTCTCCCTGAGACTTATACTCGGTATAAGACCCTCCTGAATGAGCTGACCAATGATGGTGTTATACTGTCAAAACATGAAATCAATGTTGGTTTTGTCAACAGTCTCCCTGAGAAGTGGTTAAACTTCTCTCAGGGATTGAGAAATGCAAACCACATTCAGAACCTTGAGCTCCCTGCCATTTATGGGAAGTTTGTCTATGAAGACAATCTTATCACCAGGAGATACCCTGGTAAAGCTCAGGAGACCAAAAAGGCCTTGACAATCACACCCATATCAACTGCTTTCTATTCTAAAGGTGTTGTGCAGGATTTTCAGGATGGTTCAGATGATGAGGTTGACCAAAGAACCAGTGAGGAGTATCTTAATGATCTTCAGATTGAATTTCATGAAAGAGCACTCCTTGCTAATTCAAAAAGGTTTTTTAAGAAAAACAAATTCCCTTCTAAAGCAAATGACAATACTGAATGCTTTAAATGTGGCAAAATGGGGCATTTTGCTAAAGATTGTTTTTCAAAAACTACCTCAGAACCATCCTTCAAGTTTTCAGGAAATAACTCTTTTTCAGGCCCCAGCAAATTTCAACCAAAAATGCTTCAGTCTAGTCAAAGATTTGAAAAAGTCCCTCAAATTGACTTTGAAGCAAAGTACAGAAAGGCAAAAGCCAAGCTTGCCCTTCTTGAATCATCCTCAACAGTCTCTCAGCCTCCTCAGGCTCCAAAGCCTACTCAAGCCAAAAACAAAGGGCTTGTTGCTGAAACATATGACTGGGATGAGGTTGAAGTGTCCTCTGATGATGATGAAGTTCACATCAGTGCCCTGATGGCTCTGTCAGAAGACAACAAACTTGCTGTGGGGAAGAGTCATGCAAGAAATGGTGAATGGGTCAACATCACAATGAGAAAGGTAAATCTTTTACTTTCTATGGATGATAATGATGATTGGAAATCTTACTTAGACTATATAAATGTTGATCTTAAGTATGTTGAAGAGCAAAGACTTAATCTGTTTTCAAAATTTAACAAACTCAGTTTTGAATTAAATCAGTGTAGAGATGAATTACTTGTCTTAAAACAAGCCAAACTTGAAAGTGTCACACTTCAAATTCAAAACTCTGAACTTGTAAAACAAAATCAAGCTCTTCAGGAAGAACTTAAGAAAGAAAAGGAAATTATTTGGAAATGGACTCAGAAAAACCCCAAACTTTATGAAACACTGAGTCTCTCACCCAGCCCCAATAAGGCTGGTCTAGGTGATGATCAACTCACTGAGGTTTCAGGGGAAAGTAGTCATTCCACAACTTTTCTATTTACCAACATACTCTCTAGCAAGGAACTAGCTCCCAAACCCAGTGATTGGATTGAAAGAAACAATCCTGATAGTAAATTGCCAAATTTTAACACTGGAAGAATTCTGGAGCCTGAAAGTCAGGCTATCAAGGAGCTGCTAGGAGTCACTGATGAACTTAGTCCTACTGAGTCCATCACTGAGTCTAAGTCTGATTCACCACTCCCACCACTGAAACAACTTCATGGAGCAGAACCCAATTCTAATCTTGCACCATTAGTCTTTCAACCACATTTTCCTAAAGAGAAATCAGGGTTAGGAAGGACTATACTGAAAAGACCTACTCCTGCACCCACTGAACACCAAAAACCTTCAGTAACTACTGAAGTGAAGCTTGAAAGCACTGATTCAAAGGTTGATCAGCTTGCTGAACTTGTCAGGATGCTGAGTGAGAAAATTGAGTCTACTGAGAAAAACTCTGACTCTAAATCTACCAAGCCCTCAGTATCCTCAGGTTCATCCAAACCAAAAACCACACCCAGACCCTCAGGGAGATGTGAACTGTGCAATTATCCAAATCACAGCACTGATAAATGCTACAGAGTCCTATTTTGTATGATATGCAAACAAGAGGACCACAGAACTTGTGATCACATCCCCCACACTGCCTCTTTAAAGGCAAGGGGTCAGTACAAAACCCAAGGCTATCAGTATGCCACACCTCCCAAACAAAGACTGAAGGCTAAGCCTTTCTCACCATGTCCTCACTGTGGTTTCAATGATCATCTTCCTGATGATTGTTTGATGAAAGTATGCTGTGACATCTGTGGAGATCCCTCCCATGAAACCAGGGGGCATGACAAAGTGATTCAGTCCAGAAGGAAATATCAAACCAACACTTCTCAGTCACCTGATGCATCAACATCCACAAAATGTAAAACATGTGGAAGCTCAGGACACATAACTTCAGACCATGATTCACTAACTGAGTTCAAAAAGTCCCTGAGGACTAAGCCCACTAGAAGGTGGGTCAACAAGCAAAACTAACCCAGTTTACTGTTTGTGCAGAAACACATCAAGGATCCTACCTGGCATCTAGACAGTGGATGCTCTAGAAGTATGACTGGTGTGAAAAGTTTTCTGCACAAATATGTGGAAGAACCAGGACCCAAAGTAGTATTTGGTGATAACTCATCAGCTCCCACTGAGGGTTATGGTTCAGTAAACTGCAATGGTATAGTTTTTACAAGAATAGCTTATGTTAATGGTCTGAAGTACAACCTGATAAGTGTTTCCCAACTATGTGATGCAAAATACATAGTTCAGTTTGATGATAAGAGAGGGACCATCTTTAATGCCAATAAGGAAGTTGTGTTGATTGCACCCAGAAGGGATGATGTATATGTCCTTGACATGTCATCCCTGACTCAAAATGGGACTTGCCTATTCTCAAAGGCAAGTGAGACAATCAACTGGCTATGGCATAGGAGACTCTCTCATCTCAACTTCAAAAACATCAACAACCTGGCCAAACAGAACAAAGTTCTGGGCCTTCCATCCCTGGTGTATACCAAAGACAAGCCTTGTTCTGCTTGTGAAAAAGGAAAACACCACAGGGCATCATTCAAAACCAAACAAACCTTTTTAATCAAAAGCTGCCTGCATCTTCTTCATATGGACCTTTTTGGACCTGTCAGTCCAATGTCCATACACCATGAGAAGTATACTCTGGTCATTGTGGATGAATACTCAAGATATACTTGGGTTTACTTCCTGACCAAAAAGAGTCAGGCAGCTGAAACCATCATGTCATTTGTCAGGAACATTGAAAATCAAAATGATGTCAAAGTTAAACAGATCAGGACTGACAATGGCACTGAATTCAAAAACCAAGACCTTGAGTGTTTTTGTGATGAGAAAGGAATTTCTCAAAATTTCACTTCTCCCTATACTCCTGAACAAAATGGAGTAGCTGAAAGGAGAAATAGAACACTCATTGAGGCAGCAAGAACCATGCTGAATGGCTCAGTCCTCTCAAAACATTTTTGGACTGAGGCAGTTAAAACAGCCTGCTACACTCAAAACAGGTCAATCATTGTGAAAAGGCACAATAAGACACCTTATGAGATATTCAAAGGAAGGATTCCTGACATCAGCTACTTTCATGTATTTGGGTGTCCTGTGTTTATACATAATCACAAGGATCACTTAGGTAAATTTGATGCCAAAGCTGATGATGGATACTTCCTGGGATATTCCTTGGTCTCTAAAGCCTTCAGGGTGTTCAACACAAGGAGACAACAAACTGAGGAAACTTATCACATTACTGTTGATGAGAGCACTGAATCCATCAGGTTCTCAAATTCCTCAGTTGAAGAAATTGGTATTGATGACTCATCAAGATATCCTCCTGATAAGTATCATCCTGAGAACAACCCCTCAACTCAATACCAAGCTGATGCTGATGTCTCCTACTACATCATCCCTCACAATCTACGCCAACCACCTATCAGTGAGTTCATAGAAACTCAGCCTGTCTCAAATGAGACTGACACCACTGAACAAAATGTTCAGGAACCCACAGAACAAATTGTTCCTACAGTTGTCACTGAAGTGCATATTGATGAGTTACCTCATGTTCCTGAGACTGAACCTATTCAGGCTCCTACAAGCTCAAATTCCTATCCCAAACCCCAGGATAGCTGGACTAGATCCAAAATCATTGAGCTTGTGAACATCATTGGTGAACCCACTGAAGGCATGCTCACAAGAAGCAAGGCTGCCAAACTCAAGGCTGCCACTGCCAACATATGCCTTTATGCTGACTATCTCTCAGAAATTGAGCCTAAAAATGTCAAGGAAGCCCTGACTTATGAAAGTTGGGTTCAGGCCATGAGAGATGAATTGGAACAATTTGACAGAAATGATGTCATGACCCTTGTTGAATGCCCCCAGGGTGTTTTAATCATTGGTATGAAATGGGTCTTTAAAAACAAGACTGATGAGAATGGCACAGTCATCAAAAACAAAGCAAGACTGGTTGCCAAAGGATATAATCAACAGGAAGGTATAGACTATGAGGAAACCTTTGCACCTGTTGCAAGAATGGAAGCCATCAGGATCTTCCTTGCCTATGCAACTTACATGAACTTTAAAGTTTACCAAATGGATGTTAAAAGTGCATTCCTGAATGGTAACATCAAAGAAGATGTTTATGTGCAACAGCCTCCTGGTTTCGAAAGTAGTGAATACCCCAACCATGTCTACAAGCTTAACAAAGCCCTTTATGGACTAAAACAAGCACCCAGGGCATGGTATGAAACTCTTTCAGCCTTCCTGATCCAAAACAAGTTTGTCAGAGGAAGAATTGACAACACACTGTTCATCTACAGAACAAAGGATGATGTCATTCTTGTCCAAGTATATGTTGATGACATCATCTTTGGCTCAACAAGTTACAAACTTTGCAAACAATTTGAAAAACTCATGACCACAAAGTTTGAAATGAGCATGATGGGTGAACTCACATACTTTCTTGGACTACAAATCAAACAAACTGAAAAAGGAATATCCATTTGCCAAGAGAAATATCTCAGGAACATACTGAGGAAGTATGAGCTCACTGACTGCTCTTCAGTAAAAACTCCCATGGTTCCTCCAAACAACCTTGGTCCTGATCTCACTGGAAAGTCAGTGAATCAAACCCAATATAGAGGAATGATTGGCTCCCTGATGTACTTACTTGCCTCAAGGCCTGATATCCAATTCTCAGTCTGCCTGTGTGCAAGATACCAGGCTGACCCTAAAGAATCACATCTCACTGCTGTCAAGAGAATCATCAGGTACCTGAAGGGTACTCCAAACCTTGGTTTGTATTACCCAAAATGTTCAGGATTTGATCTCAAAGGGTACACTGACTCTGACTATGCAGGATGTAACATGGATAGGAAAAGTACTTCAGGATCCTGCCAATTTCTTGGTGGTAAACTTGTGTGTTGGAGTACAAAGAAACAGCAGTCAGTGGCCATGTCCTCAGCTGAAGCTGAATATATGGCTGCTGCAGGATGCTGTGCAAATGTACTTTGGATGAAGAGCCAACTGAGTGACTATGGCATTCAGTATAAGATGGTACCTATCTTTTGTGATAATACAAGTGCCATAGCCATCTCAAACAATCCAGTACTTCATCAAAGAACCAAACACATTGATATCAGATACCACTTCATCAGGGACCATATCTCTAATGGAGAAATTGAACTACATTTCATCCCCACTGAGTATCAGCTAGCTGATATCTTCACTAAACCTTTGGATGAACCCACTTTCATAAGATTGAAAGCTGAACTGGGCATGTTGGACATAGAATCAGGGAACTGATCAAAATGTTCCAACATGATGTATATTCTCTAGGTCCCTGATCACACCCTTCCTGAAACACTCATTTTTATTGAATGAAAAAATCATTCAGGGGGCTCAGGATGAAAAATGGCATTGAATACCCTAACTAAATGCTCTAAGTATTTAGTCAGTTAAATGTCCCAGGTAGGTAACTGAATCCTATTTAATATAGGAATATATGTCACTTACACAACTGACATCCACTCCTTGGGCCCCCACATCTCTCTCACCAAACACCACTGAGCATTAAATGCTCTCTCACACACAAAACGTGTGATGATTGTTTTTCCTGCAAAAGTGCAATATTTGCAGAAGCACCCCAAAGGGTGAGAGAAAATAGGGGTAGTGGGAATCGTGACATTTAATGCGGATATCAAACCAAAATTATTATGCCGTTTCGGTTAAATAAATTAAACCTTTGGCATCCGCAACATCACCTCCCAAATCTTTACCCTATAAATACCCCCACAAAAAAGGGAAACACACACGCTTTTAAAATCTTTAACAAAACTCTTGCAAATTGTTTTCAAAACTGCGTGTGTTTCCTCACCCATACCCATTTTTCAAACCAGGCTTTTTATAAACAAATGGCTACTTCTAAGGTCGTAAAATACGCACCCAATGTGGATTTCCAAATGGAAAGCGTAGACCTTACCAAAAATAATGTGGTGGGGAACTTTGCCTACCCTGCTGGGTACCCTGAATACAGGGATGTGGTGATGTTCCTTCAGAACTGTTTCCTGACCACCTCATTCACTAAGACCCCCTCAGTCATCTATCATGACTACTTGAGGGAATTTTGGTGCACAGCGGTTGTTGAAAACCCTGATGCGCCAAAAGAGGCCAAAATCAAGTTTACAGTCAAGAATGGAACTAAGTCCCTAACTCTTGACTATAAAACTTTTGTCAAAGCCACTGGGCTTGATTATACCACGACCTTCACTGCCCAACCCTCTGAAAAAGAGGTAAAGGAGGTCTTGTTGGAATTGGGACCCTATGACAAAAATCACCCTGAGGTGACACCAGGGTCCCTATTATCCAAAGCCCCAATTGTTAAGACCTGGTTCCCAGCTCCCTGGAGGATTCTAATGACTTTTGTCATTCAGGTTCTCTGGGGAAATAAATCCTCGACTGAGCAATTAAACACTACTCAAGCAATGATAGTGTTCTGTCTCATTGAGGGTAAAATGATTGACCTTGGAGAAATCATCTTCAGGGACCTCATAGCAAAGTTAGGGGGGAAGTCTAGGCAAAAACATATGTCATATCCTAGATTTGTTTCCTGTGCCCTACAAGACTTGCTTGGGTCTGAGTATGATAGGCCTGACGCAGTAGGTTTTGAGCCTGACGTCCTACACAAGGCAAATTACTCACGCGACCCTCTTGAGGTTACACCAGTCACCCTGACATTGTACATGCGTACTGCTATCCAGGGTGACAATAAAGTATCACCAATTCCCTCTCCCACCAAAAGGGTGAAGAGGAAGAAGGGTCAGGGGTCCAGGAAGGTGGCTCAACCCAAGTCACTCGACACTGAGACTTCTGATCCTAAAGTTGCCAAAAAGGGGCATGAATTACCGCCCTTGACTGCGGACACCCTGAGTATAATAACCCAGTCACTAGGCCTGCAACAAAAGCCAACGGAGGGCACTGAGAAATCACACTCAGTGTCCTCGGGCAAACCCGTTTCCAAAGACTCTACTGTCATAAACAAGACAGTTGAGCCGAAACAAAACAAACCTTCACATCCTGTTAACGTCTCTGGCAAATCACAACCAGGGTCTCAGGGAGTAAGGGATCCTAAATCCTCGGTGGGGCAGCACTACTCCACTGAGAAGGGGGTCCACAAACAATCACATCCTGCTAAAAGCTCGGGTAGATCAAAACCCAAGCATCAGGGAGTTAATGTCCCTAAACCTTCGACAGGCCAGAACAAGCCTGTTGGAAAGGGGGACTCAACCACTCACTTGCCTGATGAGGACATTCGCAAATCAAAGCTTTTGTCTGAGGGCACCCCTACTTATCCCCAAGACTCAGTGGGAAACAAACAACCCACTGATAGGGACACAACAATCACGGCTCCTCGGGATGGCACTGAGAAACACCCATCAGTGTCTGAAGGGGTCACGGGGGACAAAGACTCAGAGGGATATAAACCACCCGCTGATATGGAACCCACAACCACTCCCGGAGGTGCGCATAACTTGGGAACTGGCCTTAAAGACCAGGTAGGTAAAACCCAACCTACCGGATTTGAGGGGTCAGGACCTGGCCAAAACGAAGGCAAATCTTCTTATGAAGAGGAGCCGGATAACCTCCAATTGTTGCAGATATCCTCCCTGGCGGATGCTCAGGCATTCTTATTTTCTGATGATGAATTCAACAGTGACGAGGAAGTCTTCACGGCCGGAGATGATATGGAGGATGAGGAGACAGTCCCTGAACCTGTTACTCAGTCTCCTCAACCCTCTAACCATGATGAAGATGAACAACATTCCGAGCCGGAAACCTCAGAAGACGCTTCAACTCCTCTCACTGAAAGAGCCTTCAAAAGGTTCATCAAGAAAATGACTAATGTTTTGTACAGGGGGGTCACTGAAGAGGTGTTTGATCTGCATACTGAGCAAGCAGTCCACTATCACCTCCTCAAAGATGCTGTTGAAGATTACAATGAAGATGTCAGGGAGCAAAATTCCACTGTCAATCACTCCCTGACACAAATGGCTTCGCACATCAATCAATTTTTGGAATCCCTTAAGGAGCTGGCTACAGGGGTTAAGTCAGTTCAAGAATCAGTCAAGGATGATCCTGAGCTCAACAAAAGAATTCTTCAGGCATCTGAGACATATCAGGTCAACTCGGCGGCCCTTACTGAGTTACTTGGTTTGATAAGGGATTCAAATGTTCAGAATCTCAGCTCCACGGTGGAGTCCCTCAAGTCTTCCTTCACTCAGTTGGAAGCATCAGTGACAGCTCAATTCCAGAAGTCCACATCTCTGGCATGGACAATGGGTTCCCGGATGACTGCCCTTGAAAGTTCTCAGGCTTCACTTGACTCCAGGGTATCTCTCATTCATCAGGATACTGCGGAGATCAAGTCCATGATGACGGAAATATTTCAAGCCTTCAAGGGTTCTACTTCTACTTCAGTAACTCCAACACTTGCCATCACTGCAGCTCCGGCAAATGTTGAGGGGGAGAATGTTACTGAAACCCCTGTTACTGATGAACAAGAAGCTGGACAGCCCTCTCACACTGAGGGGGAGCATGTCACTGAAGCCACACCAATCACTCAAGTTCCCCCACAAGAGGAACCAGTCTCCTCCACTCTACTTCAGGACAGAGGAAAAAGCATTGCCACCACCTCAGAACCTGAAGTCAGACTCCAGCCTGCCTCCAAAATTGTCAGAATTGACCCTGATGAACCTATCAGGGTCCCGTATGAAATTAATGGAAAAATCTATCAACTTACTCATGACCAGATACAAGACTACTTGGGAAAAGTTGAGAAAGCGGCCAAGGCAGCTGAAGAAGAGAAACTGAGCAAGCCTAAACTGATACAGGTTGTTCATGAGGAGGCTGAAAAGATTGGTCTGGACACTGAGGCACTAGCTAATGAGCAAGCTGGTGCAGCCTTTAAAAAGGCTCAGGAAGAACAGATGAATGCTCTGAAAAAGGAAAGGGAAGAAAAGCTGAAGAGGCAAGCTCAAATCAGAAAGACCAGGGTTGAAAGATATCATTGGGTGATGAAGGAAAGATTGAAGCCTGAAACCATCACTGACATCAAAATCCACAGGAATACCAAACCCGCAATGGTCACTGTCTTCAGGGGGGCTGATAAGAGAATAATGGATGTTCATAATCCATTCAAATTCGCTGACTTTGGGATCACTGAACTTGATGAACTCCGTCCCATCATTGCCAAGAAAAATGGCATCGTTGTTGATCAACTTCTCAAGTCACTGAGCGAAAGATATGACAGACTGAGAGCAATGCCTGAAGCCCTCAACATTCCCTCCCTTCTTCCTGCTCCAACAATAGGAACTGCTTCTTCAACCACCACAAGGAGAAAAAGGAAGCACATCGAATCCGAGCCTGAGATCAAAGTCCCAGGATTGGAATGTGACAGGTCTGTTCCTGAAGGAATCACCTTCGTGAACAACACCGTGCTTGAACACCCTGAACGAGGTCTATGCTTCACTGATGAATATGGAGACCTTGGCTTCCAAAGGTGGTCCGATATAGACAAGGCAGGGGTCACGGCAATGGTAACGTACCTGATGTTAGCTGCTCCTATTCAAAGTGGTGCAAACCAAAGGTTCTGTAAGGACCTAAGGACAAAGATTGAGGAGCATCCTGAGAAACACCTGCTGAGATCAAAGAAAGCTAAGATTGAGGGACTTGGCTATCATCTGAACATCTGATCTGCAACAACTATCTTTTTTTATTTTGTTTGTAATTTGTAGGAAAATGTAATAGCTAATGAATAAACTGATGTTTTGTTTAAATAGTTATGTCCTACTTACAATTACAACAAACATTCAGCAAGAGAAGATGTACCCTGACAACTCAAGCTGAATCAAGTATCACTTAGGCAATTTGTATGTTCAAATAGGGGGAGATTGTTGGGTCACTGAATTCCCCAAGTCTTCTAACAAGGATTTGAACGTAAAATACCCTAAGTGCAAACAAGTCACTGAGTGAACAGTAACTCAGTGAGTCACCTTCAGGGAGCTAAGACCGAGCCTAAGAAGAAAGGTTCTCCATTCAGTGAGGCGGACTCAGTGAAGTGTGATCTAAGCCAAGAAGAAGGTGATGGGTTCAGTGAGGATGACAATAACTCACTGAACCCCAATGACTCCTCAGCAACTTAAACGTACTGAAGACTGATGACATGAAGACTGAAGTTTTGGCGGGACTGGGCGGGAAAGTCTGAGCTGCTTTATTAAAGTGCTTTATCACTTTAATGTCAGACTTTCCCCAAATGGTTAAAACCAGTCTGTCATCAGAAAGTGCCTTTTGGATCTAACTCAATGAAGGTTCCTTTGCCAGAAGAATAATATCTTTCAAGATTTTGTTAAGGAAGCTTTAGGTCCAATGTATATTTAGTTGTTCTATACTTGTGTATAAATAGGAAGCAAATGTGAGGTGTAAAAGTTGACAAGTTTGTGCAATTAATGCAAAGCATTCACAAACCACTTTTACTCCTCCAAAGAACAACACAAGCCCCTGAGATAGCTCAGTGGGTAATTTAAGTTGTCACTCAACTTAGTTGAGTTTAGTGAGGAGTCCATACCACACTTGTCAATTCAACCCCAAGTGTTATTCCGCAAACACTTGGGTACGATTCTTTTTGATTAACTTCTAATAAAGAATTAAACGTTGGAAAATATTATCTCTTTTGTTTACGTTTTTTTATTGTTAATCATTTTCTACATTTGTGTTCAAGTCATATAACTTGGTTACTTTAACTTCTTAGTTACGGTTAACCAAGTAAAAGGGACCAACAAGTGGTATCAGAGCCTCTGATTTGCAAAACTTTTACACGTTTTCAAAACCTAAAGAGTGCTCAAGTTTTTAAAATCAAGATCCCACTATGACTGACACAGATGTTCCCCAGCTTGTCGATAAAAAGGGTGGAAGTTATTCAGCAACTGCCCCTCGACTTGAAGCTGGCAAATTTAACAAGTGGAAAAAACGAATGCTTTGCTACTTAACTGGGATGGAACCTTATTATATCAAATTGATTAATGAGGGTCCATATGTCCCAACAACTGCCCAAGGTTTAATCAAACCTGAAGCTCAGTGGACCCCAGATGAAAGGAGGGTGGTCAATCAAGACCAGCGCCTGAAAAGCATCATTATATCATGCCTTCCTGATGATATAATGGAATCAGTGATCAACTGTCCCACTGCCCAGCAGACATGGACTGACCTGGTTCATAGCTATGAAGGGCCTTTTGATACCAAAGAGAATAGAATCATGGACCTGAAGCTTGAATTCAATACCTTCAGGGCCAAGGATTCTGAAAGTCTCCCTGAGACTTATACTCGGTATAAGACCCTCCTGAATGAGCTGACCAATGATGGTGTTATACTGTCAAAACATGAAATCAATGTTGGTTTTGTCAACAGTCTCCCTGAGAAGTGGTTAAACTTCCCTCAGGGATTGAGAAATGCAAACCACATTCAGAACCTTGAGCTCCCTGCCATTTATGGGAAGTTTGTCTATGAAGACAATCTTATCACCAGGAGATACCCTGGTAAAGCTCAGGAGACCAAAAAGGCCTTGACAATCACACCCATATCAACTGCTTTCTATTCTAAAGGTGTTGTGCAGGATTTAAAATTTATTAGTCAATAATGCTCTCACATATATATAACGCGTGATTAACCTTTTTCTTTAAAAAAATTAGAGTGTAATTATGTATATAGTATAAGACTTAGGATCAAATGAGAAGAAAACTTAAAATTAAAAGAATGTTAAATAACTATAACGACACATTAGAGTTGCATTAACTTGAATTAGATGCATCTTTAATCTTTTAAATGCACTCTAATATATTTTCTAGCAAAAAATTAGATAAATATACATATATTAGATGCATTTCATCTGGTTATGCGAATTCTATGTATTTTTCATCCACTACATGTCAAATTTGTTACTAGTACTACTTTGCATCGTTTTCACTTCAAAATCACTTTTAAAAGTAATTGAGACGCATCTAAATGAATAGAGATGCTTCTAATTCAACTTGATGCATCTCAAATGTGTGATTATAGCTATTTCTCATCCTTCTCATTTTAAGTTTTCTTCTCACTGGATCCCTACTATATAGTATAATATAAAAACTTTATATATTAACCTCATATAAAATTTTGAAAATAGGCTGAGCCGGGTCTGGAATCTGGTTATATAACAAATTTTATATATCTATGAATGCTAAGAGATCGTAGTTTCCTTACAGAACCTAAAATTAAACTTTCTTTGTAGTGATCCAGTCTTGTTCATTTTTATTTATTTATTTATTTTTTTATTATTTTTTTCTAAGTTTACACCACGGAGAATGAGAATGAGTATTCACATGCATCAATGGTGCTCTTATCATGATGGAAATGAATTTCATATGTACAATATATATTTGTGTGCTACATGTATACGAGCTATAGGTCATGATAAAACTGATCGATCATACGTGCTGTTACTATATAAAGCCCAAAATCCGCTAAAAATAATTTGATAAACAAAATTTTATAATTAGAATGAACACCTGAAAACAGTAGTTGCATGATCCAGTTGTGGGTATAATATGTACTACTATCAATATTGAATATATAATATATACTAGTACTTGCATAGTAATATATAGGATATACATGATACTATATATGGAATTCATACAATATAAAAATAACCTAACCTTAAAATGCTACTATATAAAGACATGCCCATGCCATATGTTCAACACCACAACAAAAATACTACTACACAAGTAATACAATGAATTGCTCACTCGAATTAATTGTGTCACTCGTTTCCCTATCATTTCTTGTCTTGTTCATGTTTATCAATCGAACCAAGTCGAAATCAATAGCTAAAGAAGCTCCTGAATTCGATGGTGGATGGCCTATTATCGGACATCCCCATCTGCTAGGGGGTGGCGACCAGCTTCTGTATCGTACGCTCGGTGCATTGGCTGACAAATACGGGCCAGCATTTAACATCCGTTTAGGGACCCGTCGTGCTTTCGTGGTTAGCAGTTGGGAAGTAGCCAAAGAATGCTTTACTATAAATGACAAAGCACTTGCTTCTAGGCCCAAAACTGCGGCTGTTAAGCATATGGGATATAACTATGCAGTCTTTGGGTTCGCGCCATATACTCCTTTTTGGCGTGAGATGAGAAAGATTGCTACCATTGAGCTACTCTCCAACCGCAGGCTCGAGATGCTTAAAGATGTAAGGTCATCTGAGATTAACACGGGTATTAATGAACTTTACATGCGATGGAAGGAAAACTCTAATGGGCCAGTGGTTGTTGAATTGAACAAATGGTTAGAGCATATGATGCTAAACATTGTTGTTATGATGGTGGCAGGAAAGCGCTATTTTGGTGTGGGAGGTGGTGGGGAGGAGGCCGAAAGGTGTCAAAAAGCCATAAGTGATTTCTTTCGTTTGATTGGTATTTTTGTGGTGTCAGATGCGATACCTTTTCTTTGGTGGTTGGATTTACAAGGGTATGAGAAACAGATGAAGAAGACCGCGAAGGATCTTGATTTGGTGCTTGGAGGATGGCTAGATGAGCATCGGCAAAAGAAGAAATTAGATTTGGGACGAAATAAAGACGAGGTAAAAGATTTTATAGATGTGATGTTGTCGCTTGAGGACGAAGGGAAACTCTCCAACGTTGAGCATGATTCAGATACTAGCATCAAGTCTACGTGTTTGGTAAATTATACTTGTTTAGATAGAGTTCTTTCAACAAAAAACCATTATACCTTTTACAGTACATGTTGATAATAAATAGTTTCTTTTTGATGCATCCTGCAGGCATTGATTCTAGGAGGGAGTGACACTACGGCTGGGACACTAACTTGGGCAATCTCGTTATTGTTAAACCATCCTGATGTCCTAAAGAAATTGCAACAAGAACTAGACGAACACGTAGGAAAAGGCAGACAAGTTGATGAATCTGATGTTAAGAACCTTGTGTTTCTTCAAGCTGTAATCAAAGAAACTTTACGTTTGTATCCAGCCGGCCCGCTTTTAGGACCAAGAGAGGCAATGGAAGATTGCACGGTTGCTGGTTACAATGTCAAAGCTGGGACTCGGTTAATTGTTAATGTTTGGAAGATTCAAAGGGACGAGAGGGTTTGGAGTGATCCATCTGAATTTAAACCCCAGAGGTTCATGGGTTTAGAACATCATGAACATGTCGACTTGAGAGGACAACAATTTGTATTGATGCCATTTGGCTCAGGTCGACGTTCATGCCCCGGGGCCACATTTGGGCTCCAAGCGCTTCATCTAACATTGGCTCGTCTTGTCCATTCTTTCGAATTGGGTCCACCCGGAGGTCTCCAGGTGGATATGACTGAAAGCCCTGGTTTGACTATTCCAAAAAAGACGCCGTTGGAGGTCCTCTTGACTCCACGGCTTCCGTCCCAGGTTTATGGTTGATTGAAAATGTAATATGATCATCTAATGTTTTTCACTTTACATTTAAGAATAATTGGTACAATGTGAGTATGTGACATTATTGTAACTGAGTTTTGTAATGTGAAATCTCTTCGTTGAAACTTATTCACATCTTTTTTTTTTTTTAAATGATTGTGACATACTTTTTATTTAGGGATAATTACCAAAATAGATCAGTCGCCCAAAGCACATTCTTTAAATAGATGTTTTTAAATCACTTTCCTCCGGCGGATCAGGGCAACTTGGCGACTGAGCAACCTTCATATATGTGCGACACGTGTCGAATTTTTTATTAATATAGTACAGAATCTAGAATCTTTTTGGACACGTGTCGCGTTTATATTGAGTTGCTCAATTTTTTAAGTTGTCCGATCTAATTTTGGAAAGTGAAATTTGAAAGTTAAAAAGTGACTAGTCAAAAAGTCAACGATCTATTTTGGTAATTATCCCTTTTATTTAATACTGTATAAGTGCCTTGGACATATTTTTTGTTTAATATGTACTATATATAGCCTTAGACACATTTTTAAATTTCCGTCTCGGAATCCTCCAACACCACAACTATTTGTGACCAACGTTTATTTAGTGAAACATTCGCTACTATACACATCGGGCACCGGCTAAACTTCCTTGGTCTCTGTCGTTGTTGTATATGGTTGCCGTTTTTCAGAAACTTAAAATCTGTGACAATAATGGTTCTGAATACTATAACAATAGTATTTTGTATACAATGACATCTATCAAATTACATTACATATTGATATAATTTAACTATAAGTATATGTGTATCAATATTACTACTTTAAATGTTACATTTTTGTACTTTGAACTGCAAGCCATACATCTAAAATCGGATGTCCATATCACTTACAAGTTTATAAGCTAGTATAACATTAAACAGACTCAACATTAACAGCAATGGGACTTCGAACCCTGTGAAATTCATTCATCCATGTCAATGATCCAAACTCGAAGCTACCGTTAGTGCTCTTATAAGGTACAAAATCTATCCTGTAAGTCATTTTCTCCCCTGATTTTTTCAACCTCAAGACTTCAGGATCAACCGAAGCTTTTACTCCTCTAACTGGTTCAAGTTTCGCATAATAAAGAGTAGGACCTTCACCAATGTAGGTAACAGTCCTGTAAACCGATAAGTTTCCTGTCATATTAAAGACACCTATTGACGGATAGTTGAAGTTATAGGGGGGCGTCGGAGGATTCTGGCAGTAAAATGGTGTTTTGGTTAAGTTCTTTAGTTGTGCGGGGCTTGCGTGATAGCTGCAAAGTAAGTTGATGATATCGTTGGTGTTGAAATCATAGATGAGCCCAGGATCTGTTGCTGCTGCTGGATTTATGTGTCCCGATCCATAATCAAAATGAGTTGCATCTGTAGAGTCGTCATTTTTGATGAAGTTTTGGGTCTTGAGCGGAGATTGAAATTTTTGGGGAAAAATTACGGGCGGATCTTGAGATCTTGAGCGCCTGATTAAAATTTTAGAGATTGAAAGCCTATCAAATGAGCTCGAAATGTTTAATGAGTTGAGTTCAATCTTATATAAGTTCGACTCGAGTTATTGTTGAGTTCTCGAGCTTGTAAGTAATATAAAATATGATCGGGAGGTCCCTGGATACGTTGTGGCGGTGGTGCGTGTCGGGTTCGAGAGAGAAGGAGAAGAGATGAATAGAGAGAAGATAGATCTGACTAGTGTCTGGGTTATGATTTTGGGGAAAAAAGGGCCGGTATCTTGAGCGGGAGATTGAAATTTTGGGGAAAACTAAGGGGCGGGATCTTGAGCGCGATATTAAAATTTTGGAGATTGAAAACCTATCAAATGAACTCGCCGAAATGTTTTATGAGTTGAGTTCAACCTTATATAAGTTCGACTCGAGTTATTGTTGAGTTCTCGAGCTTGTAAGTAATATAAAATATGTTTTCATCCTAAAAATCCTGCAAAACATTCATTGTGACTCGATACACGCATTTGACTCAAACAAGTACTAATGAGTTAAGTTAGGCATGCTAGTTCATGTATCCGATTTTACAAGGAAACTGCATGTTAAAGAGCGAGACTATTAAGAAAATGACATTATAGCTAGTAGGATCTTACGATCCCGATCCGATCATACGATCATGATCTTGCAAAGACGAAAATGATCCTGGGTAGGATCTGATCCCGATCTTGAAAACCTTGCATCTTACCATATGTACTATTTGGGCCATTTTTTAAATACAAGATATACTAAAATACAAATGTACGTACCTTTAATACTTTTAGTTTTTAAACTTTTAATACTTTTAGTTTTTATACTTTTAATCATTCACTACAAAAAAAGGGCCATTTAGTGGCACACACAAAAGTGTCACTAAAAGCGAAATAAGTGTCACTAAAGACCTGACAGGGAATCCGTGACAGAAAAACAAAGTGTCACAAATGCCGCTGCCACTAAAGGGTTTTAGTGACACTTTATATTGTGTTGATGCAGACCTTATGGGTTTTAGTGGCACTTGTATGTTTTGTTGCTATTGACTATTCTGACTTTAGTGACACACAATTTTCTATCACATGAAGTTTTAAGGATTTTGTGACACTTACTTTGTGTCATTATACTTTTACTATGATCACAAAGTAAGCCGGCTTTAGTGACATAACATTTGCGAGATTTGGTTACAATATTGTCTTTCTGCCACTATTATGCTTTCACAATTGTGGCACAATGTAATATTAATTTTCAATTACTAGATTTCATAAATAATAATAATAATAATAATAATAATAATAATAATAATAATAATAATAATAATAATAATAATAATAATAATTTCATATTGAAACAAAAAATGCAATTTCCATTGAACACGGTTTTTTTATTATCAAAATAGAAATATCCAACAAATACAAAGAAAACAATATTCTTGAATATCTAACACAAAAAGAAAACTGAGTGTAATCTCCAACTGGGTATCATAAGACATTTTACCCAGGAAAAAAAATCAAAAAAGACACCTAAAAACTACCAACTTTATTGTAACTTCATTGAAGGTAGCAAGCATTGTGATAACTCTTGACCTTTTGACACCCTCTTGACCTCTTGACGCCCCAAGAATCTATAAGCCAACAAAAACAAAATTGTAGAAATTAACATTCAAGATCAGGCAACAAAACATCTACCTCACCGTACAATATTTCCGATGTTCTTTGATAAAACCAGAATATGTGACTAACTTCTAATTCAGAGCAAGAAAATTGTTAAAAAGTATACAGTGAAAAGTATACCTATGAAAAGTATACTCAAGAAAGATTTGTTGGAGTACCTGAGTAAAAAAGAAACAAAATGTTAGCAGTGAACTAATGTTACTTAGCCATATTTTAACAAAAAAAAAATTATTCTTTTACTGGTGTTTTGATCTGCAACAGAAGATCCTTGATTTGATGATCCTTGATTTCCATTAGTAATGTTGTTTTGACCCGGAGAAAAGTTATCAGGAATCTATAAAGATTAGGAAATTAAAATTACAACAGAAAGTACAATAAGAATAAAAACTGTGAATGAAAAATATGTACCTCTATATTCATACTCCTAAGGACGTCAGACAAGTTAGAATTTGTTGTCGAGTCCTTCAAAAGATTTACAAGTGTGAATAAAAGACCTTCTGTTTGAGCCAATCGTTGTTCAACAGTTTGTGAGCTTGTAGATGATGAGGCACCATTATTCCTACGAGAAAGCATCTTTCCTACACATCGAACATATCCTCTTTTCTATGGCCCCTTAACTTTGGATAAGTCGTCATTTGTCCAATCATCTTCTTGAGTACCTTGAGTATTAGTAGAGTCATCTGCAACAACTTGTATGGATGCCTGCATAGTATTAACATGTTCCACTGTTAGAAAATGTGAATACTAATGTGTTGTATTTTAAATATTGAGAAATCACATTACCACAACTTGAGCAGCTTTGTCATTAACAATACTACCATCCTTACGGGTGCAGCTTATTTGGTATAGTTTCCCTCGTGTTGGTTGCAACCCATTATTTTTAGTAGCCTATAAGAAGAATCATTTCACTGACATGAACTATGTTCTATTAATCTAACACTAGTGCAGCAAGTGCTTTTATATTTAACAACAATAACTATGTTAATAATATTTTGGTAACTTACCTCTTCTTCCGCAAGCCTAGCAAATGATTTTGTCCTAGTGATGTGAGGCTCTTCCATTTTTGAGCGGCTAATTCTCTTTTGTTCACAAACGGCCTATGCAACCAATAATAATAAACTAGTTAATAAGTAATATAAAACCCATAAATAATAGAAACATTTAAACATTGGTACCTGATATTCTGGCTTCATCCAACGGTTCACTAGTTGTTGAAATTGTTCTGGGTTCACCCTACTATCAGCTTGTTTTGCCATGATTTCTTCAACACTAAGAGTCGGATCATAGTTTCGTGATTTTACTAAGTTTTTCCAAGTGTTCAACTTTTTCCCCATGCTAGAAAGAATCCATTTTTTGATAGCACTTGTTTCAGATGGATGGAAAACAAATTTTTCCTACAATGGAAGTTGTAAAGATTAGCCAATATATGTTGACAAAACATTCATATTTACTTTGTAATACAAATACCTTCAAAATTGAATACATATCTTCCTTTTTCTCCTTATCAACCTTTCTCCAGTCTGCACAATCTAGCCCGACATTTCCAGCTATCCTTACAACTGATCCTAGAAATTGTGTTAGCTCATTACCTTCAACTCCCACAGGTTGTCCATACTTGTTGAATTTGACAACAATCTTATTTTTATGCATATTCCATAACTCGTTCTTTTGAGTAGGACCTCGAACCTTCTTTGGAGGACCTTTAATATAAAATATATTCATTAATCAATTGACGAGATAAAGTCTAAACTAGGGCTGTTCACTAACTGGTTGCAAAAAAAATGTTACAAACGATCCAAAAAACAATTTACCATGGGTAGTTCATCTTACTATTATATACACAGTGCATAATATGTTTATTTGTTTGAAGCATTTTTACAAGCAAAAAATTGATAATCTTAAAAAGTGACCCGCAACCCGACCTAATAAAACGTGACCCTACTGAGACCCCTATACACACCCCTAAAGCCAGGCTTGCCTATAAACTATTGTGCTATCAGGTTTCAGGTCAAAACAGGTTGGGTTATCGGGTTGTGACGAGTTGACTGTCCTAAACACAAAATAAAGCAAAAGGTGCAGCAGGCAAATTGTCAACATGTAAATAAGTACATAGTGCAGTAAACAAGTGAAGTAAGCAAAATGTGTAATAATAGTGCAGTAAACAAGTGAAGTAAGCAAAAAGTGCAGTAGGCAAATTGCCAAATTATTAACATGTAAATAAGTACATAACACATTACTTGACTTGAGAAACAAGTGAAGTAAACAAAAAAAGGGCACCGAGGTAAAAAAAACAGTTTAGTAAGCATAGATTAAAATAAATAGCAGTACTTCATAAGAAAGAAATAGTTTTTTCGGTTTAATTCATATGAGTAAAACTAATAACATGAAGCAATAGGCATTTGGCATTTGGATTTATGTAAAGTATTAGAATGCAAAATACGTACATCAAAATCAATAATCCACATACACGGAAAAAATGCAAGTATACACATAACATTTGAGCAAATCAAAGAAGTGTCAAAAACAGTAATCAAATACCATTTCTATTAAATATCTACCAGCAATCTTATTAAAAACAGTACTCAAAAACTTGCAAAAGTGTTGAAAATACACATACCCCCTAATTCATTATCATTATCAGAGTGTTCATTAGTTGCCGCGTCCATCTAAGAGGAATTTGCATCATTTGTTTCATTCGTTGGGTGCCCATTCGACTGGCCTTGTGCTTCATCCTGTTGCTGTTCATTTTCAGCTTCAGTAGATATCATACAGAGTCTCTTGCGCCTAGCCATGCTGGAGTGTACAAGAAATTAAAAAATCATGAGCTCAATAACACAACATATCATAATATGTATATATTCGTTACTGGAAAGACATGAGCTCAATAACACAATGACATAAGTAACCAAAGTAGATGCGTAGAGATTGGGGTAAAACTAAAACATTAAAACAATATTTCAAATAGGACAATACTAACTAGAAAAGTTGTTTTTATTGTAAATAAAATATTTCATTAAAAAGCATTATCTTTCCATCACTCTACTTCATCCTCTTCATTGTTTGTTCCATCATGTTCCATATCTGACGTCACATCTTCCCCATCATCACCATCATCGCCAATTCTATGCAGGTGAGTCACATTGAATCTGCCATCAATTTGGTCTTGATCAACACCTTGAGCAGTGTCACTTCCCATATCAAAAACATCTTTAAGTTTAATATGTCTCACGACTGACCAACCTTTGTTCTTTGGATCCTCACAATAGAACACTTTGTCAACTTGTGACCCAAAAACAAATGGATCATCCAGTAAGTTAGCACCACTATGTGACAGGTATGAGAAGTTAACCAGTGTTGCACCAAATTTATCTTTCTTGCAACCCCTATTAATATCTACCCATTCGTCTCTAAATAAAACTACTCGTATTTTACCAGAGTAGTTTAACTCAATAACGTCTTTCAATTTCCCATAGTAGTTGATGACGCCTTCAACAGGCCTTCTATCTCGGCTACTAGCATAACTTTCACCTTTTACACTAACAACAATCCCACTATTTTGATATTTTCGTCCTTTCTCAAGGTCTTTAGTGTGAAACCGATAACCCTTGACAATGTAACCCGAGTAACGTTGCACACTTTTCAGTGGACCACGAGCAAGCCATTTTATTTCTTCAGTTAATGTTTGATCGCGTTGCTCTTCCATGCGTTCAACCTACAATATAGTTTAAATATCAATTACATGGATATCTAATATATAAATAAATAAACTATATGACTATATATTTCATATTACCCGTTTCTTATACCATTCACTGAACAGTTTGCTGTGAATCTTCTCAATTTCATAAGCAGGTAGCCGGCGTGATCGGTTTTGACCCTTTACTAACCTTTTATGTTCCCTAAAAAACAACATGATATATGAGAAATTTACTACAGATGAAGACATGTACTAATTAGTCATTATGAAAAACATATATCTTACTCTCTGAAAATTGTGACGGCATCAACATTAAACATCACATAACGGTGTGCTTGTGCTAAAGAGTGGTCATCGAGTGTAGAGTTCGAGGATCTGTTCCTTTTCCTAGTTGAGAACCGATAATCCAATTTTTTACCTAATGGTCGACCGGGGCAAAATAAGTTGGATTCTGTTAATACAAATATCGCCTAAAAACGTTATTTATATTTTACGATCTTCGCTAAGTTTTGTTAACGACAAAATGTAAACTTTAGTTTCTAAGTAAAACATAATCTTAGTTTTAAAGACTTACATAAACTAGACTTTTGCTACATTTTACATTTCATAAAACACAACACTTTTTATTTCTTAAAATAGAATTGTCACATCACATTTATGGCAAGTTTTGTCAATATACATTTATGGAAAGAAATGTGTTTGACTTACTAAGTGGTTGCTTGCAAGTTTAGTGTTTGACTTGATATTATGAGATGTGACATTGTTTGGTTTGCAAGGTGTAATGAGATGTGACTTTGTTTGGTTTGCAAGATTTATTGCAAAACCAACTGCAAGCCCGGCGGAACCCTGGGGGTACACGGGCGGAACCCATCTGAGGGTTCCGCCGTATCCGCCAGGCCTGCAGAAGGCTTTGCTATAAATACCAAGCCACAAGTTGATTTTTGGCTTATCACTCCACATCATATTTTACACACACACATTCATTCTTTCATCTAACCCTTTAACATTTCATGTGTGAAGTTTCTTTTTGTAGCAAAGAGATTCACAAGCTCATCAAAAGTAACAAGTATTCAACACAACGTTGCAATACTTGTTAGCTTAGCATTGTGTAGACTTGTGTAGTTTACACTTCATTTGATTGTGTATTTTCAGTAGTGATCGGTTAGTATTTTAGTCCTCAAAATACAAAGTGTATCGGGAGTAGTTGTACCCTTGTAAAAGAACTAACGGGAGTGGTTGTACCCTTGGTAAAGAACTCGACATCTAGCTTAGTGTCGGTAAAAGTATAAGCGACGTGTAAGGTTTTCTCCGCCGGTGAAAGGAGCTTGTTGACTAGTGAAAGAAACTCTCGAGTTGGATACTCGGGGCGTGGACGTAGGGCAAGGAAAAAGAGTCCTTGTAGCCGAACCACGATAAATACTCGTGTTGTGGTTTGATCGTTTCTTTCAATTACTTGCATGTTATATATTGTGTTTGTGTATATATCTTTGATCAAACGGAAAGTTTCAAAGCTAACTAAACAAGTTAAAAAGATTTTAAACGGTAAACTATTCAACCCCCCTTCTAGTTTTCCACAATTGGCATCAAGAGCTACGTTACTCAAGCTTTTAAAATATATTGTGTTTTAAAACTTGAAACGATCCATGGATTTTGAAAATTACAAAGAAGGGCAATCTATGCAAAGACCACCACTCTTTGAAGCAAATGGTTTTATATATTGGAAAAACCGTTTTGAAACTTACGTGAAATCTAAAGATATAGATTTATGGTATATAATCATTGATGGTGATAATGTAGTTACTAACATTAAAGATGATGATCAAAAGAAATTGATTGGTAAAAATAATGAAGCTAAAATGATGCTTTACAACGCTTTGCCTAAGAAAGAATATGAAAGAGTCTTTTTGTGTAAAACCGCCAAAGATATTTGGCAATATTTAATTGTCACTCATCAAGGAAACTCACAAGTTAAAGATAACAAAATTGATCTTCTTGTTCAACAATATGAACAATTTGTTATTTCCGAAGATGAGATTATTGATAATGCTTTTGCTAGGTTTAACACTATTATTACTTCACTTAAAGCACTTGATGAATCTTTTTGTAGTAAGAACTTTGTCAGGAAATTTCTTAGAGCACTCCATCCGAAGTGGAGAGCAAAAGTGACGGCAATTGAAGAATCCAAAGATCTTTCAAGCATGTCACTTGATGAGCTAATTGGAAACCTCAAAGTTCATGAAATGGTAATGGAAAAAGATTCGGAACTAGTTAGAGGCAAGAAAGAAAAAGTTAAGTCCATTGCCTTGAAAGCTAGAGTCCAATCAAGTGATGATGAAGAATCTACTTCGGATAGTGATGATGAGGAATATGCTATGGCCGTTAGAGATTTCAAAAAGTTCTTTCGTAGAAGAGGAAAGTTTGTAAGGCAACCTAAAGATGACAAGAAAACTTTCCGAAAAGATCGTGATGATAGGAAAGGAAAGGTTGAAAGAAAATACTATAGGTGTGGAGACACAAGTCATCTTGTAGGAGAATGTCCAAAACCACCCAAGAGCAAACCTCAACAAGCTTTTGTGGGTGGTGCTTGGAGTGACTATGAAGGAGATGACGATGAGCCAAAGAATGATGATATTGCTCTCATGGCTCACAACTCAAATGAGGTATTCTCCGACTCATCTTACTCCTCTATTGATGATGACACTTTACAAAAAGAATATAACAAACTTTGTGAATTGAGCTTAAAAATCATAAACAAAAATAAATTTTTGAAAACTAAAAAGGAGTTTTTAGAAAATGAAGTTTATGAATTAAAAGAAAAAGCTAAGAGATTAGAAAAGAGTAAAGGTGTTGACACTTCTTGCAAATCATGTGAAGAGCTTAAACTCGAAGTTGAGAAACTTAGAATTACTCAAAATGATCTAATAAAACAAACCACAAAGTTTAAGAAGTTCGATAAGATCATTTCTTGTGCGGATGAAATTATGAAAATTCAAAAGTCACCCTTTGATAAAACAGGACTAGGATTCATGAAAATAGAAACTTCAAAGGGTCAAACGAAACAAGAAAAGATTGCACAAGAAACTAACAAAATTGCTACAGCAGCCTGCGGATCAGACGGAACCCAATCCAGGGTTCCGCCCGTTGGACCCGAAGGTTCCGCCAGGCCTGCTGCAGCAGTAACTCCATCCACATCGGATCGTTCAAAATTTGTTAAAGTTATGTATAAAAATGGAACAAAACCTGTGTTTAAAACTGGAGTAGGACTTAGTAAAAATGAATTTAGAGCTAAGACTACTTAACCAAGACCTAAGACTCCAATTCCCAAACGCCCCTTTCCAAAGAGCAACTTCAACGCTCGACCAAACTACCAACATGTTTGGAATCAAAACACTCCTAGACATTACCAAACTCCAAATTACATGTCATGGAACCCTTATGCTCTATTTTCATACTTGGAACAAGTTAATGGTATGCTTAACCAAAATGGACCCATGAGAAATTGGGGACCAAATGTTTGAGTGTTTTTCATAAAATAGGTGTGCCTCAAAGTTTGTTTGGAACCGGATGAATGGATTAAAGATAGCGGTTGTTCAAGGCACATGACGGGTAACAAAAGCCTCTTCACTTCTTATCACAAATGTGACGGAGGTAATGTTACGGTTGGTAGTAAAGCTAAGAGCAAAATCATTGGAAAATGTACAATCTCTCATGACTCCCGATGTAGCTCATGTTGATAACTTAGGTTTTAATCTCCTTAGTATTAGTCAACTTTGTCGTAATAAGTATAATGTCCTTTTTAGTGAAAATGGTAGTAAAATACTTAAAGATGGTATAACCATAGCCAAAGGTGTCCTTAAGAACAACGTATATGTCATGAAGATGGATCCAACATCTAGAGACAAACTTTGTCTTACCTCATTAGATGAATCTTCAACTTTATGGCATAGACGTTTAGGACACGCTAACATGAGACTAATCCAAAACCTCTCCTCCAAAGACTTAGTTCGAAACCTACCTAAGGTGAAATACGACCAACACTTTTGTGATGCTTGCAAAGTCGGTAAACAAGTCCATAGTAGCCATAAGGCTAAAAACTTGGTTTCTACATCTAGGTGTCTAGAACTTTTGCATATGGATTTATTTGGTCCATCCGCTATACAAAGTTATGGAGGTAACTTCTACACTTTGGTTATAGTTAATGATTACTCAAGATATACTTGGACAAATTTTTTGAAAAGTAAAAATGAAGCTTTTGATAAATTTGAGATTCTAAGAAAATTCAAAATCAAGTAGGGTCTAATATTGTGTCTATTAGAACGGATCACGGTTGTGAATTTGATAATGAATTTCAATTTGGAAACTTTTGTGATAATAATGGTATAACTCATAACTTTTCGGCTCCACGTACTCCTCAATCTAATGGTGTAGTAGAACGTAAAAACCGGACATTGCAAGAGATGAGTAGAACAATGCTTAATGAACAAAACATTCCATAAAAGTTTTGGTGTAATGCCGTTGACACATCAATGTACATTTTAAATCGAGTATTAATTAGACCATTTTTGAATAAAACTCCTTATGAACTATATAAAGGTAAAAAGCCTACATTAGGATACTTTAGAGTGTTTGGGAGTAAATGTTTCATTCTTAACACCTAGGATTATCTCACCAAATTTGACCCAACGTCTTATGAAGGTGTATTTCTTGGATATTCACAAAATAGTAAAGCTTACATTGTTTTGAACAAAGAAACCTTAAGAGTCGAGGAATTGTTGAACGTAACATTTGACGAGAGTCCACCTCCCTCTAAGACATCACCTTTGGTAGATGATGACTTAGTTGAAAGCCAAGCAATAGAAAGACAAGAAATTTTAAGTGATGACAAGGAAGATGAACTATTAAACAAAGAACTTGTCAATGTCAAAGAATCTAAAAGTCATCCATTAGATGGTGTCATTGGCAACATTAACGAAAGAACACTAAGGTCAAAAGTTCAAAATGAAAGCAACTACTTTTGTTTCGTGTCAATCATTGAACCTAAAAATATTAATGAAGCCATTAAAGATGAGTCTTGGGTTATTGCAATGCAAGAAGAGTTAAACCAATTTGTTAGGAATGATGTATGGACATTAGTTCCTCAACCAAAGAGTCAAACTATAATTGGAACAAAATGGGTATTTCGTAATAAAATGGATGAAAATGGAATTGTGTCTAGAAACAAAGCTAGGCTAGTTGCACAAGGATATAACCAACAAGACGGCATTGACTACGATGAAACTTTTGCTCCGGTTGCTAGGCTCGAGTCAATTAGAATCTTACTTGCATATGCATGTGCACACAATTTTAAACTCTTTCAAATGGACGTCAAAAGTGCATTTCTAAACGGAGTCATTAATGAAGAAGTGTATGTTGCTCAACCACCGGGCTTCATCGATTTTGAAAAACCAAATCATGTTTACAAACTTAAAAAGGCACTTTACGGACTTAAGCAAGCTCCAAAAGCATGGTATGATCGACTTAAAAACTTCCTAGTTGACCATAAGTATACCATGGGCTTAGTTGATAATACTCTCTTCACTAAAAAGAAAGATTCACATATTATCATAGTCCAAATCTATGTTGATGACATTATATTCGGATCAACTTGTCAAGAATTATGTGTGGATTTCTCAAAAATCATGCATGACGAGTTTGAAATGAGTATGATGGGAGAACTCAACTTTTTCCTAGGACTCCAAATTAAATAACTAGAAGATGGTATCTTCTTTAACCAATCTAAATATATTAAGGACATGCTTAAGAAATTTGGATTAGAAGATTTGAAACCAATCAAAACACCCATTTCCACGGAAACTAAACTCACCAAGGATGAGGAAAGTGAATCCGTAGATAGCACTAAATATAGAGGTATGATTGGTAGTCTACTTTACCTAACGGCTAGTAGACCCGACATTATGTTTAGTGTTTGTCTATGTGCTCGTTTTCAAGAAGATCCTAAGACTACCCATCTCGAATCCGTTAAAAGGATTTTTAGGTATATTAAGGGCACTACACATTTAGGTTTATGGTATCCCAAAGGAACGGGAATAGACACCATAGTGTATGCCGACTCGGATCATGCCGGTGACTATGTCGATAGAAAAAGTACAAGTGGTATTTGTACTTTTGTTGGACATTGTCTCACCTCATGGTTCTCTAAGAAGCAAACGGATCTTGCTATCTCAACAACGGAAGCCGAGTACGTTTCGGCCGGAAAGGCATGTCAACAAGCTCTTTGGATGAAGCAAGCTCTTGTCGACTACGGAATTCAACTCAACGACATCACAATTCTTTGTGACAACAAAGGTGCCATTGATCTTAGCAAAAACCCGGTTCAACATGCTCGTACCAAACATATTGAAATCCGTCATCATTTCCTTCGTGACAACGTTCAAAAAGGAAATATCTCAATTGAGAAAGTTTCTTCCGAAGACAACATAGCCGACATTCTCACAAAACCCCTTAAACGTGAACCTTTTAACCTTCTTAGGCTAGGCTTAGGAATCATGGAACCTACATTGTAGTTCTGGACATTAGACAAAAATCACAAAAATCAAAACAAATCCATAACTCTTTTTCTCAGCAGGGTCGGCGGAACCCTCAGACACAACGGACGGAACCCATTTCAGGGGTCCGCCGTGTCCGTCGACCTGCAGAATCATTTTTTTTTGTTTATATTAAACCAAACACCCATTATCTCATATCACCACTTCCAAACTGCTACTATTCACTTTACCATCCATCCATACCTACGAATTCTTGGTCTTCCATTCATTTACATTGCAAATCAATCATCATTGTAAGTATTCTAAACTTGATTACAATCCTGATCTGAGTCTAGGAATTCTATTTTTTGCACAAAAACAAAAACTTGGGGTTATGCATTAACTTGAGAAACTCATGCATAAGATTAGGTGTTTAACAAAACTAATCATGTTTCCCATAGTTAGGAATTGCATTCTTACTTAGTATAAACATGTTTGCTAAAATACCCATGTCAAATCTTTCCAAAAATTTCTCACAAATAGGACAAATATTTTTTCGTCTCACATTGAGAATACAAAATCAAAACGTTATGTTTAAAACATCACTTGCATAATGTCTCTTGAATGCTAAAGGGAATACATAACCAATATGTATTTTCGGGTACATTCAAACGAAGCTACATTGAACTAGGAGCGTTTGGGTTATCTTTTGTTTTATAACAAAACTTGCATTATAAAACGTTTTTGAAGCATCAAAATGAGTCAAGATAACCACACCTCCACATTGTTTTCATATAGGCACACACTAGAACATCCACATTATAATAATAGTTTACCTAAACTAAAATGTGAAATTTTGTTATTCTATGAATCATCATGCCTCCTCTAACCCACTACGACCACAAGGACACCATTAAGTACCTACCAAAACACCACAAAACCAAAGGCCTTACCCCAAACCAAGTCAACGTTTTCAAAGCCTTAGAAAAACACTATGTCCATGAGGGTAGAACCATTGACCCGTCTTTCCTAGAAGGCACAAACCTTTACGCCGAATTTGCCACAATCAACTTTGAGTGTCTTTTGAATATCGTCGAGCCTATTTGTCCTAGATTCATTCTAGAGTTCTATGCATCCTCCGTCCTCTCCACGGATGATTGTGGTCAAATGTCTATCAACTTTAGGGTTAGTGGTCATCAATACTCCTTCACTCTTGAGGAGTTTTCTCAAATCCTGGGTGTCCCAAACCGTGGTACTTGCATCTATTCCGACTTACACTCCCTCTCAACTCTTGACAACCTCCAAGACCGTATTCATCCTTATGACACACCTCTTGTGTCAAAAGATGTACTCCGTGACCACCTCTTTGTTAGGACCACCAACACTAGGAGAACCCGTTCGGGAAATGAGGTCGATAAGGACTCATATGGAATGGAAATGAATGAACTTAAGCCCCAATTCAAGAAATGGGAGGAAGTCCTTAGAGCCAATGTCATTAGCACAATAGGAAACCGAGATCATATCAACCTTTGCCTTTGCTACATGCTCTACTCCTTGTCCGTTAGGCAACCTTTCAACCTTGCCTACTACATGGCCAAGAGAATGGCCGACATTCCCGTGCATGGCACAACGGCTATGCCGTATGGAATGCTCTTGACCCGTTTCTTTAGGTTCATCTCACCCATTCCACCAACTCCAAATGGTCTTCGTCTTGACTACTCTCTCATTCCACACACCTTTGTTCCACTTAGTGATAAGAGAGTGTACAAAGCCCAAGGAAAACGTCCTCATCCTCCTACCTCATCATCATCTTCCTCAATGAGTGAAGATGACAATTTGTCAAACTCTAGGCTCCCACCTCTCGAATACCTATCCCAACTTCCGGATATTCCAAACGAGTCGGCGGAGTTCAAGCAAACAAAGGGGATGTTTAAGAATCTTGGAAGGTTCCTTGGAAAGCTCAAGAACAAGATTGACCGTCAATAAGAGCGGGTGTGTAGGAGTGTTTGGCACTAGGTGCTATATGAACTAATTTGGTTATTTAAACAATGCTTGTGATGTACTTGTAGGTTGGTACAATGTTTGATACTATTTGGAACATGTTTTATCTAACTTTGATGCAGGAAGACAACTTTTGGCAAGTTGTCAAATTTTCATGCTTATGATATTTTCACTAAGTATAGTGAAATTCTCGACCTCAAGGTCAAAATCATATAATATGTGTGTTTACGTGTCTACTTTTTGCATTGCCTAACCAGAAATGCATTATCTTTTTGATTTTACAAGTTTTCGAAAATTTTGAAAATCGTCTCGCGGGTCAAAATCGCGGACTGCCACTTTTTTCAGCACTGGCGGATCCGGCGGTACCTAAAATTGGGTTCCGCCAGTGAATTTTCTGGGAATCCCAGAAATGGCCCAACGGACCAGGCGGTACCCTCAAATAGGTTCCGCCTGTGTATTCTGAGGGTTCCGCCAGTTGCCTGCAGAATTTTTGTTTTTGTTTTCAACATTTGAACATCCAAACACCAAAATCCAATCCTTTTAGATACAAACCCATTTCTTGCAATGTGTTTAGCACAATAGGGTACTTCTAATTCCTTATAACTCAACCAAAACCATTTCCCGCCAAAATTCAAAAATAGCCATAACCACCCCTAGGACCCTTCATACATAAAGGGAGGAACCCTTCTAAAGGATCCTTCAAATCCCTGAGATTTATACTTCAACAAATTTACTAAAACCACTAAGCATTTAGTGCAAACCTTGTCTTCTCACTTCACCATTTTCATTGGATTGACTTCCATATGACAACCCACAATTAGTTTTCCAAATCATTAGGAACCTCCATTTTTGTATGGACTAACATCAAATCCAAACACTCCTTTCCACAATCCTTCATCACTATAAATTAAACCATCCTAAACACTATCAAATCACACCTTCTTCATCACAATTTCTGAACTTCTAAACCATCTTTAACCATGACTAAGTCAACAATCGCCTCACAACCATCACGACCCATCTGGAAAACCGCCCGGATAAGTGTAAAACCACTATGGTCTAATCAACCCATCAACCTAAGCTCCTCATCTTCGGATGAATTCACCTCACCTATAAAAAATGAACACTTTTTGAACCTTGCATCTCCATCACCATCACCCAATGAACCCAATGAGCTCACTCCACCACCTACTAAATCACCCATTGACCCAACTCCACCAAGTGCTCCAACCCAACCATCCAAAACTCCATCACCATCACCATCACCATTACCCAAAATTGAACCTATGGAGTTATTTGGGTCTCCTCCCACATCACCACGCCCTTTTGTCCAAGATCTAAATGATCTTCCACCAAGACCTACACAACCACCACCTTTTGCAAATGAATCACCAAGGTCAATTCTAGACCAAAATGAGCATTTTAACCACACCCAACCACCACAACAAGTGTACCATCAACCCAAACCATTGTTGTTTCACCCTATCTACCATGACATTCATAGTCCTCTTTATGGAGAACCACACTTTGAAAATCATGATCACCCAACTCCACCACATTCTCAAGCCCAAACCTTTGAGTCTTTCTTCCCCTCATATGAGGAAATCCAAAGCATGGTTGACAACCACCTTCATCAAGCAATGGAATTTCAAACCACCTTGCTTGACTCAATACCAAATCCATCCTCCACCCAAGAACCAAAAACCAACCAACCATCAAACTAAGAAACCCAAACCAACCCATTTCCATCCACTCATCCCCATGTTTGCTCAAATTGTGAGCAAATTGGTGCAAGCATCAAAACGTTGCTTCACCAATTCCAAGATGAAACCCGGTTTGCATTCCAACACGTCATAGAACATTTGGATGCTCTTTCCCACCCAAACAAATCCTAGACAACCTTTGGAGGCCGCTTGCCCCATTTAGGAAAATAGGATTTTATTTTTATTTCTTGGTTATTTTTTAGTTTTTGTTTAGAAGTAGAAGAATATTTCACATTTCTTGTCTTTTGACTTTTCAAAGTCAAAATTTTACTTGGAATGATATTTCTTTCTACTTACTTTCGTGCATTGCTGGTTGATCATTTTTGTGTTCTCATTGTGGTTGCAATGTGTGTGATAACTACAAGCTTGACTATATATATCACCAACTAACCATTTTTTTGTAGGATCCAAAATCCATGTTTCCCATCTTGGCACTCCTTTTAGGGGGAGTAACAAGCAAGGGGGAGCAAGTGCATTTTTCCGCTTCGCTACTCTACTTTTTGTTTCGACAAAAAGGGAGAGAAATATATTAAACCTTCAAAACTTAATATGATTTTCATCACTTAAGTAAAACAAGTTTAATATAATTTTTTTTAAGTCTTAAATACCAAGTTTTTGTGAGTTACTTAAAAACAAAGTTTATATTTTGTCATCAACAAAAAGGGGGAGATTGTTAATACAAATATCGCCTAAAAACGTTATTTATATTTTACGATCTTCGCTAAGTTTTGTTAACGACAAAATGTAAACTTTAGTTTCTAAGTAAAACATAATCTTAGTTTTAAAGACTTGCATAAACTAGACTTTTGCTACATTTTACATTTCATAAAACACAACACTTTTTATTTCTTAAAATAGAATTGTCACATCACATTTATGGCAAGTTTTGTCAATATACATTTATGGAAAGAAATGTGTTTGACTTACTAAGTGGTTGCTTGCAAGTTTAGTGTTTGATTTGATATTATGAGATGTGACATTGTTTGGTTTGCAAGGTGTAATGAGATGCGACTTTGTTTGGTTTGCAAGATTTATTGCAAAACCAACTGCAAGCCCGGCGGAACCCTGGGGGTACACGGGCAGAACCCATCTGAGGGTTCCGCCGTATCCGCCAGCCCTGCAGAAGGCTTTGCTATAAATACCAAGCCACAAGTTGATTTTTGGCTTATCACTCTACATCATATTTTACACACACACATTCATTCTTTCATCTAACCCTTTAACATTTCATATGTGAAGTTTCTTTTTGTAGCAAAGAGATTCACAAGCTCATTAAAAGTAACAAGTATTCAACACAATGTTGCAAGACTTGTTAGCTTAGCATTGTGTAGACTTGTGTAGTTTACACTTCATTTGATTGTGTATTTTAGTAGTGATCGGTTAGTATTTTACTCCTCAAAATACAAAGTGTATCGGGAGTAGTTGTACCCTTGTAAAAGAACTAACGAGAGTGGTTGTACCCTTGGTAAAGAACTCGACATCTAGCTTAGTGTCGGTAAAAGTATAAGCGACGTGTAAGGTTTTCTCCGCCGGTGAAAGGAGCTTGTTGACTAGTGAAAGAAACTCTCGAGTTGGATACTCGGGGCGTGGACGTAGGGCAAGGAAAAAGAGTCCTTGTAGCCGAACCACGACAAATACTCGTGTTGTGGTTTGATCGTTTCTTTCATTTACTTGCATGTTATATATTGTGTTTGTGTATATATCTTTGATCAAACGGAAAGTTTCAAAGCTAACTAAACAAGTTAAAAAGATTTTAAATGGTAAACTATTCAACCCCCTTTCTAGTTTTCCACAGATTCTTCAGTCTCGTTTTGCGTAGCCTCATCGTCATTTCTAATTGGTCTAGTAAAGACTGTTTCGACTCCCGAGAGATACCGAGAGCAAAATGTTAAGCTCTCTTGAGCTAAATAACCTTTCGCAATTGAAGCTTCTGGATGAGCTCTATTGTGCACGTATGACTTCAGTGTTAGCAAATCCCTGCATAATAATAATAATAATAATAATAATAATAATAATAATAATAATAATAATAATAATAATAATAATAATAATAATAATAATAATAATAATAATAATAATAATAATAATAATCAAAATTTAGTATTTATTATCTTAAACAAATATATTGTATGCAAAGAATTATAAAATCACATTTACCTTTCAATAGGGTACATCCATCGAAAAGCTACAGGACCACCAAGCCTAACCTCCCCGACTAAATGGATCACTAAATGTACCATGACAGTGAAGAATGAAGGAGGGAATATTTTCTCCAATTTGCATAAAGTGATAGCAATATGAGATTCCAGAAATTGCAAGTCGAACTCGTTTAAATCTTTGTAGCAAATTATTCTAAAGAAATTGGATAGATCAAGTACAGATGAGGTGACGTGATCAGGTAGATTTCCACGTAACGCGATAGGTAAGTATTCTTGCATCAACATATGACAGTCATAACTTTTCATTCCAATGAGTTTTCTGTCTTTTAGTTGCACACAATTAGCAATATTGGATGAAAACTCATCAGGAGGTTTAATCGACTTCAGTGTGTTTAAGAAGTCATCTTTTTCTGCTCGGGTCATCTGATAACATGCCTTTGGTAAGAAAGTAGTGTTACTCCGCGGTCTCTGTTTTGGATGTAGTTCTTTTCGTATACCCATTTCTTTGAGGTCAAGTCTTGCATTATAGTTATCTTTTGACTTCCCTTTTTGTCCCAACAAAGTCCCCATAATGTTATCACATACATTCTTTTCGATATGCATCACATCTAGATTGTGACGCAATAACAAATGTTCCCAATAAGGCAACTTAAAGAAAATGCTTTTCTTTTTCCAGCGTTCACCATGAGCATCATCTGTGAGGAAGTCAACACCCTCTAATTATCTTAGCACTTCCTCACCATTAGGAGGAATAGGTGCTACTCTCATTTCCTCGCGTCCAACAAAGGATCTAACGTCTCTACGCCATCTATGGTCAATAGGAAACCATCTTCGGTGACACATGTAACACCATTTTCTTCCATGTTGAAGCCATTTAGAATCAGTATCAAAACCACATGAAGGGCATGCAAGTTTCCCTTTGGTGCTCCATCCAGAAAGATTACCATATCCGGGGAAGTCGGATATCGTTGAATGAATAGCGGCCTTCAACTGAAAGTTTTGTTTTACTGAGGCATCAAAAGTCTCAACTCCATCTTCCCATAGTTCGATCAATTCTTTTATCAATGGTTGCATGTACACATCTATCTTATTTCCGGGACTTCCAGGACCAGGAATTATTAAAGAAAGAATGAAGTTTGGTTGTTTCATAACCAACCATGGTGGCAAGTTATAAGGAATTAGGACAACAGGCCAAATACTGTGCGACACATTCATTGTCTTGAAGGGGTTGAAACCATCACTAGCCAATGCTAAACGAACATTCCGAGGATCACTTGCAAATTGAGAGAACTTCTGGTCAAAATCCTTCCATGCTAATGCATCAGCTGGATGCCGTATTTTTCCATCTTTTACACGTTCTTCATGATGCCACTTCATAAGGGCTGCTGTCTTTGAAGACTCAAACAATCTTTTAAGATGGGGCTTTAATGGAAACCATCGCAAAATCTTTGATGCCTTCTTTTTAGTTTGACTTATTTCAGCTTGTGAGTTACCTTCAGCCACTTTCCATCTAGATGCGTTACAAATAGAACACTTGTCTGCTTTTTCCTTATCCTTATCCCCCCAAAACAACATATAACCGTTAGGGCAAGCATGTATCTTTTCATAACTTAATCCTAAGTTTGCCAATATTTTTTTCACTTGATAGGTTGTTTTAGGCAACAGGTTTCCTTCGGGCAACAAATCTCTCAAAAAGTCTAATAACATTGAGAATGATTTGTTACTCCAGCCATTAAGACACTTAATATGATAAAGATGCACTAAACACGATAGCTTGGAATACTTAGACTTTGAATACACCTTTTCTTCAGCATCCTTAAGAAGATCATGAAACTTCTTTCTAGCATTAGCTTCCCCTGGACCAGTGTTCAAGTTAGACTCACTCATTTGTACTTCACCTACACTACCGATACTTTGTTGTGGTGGGGTTGGATGGAAAATATCATTTAACAGGTCGTGCATATCATGGTCAAATATCTCCTCTTCTTCATTGTTTATCCCACTTGATGATGATGTCGTCAAACATTCACCATGAAGATTCCATTCCGAGTAACCTTTCCGGAATCCCCAACACACTAGGTGATCAAACACATCATCTCTTGTGTGATGGAAAATGTTTACACAATGTGAACATGGACACAGTATATTCCCTTCACTATTTGACGACCTCTCAAATGCAAAATCTATAAAACTTTCTACACCACTCACAAAAGATCTACTTGACCTTCGTGTGTTATACATCCACGATTTGTCCATTATTAAACTACCTAATGTAAACTACACCAAACAAATTAGTGAATTCATGCTTATCTGTTTTAATGGAAACAAATTTGACTAACACCAAAAGTATTATTCAGAAACTCACTTGACCACATTTTCAAATATCACATCAGAACCCAACTAAGAATGTTCTCTTTTGCATATCTGTGGTGTTTAAATTATCTAATGGTGACTCATATGTATGGGGGTGTTTGTTTCGGCTTATGGCTTATTTGGTTTTGGGCTTATGTTGCAAACTCTCACTTTTTTGTGGCTTATTTTGAAACTTTTTGGCTTATATAAGCTTTTTATGACATAATAAACTTATATAAGCCAAAAAGTTTCAAAATAAGCCACAAAAAGTGAGCTTATGAAACATAAGCCGAAAACCAAAAAAGCCATAAGCTGGCTCTATAAGCCGAAACAAACACCCCCATATAATAAGTTTATGCAACTTACTCTTGAATGCAAAGAGATAACACTATAACAGACAAGAACCTAAGAAATTAAATGATATAATCGACAGGAACTCAACAATGCCAATCTTTAGAAAACATAGATGTGTTCAAAACCTGTATTTGTGTGCTATAAAATTTAATTGCAAAACTACACAACAAACACTAGTAATAATCAAAGAATAAAATGACTAATAATCAAAATAAATCATGATCGAATTGTATCAACCAAAAGGTAGATACAAATTTTCATTCATTACTTGACCAAAAGATGAAGATAGTGATCGAATGAAACTCAATATATTGGGATAATTATGAATTGTAAATGAGAGGTGGAGGCTGGATATTAGGAACAGTTATTGAGAGTTTTAGAATTTATTTAGGGATATATAGTCACAATAGTTGGAGGGAATTAATAAAGAAAAGGCCGCTCAATTTTAATTAAGTTTTCAGTGCCGCTTAATTCCAATTTAGTTTTCAGTGAAAAGGCCGCGTGTTTTTTAGTGGTAATTAGTGACAGATATCAAATATGAATAAAGTAAAGTAATAACTTTTAATGGCATAATATCTTGGTGTATCACAAATTATAGCGACTTTTAATAACATGCCTATTATTGTGCCACAAGTATCATGTACAATGGTGACACAAACCATAAAGTGCCGCTACAGCTATAAAAATATTAGTGGCACATAAAATATGTCACTAGAAACGCAATATAGTGACACATGCAAATCTGTCATTAAAAACGTGTGTCACTAAATGGCCCTTTTTTTGTAGTGATTTTAAACTTATCTATACATCTTATAATGCATCTTTGACTCTCTCTCTCTCTTCCAATTTTTTAAGATTTTCATTTATACATTTTAAGTAAATACAACAAATTAAGCTATATGTACAATCAATTTAAGCATTAGCACCTACACACATTGACTGGTCAACACTTATAATTAATATATATAACATTTAAAACACCTTTTCAATTAAAAGTATCATTTATAAACTACAATGTACAAACAAATCAAGCTGCTAAACACTCTCTTCATAAAATTTGTAAGACATTTTATGCATAATTTTTTTTATAAGTGGACTTGGTCACTCAGATAATATATCCTTTTCTCATAACTTCAACAGTTTATCCTGCATCTAAAAATATTTTCGCTATCTGTAAAGTAATTTTCATCATAAATAAATACTACTAGTAATAGAGCGTTCGCCAAAACTTTAATTACAGGGTACCTCCCGTCGCAACGTGCATGTGCCCCACTAGTAATATATAACATATGCAAAGCTTATCAAACACAAATCACTTATAATATATAATATTTACAAAGCTTATCAAACACACTTCACACACTCCAACATATACTTAATACTCTATCTCACACTCACACACAGCTATGCCTTGTTCTTTCTTTCTCTCTCTCACTACTACACCCTAAGTTTGACCCTAAGTTAGATCGGAAGCATATGGTAACAAACTTAGATCGCTTCTATATTGACCCTAAGTTTGACAGATGATTTGGTTTATTTGATTATTTAGTTGTTTTTTTTTGGTTTATTTGATTATTTCATTGTTTGTGTTTATTTAATTAGTGTTATTTAGTGTTAGGGTTTATGTATGATCTGTATATTTGTGTTTTTTATTGTTAGGGTTTATGGTTGTTTTTTAGTTTCAGTGCGAATATTTAGGCTAAAACATCCAAGTATCAAAGATGGAAGAAGTATCAAGGATGGGTGAACCGACACCACTTTCAAGTATGAATATAAACTTGTTCTGGTGTTGTTCATCCATTATTGATTCATCTTTGTTCTTTGTCAAGGATGGGTGAACCGAAACCACTTTCAAGTATGAACATAATATGTATCTGTATATCGTGTTTTTTATTGTTAGGGTTTATGGCTGTTTTTGGGAGTTGGCATTCCCTTAGGGCTATTTTAGCTTAGGATTAGGTTGAAGTACAATAAACATATCAAGAACTTAAAGAGTTTTTTCATGTATTTAGTTACAATGAAAATATTTTCATTGCATTGTTGATATAAATTTAATATGATTTCATTGATTCATGATTAGCTCTCTAATGTCGTAGGACCTACATAACTAATATGTATGTTCGTCACATTTAAGTGAGCAATATAAATGATAGTAAGAATTTGGTTGCTAAGAACTTAAAGCTCAATTATCAGGGCAGATCTATCTAACGATGTAGATGGGTTCCATCGCTTTTATTGGACCCCATTTTCTAACGATGTTTAATCTTGATTATTGAAAGAACCAAAACTGATAATCAAGATCAAACACCAAACGTTAGAAAACGGGGTCCAATTAAAGCGTTGGAACCCATCTACATCGTTAGATAGATCTGGCCTGATCATTGAGACGTCTTCAATGCGATAATGATATAGTGTGTATAGTTCATGACAGGTCACACTCCTTCATTATCGCATTCAAGATGAGTGATGTTACTTAGACTCTATTCTTTACTCAACATTTGTAGATTGTTTGTATCACTCTGTTTGCTTTATATATATGTATGATGTATTTTTGATATGTAGGAAGCGAGTTTGTAAAACTTTGAGTCTGGAATTTCAACATAACTTTACATATCTGGTATAAGAATTATGTTGCATTTGTATTGAGAGAATAAGGAAGAAAAGTGGCGGATGTTGGTAGGTTACAGATTCAAGGCTGAATGATATGTTGTTGTTGGTTAGGGTAGAAAGGATGGTAGTTCATTGTATTGTTATTATAAGTTTAATATGATTTTATTCATGCACGATTAGCTCTCTAATGTTGTAGAATCTACATAATTAATATGTATGTTCGTCACATCTAAGGGAGCAATATAAATGATAGTAAAAATCTGTTTTATAATTACTTAAAGCTCAATATTAGGGCAAATCTATCTAAAGTTGTAGAACGGTTCCATTACTTAATTTGGAAAACCTCTACTACCATTATTAGACGGTGTCCAAAAAAACAAAGCAATGGAACCTTTCTGCAACCTTAGATAGATGATGAGGCGAAAAATGAACCATTTTTAAGGGGTCATTTAAGCCCGAATTCGAGATTATTTGATCAAATATTACCCTAAATCGTTCCTTTTGTCATTTTAGGTACTTTTGGAGAGAAATCCGGAAAAGGAAGCATTTTGGACGTTTTTGGAGCATAAAAGTGAAGAAAACGGCAAAGTCTTAATTTTCCTTGCTGGGAACAGTACCTGACAGTGTCACAACTTCCTTAATGACGGCGTCAAGAGTTACAAAAGAGGTGGATGTGGAAAATAAACATGACGGTCCAGAGGATTTTTAACTATAGGACCTGACGGCGTCACCAAGGCCGTCAGGGTCAAAACACAAGTGACGGCCCAGAAGAAATTCACACATGACGGCGTCAAAATCAGATCTAGGCAATACGATTTTTACTAAGACGGCGAGTTGACGGCGTCACAAATTCCTTCTTGACGCCGTCACCCTGTAAAATCTATATATAGTTTTCCAAATTTCATTCATTAGTGTGCAACTTTGAGGGAAAAACCCTAGGTCGAATTTTCCAGCTTTTTTCAAGGGTTTCAACCCTTTGAATCTTTCATGTTCAATTAGAGATAAGTACTCTTTCAAATCAATCAATATGTCTATGTGTTGTTTGATTATATCTTACGCTTGTCTTCTATTTAACATGCTAGGCTAGATTTCCTTTGTGTTTGCTTAGATGTAGTAAAACCTAGATGTTGATTATGGGTTGATTGTTTGTTTATAGTTGTTACGGATGATTGTATTCGATGTTAGGCTTAAGAAAACTGGCAGACTTCCATTGGTAACATGCTTGAACGTCTTAAGAAACATGATCGGAGGTGTACTACGATTTTTGGTTGTATTTAATGCGTATGAGAATTCTAATGATCCCATGTTAGGAGCTTCTAACGGCTCGACATAGGAGTGAAGTAGGATCCTATAGAGTTAGGGAATATTGTACACGGCCCTACGACTAGTATTAAGGAATATGTCCCGTCATCCATGCAATTGTAACAAGCTATCAACCTGTAAAAGATATCTAGGGAGTAATGAAACCTAAGTAAACACAGCTTTCCTCATTATTGTCACCACCACATTAGTATAATAGTTGTATTTTCATTTCTTTTATTTTATTTTGACTGCATCTGTAGATTAATTGGGTTAGTTGCCTAGCAACTAATTCCGCCTACTCCTTCAAAATCCAAGATTTTACTTGCTTTAATAAAATATAAAAAATACAAAAAGAATCATCCCTTACCTCTAGACTTAGTTTAGGAGACTTTCTAATCCTAGCGAAACTATTCCTGAGTTGAACGATCAATCCCCCGGTACTTGTCACTATACTATACTACAACGATCAGGTACACTGCCTGGTGGGGGTTGTAAGCTTCTCGAGATCCCTCGAGAGGTAAAACCTTTTGTGAGGGTGCAATTCCCACGCATCAAGTTTTTGGCGCCGCAGCCCGGGGAATAGTGACTAATATCAAGGTTAATGATAACTGAGTTCACATTTTGCTATAAATAATAGTCACATAAATATTTCACAATGTGACTATTTTGAATGTATTGGTCACATATAATACCCTTATAATGTGGCAATAAACATAATTTAGATACACATTCATAATATGGTGTGACTATTGTAAAGCCTATAGTCACATGATCGTGCTACAATTAAATGTGACTATACACATTAGGTTGTGGCAAGCAAACACACACTAGACTTTAGACACGCATATTAACTTACATGACCATATGTATCGAATTTTGGTTACACGCATATTAACTTATATGACATTTGGTCACACTCTTCAAGTGTGTGACATATATATGTCACTTTTAAATGCATATCGTGACTAACGCTTCAAACTTACTTTTCAGTTGTCTAACATTTCAAATTCATATGTGGCTAAATATTTAGCAAAGAATACCAGTCACGTTTAAATTATGTGTGACAAACTTGACTATATAATTTAGCCACATACGCAAGTACTTCATGTGACCATATATCTTTTTGGTCACACTCTTCAATTGTGTGACATATATTTGTCACATATGTATATCTGTAGTGTGACTAATGCTTAAAGTTGATTTGTATCGGTCACACGTCCCAAATTAAAAGTGACTAAATGATCGAAAAATATTTACCAGTTACCCTCTAGTCACATAAATACACAAATGTGTGACATATATCTTCTGAAATGGTCACACAAGTCGGATGGAGTGTGGTTGTTTATTTTATTTTCATACATTTAGTCACGTAAATATTTTACAGTGTGACCGTTTGAAATCGACCATGTGTGACGAAAGGCCATTTTTGTACTAGTGCTTGAAAAAGCCAATCAAGTGGGTTCGAGCCGTCGAAGGTGGGGATATTGATTTTAGGAGGGCGGATTTGCAGGCTATGAGTGGTGGTGTTGGTGTTTAGTTGGTGGTTGTTGTGTTGTGTATTAGAGGGTTAGGGTTTTTTTGGAGAAGGGTCGTCATGCTATTGACGAGGGCATCAAATTTTGCGTTTAGAGTGGATAATTGATCAACTTTTGCATTTAGAGTGGATAATTGATCTTCGAAACTGGTGGGTGGATCGTCATTTAATGTGTCTTTACGGGGAGGCATGGTGAGATCGAGAATGAAAGCACCAAATTGATAGAGACCAATTAGAGGAGGTCAATCTCCTAAGATAGATAGTTTAATTGAGTTAGCAACTCTCCAAGAATAAGATAAAGGAAACAAGAGACTTTGAGCCAATTTTCTGTTCTATTCTTCTCATGCAAAGTTACAACTTAAATAGGAGAAAGACTTCAACTACAAATGCTAAAATTATGCAACTACTAGTAGAACATGTGATAGTGGAAACCATGTTCCTTTTGTTCTTCCTAACTTCCTGCATGCACGACTACTAGTCTACAACTAGCGTAAACAAAAAAACATTCAAATGCATGTGACAAATATTAAAGTAGTGGCTAGTTAAACAGTGGCCAAATACTCCTAAAGACTTGGACTTGGATAACTTGTGGACTGATCTAACGAGTGGGTCAATGTATGGGAACATTGTAATCGTATCAATACTCCCCTAGTTAAGATTAACCTTGTCCTCAAGGTCCTGCATCGTTGTAGTCAATGGTAAACAACCTCCAAGGTGGGTCTTTTGTGGCGGGTGCAGGTTCATCTGATTAAAAGAGAAGAAGTTGTGGTGGTTTACAACAGTGACCAGGTTGGTACTTTTCCGGGCAATTGTAGCAAAGTCCCTCAGCGCATCTTCTCTGCATTTCAGTAGGAGTTAATTTTTTTATTGGTAGTGATGGAGTCTGATGGAGAGGATTGTCTAACAAAGGTTTGGACGTTGTCGTAAGTTGTGATGCAGTACTGGAAGATGCAATGGAGTCGTATTTAATGCTTATTTGGGGCTAAAGGAGTCGTATTTAACGTTTATTTTACAAATATAATAATTTTTTTACCGTTTATATCTCATAAGTTGTATTTAACGTTTATTTCACCAGAGTTAATCCATTTATATCTCATAAGTTGTATTTAACGTTTATTTCACAAACATAGTAATTTTTTTTACCGTGGATCAGTGACTGCTTCCTTATACATTTAGAGATAATGATATAAGTAATGTTGAATTCGGTTGTGCTATTTCTTTATTCCATACTTCCATCTTATATTATATGAATGGGTCACTGATTCGGTTAGATATACATACTTAAACCATTCAGTTTAACAATAGATCATCTGATGTTAGTTTAGTTTTATTGATGATTCTATATATTGGAATTTGTAAAAGCTGTGGGACCACGGGTTAAATTATGAAGCTTAAATCATTCAGTTGTCTAGCATTCAGTTTTACTTATGTATTAATAATAACTTTTGTTCCATTCTTTCATGTTTCAAGTATATATATTATGTCAAAGCGAACATCATCGGGCAATGTTAAAGGTGAAGATTCTACTCGAGATGGCCCCGAAGATCGACCTCCTAATCGACTGATGCATGGGAAATGCACCCCCACAAAAGGTTTTACCTCTCGAGGGATCTCGAGAAGCTTACAACCCCCACCAGGCAGTGTACCTGATCGTTGTAGTATAGTATAGTGACAAGTACCGGGGGATTGATCGTTTAACTCAGGAATAGTGTCGCTAGGATTAAAAAGTCTACTAAATTAAGTCTAGAGGTGAGGGATGATTCTTTTTGTATTTTTATATTTTTATTAAAGCAAGTAAAATATCGGGTTTTTGGAAGAGTGGGCGGAATTAGTTGCTAGCCAACTAACCCAATTAACTAAAGATGCAATCAAAATAAAATAAAAGAAATGAAAATAAAACTAATTAACTAATGTGGTGGAACAATAATGAGGAAAATAGTGTTTACTTAGATTTCATTACTCCCTAGATATCTTTTACAGGTTGATAGCTTGTTACAATTGCATGGATGACGGGTCATATTCCTTAATACTAATCGTAGAGCCGTGTACAATATTCCCTAACTCTATAGGATCTTACTTCATGTAAAACCTCGCAAAAATCCATATAATTAACAACGTTTAATTATATATTAATCTTCGTCATTATTTTTAATCACCATTTTTACGGGGAAATTTAAAATTTTTCTTATTATACTATATTAACGAAATCACGTCATTTCATAAATTCCCAAACGACAAAACAAGTTCTCGACACGTTTAACAAAATATTAAAAACTTATTAATCTTAATTATACACTAATTACAAATCCAAACGGGCCCTTGATTTTCCTAAGCCCAACCGGCCCAAAACTATAACCCATTTTCATTTCAAATTTTATATATATATCGACTACACACTCTCCAAAACGACCCTCGTTCTCTCTATTTTTACACACGACTCACGAATATTTTTGCACCATCTCATTCCTCACCTAGCCAACTTCAAGTATGTCGAATTTCAGCTTCACATATCGAGTCTTATTATATTTTTACGAGGTCAAGTGTTCGCTCCAAAAACAACCCATTCGACATATATCTAAAACAAAATTAAACCATTTTAACTCCCGCTTATTTCGTTGAACTTCTAATAATAATTCTAAACACGATTTCATGGTTAGATGTCATGTTTGATCAAAGGTTAACCAAGTCCTACACGATTCCAAATCAAGTACACAAATAAATGATGTCGACATATATATTAAGAACTCAATTTCCATTTGATTTCTCTTCACATTCACTGACATACTCTTGTACAAACCCTTACACACCCACATGCAAACCCACGTTCCTCCCTCTTTTATTTCCAAGAAACATGGATCTTGTCCAAGACCTTTGTGTTATATATATAATCTTCCTTTTTCTTTATACCACAACTTAGACAAACCAACATCAAAAGATTCATATCCTCTCCTTTTTGCTTCTGCCATTCGAATGCAAACCATCCCATGCTGCCATCACAAATCAAAGACAAAACCTCAACTCTCTCCTCACTTCATGCATACATGTTACACCTCAAATATACTTTTGTTTTCTTTTTCTGTAATACGAAGCAAACCAAACGAGCCTTTGTTTTCTTTGTGTTTCAATAATGTTGAAATCCCAACTTGGCAAAACTTGCAAATTATTCCCTATCATGTAGTGACACAATCGTACACTTGTCTCCCAAATCATAAGCAAATATATATATACTCCCTTCGTTACACAGTTTACATGCACACATACAATCTCATTTTCAAAACTATTTCAAGTCTTTCTTTGTGAACCTACTGTGGTCGAGGGATTAGGCCAGAATGATGGAGCCTTAGTCGCGGCCTAGGAATGCTAAGTCTTGGTCTCGAGTCTTTGATGGGTCGTAAAACAAGTCGCGACATCTTTTTCCCGTTCACAGTCCCCCTCGTACCTTTACTTTCCACTAGTTTGAAGTGTTGTAAGTCATTCTTAATTCTCTCGAATTCATCTCGTATGTTATTTTTATAACCATGCAACGTTTTTATTTTCATATCGAACGTATACTTTTATTACTTATTTTTACGTATATAGAAACACGAGCGTGACTAGCCTCCATCTTGGAAGGCATAGAAGTCACGTGGCACACTCACTTCACATTTATTTCTAAGTTACATGCATCATTCGACACTATTTTCGAACCTTGCTTAATCGGTACAAAAACTCTAAATACTTAGAAATATTTCTAAGTCTTTTCATATATAAAAACGTCCCATAAAACAATCGTGTATCTTGAAATTTTACTTAACAAGCATAATATATTTTTACACCATCTAATAGACACCATGACTAGCTACAACTTTCATATAAATAACATGTAAAAATAACCACGTCTCGACACTCTAAATCGACCAAAGTGAATTGCAAAACTCGTATATTCCATAAACACTTAGAATTTTTCTAAGTCTTTTTACCCAGAAAATAGTTCCAGGTAGCGACCAAAAAGACCCTTTAAAACTCAAATTCGCTTAACAACATATCTATATTTTTTCACAACCTAATTCTCCTTGCTACAAACTAAAAGTTTCATGTTTATAACTCGTAAAAATAAGCTCATCTAGACCTTCTAAATTGGCCAAAGTAAAACATAAAAACTCCTTTTCAAAACTAATTATTAAAAAGCTTAATGGACTGAAAAGCCCAATAAGCTGAAAATAAGCACTCCGTATAAGCTGGACCAAAAAGCTATTTTGATATGATTTTATAACATTAAAAATGAGTCTAGGGATAAGCCCAACTTGTCTCAACGCTCACGGATCGTTAAACGCTAACGGGCCTTTAATTTAGCTCGTTAAAGCCTATTTATTGAAAAATAAGCTATTTTTGTAAATAAGCAGTTGAAATAAGTTTTAATAAGCTTCAATAAGCTCCAGAAAATTTAATATAATTTTTCCCATAATTTTTGAACGTTTGAACTAAAAATGTAACGCGACGACACCTAAAAGGACTAAAACTGCCAAACCTTAAAAACTTGGACTAAAACTGTCAAAACAGAAAGTTTAGGATAAAACTTGATATTATTTAATATTCCAAGCTTAGAATGCTATATTGGACATGTAGTGGACTATAATTATAAATTATATATAAAAAGGACTAACGGTGTAACGCTAACGCCGTTAGTATAAAAAGTGTAAAAACTGGAAAAGGACAAGGACCAACATATTATATTTGACATTCTTATTTTATTTTCTATTTTACGTCAACCATCACGTCATATGCATTTTTATTACATTTTATTTACGTTTAAAAAGGTAAAACTCCGATGGATAATTTAAATAAAGTATTTTATTATATCATGCATGGCATAACGATTACACTGCACATCATCTATTCGTCATAACGAATAAATATTATTCGTTTTTCGTTCGTATGTACCAAATAGTATTTGGTCAAATTCTCAGATAAATTTATTTATCAGGTTCCATATCAAAGACGTTTTCAAATCATTCTCATAATCTCATCCTACTCTACTTTTCATCATTTCCGTATCAATCCAGGTGAGTCATAGCCCCATTTCCAATAATTGTTTTAAACTCATTGGGGGAGATACATGCTTACATATACTTTGATAAATTGATAAGTATATGAAATAAAATACATGATTCAAATCAATTTCCTAATTGATATTTATTTAATATGATTTGTGATTTAAAATGTGATATATACAATACTTGAAGAAATACTTAATTGAAATACTGATACTCATATGATAATACTTCCAATTTGATTATTGTGGCATGTGATATATATATTTTACTGATGAATTACTTGACTGAAATAATGATACTCATATGATAATGTTTCCAATTCGATTATTGTGGTATGTGATATACATGTGTTACTGGCGAAATACTTAAACTGAATTACTGATACTCAAACGATAATATTCCCAAACTGATTACTGTGGTATGATACTTGATTACATGATATTATTCTGAATGATCCCATTATTACCTTGATATTGCCTAAGTTACCTTACCGCCATAAAGTCCCTCAATCATGAGCCATTAATCACTGTTAAGTGGGCGCGAATATAGTGAACAGATTCGAAACCTGTTAAGGACTGACCTCCTGTCCCACTAATACTTGACGGAATGCCATTTGCAAATGGTTAGTCGTATTAGTCGTGATACACTATATTCGTAGACAAATAGGAATTGGCAAATCACCTATTATTAGAGGGCAAAATTTATCATTGATTTGATAAAACACCTCTTTTGGTTAAGCTTGTGTGTCATGAGGCTTGGGGCAATATCTATAAAGGAAATGTATGTTTTTAACATATATTTAGATACAGCTGTATAGGAATTTGACCATACGTGAATTGTATATCTGATTAAATTAGTATCATGAGTTTCCAGCTCATGTTAGGATTATTGATTCCTTATTTGAATTTGATTGAATACTTATATGATTTATTTGTGATTATAGTCAATATTAATCAATACTTGTTCCATTACTGTTTGTATTTATTAATTCCAAATATTCCTGAAATCTATCAAAATAAATGGTTTTCCATAAAACTCTATGAACTCACCAACCTTTGTGTTGACACTTTTAAGCATGTGTATCTCAGGTAATTTAACGGAGCAGGACAAGACACGGAGTGGGCATTTATTACTCTGATAAATTAAAATGGTGTAAAAATCAAATATGTCATTCTTTCAAGACTTTATATCTTTTAATAAGATTTTAAATCAAATGGTTCATATTTTATCAAAAATATTGTTTGAATGACAAATAACTTTTAAAAACGCTTCTTTTAAGCCGTTTTATGTGATTAAAACTTCGATCCTCCCCGTAACACCTAAATTACTTTTCCGCTGCAACAAACTTAAATTTGGGGGTGTTACAGATTGGCATCAGAGCTACAGTTATAGAGAATTAAATGTTTTCAAACATTAAAACTATAACTACATTTTCAAAATAATGATTTTACACCATAACATTTTATGCCCTCCGTGTCTGCAGACTGCCGTGCTCAATACATTATCTGTTAAGATTATTTTACATGCTTAATAGTTACTCTTATTCAATTATTATTTCATTTGTACTGTTACATCTTTAACATACAGAATCCTCATAAAATATTATTCTCGGTTACTACTGTAGCATGTCTTCAGGAACTCCCGTGAATATCAAAACTACTCTCCATAATAATAATATCTCACCTATCAATCAAAATTCTCCGAATACTGATGATCCTTACGTACAAATATCACAATCCCAGCCTGATATAAAACTCACTCAGAAATCACCTCCATCGTCACCTATTCGTTCACCCTTACGTCAAAAACTCAGAAGAGCTACCGAATCATATGAAGATTTGATTGGTGGTCAAGCAGCATTCGAAGTTGGACGAAGTTCAAGCCAAGAGATTCCGTAGAAGAACATTGAGCCAAATTCTCCGTCACCTTATACTTCATATTCTTCAATACCAAATATTTCCAAATTCTCTACTTCCTGACGTTCCAAATTTCTCGATACAATACATCTCAAACGATGTATCTTCACTCAATTCTCCTGAACAGAAAGTTGTACCCACTAAACCAAAAAGTTTTTGGTTAGTGATGACAGATTTCCTAATAATTCCGAAACTCTCAAAACTTGTAATCAACCTTTAATAAAATTCTCCTTTCGTTATAACCCTCTGTTGTTAATAAATTCTTTACATCATGATACTATGCATGCATGTAATGATTCCTCATGCCTTCATGAAAAATCTCACCATTTGTTACTCTCTTTGGTAGACAATCATCTGTAACAATTATAAACAAACAATCAACCCATAATTAACATCTAGGTTTCACTACATCTAAGCAAACACAAAGGAAATCTAGCCTAGCATGTTAAATAGAAGACAAACGTAAGATATAATCAAACAACACATAGACATATTGATTGATTTGAAAGAGTACTTATCTCTAATTGAACATGAAAGATTCAAAGGGTTGAAACCCTTGAAAAAGTTGGAAAATTCGACCTAGGGTTTTTCCCTCAAAGTTGCACACCAATGAATGAAATTTGGAAAACTATATATAGATTTTACAGGGTGACGGCGTCAAGAAGAAATTTGTGACACCGTCAACTCGCCGTCTTAATAAAAATCGTATTGCCTAGATCTGATTTTGATGCCGTCATGTAGGAATTTCTTCTGGGCCGTCACTAACAAATGGACCATGACGGCCTAGGTGACGTCGTCATCTCCTATAGTTAAAAATCCTCTGGACCGTCATGTGTATCTTCCACTTCCACCTCTTTTGTAACTCTTGACGCCGTCATTAAGGAAGTTGTGACGCCGTCAGGTACTGTTCCCAGCAAGGAAAAGTAAGACTTTGCCATTTTCTTCACTTTTATGCTCCAAAAACGTCCAAAATGCTTCCTTTTCCAAATTTCTCTCCAAGAGTACCTAAAATGACAAAAGGAACGATTTAGGGCAATATTTGATCAAATAATCACGAATTCGGGCTTAAATGACCCCTTAAAAGCGGTACACTTTTCGCCTCATCAAATACCCTTACACTTGAGATTTGCTTGTCCTCAAGCAAATGCGCTTTTATTCTAATCAAAATACAAGTTAGGGGTCATTTAACACTAATATAAAAGTAATTACAACAAAAAATCATTCCACTAAAAACCAAAAACAAGCAAGGAGGTCATACACTAGCACCTCACAAATAGTGTTTAGATACTCACATCTCTCGGGTGTAATAAAGTATATATCACAATATGGAAATGGAAAACATCTCTCACTACCTGTCATAGCAAATAGATTACCATAGGCTTGGGAAAGGATCAAACCTCCACCACTTGACGTAAGCACCTAGGATAAACTATCAAAGCGTTCTTTTAAAGGGTTATAACGTTAGGTGTAGGGATATGGAAAACACGGTTTTGTTGGATAAAGGCAATATTTACTTGTGGTGAGAACGTTGACAAAGTGGACTTGTTTGGATGATGAAGGGTCCTTAATTTGGATTCCACTACTAGTGTCCCTAGTGTCCTTCCTAGGTGTAGTTAGCACTTGGTTGTTGAAGGCTTTCAACAAGTTGTCAATCTTATTGGTCATCTCTGTTTGTTGTTGATTGAATTCGGTTTCAAACTTAGTTATGCGAGCTTCTTGAGATGCCATAAACTTGGACATCAATTCTTCAAGATTATTGGTACTACCATAGTTATTGGAAGGATTGTTGTTGAAAGTACAGTTAGCGGGCGGACCGTTTGAACGTTTGGTTGGTAACGATTAGGTGGATTGGAAGAATTGTTTTGGGGCATGTTTTGGTTTTGTTTCCACCTAAGATTCGGGTGATTTTTCCAAGAAGGGTTGTAGGAATCACCGTAAGGGTTTGGCTCGGGTTTGAAAGTGTACCACTTATCTCCCGCTTCGTCGGTACGCGAGGATGCGTAATCCGCAAAAGCTTGTCCGGGGAGTTCCACGCAATCACGAGTGTCATGGGGACCACTACATAATTCGCATGAAGAAGTGATTTTGTTCACTTGGCTTGAAGGCTTAGGAGCTTCGTAAGATTTCATGAGAAACTTGACTTGGTCTTCAAGTTCCATGATCCTACGGTCGGGAGTACTAGAATTGTTCGAAGGCAAAGATATTGCCTTGACCATTTTATTCAAATCACGGGGATCATTCCAACTTTCGTTGTCATAGAGAGCAAGATCTTCTATGAGTTCCCATGATTCTTCCACACTTAGATCACGTAGCTTGCCACCGGCCTATTGGTCAATGGTTCACCTTGTGGAGAGGTCGATATGGTCATAGAAGATTTGGACTTGGAGCCAAAGATCTATGCCATGATGAGGGACTTTTTGGAGTAAGTCCTTGAAACGAGTCCATGCTTCATATAGAGTTTCACCTTGACGTTGTTGGAACATTAAGATATCATTTCTAAGCTTGGTAGTTCTCCCCGGTGGGAAAAATTGAGAAAGGAAACGAGTGGTGAGATCATCCCATGAGGTGATGGATCCCACGGGTAAACGTTCAAGCCATTGACTAGCTTGATCACGTAGAGAGAATTGGAATAGGCATAATCGGGTTGACTCTCTAGTTGTAACATCAAGGTCTATAGAATCTACGATTTTAAGGAAATCCTTGAGATGTTGATTAGGATCTTCGAAACGAAGTCCATGGAATGCACATCCGCTTTGCACCAACTGGATGGTGTCGGATCGCAAGGGGGACACATTGGCTCCTTAAGTGAGCTCAATAGTGTTTCGATAGCCTTGGTGGCTAGGTCGGGAATACTCTCCTAAAGTTCGGGGCCTAGGAGGTTGGTTTGCTAGTGGTGGGTTTTGTGGGTGGTTTTGTTGTGGTGGGTTGATGGGTTCAAAGGTGTTACCACCTTCCATGATGTTGGATGGTAAAGGTTACGAACAAAAACACGAAGAAATGAGATAGACTAAAGAAAACCTAGAAAATAAAAATAAAATCTTACTAGAAAGGAATCTAGCAAGTAGACCTAATAAAAAGAAATCCTAACCTAGAAAATAACTATTCCCCGGCAACGGCGCCAAAAACTTGATGCGTGGGAATTTCACCCTCACAAAAGGTTTTACCTCTCGAGGGATCTCTAGAAGCTTACAACCCCCACCAGACAGTGTACCTGGTCGTTTTAGTATAGTATAGTGACAAGTACCGGGGGATTGATCGTTCAACTCAGGAATAGTGTCGCTAGGATTAGAAAGTCTACTAAATTAAGTCTAGAGGTGAGGGATGATTCTTTCTGTATTTTTATATTTTTATTAAAGCAAGTAAAATCTCGGGTTTTTGAAAGAGTGGGCGGAATTAGTTGCTAGCCAACTAACCCAATTAACTAAAGATGCAATCAAAATAAAATAAAAGAAATGAAAATAAAACTAATTAACTAATGTGGTGTAACAATAATGAGGAAAATAGTGTTTACTTAGATTTCATTACTCACTAGATATCTTTTACAGGTTGATAGCTTGTTACAATTGCATGGATGATGAGTCATATTCCTTAATACTAGTCGTAGGGCCGTGTATAATATTCCCTAACTCTATAGGATCCTACTTCCCTCCTATGTCGAGCCGTTAGAAGCTCCTAACATGGGATCATTAGAATTCTCCTACGCATTAAATACAACCAAATATCGTAGTACACCTCCGATCATGTTTCTTAAGACGTTCAAGCAAGTTACCAATGGAAGTCTGCCAGTTTTCTTAAGCCTAACATCGAATATAATCATCCGTAACAATTATAAACAAACAATCAACCCATAATTAACATCTAGGTTTCACTACATCTAAGCAAACACAAAGGAAATCTAGCCTAGCATGTTAAATAGAAGACAAACGTAAGATATAATCAAACAACACATAGACATATTGATTGATTTGAAAGAGTACTTATCTCTAATTGAACATAAAGATTCAAAGGGTTGAAACCTTTGAAAAAGCTGGAAAATTCGACCTAGGGTTTTTCCCTCAAAGTTGCACACCAATGAATGAAATTTGGAAAACTATATATAGATTTTACAGGGTGACGGCGTCAATAAGGAATTTGTGACGCCGTCAACTCGCCGTCTTAATAAAAATCGTATTGCCTAAATCTGATTTTGACGCCGTCATGTAGGAATTTCTTCTGGGCCGTCACTAACAAATGGACCATGACGGACTAGGTGACGCCGTCATCTCCTATAGTTAAAAATCTTCTGGACCGTCACGTGTATCTTCCACTTCCACCTCTTTTGTAACTCTTGACGCCTTCATTAAGGAAGTTGTGACACCGTCAGGTACTGTTCCTAGCAAGGAAAATTAAGACTTTGTCGTTTTCTTCACTTTTATGCTCCAAAAACGTCCAAAATGCTTCCTTTTTCAGATTTCTCTCCAAAAGTACCTAAAATGACAAAAGGAACGATTTAGGGCAATATTTGATCAAATAATCACGAATTCGGGCTTAAATGACCCCTTAAAAGCGGTACACTTTCGCCTCATCATCAACCCATATATCAACCTATTGGTGCTAGTTTAGGTGGAGGTGGGAGAGGGGAAGTAGTAGTGCTTCTGGGAATGGTGATCCATTTGCTGATGATCGGGGAAATATATGGGAGTATCTTGACGATGGTATTAGACCCTCAAGTAGGCCTGCAGGAAGAGGTGATAGTATTCGTGCTACTAGGGAAAGTGATGCGCGAGCTGATAATCACGGGGAGTACCTTGAGGTGGGAATGTTAGATATGGAGTCATGGCAACATCGACGTCGGTCGAATATTGCTGATATGCCACATACTCAATCATCACTCAAGAGTTGGTCTGATATTATTGATAGGGAGTGGCAAAGAAAGTTAAAAGCAGGTCGGAAAAATAGGCTCACCTTAGCTGATGGACAGGTCACAACACATACTTGTGGCTTAATTTGGATTGATCAGCATCGTCTAAGAATGGTAAATATGTATTCCATCATCATCTTTTCTTTTTTTTTTCTTTTAAAATTTATTATTTTCTTATCTAACTTAAGTTATTAACTCCAAAAAGAAAATAGGTGGTCCAGTAAGTTCCCATGAAGTTTATCAGCGCTCTCATACGAAGCGAGGCTTGGTTTCTGAGTATATTTCAGCATCGGTTGACCCAGTTTATCAAGGTTGTCACAATCAGACATGCTCTTCAATACGCAATATTAGGAGTGCGGGTGGCAAAGCTTCTGCTAGTAATCATCTTGACTATATAGTCTATCGTGATCTAATTCAAGGTACTATTGTACTATATTTGCAAAGTTTATTCGATTCATTTCCTTTAGATCTGCATTCACTTTATAAGTGCTTAATGATGCATACTATGAATCAGCAAAAACCTCGCCACACAAAGAACTATTTAAAGACGAAAAAGAACCTGCACTAGCACCAACCGTCAAAAGAACTAAGCACCAAGAATGATGGCATGCATCACCATTATAGCGCACCTTTTGCTATAAACAATGCAGTTTGCAGCAGCGTTCAGTAAGTAGTAATCAGTTGTAGAAAACAATACCAGGGATTTGCATAATAGCTTAGTACTCATAGACACATTAACCTTCGTATGTAGTAATTGACTGTATAATTATCGTTTTTGCTAATATTATGGCCATTGATTAGCCATTACAGTTTCCAACTACACGTATATATTTAATTTGGATTCAAGTTTCATGACTTTCTTGAGATTGAATTCCAATCTCAGAGAACACTTATACACAAGCCCAAACACATGTAGTAGTATTAGCACACCGAGATCAATTACTTGAAACAACGTCCCGCTGCAACGCGGCGGGCGTCGCCCACCTCGTTATAATACAAATACCAAGGAATTTAGCCATGTGTTTCCCACGGATTAATCACAAAATTCCCACAAAATTATTTGGGGAAAATTTATTTTTCTGTGGGAAATCTGTGTTAAAACTGTTGGAAATTGTAGTATGAAAATTGTTGGAAAACTGTGGCAAAAAAACCACGGATATATGTGAAAATGGAAACTAGAAACTGTGGGAAATTTCGTGAGAAATCTGTGAGAGAAATTGTAGTGTGAAACTCGTTGAAAATCAATGGCAAAAAAACCACGGATATGTGTGAAAAATGGCTACTAGAAACTGCGGGAAATTCATGAGTATTCTGTGGTAAATTAAACCTACGGATTATCCATGGTAATATTTGTGGGAAAATAGTCAACGGTGGGAATTCTCGTGGGAAAATATTTACCCACGGGGTTTTTACACACGGAACGAATCCGTGTAAAATCTGTGGATAAGGGCCGTTTCACACTGATTTTCCCACGAATTTGGTAGTGGGTAAAACCAGTTTTTGTAGTAGTGGGTTGTTGAATAACTCCTTATGTGTCATATTATAACTGGTGGCAAGAACAAAGGAGAAGGGGGTTTTCATAGCCTTGAGAGGAGGTTAGTTTACAATACTTACTCAGAAGAGATAAAGAGAAACAAACTGTGAAACTCTATAAGGTCTTAGTTATTTTGATGAACAAAGTTTTAATTTATTTTATTTTATTTTTCGGATTGTTATGCATTATTGTTTTGTTAAAAATATGAACAAGTGAAAGTAACTATAGAATGATTGATTATTTGTGTTTATGGTTTAGTTGTTAATTGTTATTTGCTTAAATGTAAATGGTTGCAAGTTCTTAAAAAGTTTAATTTGTTTTTTATTAGCTTAATAGAAAAGCGGTTTCCTATATGGATAGATTCTAAAGAACCGGAACCGGAACCGGAACCAAAAACTATATCCGGTTCGGTTCTCGGTTCCCACTTTTCAAAAAAATCGGTTCTCAAATCCACCGGTTCCGGTTCTAGAACCATTCTCATCCCTAAACTCAAGTTTAACCACAATTACCTTATCTAGCAATCATCACATATAATTGAATAATTCATCGAGATCTAATAGTTCCATTTTTTTGTCATTTCTTTAGAACAAAGGTGAAGAAACTAAACTAATACATCGTTGTCAATTTATATCTCATAACTGTAGTAGATCGGCATCCACAGTTCAGAATTGTCATTTCAATCATTATATACATCATGAAACCATTGGCAACTAATTTGAAATTGTTGGCAATCCACCACCACACACGCACACTTGAAAACTCTGGATTTGTCTTCAACACTATAACTTCATGCAAAGGCAATGACCACACAGACATACACACAAATCTTTACACATGCACGCACATTCGTTACATGCGGGTTGTTTACATTTTATGTTTTAAAATCTATGTGTAGTCCGTGCTCCTCTCGTCATCATGCTAGATCCGGCCCAGCTAGAAAGTAAAAAACCAGTGCGTGTGCGATGACACGTTTCAAGCTCGACGTTCATGATGCTCGGGGTCATGATGGGTTTCGGTCACCACAACACCTTTCTCGTGATGGGAACGTGCTCAATGCGTAAAATTCTCTATTTTCATAAATTTTAATCTTAATAAACTTAACAAATACTCCCAAACTTTATAGTTTTCTTAAAAGATTTTTTTTTCTTTTTATATTTTCGTTATCTTTAATATTATTATAATCATTGTTATACTATATAATCATAACAAGGTGTGAAGCCCGCGCTTCGCGGCGGGAATTTTGAATACAAAATTATTGAAGCGCAAGGGCTTAACTCTGTTAAGGATCAATGACCTAAGGACCACTATTTTAGAAAATTTGTTTTCGAATTTTGTTACAGAAATTATCCTTATATCAGCGTTTCGTTGCAAAGTTGGTCATGGAGGATTGAGTCTGCAACACCTATAACATGAAGGACCAAATACACAAAATATGCGTTAGATTTTTTTTAAAGAGTTTGAAAGTAGCAAAAGTAAGCTTGCCCCTAGCAATAATTTTTGTATTTTTTTTTTATTCCATGTGGGCTAACTGTGGCTTGTTGATTTTTTGATATTTTTATTCCATGTGGGCAAAACATGTTGCTCCGTAAAGGTGTCATCGAAAGTATTTTTTTATTAAAGGTTTGTTGAGAAAGTATTTTTTTTATTCGTTGTTAGCTCAAAATGTCGCTCCATAGTATATAGGTGTCATCGAAAGTATTTTTTTATTAAAGGTTTGCTGAGAAAGTATTTTTTTATTCGTTATTAGCTCAAAATGTCGCTCCATAATATATAGAGTGAATACCAACATGTTTTAAGAAAATAAGAAATACATTTAATATGGGTAATAATACAATGACAATATCTAAAAAGTTATTAATTATACAACCCCGCGTTATGGATTAATAATTAAATACCACCAACATTATTAAAAGTCTTGTATATTAAACTCAAAGTTTAAACCAAATTTAATTCATATATAAAATATTATACATATACAAAAATTAGTATACAATGACACGTTCCCAATTTTCACCTCCCTTAAATGAAATCTGAAAGTTCAACCGAACAAGGCCAGAAGTTCCACGACTCTAATGTAAGGTATGTTCCATGCATGCCTTTATTGTGTCATTACTTTATGCTTAAAATACTACAAAATAAATTATGTTTAATTGCTTGTGATCGAGTCATGTAGTTCATACCTTCGCTGTGTCATTAATTAATGTTTAAAATACCATAATAAGATTTATTTCTTTAATTGAATTATTCTTGTATACTTTCCATTTGAATGAGAAATTTTTTTATGCATAACACATCGTATTAATTGTTTAAAATACCATAATGAGATTTATTTCTTTAATAGAATCATTATTCTTGTATACTTTCCATTTGAATGATGAGAAATTTATTATCCATAACATACCGTATTAATTGAGGTCCGACGGTGTATTAGGTCTTTAGGACTCGCCCACTGACGATGCAAAGTGAGATCCACTAATGAACTAAAGTGTGATCCAGTAATAACACAAGTGGACGATAAAAAAAAGTACGTCAACTTGAAGAATAAAATCTCCCATATGTCTATTTCCTTTATACTCATGTTATTCCTCTTTATAAGATCGATTAAATAAATATTTTTAACTATCTACATTCAATAACTCAGGTTATTGTCTCTTTATAAGTTTAACTCGCGTACGGGTTTATAGACCGGCTTAAATTATTATAAACAATAATATAAATATCAAAATAAAGGCATGCACGACCTCACATGTTATTGTGAGATGAAAATAAATAGACGAAATTCTACATATGACAACGACACATATATTCTCAAGGTCATTAGGTGCTAATAAACACGCATAACGTCTAGAACATGTTATCAATAGTTAAATTTAAACAAGATCAAACTAAACACCATGACAGTTAAACAAAGTCTAATTTTTCGTGGAATAAAAATCTATAAAAAGTATTAATCGATATAAACACATATGAAAAAATTATTTAAAAACTCGTGCATGCAAAACAATGGATTTAATAACTATAAGTATACAAAATTTAATATAACTTTATAGAAAAAATTTAAACATTAAAAAACCATGAATTTATATATTGTTAAATATTTAACTTCAAAACCAACTAATCGAAATATTATTACATGTTATACTATCTGTTTTTTTGCCAGTATTTGTAGATTTAGTCACTGAATTTATTTTCACCAGGTTGAGTCATTGAGGTATCAAAAGGTTACAGATCCAGTTCAATTTTGGCAAATCTCATGGACCATTTGTGTAATTTTGGCAAACCACAACGACCAATTGTGTAACGAAATTGAACTAAATCTCTAACTATTTAAAACCATAATGACTGAACCTTGTGAAAAAATATTTTTATGATTAAATCTGCAAAAGCCGGCAAAAAATAGTGATCGTTTATGTAATCCACTTCACTTTGTATTGTATTAAATTGTTTTGATTATCGTCACTAATTGTTAGATATGATATTTAGTTTATGGAAAGTTTATTTTAATATACAACTTTATCTCTGTATATTTTTATATATGTCGCTACGATAATATATGTTACATATTTATATTTGTATTAAAATAATTTAAAATTTATTAGTCAATAATGCTCTCACATATATATAACGCGTGATTAACCTTTTTCTTTAAAAAAATTAGAGTGTAATTATGTATATAGTATAAGACTTAGGATCAAATGAGAAGAAAACTTAAAATTAAAAGAATGTTAAATAACTATAACGACACATTAGAGTTGCATTAACTTGAATTAGATGCATCTTTAATCTTTTAAATGCACTCTAATATATTTTCTAGCAAAAAATTAGATACATATACATATATTAGATGCATTTCATCTGGTTATGCGAATTCTATGTATTTTTCATCCACTACATGTCAAATTTGTTACTAGTACTACTTTGCATCGTTTTCACTTCAAAATCACTTTTAAAAGTAATTGGGACGCATCTAAATGAATAGAGATGCTTCTAATTCAACTTATTGCATCTCAAATGTGTGGTTATAGCTATTTCTCATCCTTCTCATTTTAAGTTTTCTTCTCATTGGATCCCTACTATATAGTATAATATAAAAACTTTATATATTAACCTCATATAAAATTTTGAAAATAGGCTGAGCCGGGTCTGGAATCTGGTTATATAACAAATTTTATATATCTATGAATGCTAAGAGATCGTAGTTTCCTTACAGAACCTAAAATTAAACTTTCTTTGTAGTGATCCAGTCTTGTTCATTTTTATTTATTTATTTTTTTTATTATTATTTTTTTCTAAGTTTACACCACGAAGAATGAGAATGAGTATTCACATGCATCAATGGTGCTCTTATCATGATGGAAATGAGTTTCATATGTACAATATTTGTGTGCCACATGTATACGAGCTATAGGTCATGATAAAACTGATCGATCATACGTGCTGTTACTATATAAAGCCCAAAATCCGCTAAAAATAATTTGATAAACAAAATTTTATAATTAGAATGAACACCTGAAAACAGTAGTTGAATGATCCAGTTGTGTGTATAATATGTATCAATATTGAATATATAATATATACTTGCATAGTAATATATAGGATATACATAATACTATATATGGAATTCATACAATATAAAAATAACCTAACCTTAAAATGCTACTATATAAAGACATGCCCATGCCATATGTTCAACACCACAACAAAAATACTACTACACAAGTAATACAATGAATTGCTTACTCGAATTAATTGTGTCACTCGTTTCCCTATCATTTCTTGTCTTGTTCATGTTTATCAATCGAACCAAATCGAAATCAATAGCTAAAGAAGCTCCTGAACTCGATGGTGGATGGCCTATTATCGGACATCTCCATCTGCTAGGGGGTGGCGACCAGCTTCTGTATCGTACGCTCGGTGCAATGGCTGATAAATACGGGCCAGCATTTAACATCCGTTTAGGTACCCGCTGTGCTTTTGTGGTTAGCAGTTGGGAAGTAGCCAAAGAATGCTTTACTATAAATGACAAAGCGCTTGCTTCTAGGCCCAAAACCGCGGCTGTTAAGCATATGGGATATAACTATGCAGTCTTTGGGTTCGCACCATATACTCCTTTTTGGCGTGAGATGAGAAAGATTGCTACCATTGAGCTACTCTCCAACCGCAGGCTCGAGATGCTTAAAGACGTAAGGTCATCTGAGATTAATACAGGTATTAATGAACTTTACGTGCGATGGAAGGAAAACTCTAATGGGCCAGTGGTTGTTGAATTGAACAAATGGTTAGAGCATATGATGCTAAACATTGTTGTTATGATGGTGGCGGGAAAGCGCTATTTTGGTGTGGGAGGTGGTGGGGAGGAGGCCGAAAGGTGTCAAAAAGCCATAAGTGATTTCTTTCGTTTGATTGGTATTTTTGTGGTGTCAGATGCGATACCTTTTCTTTGGTGGTTGGATTTACAAGGGTATGAGAAGCAGATGAAGAAGACCGCAAAGGATCTTGATTTGGTGCTTGGAGGATGGCTAGATGAGCATCGGCAAAAGAAGAAATTAGATTTGGGACGAAATAAAGACGAGGTAAAAGATTTTATAGATGTGATGTTGTCGCTTGAAGACGAAGGGAAACTCTCCAACGTTGAGCATGATTCAGATACTAGCATCAAGTCTACGTGTTTAGTAAATTATACTTGTTTAGATGGAGTTCTTTCAACAAAAACCCATTATATTTTTACAGTACATGTTGATAATAAATAGTTTCTTTTTGATGCATCCTGCAGGCATTGATTCTAGGAGGGAGTGACACTACGGCTGGGACACTAACTTGGGCAATCTCGTTATTGTTAAACCATCCTGACGTCCTAAAGAAATTGCAACATGAACTAGACGAACATGTAGGAAAAGACAGACAAGTTGATGAATCTGATGTTAAGAACCTTGTGTTTCTTCAAGCTGTAATCAAAGAAACTTTACGTTTGTATCCAGCCGGCCCGCTTTTAGGACCAAGAGAGGCAATGGAAGATTGCACGGTTGCTGGTTACAATGTCAAAGCTGGGACTCGGTTAATTGTTAATGTTTGGAAGATTCAAAGGGACGAGAGGGTTTGGAGTGATCCATCTGAATTTAAACCCGAGAGGTTCATGGGTTTAGAACATCATGAACATGTCGACTTGAGAGGGCAACAATTTGTGTTGATGCCATTTGGTTCAGGTCGACGTTCTTGCCCCGGTGCCACATTTGGGCTCCAAGTGCTTCATCTAACATTGGCTCGTCTTGTCCATTCTTTCGAATTGGGTCCACCCGGAGGTCTCCAGGTGGATATGACTGAAAGCCCTGGTTTGACTATTCCAAAAAAGACGCCGTTAGAGGTCCTCTTGACTCCACGGCTTCCGTCCCAGGTTTATGGTTGATTGAAAATGTAATATGATCATCTAATGTTTTTCACTTTACGTTTAAGAATAATTGGTACAATGTGACATTATTGTAACTGAGTTTTGTAATGTGAAATCTCTTCGTTGAAAACTTATTCACATCTTTTTTTCATGATTTGAGCATCACCTTCTTTTTTTATTTTTAATGTTGAAATGACTCTGACATACTTTTTATTTAATACTGTATGTCAGTATGTGCCTCGGACATATTTTTTGTTTAATATGTACAATATATAGCCTTGGACACATTTTTAAATTTCCGTCTAGGAATCCTCCTACACCAAAACTATTTGTGACCTACGTTTATTTAGTGAAACGTTCGCTACTATACACATCGGGCACCGGCTAAACTTCCTTGGTCTCTGTCGTTGTTGTATATGGTTGCCGTTTTTCAGAAAGTTAAAATCTGTGACAATAATGGTTCTGAATACTATAACAATAGTATGTTGTATACAATGACATTTATCCAATTACATTGCATATTGATATACTTTAACCCTTTTGACTAAGGATGTTAACTACAAGTATATGTACGTGTATCTATATTACTACTTTAAATGTTACATTTTTGTACATTGAACTGCAAGCCATACATCTAAATGCGGATGTCCATATAACTTACAAGTTTATAAGCTAGTATAATATTAAACAGACAAAACATTAACGGCAATGGGACTTCTAACCCTGTGAACATCATTCATCCATGTCAATGATCCAAACTCGAAGCTACCATTGGTGCTCTTATAAGGTACAAAATCTATCCTGTAAGTCATTTTCTCCCCCGATTTTGTAAACCTCAAGACATCAGGATCAACCGAAGCTTTTACTCCTCTAACTGGTTCAATTTTCGCATAATAAAGAGTTGGACCTTCACCAATGTAGGTAACAGTCCTGTAAACCGATAAGTTTCCTGTCATATTAGAGACACCTATTGACGGATAGTTGAAGTTATAGGGGGGTGTGGGAGGATTCTGGCAGTAAAACGGTGTTTTGGTTAAATTCTTTAGTTGTGCGGGGCTTGCGTGATAGTTGCAAAGTAAGTTGAAGATATCGTTGGTGTTGAAATCATAGATGAGCCCAGGATCTGTTGCTGCTGCTGGATTTATATGTCCTGATCCATAATCGAAAGGAGTTGCATCTGTAGAGTCGTCATTTTTTATGAAGTTTTGGGTGTTGTCTGTGGTGTAAGCTGCAACAAGAGAGATTTCCTTTGTTTATATATGGTGTTTGAAGAGAATTAGGGTAATCATATAATCTGCATGTTGATCTATATTAATGCATCTAGACCATCAAATAAAACAACCTTAGATGGCAGAGTACTAAGTAAGAAAATTTGCTACTTTTTTATTATTACTATCTTCTGTCCATTGTAAATCTTATAAAGATAGAGATTTGAAGGTTATGGTAACATACCGTGTATGGACCCTACACGAAATTTGCCTCTAGATGCATCAGATGTGTCATCAAAAATCATATATCCGTCACTGTATAAAAAAGACTAGGTGTCTCACATACACTTATAGTTAGTAGATAAGTGAGTAGCCGGTAAAGGCATATAGAAAACAAATATTATGTTTTTCTTCTATAGTTTCAGTTAAACGAAGATGCCGACTCTTTTGTATCAATGGAGTATGATACTGCCGGACACCTTTGTGTCACTAAATATTTGTTATTTGAAGTTGGGGGTATGCCTTCGTCTCAACTCTGATCAAGGTAGACTTTCGTGACAACGGAAAAATAAATCAAAGTATATATGTGTTGGCGACACTAACAATTAGTGAATGGAAAAGTGAAAAGGGCATCATGTTAGCGGCTATTAATTTGTTTATATCAAAGGAATCCCGCTTTAGCTCTTGAAAAATCTCACAAGCTAAGTCACTGTATTATCCTCTCGATTCGCTATCAGTGGCAAAGTACATTGGTTACTAGCTATCTATTCACATGCATATGAGGAGTATGAAACTATAGGTTTGACCAACTTACTTCTCTAAGGGATAAGGTTAAACCTGTAGTCATTATTGCAGATTTTACAGCGGCGGGGCTCCAATCTGAATGAACTGATTTTAACATTGCTGCCACCGCAGCTACGTGTGGACACGACATAGAAGTGCCTGATATGATGTTATAGTTTAAGCTTTTGCCAGCTGTGTCTTTTGTCGCTATAGGTGACCATGCAGCCAAAATGTTAACTCCAGGTGCAGTTATATCTGGCTGCATTCAAAACTTATAACTGTCATTGATATATTTTAGGGTTCAAGTTCATTAAATCGGTAAAAGAATTAAGGAAAAGATACAAACTTTAATAATATCAGGAGTTATAATGTTAGGTCCCTTGGAGGAGAAATTCGCCATTGCTGGTGCTGGTTTAGTCCCGAGGTTTGTTACTGTTGGGATTATTCTAGCGGTCGAGTTTCTTGGATCATGAGGAAAAACATTTATGTTAGATCAGCAAAAAAAATAATAATAATAAAATAAAAAAAAAAATCTCTAAAATAGTTTGGTGTTTTGAGAAAACTGGCTTTGGAACCTACTTTTCAGTGCTCATGTAAGATCGAAGCTCTTGAGCTTCCGCATTCCTGATTGAAACACTTGGGATTACAAATTGAGATAAGATGTCTTTTGCAAGAGGATCAATGAGTATCATCCCAACACCACCTCCTTCTTTTATAGCAATGGCTTTCTCATTTCTGTCAGCAATCAATGACTCGCGCTTACACACCACAATTTTCCCCTTAATCAAGTTCGAATCCAAGGCGTTTCTCTTGCAAACGCTGGATAATCGAAGCCCAAACAGACACTGATTGTTAAAATTGAATCAAATAAAAGCGTAAATTTAGTTTAACTAATTTGTAATTAGATTTTTTTTATCATTGTGAGACTTTTTCAGAGTATATTTTTTTATTTTAATACCTTGCATTTCTAGAAAGAATTCCTGAAGCTGCAGCATCACCCCCGGATATCAAACTGAATTGTTTACCTTGACCTTGCATAGTGTTTACACCAAACCCCCTCAATTGCTTCATATTTCCAAGAAGTATATATGACGGAAACTCACGGTCGATTGTGCTAGCAGCGACACTCAGTATCCATGGGGCTACATTGCTCGTTGTGCGTGGGAAAAAGCTGTTCCCACCTGATGCACAAACAACAATACCTTTTTCAAAAGCATGAAATGTTCCAATAGACATCGCATCCTCAAAGTAAACTGGTTGGGGCGGAAGTGGGCCTAGAGACATAGAAATAATGTCGACACCATCATAAATAGCATCATCATATGCAGCAAGAATGTCGGCATCTTCACAGTCACTAAACCAACAAACTTTGTAGATGGAAAGTCTAGCACTTGGCACACCTCCTGTTGCATTGCCTGTTCCCAACCCATATAGACTGATGTTTGAGACCTTTGATCCAGCAACAGTAGATGATGTATGTGTTCCATGGCCTCTAGAGTCTCGTGCTGATCGGAAAAATGTAAGGTTGAAGCGCTCAAGAGGCCCATTTATTGCTTCGTATGCTTCATAGTAGTATCTAGATCCTATAATTTTCCTGGCAAAATACCAACTAAAATTAACAAAATTGGGAGATTGACTTCAAGCACAACTATAAGAAAATCCATCATTTAGCGACGCTATAATCAACAATAATGTGGTAACTTTTCCTTCTGGTGCGAACAACACCCTTGAGAGCTTAAGATGAAACACAGTATATGATCAATAGCATAACATTGCTTACCTATTGCACATTGATCTTGTAAAATTCTGTCCTGGCACACATTCTCCTTTGAACTTTGTTAGCACAGGCCCTAATCCATAGTCATTAAAGCTTTCTGACTCCGGCCAAACACCTAAGTTCATCATACCACTTTTATTAGAAAGGTATTGATGTTGTGTTTGAGTCGCTAAAAATTATGGTACAAAAATGGTCAAGTTGCAACAATCCGACATTTCACCTCTGATAGAAGGAAATGGGATTAGAGTTGACTTCCCACATTTCAGCTAGCAACAACTAACAAGCATTTCATACCATAATACTGTAACAAACTAGTACTGTATGTAATGAGTACCCGTGTCAAGGACACCAACAATTACATCTGATTTTATGTCCATAGGAAGATTGCTATATTGCGGGATAGAATCTATTCCAAGAAATTTCCATGAATGAGTTGTGTGCAATCGGTTCATCTTGCTCTCAAAAACAGAAACTACACCTTCATTTTCTGCGAGGAAATCATGTTGTAAACTGTTTAGATGACTTTTAACCATGATCCAACGAATTAAAATATATTATAGCTGAGATGAGTTTAGTTCGCTAGCTCCAACAAAAGCTTTCTAATTTATTCAAGACCTATAACAATTGCACATTATGTATCATTGCTGTATAGGGTCTATATGCTAGATATATTTGTTATCCAAGCATGTATAGATCCATATAGTAAGGATCAAATGAGAAATAAAAGTAAAATGAGAAGAATGAGAAGTGATTACAACCGCACATTTCAGATGCACCTACAAAATAAGATGCATCTCTCATGAAATTCTCTTTCCTCATTTGAAATATGTGGCTACAAACATTTCTCATTCTTCTTATTTTATTTTCTCTTCTTATTGGATCCATAGATCCATAAACTAAAAAGAAAAGCAGGTTACGAAGACAGATCATATCGGTTGGCAAGGAAAAAATTTTGTTTGCTGTCCTAGGAAAAATGTCACCAAAGCTTGGAATCGTTTCAAATAGTTTGAAATTTATTTATCCAATTATCCAGATGCATGAGAGTGTAAAATGTGTCTGCGACTTGTTGCCAAATCCTTGGCCATCTGGAACATTGTTGTTTATTAAAAACATTGTGTATGTTGTGAGAATAAAGGTTCAAAAAAGGGGTAAAACTTGGTAGAAAAATATGTTTATTCTAAAGTCTAGTATTCATGATACCATATATGTTGGTAATTATTTAAACCGACACAACAAGCGAGTCACTTGTAATAGATTTTCTTGTAGTAAAGAAACCTAAAAGTTTTGATCCTGATCGGGCGTAAGCATGGCCGAGAAGCCTCTAAAACTTTTAGTGTAATGATGGATCGTTGCTTCTTTTGCTCCATTGTAACTGCAAAAGAAGCGTGACGTCACAAACCTCAACTATTGTTTGTGGTTCCCATATAAATGAGACCCAATAAACAAAATAAATAAACAAAATAGAGAAACCGGATATCTTCAAATCGTGATAGTATGTATAAATGCTTGCCTTTTAAGAACCGATGTGAGTATCTCATGGTTAGCTGATACTACAGATTCTGAGCTCGGGTGCGAGTGATGTCCCATGTACACTATGTAATGCTATACATCAATAAACACAAGTTTATAACCACTAGTCCAACACTTTATTTAGTTAATCTAGCTTTTCTATCTCTTGTATCCTTAACAATTAACATCTGCCAAAAAGCTCTTAAGAAAGATGATATATACCTTTCTGTCAACGACTCCATGGCCAACTGCAAATGTAACGAGCAAAATAAGACCAAAAAGCCTTCTTGATTTCGTTCTTGACGAGAAGCTTTCATGCACCATGGTTGTCTTTTTTAGAAGGTCTAAAATTAACCTGCTTAGAATATCTAATTAGCAACTTTGATAAGTCTTTCAATTGTACACTTTTATAAGTGAACTCTTTAGGATGAAAATATATAAGTTGTTAGTTTAATTCAAGTTTATTAGAATTATTGAGTTTAAGGATAGCATCAATGAGCTGACTGGTAATGTCTTTTCTGTGACCTGTTTTTGTATTTGTTATGTAAAGTTATACCATGATTTGATTATTAATGATAATATGAATTAAATATATTTTTCTGATAGGATTAAAATTCTCATGCTCATGTTCTTCTCATATTAGCGCATTCTGTGAGAGGATTGACAACATCTAATGTTTGTGTCTCAAATTATCTCGTTGAACAAATAACATAAAAAAATAGTAGGGTCATCAGATATTTATAATACTGGTAATAGATAAAATATGTTATCTATCAATTTACTTTGTCTCACAACATGGTAACCGTGTTGGTTGGTTGATTAATTAATGGATTAGAGCCATTAACTTTTTTTTTTTTTTTTTTTTTTTTTTTTTTTTTTTTTTTCTTTTCTTCATTTGTGTTGTGTTTCGTGAGTAATATCATCTTTTATACCATACAAAAAGCAAAGTTGATGGATGTAATCGACTAACTAAATAAAAGTTTGCTGTTTAGATCTAACATCAAAATATTGATAAGAAACTGCAAAAAACTAGTTGAATTCTTCACATTTTAAAAGCCAAATGGCCACATTTAAAAATTTATTGATTTCACACTTTCTCAAGTGTGGTAATAATGGATGTGACAAATTTTGCTACACATATAAGTGTGGAGATATTATCCAAATGTCTATGGTTAAAAGTGTGGAAAAATTCTTTGAATGTCCACACCTAAAAGTATGGCAAAATTGCAAAAACGTTCAAAAATAAAAGTGTGGAGACATTTGCTACACTTATAAGTGTAGCTTTATTGTAATTGTACACACTTGTATATGTGGATTGTTTTTTAAATATCTGTCACACCTATATATGTAGCAAAATTATTATTCATATAAAAAAAAATTCATGGTTGACCATACCGTGATAAAATAAGTGTGAAGAATAACACTATTTTTTGTACTGAGACAATTAGTGTAGGTGGAAATTAATTTAGGAGATAAATTGACAAGAAAATGAAAGTTTAGCAATTATTAATAGTAGCACTCGAGATATTATCTTCTCTTTGACTAATTGCTATAAAATAGACCACTACCCTCTAATCCAAACAAAACAAACCATATCAATATTTCTTTGTGTACCACACAATGATTTATTTATTTTTTCCTTCTCTCTCTAATGAATTAACACAATGATCACTTTACCAAAATACAAATATAGTAAGATCAATCTCCTAGTTATAGTATGTTCAAAAAAAATCTCCTAGTTATAGTGTAATGATCCTTAACATACGTTAAGACCGCAGTTGTGTAGCCGAAGTTAGTCATGACATCATATTCGAGTCTCAACCATGCACGAATAAATGGATCCTACTATGTGTAGCCGAAGTTTGAACTTGCTCATGATTCGTTAGACAATATTCATAATACAAGAAATCGTATAGAACAATTAGTCATGACCTTTTAATTCCACATAATCCACATAATACATAAGGTCATACGGCATAGATATAAATAGCATGCATGTATCACAGTTTTTATAATAAAGACAAAAACTAACCTTAAGACCTTAGTTTGTTATTGACTTGTGAATCTTACAATCTTCGTTTAAGAGATGAACACTCGAACTTTGGCACTTGGTGTTAACACTTTCTTAGGTATATTCATCATTCCACTTTGACATTGTTTAATATATATTTGTTTCCTTCGCATAAAGTGTGGTTGGAAATTTCCACCACATATCTTACTAGAGTATATTCATCATTCCACTTTTATGTGTGATTCGTAAAATGTGTGATTGGTAAAAGTAGCAGTTAATAATGAGCTGTGAGCAGTAACCACAGCTTATCATTCACAGCTTCTTAAAAAAACATTGAAAAATGAACTTTTTTAAAAGATACCAAACCACACTACTTCTTTGCAAAACGAAAAATAAAAATCAAAAAGCTCATCGCTCCCTGCTCATCGCCTCAAAAACCTCCGCGACAAACATAGCCATTCTTTCACTTGTATAATGTGTATATACTTTTATACTTTGAACACAATGTGTAACACATGGAACGTATTAAATCCTCTAAGCCAATTTCTTTAGTTCATCTTTCTAACAAGATCATTATTTTTTTCAAAATCTCTTTCCTCATCCTCCTAACGTTAGATGAACCTACAGAGAATTAGCAGGTGATACCATTTATCTAGTAAGACAAGAAAACTCTTAGGGCACGTTTGGTACAGAGAATTTCAAAGAAATGAAATGAAGTAGAGAATATAAATCAGTAGAGAATTTTGTTCAATTCTAATGTTTGGCAACAACAGAGACTTGACCCGAGAAATGAAAAAAAAAATTAATCAAATAACATTTTATCATATGAGACTCACATGTATTTATTTGTTGATTTTTTTTAAAGAATTTATTTCTTCTAAATAACAATTTTAAAAAATATATATAATATTTTTTTTTAATTATTTTTTTAAAAATTTTATTAAAAAAAATATTTAAAAAAAATTATTATTTTTATTTTTTTTTAAATTTATTTTTTAGAAAATTAATTTAAAAAATTATTTAAAAAAAAATTATTTTTTCTAAATAACAATTCTATAAAAAAATATATTTTTATTTTTATAATTTTTTTAACAAAGTACACTCTTTAAAAAAATTATAATTTGAAGCGAAAAAAAAAAAAAAAAAAAAAAAAAAAAAAAAAAAAAAAAAAAAAAACTCGTTTCTCTGAATTCTCCACCAAAATGATGGAAATAGAAGTTAACCAAATTACACTATCATTTCTCTCTAACTCTCCATCAATTTCTCTTCAATTCTCAAATTTTTTATTTCTTTCTACCAAACAAGAGAATTCAATCCAATTCCATTTCTTCTCTTTCCTTTCCCTCAGCCAAACACACCCTTAAGAGAATCCACAATGGTTAGTATAATTTTACATGTCTTATAATATCATCAATTTATATTTCACTAAAATAAACTTGTTAAAGTTTTGTAAAGTAGATAGGCATTAAATGAGTAATTAGTCACGTACACTTGTAATGAAAAGGTTCATAATCTTGAACATATTTCATTCACGTCCTCATAACCACCCTCACTCTATTATGAACATCCAATTTATAATCCATTTCATCGTTTATAGAGCTTTTATGAATTTACTATTGTGGATGGTGTGAGATTGAAAAAACTTTATACTTTTCATTTTAACTAAAATCAATTAAAAAACATAACAATGTAATTAGCTCTAAATTCATACTAGAAAAGAAAAAATGCTTTACTACAATGCTTCCTAAATAGATGATAATTCAACTTGGAAAAAAAAAAAAAAAAAAAAAAAAAAAAGATTAAGGCTAAGGCTAATCAAAATAAGTATAAAACCATAGAGATGTCTAAAGCTCTCTAATTTGACTAAATATCTTTCTGATTAAAAATATATTTTGCCAAAATGTTGTGCATCAATGATTCAATTCAGTCAACTTTGTTATGCTAAGCTTATCGTAAACAAGTTATATTTTTGTTATTCAAAGTTCAAAAGTAAGTATATTTTATAAATGAACGAGTCGATCACAAACCTATCAGTTTGAACTTTAGATATGACTCACAATAAACCGAAATTCAACTTTACATGCAAGCTCGAACATTCCGAGGTCAAACTGTGGTTTCTAAACAACCCTCAAGATTTGTCATTATTGAACTCAGATTCAACTCATCTCAATTATACTCGTGATCCAGCTTAAATCATCCAATAAATATGTTAGGCCCGCTTATGACGATACACACATGTCCAGCATGTGCATCTTCACTTGATTGACATTATATGAATCCCTAATTAATGTTACCATGTCCAAACAAGATAGCATCGTGACGGCCATGCCGTCCAAGATCATCTAACATATATTTTGGTTAAACTAGAACGGTACCGCGCAATGCGGCGGCGGGTACCATATGACTATATTTTGCGATCGGTTATATGTTTAATTGTCTTCATGCTTTATAAGTAGAGATTTTCTGTTTTTCTGCATTTACTTTTTTGTTTTTTGTTTTCAGTTTTTTTTTTTTTGGGTAAAAGGTCAAACGACTCGGTAAATATATTACTCCAAAAAACATTTAAGTACAACGGATATGAGTGAATCTCATATCTCAGCCCGTTACATAGGCGAAAAGCTTACATAACAAGATACTTCCTATTTCTAAACAAGAAAGCAAAACAACTACCACATCATATTGAAAGACTCGGACACAAATATAAACTACTTCTTACGACCTTGGAGATTAAAGCCATAAATGGCATTAAGAGCATCCAATTCCCCTGGAAGATCATAGATTTGCTTCGAGTAATCATCATAGTCATCAAACTCATCTTCACGCTCATGCCCTACACCAAAAAGATTTGCTGATTCGTCGAACGTGTTAAGAACCTCCTCCTCCTCACTATCAGAAACCACAACATCACCCACCTTGGAAAATGGGTTAGCCCTCTTAGTGACAGAGGCAGGCGGAACAGGATGACCATCATCATCCACAAGAGTACCTTTCCCATCGATAAGAAGCTTTTCAAACTTACTTATTTTCTCAACTAAAGGAGTAGAACCAACTTCCTTAGTTCCCATTGAATCACTCACAAGCGGTTCTTGTGATGTAGCACCAGTCTTAACCGACTCATCCGCATTAACTTCCATTGAACATCCAGCATCCACATCCATGTTGGTGTCATAAGTAGGAATACCAAACGCATCTGTATCATCCATATTGAGAGCATCAAATTGGTTAGATGTAGAGATCGTTGTTCCACTAGGACTAGCCACATCAGAAGTCTTCTTCTTAGTGCCACCAACATTCTTAGGTTCAGGAGGAGTCTTTTTGGGTTGATACTGAAACTGCTTACCTACAACAGGTTTAGTAAACCCTCATTTACCCGGAATTGTAGAACTACCTTGTTTTCCTTTCTTCCTATTAGTAACAGTCTTGAAACTATCATATACAGGCTTAGTAGGCTGAACAGGAGGTATAACAACTTTAGGACAGTCGGTCAGAGTATGACCAAAAATCTTGCACTTGTCACAACGAGGTGGTTGCCACTCATATTCAACCCGTATCTTCTCAATAGTGGAACCCAAACCATCAAGTAATGGTATCTCAACAGTGAGGCTGTCCTGAAGCACCTCATCCGACTTCACTTCTATCATGCATCTAGCAAAACTACTACGGCCCCACGATTCCTTGCACATTTGGCTTGTAAAAGCATCTAACCTTTTGGGCGTACCAATCAGTGTGGCAAGAAGACTGAGGCCATCATCAGAAAACATTGCAAGAGGGACATCATGGAATTTAACCCACACCGGGATGTTAGTCAAATCCTCTTTAAGAAGATTAGTGTTCAAGGTCCATGGTTTAAGAATAATGGGGACATTTCTGATCAACCAAGGACCGTTTTCAAGCACACCATCAACACCTTGCTTCGAATTGAACTTAAAGAAGAAGAATCCCTTTGCATTCATCATTACCTTTTGCACACCAAACTTAGCCCATGCATTGCGTACATAGTAATCAACAACAGGAAAAGCAAGGCGTTGGCCAAGGAAGTAACCGTAGAGAGTATTCTCAAACCTCGTGTTAACCTCTTCCACTACTTTCAATGGAACTGAAAGATCAACATCATCCTTCTTTTTGCAACATTCCAGTCTCCGAAAATTAGACACGTGTTTCTGAGGTGCATTAGAAGTAGCACCCGCGTAAGAAACCGACTTCACTCCAGTACCACTAGTAGTATCATCCTTAGAAGCAATAGGACCAGAAGCTTTCGAAATAGATGTTTGCCCAAAACCACTCGAATTGTCAGAAGTGGAAACCTTATTAGCAACAATCTCACGCTGAATATCATTCATGGCTTCATCAAACTTCTTATGCGCATTCGATAGCAATTGCTTCACAGTGTCAGCACTTGTAACCGGCTCCAAGTCGTCACCATGTGATGTATCTTGCGTAAGTGGAATCGGCTCCACTTGCTGAGTACCATTCATAGAACAATCAGGTGTATCCACATTCACAGCTTGATGGGAATCACCATGTACAAAATCTCGAGTATCCATGTTCACATTAGCAACGCCATCAGTCACATTCACATCAGCCTCCACGCTAGGGTTTACCAAAACCCTGGCATCTTTACCACTGGACTCCGATTCGAAATTCATACCACTGGACTCATTCTCTTTTTTCTTTTTCTTCTTTTCACCTCCTCCACCCGGATCCAAGAAACCCTTCATCATAACCGAAACACAAACGAATACAAACCAGAAGAAACTATGAACGTCTTGTCTTCTACTAACGCAAAACCCTAAACGATTAGGGATTTAAAATATAAGCATGTTAATCAGTCCCATGATGCAATCAAGAATTGAGTACTGGATAGATAAAATATAATAAGAATTAAGTACTGGATCGTGAATTTGGCGCATGCAAAAAACAACCCTACAATCGATTAAACAATTATAGCATATAACCGACCCACGATGGTAGTGGATACGATTAAAAACAATAAAGGTTTGAAAAACGGTAGAGGATGTTAGGGTTTCGTTTGTCGCCCTGTTTTCAGTTTTCAGTTTTTCAGGTTTTTAAGTTTTCAGTTTTTCAGTTTTTTTGTTTTTCTAGTTTTCAGTTTTTAGTTTTTCAATTTTTCAGTTTTCAGTTTCCCAGTTTCTAGTTTCCAGTTTTCAGTTTTCCAGTTTTCAGATTTTCAGGTTTTCTGTTTTTAAGTTTTCTGTTTTCGGTTTTCTGTTTTCTGTTTTCAGTTTTCAGCTTTTCTATTTTTTAGTTTTTAAGTTTTTCAGGTTTTCAGGATTTCAAGTTTTCAATTTTTCAGTTTTTCAGTTTTCGGTTTTTCAGTTTTTAATTTTTTTGTTTCTCTAGTTTTCAGTTTTTAGTTTTTCAGTTTTTCAGTTTTCCAGTTTTTAATTTTTCAGTTTACAGTTTTTCATTTTTCAGTTTTTAGTTTTCCAGTTTTTAGTTTTCCAGTTCTAGTTTCCAGTTTTCAGTTTTCCAGTTTTTCTGTTTTTCAGTTTTCTGTTTTCACCAATTAATGTTTGTAATCATTCTTTAATTAATATTTGAAATCTTTCTATAATAAGAAATAAAAAGTCTGAATTTTTAAGCTTTTCTAATTATATATATCCTAAATGCATTGTAATATAGTATAGATTATTCCGGCCATCATCATCTGAAGTGTAAAGACAATATTTTTTAAAACGTTTAGCAGATATATGCGGACACAAAACTTTAACTCACCATGTGCATAATTTTTTTACATGTATAAATGAAATAAAAATAAACTAATATTTGTGATTTCATTAAAAATAGTAAACAAACTAGAAAACATATATTTCTTTTGACATATTAAAAGACTAACTAATTAAACAAGACATGTAATTATGCGACACAATGTTTCGGATCTGGTTCATTTGGGAAGAATTAGGATTTTCAACGAAAATTTAAAGTAAGCGTGATGAGTGTCTAAATACTCATCATTTCTGTCACATTTAAGCTACAAAACATCTGAAAACATACAGATATACTTTAAAATACATGAAATATCATGAAATTGTGTTTTTAAGTGTTACTAGTGCAAAAGGGATGAAAACTGATGAAAAACAACAAAGTTTACATAAATTACAGTTTCAGTCCCTGAACTTTGACAAATTGGCAAATCTAGTCCCTGGTAAATCAAAACTTGTTTAAATGTCATAAAAGGTCCTAGGGATTCATAAGTTGTAAGGAAAAATCTTTTGAAGTTAAAAATCACAAAATTACAACTATGGTCCCTCAACTTTGGAAAAGTGTCAAAATTAGTCCCTAAGGTTTAAAAATAATAAAATATTCAAAATAAACCTTATACTATTCTAAAATGACATAACTGGTCCTTTGTGTTAACATTTAATATTTACAGGTTTAATCCTTCAAGTTTGAGGAAATTACAGTTTGGTCCCTGGAATTTGTGGAATTGACAGAAAAGGTCCCTAGGTGTTATAAATGGAAAAATTACATCTTAGGTCCATGGGGTTTTCAAGTGTGACAGTATTGGTCCTTATTACTACTTTGGAAATATTACACAACAGGTCCCTACACTTTGCTCAAATTACAAAAATGGTCCTTGTGTAAAAATAATACCAAACGGACCCTTTGTTTTTATTATAACCCAACACCAAATCCAAACCAAACAAACAACCAGCCCACTCCTAGGCCCAGTCTACCCTTAGCCCAAACACACCCCCGTTTATTAAAACCCACGGTCAAACAAAGTCAAAAACCACCACCCCGCTTATTACTGTTCATCATCCTCACATACACCCCCAAACCTGAAACCAGGGTGGTTTCACCACCTGTCCACCTCCACCTCACAACCTTTTCAGCTCACCCCCTACCTCCTGACACCAACCCACATCACCATTTAATGCAACCCACACTACTTTTCCCTCCAAAACCTTATCCCTCCCCGGTTTTCTTCCAAGCTACCCCAACTTGTCCTAAAAATCCTCTAAATATATCCCAAACTTGGTCCTTACACTTCCACAAACAACCAAAGTTCTTTAATTGCATTGTAACAGCCTCTAGCCACGTGTAAAGAAAATGGCGCCAAAATCGTTTAAATGGCTAAGATGACTTTGACTAGATCAATGGCTTAGAATGGACATGGGAAAGTGCAAGTAACATGGGAATATGCTTTTGGGTCATCTATATCATGGAAAGAAGCAGAAGAGGAAGACTTATCATAGAAATTCAAGTTCATGATCACTTTACTGCTTATTTTTCTTAATTGTCTTTTAATTGCTTTCAAGGCTTAATTACTCTTTGACAAATTGTAACTAAACCTTATTTACTGTCTGTAGTTTCATTAATCTTTAAATTACTTGTCTTTTATATTATTGTCATTTACTTAAATTGTCAATTTCAATACTTGTTTGTTATAGCTAAATAGAGGACTTCAATAGCCCACATAAGCTCCTAACATAGCTTATCAAGCTATTAGAAACCTTAAAAAAAGTTATAATACATAAAAAGAAAAAAATTACAAAAAGAAACAAAGAAAATAGAAAAAAAATCAAAAATAAAGTTTCATTGTGAAAGTAAGCTTGGAGCAGGGTTAATACTGGATTGCCCTGGGTTTAAAGGCTTGTGGAAACCCATAAGATTGGTACTTTGTCCTTGGTTTCTTGGATTTTGGCAGGATTTCAAGTTTGTAAGAAATTTCTCTTAAATTTGCATCTTACTGTTTCCTAGTTTATATTGTTTGATTTTTGTTGTTTCTTGCTTGTTTAGTATTATTTAGTGTTATTGTACCTTAAAATCAGTAGGTTGTTCTTTAAAATTGTTAGTTGTTAAGTTTTCATAAATTCAGTCAATTAGTATAATCTTTGAATTTTGTGTTCCTTTGTTGTTATTGTTGTTTATTACTGATCATTAGATCATAAATGATGATGATGTAAGGTCTATATACAGGTTTGTGGACTAGATCATTGTTTTGGTTTGGAAATCAACAAATCAAGTCATTAAAGGACTGTTTGGATCAGTAATGTACTACCTGTTTTAGTTGTTGTTTTGTTGTGGTTTTAGTGTAGACACACTACATTAGTTGTATTTAGGTCTAATAAACCTTCAAAATCAGGTTTCAAGTGGTAAAAGTCAAAAATCAATACTTGGTTCCTTAAGTGTGCACTGTTACACAGTTAGGACACCAAAACCATTTTATTAGTTTCATAATTAGTTCTTGTAGCTTAAATTAGTCTTATAATAAGTTAATATATCACATTAAACCATCTAGGATCAATCAAAGCTCAAAAAAGTCAAAAGTTCAAGTTTTAGAAAAAAGTCAAATTGCATGTTTCCTAAAATAGACAGTTATGGCATGAATTATTTTGATTTTTGTGAGTGGATTTAGCCCTTGAAATTTGTTGAGGTTACTAAGTCCCAGCTAGACTACACAGACTCAAGCTTGTTTTATTTTTATAAATTTTATTTTAGCTTGTGCAATAGCTGTTTTGAACCTGCAGGGGAAGAAGCTCCCCTGTGCATCAGCTACTCAGTCTCACCACCACCCTTTGGTGGTTCATTGTGACTGACTCAGTGGGCCCCACAGTCCATATTTTGGCCCTTTGAACCCCCCTCCTACCAGGGTTCAATAATTGAACCTTTGTTTGACCCTTAGACCACTGGACCCCACCTTTATTTGGACCCAAAGGTTGTCCCAATTCTGACCCAGAACCAAATAAGCCAACAGCTTATTGTGGCTTTTCAGCTTATCCAGTGAGCTTTTATTATCAAATCTTGTTCAATAAAGTTCATCTCACTCATAGGAACCAGAATTTACTAAGGTGGACCCCACATTAGCTCATTTGAGCTTATTTGCTTATAAGTCAAACTTTGGTCAACTGTTTTGGTAATAAGCACTCTTAGTGCTTATTTTTGATTTCTAAATTATTTGTTTTTGTAAAAGTTTATTATTTTAAGTACTTAAGTAGTTTTGTAAAAGAAAAACCAGAAAAAACCAAATTTAATTATAGTGATAGCTTCTATTTAATAGAAACTATCTATTTATTTTTCTTTTTAGCTTATTTATAAGCACTTCTGCTATTTTATATTTTTATTAAATATCTTATATATTAAAGTATTTTTAATAATTTTCTTAGATTTTTATTTTGTCATCTAGTGGTTTTTAGATTTAATTTTAGTTTAAATAATAATTAATTAATAAGTAAGTTATAAATAGCATAATTAGTTTTTATATAGTAACATCTAGTTTTTATATTTTTTATAGCTTTTATAGGTCATAAAATAGTTTTATAAATTTTCTCATAATTTTCTAAGGTAATTTAGTATTATTAGTAATTAAAAATAGTTTAAATTAGTATAATTAATATAAATAGTTTTTAATTAATAAAAAGCTTATAAAAAGACAAAAACAATTATTTTTATTTTTTATACTTTCTTCAAGTTCTAATTTAAGTTTATAAATTATTTTTGCAAATTTTTAGTTTAAGTTGTAGTATTTATCAATTTTAGTTTGATTTAAATTAGTTTTTAATTAAAAAGTTAAAAAGTTATTAATTAAATAATTAATAATAAATAGTATAATAATATAAAAAAATAGTTTTCTTTTTAAATTAATTTTCTTTTTAGTTTAATTTTATAGAATTTTCATTTTTAACCCTTATAGTTTATTTTTTTAAAACTCACATTTTTCTCTGTACGCAGTAGCGTACGTTTTTAATTTCTTTTACGTTTTTACGTTTCCTTATTTCAAGGTTTTGTTTATATAGCCTATTTGGGCTATTTTATTTTATCTTAGGGTAATCACAATCACATACCCTTTCCTGTTCAACAATTCCCGATCACAGATCCGTTCTATTCAGGATATCGCATTTCCAAGGGACATAACGACCCGGGGACACTAAACTCCTTGGATATACATTGTATTTGCCTCTCTCTAGTTTGACTTGTAGAGTTGACCATTCACAAGTGGTCAATAATATAAGTTGACTGTTTGAAGTAAGTCAATTTTTGGCGCCGCTGCCGGGGAGTGCGCTGCGTTGAACGATTCTGAAGTATCAGATTTGTTGAATACCTATCCATAGTATATATATCTTATATAATATCGTATTTTCATCTTCCATAAACATATAAAACACCAAAAATATTTTCTTTCTATATATATATAACATAAAATAAAAACCTAAAAACACTCTTCTCACCCTTATCTGAGTTTCCTTTTCTTCAAGGATCCTTAGACGCGTCTTAGTGCATGCGCACTCGTTCTTCAAGGTCATCAAGTCCTCTTCGTGAGCTTGTAGCCATACCTCGAAGAAATCGTAGACGTTCTGCTCCCTCAGTCGTACCCGAGATACGTACTGATCCTAAACTCCCTGTCATAATGACAGAAGACCGACCGATGAATGAGCTTCTCCAAGCACCCACCGAGGGTTACGGAGATGCTATTGTTGTTCCAGCCATCGTGGCTGAGAATTTTGAGCTCAAAACTGGGTTGATTAATCTGGCAACCCAGAAGCAATTCTATGGTTTTGATAGGGACAATCCTCATGATCACATTAGATGGTTTAACCAAATCATTGGTACCATCAAATGTAAAAATGTCCCTGAGGAATCAATCAAACTTCTTCTCTTCCCATTTTCCATCGAAGGCAATGCCAGGATTTGGCTTGATAAACAGCCTCCTAAATCGATTGAAACATGGGGAGATTTGGTTCATAAATTCATTAATGAATTTTTTCCTCCTTCCAAAACCACATATCTTAAGAACGAGATCATGAAGTTCTCTCAAAGGTTTGATGAACCATTCGGAGAGGCATGGGATCGTTTCAAAGAATTGCTTCGCAGATGTCCACATCACGGTTTCACCGAATTAATGCAAATGGACACTTTCTACAATGGGTTAACCCCATCTGATCAAAATTCTCTAAACGCCTCAGCTGGAGGTAATTTTCTGAGCAAATCCACAAAGGAAGCCATTGCTCTCATTGAAAACATGTCTAAGGTCCGTACTACGAGAGATAGAACTTATAATTATCATGCTAGTGCTGGTCCTTCTACATCATCTCCCGTGACTTCTAGCACTGATTCTCAGATTGCTGAACTCACGAAGGCTATTCAAGCTTTGGTTTCCAAGAAAGAGTCCGCTCCGCAAACTTCTCACACTGCTGAAGTTAAAAAGGTAGAAGTTTGTGTTACTTGTGGAGGTCCTCATCCATACTACAATTGTACCCACACCGCTGGCAATGCAATTGAAGTCAATGCTATAGCAGGCAGTTCCAATCAAGGAGGAATTCCATTCCGTCCTCAAGTGGATACAAACTACCGTGCTAATAACCAGGGAGGACAGCCTGGATTATACCAACCAAACAATGCTAGTAGGTTCATTCCTAACCAGCAACGAGGGCAAAACACACAGAATCAATATAATGCCCCGAGCAATCAAATGGTTCCTTTTCAATACCCACCCCACAAGGGTACTTCTAATCCTGGGTATTCAGCTCCTGCTCATCAAATGGTTCCTTATCAAGAATCTCCCTCCAATGAGCTCGCTAACCACATCAAGGTTAATGATGCTAACATGAGGGCAATGCAAAACCAAATCTCCAATTTGAAGAATGAATTTAATTCTTCAATTGCTAAGAACAACAATGAGCTGAGAAACGATATTAAGGACATGTTTGCTGGTTTAGTAAAACAACTAAATCCACCATCTACCTCGGGAACTCTTCCAGGTAACACTGTTCCAAATCCAAAGGGTGAACTTAAAGCTATTACCACTCATAGTGGTAAAGCTAATGATGGACCATCGATTTCTATTCCTTCTCCGGTGAAGGAAAGAGAACGAGAAACCAAGGTGACTAAGGACCCGGTACTTCCTTCTAAAAAAGGAAGTGCTCATTACGTCCAAACCACGGTTGTCCCAAAATCTACACCCCCTATCACTCCTACATCGTCAAGAATAGATCCTACTCTTTCACGATTCACGGTTAAAAGTTTGTCAAACAATCTTTATGACCAAAGGGCAGCTATGACTTATTCTCATATGCTTAATTCTTCCCGTAGGAGTGTATTAGACGACAGTGATGATGAGGAGGATGATTCCAATGTCATCAAAGCTATCACCACTCGTAGTGGTGCTGCTTATGATGGACCCTCAGTGCCTATCCCTCCTCCATTATATGATGTGGAAAAAGAGGCGGAGGATACAACAGACAAAGTGCAAATTCCAAGTTCACAAAGTACAGCACAAGTCTCTCCTCCGGTCCTCCCTAAAAAGAAATCCAAACCAGGAATTATCTTTGAATCTGTAGAGACTCCTGAGGATACCATCCCTAAATCCAAACCTTCTCTTCCGTACCCATCACGTATGAATGAGGATAGGACCCGTGAAAAGAATAGTCAACAAATAGATAAATTCTTTCAAATCTTTAAAGAATTACACTTTGACATTAGTTTCGCGGATTCTCTCATTCTAATGCCTAAGTTTGCAGCGACTATCAAACAACTGCTAAACAACAAGGAAAAGCTGTTTGAGATGGCAAAAACTCCAGTAAGCGAAAACTGCTCGGCAGTTATCTTAAAAAAGCTTCCGGTAAAGCTTGGAGATCCTGGGAAATTCCTAATACCTTGTGTATTCCCAGGAATGATTGAATGCTATGCCTTGGCCGATCTCGGTGCTAGCATCAATCTAATGCCTTATTCAGTGTGGAAGAAACTTTCTCTTCCTGAACTCTCCCCTACCTGCATGACTCTCGAGCTTGCAGATCGTACCATATCTATGCCCCTCGGCATCGCTGAGGACGTATTTGTGAAAGTAGGGAGGTTCCATTTTCCTGCAGATTTTGTGGTCGTTGACTTTGATGCCGATCAAAAAGTTCCTCTCATTCTTGGAAGAGGATTCCTTAGAACCGGCCATGCTCTTATTGATGTTTTAGAGCATGAGATCACCTTACGTGTTGGTAAGGAAGCTGTTACCTTTGATCAAGATCAAAATTCTAGGTACTCCTCAAACTTTAACTCTGAATCGGCTAACAGAATCGATGTCATTGATTTTTCTTCAAAGGAGTATTCTCAAGAAAATCTTGATTATTTTCAGAATTCTGTGAGTGGTAATACCACTCCATCTTCTACTACTATCTTAGCCGAATCTTCAACTTCTCTCACTCTGGATGAGGAAAGTAGTCCCATTTGGGATGAAGATGAGACTGAGAGTGATCAGGAGGGAGATATTCTTCTCCTTGAAGAATTGTTAAATGATCCAATTCCCCCTCCTCCACTAGACCCTTCAACTTCTCTCACTCGGGTTGAGGAAAATCATCCCATTTGGGATGATGATGATACTGAGAGTGATGAGGAGGGAGATATTCTTCTCCTTGAGGAATTCATGCATAATGATCCAATTTCCCCTCCTCCACTAGAAGAACTTCATAATGAGAGTACTGATTCTATTCTGGATGAAATCGATGTTTATCTCGATTTAGACACATTTATGCCAGATATTGATGATGCCGAGAGTGATCAGGAGGAAGATGTCAGTCTTCTTCTTGAACAACTTTTATACCCAGAAAATTATCCCACCCTCCCACCCAAACCACTTCATAAAGAGGAATTCAAATCAGTTGAAGAAACTGATAAAATTCCTGAGATCAAGCCCAAGACCTTGCCTCCTTCAATTAAATTTCAAATTCTTGAGGAGGAAGTTCTTGTGATTACTGCTGTTCTGATCTCCCTTCTACCCTTCACTTATCCGGTGATTTCTCCTTCCCTTCACTCATTCGAGAGTGAGGATGTTACCTTTGACCCTGGGATTTTCCATATAACATTGGTTTAAATACCAGATATATCTCTCTTGGTGTGGAACTTTCATACACTTCAGTGTTTATACAAACATTTTGAAATGAAAGTCCGATGGAGATGGTTTCTTCCACTTACTTCCCCAAGGATTTTTAAATTGTTTTTTCTCCCGGTCTGTTCAGGAGCTCTTTATTACAGTTAACCGTTCACAAGCGGTTAGCTTGCGTGGTAAACCTGACAGTTCGGAAGGAAAGAATCTAATTAGGGGTCGAGTCCGGCTAGTGACTCGGAAATCAAAAACATTAGCAAAAACATGGGCTTGTCACCCGTGTGTAACACCCAAGTGTGGGGGAGATGCCCCACATGTTGTATATATGTAAAAAAAAAAAAAAAAAAAAAAAAAAAAAAAAAAAAATGTACATATAGTGATAGCTTCTATTTAAGAAGTTTTATCTAAAAAATATTTGTATGTATATACACTTTAAATAAAGGCTAAGAGTATTTTTCCTTTTACGTTCTAAGTTCGGTTTAACACCCGCTACTTTGAATATTGAGGGCAATATTCAGTTCTAAGTGTGGGGGGGATTCTCACGAATTCAAACACATGTTCCATCAGGAACCCCAATTTAGCCAAAAATTTTAAAAATTTTTTCTCACTTAGAACGCAATAAATGGTATCAATCCTCCATGTCTAACCCACAACAGGATTGGCTAATCCAGGAGCAAACGGCTCTTGGTAAAGATAACTCAAACCCGTTTATGGCTTGCAATTTGCCCAAAATTGTATGGTTCCTCAACTCCCCATTATCCTCAAAAGCTAATGAGTTGGCTAGCCCGCAAGATTATGGCTTGTGGTAAAGGCTGTGAAAAACCATAATTGGTAATCAGCTCACCAAGATGTTGACTATTCCATCAAGAGTTGGCTAGTCCAGAAGCAAACGGCTTTTGGTAAAGACAAATCAAATCCGTTGACAGCTGGTGGTTTGCTCAAAATCACACGGTTATCAGGTGTGCCACAGTTCTTACACCTGGCTATTCCAGAAGTGATGGCTTTTGGTAAAGAATCTTTCAAATCCATTAAAACTTCATAAAATATTGCTAGGGACTAGCAATAGTTTAGTGTGGGGGATTGATGAGTGTCTAAATACTCATCATTTCTGTCACATTTAAGCTACAAAACATCTGAAAACATACAGATATACTTTAAAATACATGAAATATCATGAAATTGTGTTTTTAAGTGTTACTAGTGCAAAAGGGATGAAAACTGATGAAAAACAACAAAGTTTACATAAATTACAGTTTCAGTCCCTGAACTTTGACAAATTGGCAAATCTAGTCCCTGGTAAATCAAAACTTGTTTAAATGTCATAAAAGGTCCTAGGGATTCATAAGTTGTAAGGAAAAATCTTTTGAAGTTAAAAATCACAAAATTACAACTATGGTCCCTCAACTTTGGAAAAGTGTCAAAATTAGTCCCTAAGGTTTAAAAATAATAAAATATTCAAAATAAACCTTATACTATTCTAAAATGACATAACTGGTCCTTTGTGTTAACATTTAATATTTACAGGTTTAATCCTTCAAGTTTGAGGAAATTACAGTTTGGTCCCTGGAATTTGTGGAATTGACAGAAAAGGTCCCTAGGTGTTATAAATGGAAAAATTACATCTTAGGTCCATGGGGTTTTCAAGTGTGACAGTATTGGTCCTTATTACTACTTTGGAAATATTACACAACAGGTCCCTACACTTTGCTCAAATTACAAAAATGGTCCTTGTGTAAAAATAATACCAAACGGACCCTTTGTTTTTATTATAACCCAACACCAAATCCAAACCAAACAAACAACCAGCCCACTCCTAGGCCCAGTCTACCCTTAGCCCAAACACACCCCCGTTTATTAAAACCCACGGTCAAACAAAGTCAAAAACCACCACCCCGCTTATTACTGTTCATCATCCTCACATACACCCCCAAACCTGAAACCAGGGTGGTTTCACCACCTGTCCACCTCCACCTCACAACCTTTTCAGCTCACCCCCTACCTCCTGACACCAACCCACATCACCATTTAATGCAACCCACACTACTTTTCCCTCCAAAACCTTATCCCTCCCCGGTTTTCTTCCAAGCTACCCCAACTTGTCCTAAAAATCCTCTAAATATATCCCAAACTTGGTCCTTACACTTCCACAAACAACCAAAGTTCTTTAATTGCATTGTAACAGCCTCTAGCCACGTGTAAAGAAAATGGCGCCAAAATCGTTTAAATGGCTAAGATGACTTTGACTAGATCAATGGCTTAGAATGGACATGGGAAAGTGCAAGTAACATGGGAATATGCTTTTGGGTCATCTATATCATGGAAAGAAGCAGAAGAGGAAGACTTATCATAGAAATTCAAGTTCATGATCACTTTACTGCTTATTTTTCTTAATTGTCTTTTAATTGCTTTCAAGGCTTAATTACTCTTTGACAAATTGTAACTAAACCTTATTTACTGTCTGTAGTTTCATTAATCTTTAAATTACTTGTCTTTTATATTATTGTCATTTACTTAAATTGTCAATTTCAATACTTGTTTGTTATAGCTAAATAGAGGACTTCAATAGCCCACATAAGCTCCTAACATAGCTTATCAAGCTATTAGAAACCTTAAAAAAAGTTATAATACATAAAAAGAAAAAAATTACAAAAAGAAACAAAGAAAATAGAAAAAAAATCAAAAATAAAGTTTCATTGTGAAAGTAAGCTTGGAGCAGGGTTAATACTGGATTGCCCTGGGTTTAAAGGCTTGTGGAAACCCATAAGATTGGTACTTTGTCCTTGGTTTCTTGGATTTTGGCAGGATTTCAAGTTTGTAAGAAATTTCTCTTAAATTTGCATCTTACTGTTTCCTAGTTTATATTGTTTGATTTTTGTTGTTTCTTGCTTGTTTAGTATTATTTAGTGTTATTGTACCTTAAAATCAGTAGGTTGTTCTTTAAAATTGTTAGTTGTTAAGTTTTCATAAATTCAGTCAATTAGTATAATCTTTGAATTTTGTGTTCCTTTGTTGTTATTGTTGTTTATTACTGATCATTAGATCATAAATGATGATGATGTAAGGTCTATATACAGGTTTGTGGACTAGATCATTGTTTTGGTTTGGAAATCAACAAATCAAGTCATTAAAGGACTGTTTGGATCAGTAATGTACTACCTGTTTTAGTTGTTGTTTTGTTGTGGTTTTAGTGTAGACACACTACATTAGTTGTATTTAGGTCTAATAAACCTTCAAAATCAGGTTTCAAGTGGTAAAAGTCAAAAATCAATACTTGGTTCCTTAAGTGTGCACTGTTACACAGTTAGGACACCAAAACCATTTTATTAGTTTCATAATTAGTTCTTGTAGCTTAAATTAGTCTTATAATAAGTTAATATATCACATTAAACCATCTAGGATCAATCAAAGCTCAGAAAAGTCAAAAGTTCAAGTTTTAGAAAAAAGTCAAATTGCATGTTTCCTAAAATAGACAGTTATGGCATGAATTATTTTGATTTTTGTGAGTGGATTTAGCCCTTGAAATTTGTTGAGGTTACTAAGTCCCAGCTAGACTACACAGACTCAAGCTTGTTTTATTTTTATAAATTTTATTTTAGCTTGTGCAATAGCTGTTTTGAACCTGCAGGGGAAGAAGCTCCCCTGTGCATCAGCTACTCAGTCTCACCACCACCCTTTGGTGGTTCATTGTGACTGACTCAGTGGGCCCCACAGTCCATATTTTGGCCCTTTGAACCCCCCTCCTACCAGGGTTCAATAATTGAACCTTTGTTTGACCCTTAGACCACTGGACCCCACCTTTATTTGGACCCAAAGGTTGTCCCAATTCTGACCCAGAACCAAATAAGCCAACAGCTTATTGTGGCTTTTCAGCTTATCCAGTGAGCTTTTATTATCAAATCTTGTTCAATAAAGTTCATCTCACTCATAGGAACCAGAATTTACTAAGGTGGACCCCACATTAGCTCATTTGAGCTTATTTGCTTATAAGTCAAACTTTGGTCAACTGTTTTGGTAATAAGCACTCTTAGTGCTTATTTTTGATTTCTAAATTATTTGTTTTTGTAAAAGTTTATTATTTTAAGTACTTAAGTAGTTTTGTAAAAGAAAAACCAGAAAAAACCAAATTTAATTATAGTGATAGCTTCTATTTAATAGAAACTATCTATTTATTTTTCTTTTTAGCTTATTTATAAGCACTTCTGCTATTTTATATTTTTATTAAATATCTTATATATTAAAGTATTTTTAATAATTTTCTTAGATTTTTATTTTGTCATCTAGTGGTTTTTAGATTTAATTTTAGTTTAAATAATAATTAATTAATAAGTAAGTTATAAATAGCATAATTAGTTTTTATATAGTAACATCTAGTTTTTATATTTTTTATAGCTTTTATAGGTCATAAAATAGTTTTATAAATTTTCTCATAATTTTCTAAGGTAATTTAGTATTATTAGTAATTAAAAATAGTTTAAATTAGTATAATTAATATAAATAGTTTTTAATTAATAAAAAGCTTATAAAAAGACAAAAACAATTATTTTTATTTTTTATACTTTCTTCAAGTTCTAATTTAAGTTTATAAATTATTTTTGCAAATTTTTAGTTTAAGTTGTAGTATTTATCAATTTTAGTTTGATTTAAATTAGTTTTTAATTAAAAAGTTAAAAAGTTATTAATTAAATAATTAATAATAAATAGTATAATAATATAAAAAAATAGTTTTCTTTTTAAATTAATTTTCTTTTTAGTTTAATTTTATAGAATTTTCATTTTTAACCCTTATAGTTTATTTTTTTAAAACTCACATTTTTCTCTGTACGCAGTAGCGTACGTTTTTAATTTCTTTTACGTTTTTACGTTTCCTTATTTCAAGGTTTTGTTTATATAGCCTATTTGGGCTATTTTATTTTATCTTAGGGTAATCACAATCACATACCCTTTCCTGTTCAACAATTCCCGATCACAGATCCGTTCTATTCAGGATATCGCATTTCCAAGGGACATAACGACCCGGGGACACTAAACTCCTTGGATATACATTGTATTTGCCTCTCTCTAGTTTGACTTGTAGAGTTGACCATTCACAAGTGGTCAATAATATAAGTTGACTGTTTGAAGTAAGTCAAAGCGGCAAACATCAATCCGGTGTCCGTGAACCTCCAGGAACCGCCTTAGGTCTGCCACTAGTTTGATATTAAGACTAAGTTTTTATTGCATACTAAGGGACATATTCCCATTATCCATCAATTTTGATCTAATAATGGAGATTAACCAAATATTTAATATGGAAACCTAAGTCTATGTTATTTTTTTTTTTATTTATTTATTTATTTTTTTTTTTTCTCGTTGTCTTTTTGTCTTTCTTATTTATTATTTTTTTGATTCATGTTTTTTTAATTCGCGTTTCCTTTTTTACGTTTTTTTCTTTTTCATATGTTTTCATACATATTCGTTCGCCTTCAAACGTTTACGTCCGTTTTCATATATATTCGTCCATTTTCTTACTTTTTCGTCCATTTTTATACGTTTTCATCCGTTTTTATACGTTTCGTCCGTTTTCATACGTTTTTTTCCATTTTTATACGTTTTCGTCCGTTTTTATACGTTGTGTTTTTGTCTGTTTTCATACGTTTTCGTCCGTTTTTATATGTTTTCGTCCGCTTTTATACATTTCAGTCCATTTTTATACATTTCCATCCGTTTTCATACGTTTTTATCTGTTTTCGTCCGTTTTCATACGTTTTCGTCCGTTTTCTTATGTTTTCATCCGTTTTCATACGTTTTTGCCCGTTTTTATACATTTTTGTCCGTTTTCAGACGTTTTCGTCCATTTTCCTACATATTCGTCCGTTTTCTTACTTTTTCGTCCATTTTCATACGTTTTCGTCCGTTTTAAATGTTTTCGGCCATTTTCCGACGTTTTCATACATTTCTAAATATCACAAGTGATATTCTGTGATACTCATAATATCGCAAGTGATATTCTGAATATCGCAATTGATATTCTGAATATCGCAAGTGATATTCTAAATATCTCAAGTTATTTTCAACTAATGTTTTGTAACATGAAAATCACTTGTGATATTCTGAATTATTCTGAACATCTCACAATTGATTTTCAACAAATGTTTTGTAACATGAAAGTCATAAGTGATTTTCACATTTTTTTTAATTCATTTTTTTTCAATTTCTTACGTTTTCGTCCATATTCATATGTTTTCATTCATTTTTATACGTTTTTGTCCGTTTCTGAACATCACAATTGATATTCTTAGTATCACAAGTGATATTTTGAATATCACAGAAAATCACTTGTGATTTTAAGAATATCAATAGTGATATTCAGAAATAGGGGTGAGCAAACGGACCGGATGGACCGGACCGACCGACAAAACCGACCGGATCGGACCGGACCGACCACATTCGGTATGGTCTCGGTCTAAGGTTTTTCATAATTTCGGTCTCGGCCCGGCTCGGTCCGTCTTAAAACTAGGCATTTAGCCTATTTGGACCGAGACCGGACTGAGACCGGACCGACCACATTCGGTCTGGTCTCGGTCTAGGTTTTTTGCCGGATTCGGTCTCGGTCCGGTCCGGTTTTTCTCGATCCGATCCGGTTTTCGCCCGATGAGCACCCTTATTCAAAAATGTATGAAAACAGACGAAGACATAAGAAAACGAACGAATACATATGAAAGCGTAAAAACACGTCTAAAAACGGACGAAAACATATAAAAACTGCCAAAAACGTATAAAACCTGCTGAAACCGTATGAAAACGTCTGAAAATGGACAAAAATATATAAAAACGGATGAGAACGTATGAAAATGGACAAAAACGTATATAAACGTATGAAAACAGACAAAAATGGACGAAAGCGTATAAAAACAGACGAAAACATCTGAAAACGGGCGAAAACGTATAAAAACAGTCGAAAACGTCTGAAAACAGACGAAAACGTAAAAAATGGATGAAAACGTATGAAAACGAACAAAAATGTCTGAAAACGTATAAAACTGCCGAAAATGCTTGAAAACATATGAGAATGTCTGAAAAAGGAAAAAATGTATAAAAACGGAAAAAAACGTCTGAAAATGGACGAAATCTTACAAAAACGGAAGTAAACGTATGAAAACAGCCTAAAGCATATAAAAATTGACGAAGACATCTGAAAACATATGAAAACGTCTCAAAAATGGACGAAAACTTAAAAAACAGATAAAAACGTATGAAAACGGATATAAACATATAAAAACAGAAAAAAATGGATGAAAATGTATGAAACATAATAAAGTAAAAACAACTTGAATTTATAAAATTAAAAAAAAATGAATTAAAAAAATGATTTAAAAAAAACGTGAATTAAAAAAAGACAAAAAAATAGTTAAAAAAATTAAATAAATAAAAAAGACAAAAAGACAAAGAAAAAGAAAATCATAAACTTAGGTTTCATATTAAATCTTAGGTAAATCCCTACCATTAGATCAAACTAGATGGATAGCGCGGATTTGTCACTCAGTACGTAACAAAAAAACTTAGTCAATAAATGAACTTTTCTTTAATATACTCCGAATTTTTGAGGAATTTGCGATATTGATGTTTGGTTTTGAACTTTGGAGGATGTCAAAAATTTTAAGATTAAAGCCCATGGTTTTTAGGAATTGGCGATATTGATGTTTAGTTTTGAACTTCTTATTTGTTATTATTTAAGCAAAAATAAGTTAGTGATGACGTTAGGGGTGTAAACGAGCCGAGTTGAGCCTAGTACTGCAAAGCTCGAACTCGACTTGATTACTAAAACTCGAGCTCAAAACGCGACTCGAGCTCGGCCGAGCTTTGGATTCCAAGCTCGAGCTCGGCTCGTCATCATAAACTCGAGCTCGAAACTCGACTCGAGCTCGATTATTTCTAGATTTAAAGCTCGAACTCGATGAAAAATCGGCATATCAAGCTCGACTCGACTCAATTGTATAACAATAAAGTGTAATATCATTGAAGCTCGATAAAGGCTCGCGAGCCTCACGAGCTGAGTATTTTCGAGCTCGAGCTCGACTCGAAAGTGTACTCGAGTAGCTCGAGCTCGACTCGTTTATTTCGAGTAATTTATGAGTCGATATTGAATAGCTCGCGAGCTGTCTCGTCTCGTTTAAACCCCTGAGTGATGTTATAGTTTTGTGATTTTCTCTATTTTTATCATGACAGTATAATAGTAAAGCTAGCAAAAACTTTTTTTTTTTTTTTTTTCCTGATATTAACATGACTACAAGAATGAGGTAGATAATGTTTGACATAACTAGCTAGTATCTACAAACTGTTAACTAAACTTATAGGTAAGTTGTATGGTTATAAATATTAATTGATAGCGATAGCTACAAGCTGCGTGTTATTTTATAAAAGTGTTTGACAAGTAGCTATAGCTGAAATTATAATAGGTAAAATGACGTAAACGGCCATTTGCATAAATAAACAGATAAAAAAACGTAAAAAGACTTTATACGCGAGTTACTAAATTATGGGCAAATTACCTGAAAATGTATTTAACTTGCCATTTTTTACTATTGTATGTAGCATTCTTTTTTTTTCTCAATCTGTCAATGAACTTGCAAAATCCGTTCATTGCGTGTAGCGGTGACCTGTTTGACCTGCTGGGGCAGGTTAAACTAACGATCGTTAGGTTTATCATTGCAATATTAGTCCTTTAAACTAACGATCGTTTATCATGGCTACATACAATGACAAAAAGTAACAAGTTAGATGACTTTTATTATTTTTAAAATTTATATACGTTTTTTACACGTTTTTGCACACATTTTTATTCATGTTTTTATACATATTTTTATACACGTTTATACACACGTTTTTATGCATGATTTTATACGGATTTTTATACACACATTTGTATACACGTTTTTATGCACGTTTTTATACACACGTTTTTACACACGTTTTTACACACGTTTTTAAAATATTTAAATACATAAATGCACGGTTTTACACACGTTTTTAAAATATTTAAATACATACATTTTTATACATTTTCGTCTGTTTTTTTACGTTTTCATTTTTTTATGTTTTCACACGTTTTTTTACGTTTTCATCCGTTTTTTTACGTTTTCGTCTATTTTTTAACGTTGTAGCCCGTTTTTTTTTGTTTTCGTTAGTTTTTTTACGTTTTCGTCCGTTTTATTACGTTTACGTCAATTTTTTATGTTTTCATCAGTTTTTTTTACATGCATAAAAACGTGTATAAACGTAAAAAAAAAGGCGAAAACGTAAAAAATTGACAAAAACCGTAATAAAACGGGCGAAAACGTAAAAAACTGACGGAAACATAAAAAAACGGGGGAAAACGAAAACGTGAAAAAACGGACGAAAATGTAAAAAAAATAGACAGAAACGTAAAAAATTGTCGAAAACGTAAAAAAAACGTGTGAAAACATAAAAAAACAAAAACGTAAAAAAACAAACGAAAACATATAAAAATGTATGTATTGAAATATTTTAAAAACGTGTGTAAAACCGTGCATAAAAATGTGTGTATAAAAACGTGTATAAAAACTTGTATACAAATGTGTGTATAAAAATCCATATAAAAATATGCATAAAAACGTGTATAAAAACGTGTGTATAAACGTGCATAAAAATATGTATAAAAACGTGTATAAAAATGTCTGCAAAAATGTGTAAAAAACGTACATAAATTTTAAAAATAATAAAAGTCATATAACTTATTACTTTTTATCATTGTATGTAGCCATGATAAACAATCGTTAGTATAAAAGACTAACATTGCAATGATAAACCTAACGATGGTTAGTTTAACCTGCCCCAGCAGGTCAAACAGGTCACCGCTACACGCAATGAACGGATTTTGCAAGTTCATTGACAGATTGAGAAAAAAAAAAGAATGCTACATACAATGGTAAAAGGTGGCAAGTTAAATACATTTTTAGGTAATTTGCCCCTAAATTATCGGCAATGTGCGTTCTATATTGATATAATATGCTTATTTGCATAATTACTTTGCAAGTTCGTTTTGATTAATTAGTTCTTTTTATAGTCGTAAATACTAAAATGCGTAAACAATTAAACACATTCGAAAAGATATATAGCAATATTTAATTACAACGATGAACCAACAAATGTTGTAGAACTTGAACGAGTTACACTCGCTTATTAATTAAAACGTAAAACTCCTAGAGAATGTTATTTAGAGTACGTATTAATTAAGTTCAGAAGAAAGAACAGGAATAACATCATACAATTCATTTTACTTTTACTCCGCATGTTTAGTTAACTTCACTTTCATACCATTCTTCATTTTGAGTAGAACCGAACCATATGGAAGCACATGGTGACCTTCAACAAGCTCAACATGGTAATGACATATAATGGTAAGTGCCACCATCTTCATTTGAGAAAAGCTCATTTCTTTGCCTAAGCAGGCTCTAGGGCCAACATTAAACGCGGGGAACTTGTAAGATGGTTCATGTTTGAGACGACCTTCCGATGATATCCACCTTTCAGGCTTAAAATCCATACAATCCTCCCCCCATATCGACTTCATCCTTCCCATAGTATAATAACACAGGATGATTGTGGTGTTCGGGTCCACTTGATAGCCACTTGGTAGGGTGTCCGGTTGTAATGGTGTTTTGTTTTGAAATGGGATTGAAGGAAATAGCCTTAAAGTTTCACATAATGCACCATGAAGATAAACCAGCTTGTGCAACTCGCTTGTATTAAAATCTTTCCATTTTCCATCTATTTTCATCTCTAGCTTTGTCTTAACCTCTTCTCGGATTTTATCTTCTACAACTGGGTGCTTCGCAAGAAGATAAAAGAACCAAGATAGAATGATGCCCGTAGAATCTCTTCCTGCAATCATAAGATTAAAAAATACGTCTCGTAAGAACTTGTTAGGGTCCTCACAAGTTCCACAATGGTCTTTTAACTCTCTCATGAGAGCCATTGATAATTTAAAATCTTTCTCGTGAAGTTCGTAGTTCATGTTAGTGAACTCTCTTTGCTTTTGTGCTAAGCAGTTGTAAATAAACTGATCAACGGTTCGCCATGCATCTTTCAACTTCTTCTCGTTCCCCACCCTAAGTAGTTGTTGCAATTTCCATAAACTTGATGGCATGATATACCTATGAAAGATAGCTTCTTCAATATCCGAAAAAGCTTTCTCAAATGGAATGTGAGGAAAATCAAGAGACATGCTTTGCGGGTCGAAATCAAAAAGCAATGTGCTTGTAGTGTCAAATGAAAATCTCTGAAGTACTTCGTGCAAATCTATTTCCACCCCTTTTTCGCAAACATGCTCAAGCATTGGCATCAACTCTCTCTCCACCTTGTTTGAAATAGTGTCTTGAAATAGGTTTTGAAAGCCAGGGAGCTTTAAAACTGACATGATTGTTTTACGTTGGAGTTCCCATAATTCTCCATCGGTTCTGGAGAACCCGTCTCCAAGGATATCAAAGATCTTACGAAATTTGTGGCCCCTCAAAAAATTAGAAAATTTCTTGCTCATAATGTGGTTGATGTCTAAAGGATTTGTGGTCCAAAGCATGTCCATGCTAGCTAACCAAGGGCCTTTAAACATATAAGTACCACCATTATGTACAAGAACTCGGGTGATATAATCATGTGGTTGATCGCAAATTACAAGAGCTGTTGGTAGCATGCCAAGAACGGGCCAATTTGTAGGGAAGATAGAATTCTTGTTTAGACGTATATAGAGAAAAACGAGAAAGGAAATAAGAATAAGAATTGAAAACGGAATAGTCGAGTATTCAAGGGAAGCCATGGGAAAAGAAAGGGAGGTGATATAGAAAAAGTTACACAAGTTTAACTAGTAGAACTAGTGGTATATATAGGAAACAAGCTACATTTAATTACTATTATTAGATGCACCCCTTTAGAGTAGTCATGCAACTAGTCACTTTTTAGAGTAGTCATGCACCCCCTTTAGAGTAATTATTATTAGATGCACCCCCTTTAGAGTAGTCAAATCCAATATAGGAAACAAGCTATGGGTGAACTTAAATGCACCTCCTTTGTCACCCTCAAAACTTGTCTCAGTCTGCACTTATTAATTACGGAGTACTATTATTATATATAACTTTATTTTAGTATTTGTATCTTTATATGCTGTTATCTTTAGAGTAGTCATGCAACTAGTCACTTTTTTTTTTCTATCATTTGTTCTCTCCTAAACAACCATAACAATCTAAAAATGGATTTCAAATAGCTGGAAGTATTTAAAAAAAAAAAAAAAAAAAAAAAAAAAAAAAAAAAAAAAAACCCACCTATATCATGAAATCAATCACATTATGCATCACACTACGCAATGTCAAATTTTCGAGACCCCCCCCCCCCCCCCCCCCCCCCCCCCCATCTTTAGTGACTACGGATGCTCTCGCTAAAGGCCACTAAACAACAAACAATTCACTTTGGGCCTGCGTCTGAGCAAATCCTATAGCGATTACGTATTGTCGCTAAAGGACCACCGGATGACGAAAGTGGGAAATCTTTGACTAAAATTAATTTTGACTACTATAGTGACCACACGTGATCGCTATAAGTTTAGAAACTTTTTTTTTTAATCGTCGTCAAAGTCAAGCTTTTGCTTTACCGATAGTGAGAATTTTGCAGCAAAAACTTTAATGACCACTTCTAGTCGCTAAAGTTTAAAGTATTTTTTTTAACTAAAAATGATTAATTAATGATAAGTGATAGTTAACTAAATCGAACGGTAATCACAACAAATAAGTCAAAAATACGAATTACATTTCAAATTGATAATTTAAATAATCTATATATGATTTAAATAAATTATAAATAATTTACAAATAATTAAAAATAATTTAAAAATTGAATAAAATGATTTCTTTCATTTATAAATGATTTAAATTAACAAAAATAATTTTAGTTAATTAAAAATGAGTTAAAATAATTAAAAATTATTGTAAAATGATTGAATAAATTATAAATAAATTATAAATGATTTTTAAATAATTTAAATTAGTTTTTGCACTAGACGACAAAACGGAACACGAACGCGAACATACATCACTTTCTGATAAACATATAAACAATATATAACCGCTCAAATAATTAAAGCATACGAATTACATTGCAAATTGATAAACGTTTAGATATTAATACATTAAAATAATTAACACGTTAAAATAACAAATTAAACGTGACATACGGATTAACACATCAAAATAAACATACATATCACTACTTAATACGAAGATTTTTCATGTCATTTAAAAGCTCACGAAGAACCTTGGGGTGTTGAAGGTCCGGGAGAAGGCTTATACCGAACCGGAGATCAAAATCATCCTTCCACATAAAATATCCATATCCATTTCTTTTCTTTTTTTTTTTTTTCTTTTTTCTTTATTTATTATTATTTTTTTGTTACTGAGTAAGAAAATCATAAAGAAATGTCATTTTAACAACCAAATTAATTATATATTGCATAAATAAATAAATAAACCCTTATGATTGTTCACCTTTGAATGAGGATATGCATAGTAAAGTTTACTACAAGTACGAGTTTGATATGATTTTGTTAGCACTATATCTCCTCTTCCACTACACTTATATGGATCCATCTGCATAAGCTAAAAAACCGGGTGGTGGTGGGCGAGGTGGTGGTGAGTGTGGTGGTGTAAGGATAAGAGTTTGAAAGGATAAGAGTTTATAAAGATAAGAGTTAACCATATCTATTTTTATGGTAAAAAACGAGAGCTTTTAATGACGAGCTATAGCGACTACATGTCGTCGTTGTAGGTTTTGGTCAAATCCAATATATATATTGAACAGTGCTAAACAGTCAGATATTATTGACCAAGGTCAATAAGTCAAAAATAGCTTAGACTAATGCTCCGCGGAGTACAATGTATCCTCGGGTCGTTATTCCCAACGAGATGTGAAATCTGTAATAAAACGAAATTTGGGATCGGGTGATTATGAATGGGCAAAGGTGAGATTGATTTATTCTACTGATTTACACAATGAAACAGTTAAACAATATGTATTTAAACAGTTACGTGAACTAAAAACGTTTACAAATTAAGAACTTACGTCTACGTACAGGATTAAGGACACTCTATGCAACTTGAAAGTTTAACTGACTATGTTAATGGAAGTTATGACAAAGGACGGTGGTGTGATTCTTTGTAGAGTTAAGGACACTCTATGCAACTTGAAAGTTTCTGGGACGTCACATGTAATTTGGAGAAAACCACAAGGACGATGTGTGTAATTAACTCTAGGGTTAATTCCATATATCTCCAATTTAAACCTCTAAATGACGTATTTACCCAACTAAATATCATAATGTCATATATACCATTCTAAACATCATATTTGTCATATTTACCCATTTCATTAGTTTTATTCATGAAAAATAAATCTATAACTCTCAATAATTATCAATTGCAAACCTATTGACTATTATACCCTTATGATCAAGAAATAAAAACTCTCACTCTTTTTTGCCTCATTTAGATTTACACAAAATTGGTTGACTACCTGTCTAAGTGCACGAACACATTTTATGAAACCACGTAGGCTTCAAATATTTTTGAAGTTTAGTATATGCTTGATATTCAATATATGTAGGCACAAGTGATAGTGTAAATTTAATAGATCCTCGTTTTGTAATGTGAATTTTGAGTTTCTCTTGTTACAAGAAAGAAAACTAACAGATTTTTGTATCCTTTGTAATGTGAATTGTAATTCTTTCACACTTTGTTTAGAGGTTATGGTTTGTTTTCTTGCTGTTGTGGTTTCTAAAAGTTTGTTCCAAAATTATTGCTAAGGTTTTGTTTAGTTTGTTAGACGGTGTGGTTCTTTGTATTTAGAAAAGAAAATTTAGATTTCAATATCGTAAAGGGTATAATAAGAATTTAATTATGTAAATTAACTTCTAATTGATCATATAATGAAATGGGTAAATATGACAATTATGATGTTTAAATTGGGTATATATGACATTATGATATTTAGTTGGGTAAATATGTCATTTAGAGGTTTGAATTTGGTACATATAGAATTAACTCTTAACTCTTAACTCTAAATGATAAAGCATGTTACATTTGATAAAGGGCAGTTTTGTGGCAAAAGATGAAATATTGCTATCAAGTGAGGGAAATGTTTGGCTAGCAAAACCTCGGCCCATTCAATTGGATTTGATCAATATTATATCTTATGCTCGTGGTCTTAATCTTTCTTTGTCCAAAGAAAAAGAATTTATGATGGTTTCTTTTCTAAATATCATTCACTTCCATCTTAAATAAAAGAAACTGATGCATCACCTTAACCAAAAAACATGTGCATGCTAAGGCTAAAGTGAATAAAAAAAGATGAAAACTACTAAGTCATCTCCAGCTTGTTCGGATAAAAAAAGTTGAAAAATCGATTAAGGAAATAAAAAAACTTCTCTAGAGATTAAGGTCATCCAAAATGCTCGAATTGCTACGGGGTTTGGCAGTGTAGTTTGTTTTTTCCTTTTCAAAGACGTGGTTTGATGGTGTTTGTTTTAGGTGATCTTTAGTTTATCGAGGGTTGTTACGTATAGGGTTTTTTTAGGTGTTTTTTCCTGGTCGTTTGATGTGATTGTGTTCGGTTTGTTTTAGTGGTTATCTAAAGTGTTTCTTTGTGGTTTGGTGTTTGTAACGTTTAGCTTCTTGCAAATTTTTTTATTTTATTATAAATTTGTCACAATCTGAGTTAATTTGAAATGCATATAGTAGGAAACGTTCTTTCTTGCGGGTTGTTTACATTTTATGTTTTAAAATCTATGTGTAGTCTGTGCTACTCCCTTCATCATGCTAGATCCGTCCTTACTAAAAAGTCAGAAACCAGTGCGTGTGAAATTAGGGATGTGCAAATCCATCCGAAAACCAATCCGAACCGACAAATCGACCGAAACCGGACCGAACTGAACCGAACCGACCTTTTTCGGTTCGGTTTTGGTTTTGTATATTAGTTTCAGTTTTTGCCGGTTTTGGTTCGGTTCGGTTTTTGTCGGCTTTTTCGGTTCGAAACCCGAAAATTGACCCGAACCGAGTTATTCGGTTCGGTTTCGGGTTTGATATCTATTTCTCGGTTCGATTCTTGGTTTGAGTTTTTTCTTTTTTCGATTTTCGGATCGGATCAGTTTTGTCGATTCGGGTCGGGTTTGACCCGATGCTCACCCCTATGTGCAACGTGACACATTTCAATCTCAATGTTCATGAAACTCGTGGTCGTGATGGGTTTCGGTCACCACAACACCTTTCTCGTTATGGGATCGTGCTCAAGCATAAAATTCTTCATTTTCATAAATTTTACTCCCAAACTTTATAGTTTTCTTAAAAGATTTTTTTTTTTTTTTTTTTTTTTTTTTTTTTTTTTTTTTTTTATTGTCTTTATCTTTAATATTATTATAATCATCATTATACGATATAATCATAATACCAACATGTTTTAAGAAATACATTAATATGGGTAATAATACAACGACTCATAATATATCAAAAATTATTAATTTTACAACACTGTGTTTAATAACCCGTTGCGTACACGGATTAAATAATTAAATACCACCAACATTATTAAAAGTCTTGTATATTAAACTCAAAGTTTAAACCAAATTCAATTCGTATATAAAATATTGTACATATACAAAAATTAGTATATAATAATGACACGTTCCCAATTTTCACCTCCCTTAATTGAAATCTGAAAGTTCAACCAAACAAGGCCAGAAGTTCCACGACACTAATGTAAGGTATGTTCCATGCATGCCCTCATTGTATTTGTGTCATTACTTTATGCTTAAAATACTACAAAATAGATTATGTTTAATTGCTTGTGAGTCATGTTTCATACCTTAGCTACGTCATTAATTAATGCTTAACCACCATAATAAGACTTTTTTTTGAACGGTTACTTTCTTACAAGGGAAATCCATGTCCAATTCGAAACCCGATGGGGGGAAAACCTTCAACTTAAGCCGCCCGAAGGCACGACACTTAAATTGAAGTAAACCCTGTCTTCTCCAGATTCGAACCCTTGTGGGTTGAAACCTTCATTGAAGGACTTTGAAAGCGTACCGACAGGGCATTGTGGTCCACAAGTAAGGACTTCCCGGTTTGGTCACCCAAACCGGTACTACTCTCCACTAGGCACGCTTAACTGAATAAGACATGCCCAGTGGACCACAAGCCCATTGGTCCATAATAAGACTTATTTCTTTAATTGAATCATTATTCTTGTATACTTTTCATTTGAATGAGAAATTTCTTTATGCATAACATACAATATCAATTGAGGTCCGACGGTGTATCACGTCCTTGAGGACTGACGAATAGTGTGATATACGTGATTCACTAACGAACTTGAGTGTGATTCACTGATGTATAAAGTGTGATCAACTGACGAACCAAAGTGTGATCTACTAAGGACGATAAAAAAGTATGTCGACTAGAAGAATAAAATTTTCCCTATGTCTATTCCTTTTATGCTCACGTTTCTTACCAGATTAAATAAGGATATCCGGAATAATTCTTTTTTAATTATTTGCGCTCAATAATGACTTATGTTATTTCTCTTTATAAGTTTAACCTACATATGGGTTTAAACATTAGCTTAAATTATTATTATCAGTAATAGTTAAATTTAAACAAGACCAACCTAAATACTATGCCAATTAAACAAAGTCAAATCCTTCACGCAACAAAAATCTAAACAAAGTATTAATCGATATTAACACATAATAAAAAAAAATTATGTAAAAACTAGTGCTTGCAAAACCATAGATGTAATAACTATATAAGTATAAAAAATTTAACATAATTCTAAAGAAAAATCTTAAACATTACAAAACCATGAATTTATGTAATGTCACAACATTTAACTCTAAAATCAAGTTATTGAAATATTACTACATGTTATAGTATTTGCCAAAACTTGTTCTAAAACTAGTTTATTCGTATAATAACTAAATGAGTGAATTGCATAAGTTGTTACTATGGTTTGCCAGTTTTTGCAGATTTGGTTAATGAACTATTTTTTCATCATGTTCAATCATTGAGGCTTTAAATGGTTACGGGTCCAGTTTTATTATGGCAAACCTCAGTGACCATTTGTGTAATTTTTGTCAAACCACATAGACCATTTGTGTAACGAAATTGGAGTGAATCTTTAACTATTTAAAACCTCAACGACTGAATCTTGTGAAAAAAAAAAGTTCTGTGATTAAATCTGCAAAAACCGGCAAATCATAGTGATCGTTTATGTAATTCACTTCATTTTGTATTGTATTAAATTGTATATCGTATCTAACTGTTAGATATGATATTTAGTTTACGGAAAATATATTTTGATATGCAACTTTATCTTGTATATCTTTATATGTTGCTACGATAATATATGTCACATATTAGACACTTTATATTTTTATGAAAATAGTTTAAAATTTACTAATTAATTATAATGCTGCATGCATTCAAATTGTCTATGTTAAATATATTATAATATAAAACTTTAGGGTGCGTTTGGTACACAACTATGGGAATCAATAAATCACAATGATTATCATTGCAAGTGTTTGGTAGCTAAGTTGGGGAATCAACTATCACTTTATACTCATAGATTCATAGTAAGGGGAGTAGGCATCTTTTTCTAATTGATTCCGATGAGACCCACCACTAACATGTGGAATTATTTTTACAATAAAAAAATCACCTCCTTTTTTTTGTTCATTTTAACATTTTATCTTTTTGGGACCCACGACTAACATGTAAAAAGCATATCTTAAAATTTACACCAAACAATAGAAATGAAATCGGTATCTTTAATCCCATACTACCCTCTAATCATTGTAATACCGATTGTGATTCCAGATAGCATACCAAACGTACTCTTATATATTAACTTCATTATATATAAATGGGTTATAAATATATCAAATTTTATATATCTATGAATGCTAAGAGATCGTAGTTTCCTTAGAGCAAAGGGAGTAATAACACCAAATATCACCAACACCACTGTCACGTCAGCGTCATATCATTTTAACACCAAATAACATAACACCAAAAACACCCGGAAATCATAACACCATTTTTTCGGACCCACCGCAACTCACATATATAACCACAACGCACGTTGCTGCGGTAACGTAGAACAAAACGCAAACAAAAACGCAGGTGGGTGGAATCAGTATTAACGGCATAACGCCGTTGAAAAATGACCACGTCAGACGAAACGCATGCCAACTAGATCAAAACGCCGTTAAGACGTTATTACTCCTTATCCTCTTACAGAACCTAAATTAAAGTAAACTTTTCTTTGTAGTGATCCAGTCTTTTTTTTTTTTTTTTTTTTTCTTTTTTTTTTTTTTTTTTAAGGTTTATACCACGAATGTGAATGAGTATTCACATGCATCAATGGTGCTCTTATCATGATGGAATGAATTTCATATGTACAATATATATGTTTGTGCCACATGTATACAAGCTGTAGGTCTTGATAAAACTTAGGAAAATGATTTAGAGACCTACAACTTATGTCTAATTGTGTGCCTAACATATGTGGAGATACCTCATTGGATTGTGAAGTAGTGGGCCATGTGGTTACAACCAATGAAGTAGTGACATGCAATTTTCGGCATAAAATTAGGCGTAAAATTAGGTCTCCCAATCACTACTCTATAACTTATATGTGTTGTTACTATAGAAAGCTAAAAATCCGCTAAAAATATTTTAATAAACAAAATTTTATAACAAGAATAAACACCTGAAAACACTAGTTGCATGATCCAGTTGTGCGTATTATATGTATCAATTGGATATATATAATATATACTTGCATAGTAATATATATGATATACATAATACTATATATGGAATTCATACAATATAAAATAAACTAACCTTAAAATGCTACTATATAAAGACATGCCCATGCTATATGTTCAACACCACAACAAAAATACTACTACAATATGAATTGCTCACTTGAATTAACTGTGTCACTCGTTTCCCTATCATTTCTTTTCTTGTTCATGTTTATCAATCGAACCAAGTCGAAATCAATAGCTAAAGAAGCTCCTGAACTCGATGGTGGATGGCCTATCATCGGACATCTCCATCTGCTAGGGGGTGGCGACCAGCTTCTGTATCGTACACTAGGTGCAATGGCTGATAAATACGGGCCAGCATTTAACATCCGTTTAGGTACCCGCTGTGCTTTCGTGGTTAGCAGTTGGGAAGTAGCCAAAGAATGCTTTACTATAAATGACAAAGCGCTTGCTTCTAGGCCCAAAACCGCTGCTGTTAAGCATATGGGATATAACTATGCAGTCTTTGGGTTCGCACCATATACTCCTTTTTGGCGTGAGATGAGAAAGATTGCTACCATTGAGCTACTCTCCAACCGCAGGCTCGAGATGCTTAAAGACGTAAGGTCATCTGAGATTAATACAGGTATTAATGAACTTTACGTGCGATGGAAGGAAAACTCTAATGGGCCAGTGGTTGTTGAATTGAACAAATGGTTAGAGCATATGATGCTAAACATTGTTGTTATGATGGTGGCGGGAAAGCGCTATTTTGGTGTGGGAGGTGGCGGAGAGGAGGCCGAAAGGTGTCAAAAAGCCATAAGTGATTTCTTTCGTTTGATTGGTATTTTTGTGGTGTCAGATGCGATACCTTTTCTTTGGTGGTTGGATTTACAAGGGTATGAGAAGCAGATGAAGAAGACCTCGAAGGATCTTGATTTGGTGCTTGGAGGATGGCTAGATGAGCATCGGCAAAAGAAGAAATTAGATTTGGAACGAAATAAAGACGAGGTAAAAGATTTTATAGATGTGATGTTGTCGCTTGAAGACGAAGGGAAACTCTCCAACGTTGAGCATGATTCAGATACTAGCATCAAGTCTACGTGTTTGGTAAATTATACTTGTCTAGATGGAGTTCTTTCAACAAAAACCCATTATACTTTTTTACAGTACATGTGATAATAAGTAGTTTCTTTTCGATGCATCCTGCAGGCATTGATTCTAGGAGGGAGCGACACTACGGCAGGGACACTAACTTGGGCAATCTCGTTATTGTTAAACCATCCTGACGTCCTAAAGAAATTGCAACATGAACTAGACGAACACGTAGGAAAAGACAGACAAGTTGATGAATCTGATGTTAAGAACCTTGTGTTTCTTCAAGCTGTAATCAAAGAAACTTTACGTTTGTATCCAGCCGGCCCGCTTTTAGGACCAAGAGAGGCAATGGAAGATTGTACGGTTGCTGGTTACAATGTCAAAGCTGGGACTCGGTTAATTGTTAATGTTTGGAAGATTCAAAGGGACGAGCGGGTTTGGAGTGTTCCATCTGAATTTAAACCCGAGAGGTTCATGGGTTTAGAACATCATGAACATGTCGACTTGAGAGGGCAACAATTTGTGTTGATGCCATTTGGTTCAGGTCGACGTTCTTGCCCCGGTGCCACATTTGGGCTCCAAGTGCTTCATCTAACATTAGCTCGTCTTGTCCATTCTTTCGAATTGGGTCCACCCGGAGGTCTCCAGGTGGATATGACTGAAAGCCCTGGTTTGACTATTCCAAAAAAGACGCCGTTGGAGGTCCTCTTGACTCCACGGCTTCCGTCCCAGGTTTATGGTTGATTGAAAATGTAATATGATCATCTAATGTTTTTCACTTTACATTTAAGAATAATTGGTACAATGTGAGTATGTGACATTATTGTAACTGAGTTTTGTAATGTGAAATCTCTTCGTTGATACTTATTCACCTTTTTTTTTTTTTTTTTTTTTTTTTTTTTTTTTTCATGATTTGGGCATCACCTTTTTTATTTTTTTATTTTTAAATGTTGAAATGATTCTGACATACTTTTTATTTAATACTGTATAGCCTTGGACACATTTTTAAATTGAGTAGTGCTACATCCACAAAGGATTTACAAAAAGAAATCCACAAAAGAGATGTGTCATGTGTTGATTGGTGTGTTTGAATATGTTTTCCCTCTCTTTTCTTTGCTCCACCAATCAACACATGACACAACTCTTTTGTGGATTTATTTGTGTAAATCTTTTGTGGATGTAGCACTACTCTTTTAAATTTCCGTCTCGGAATCCTCCAACACCACAACTATTTGTGACCAACGTTTATTTAGTGAAACATTCGCTACTATACACATCGGGCACCGGCTAAACTTCCTTGGTCTCTGTCGTTGTTGTATATGGTTGCCGTTTTTCAGAAGCTTAAAATCTGTGACAATAATGGTTCTGAATACTATAACAATAGTATTTTGTATACAATGACATCTATCAAATTACATTACATATTGATATAATTTAACCCTTTTGACTAACGACGTTAACTATAAGTATATGTGTATCTATATTACTACTTTAAATGTTACTTTTTGTACTTTGAACTGCAAGCCATACATCTAAAAGCGGATGTCCATATCACTTACAAGTTTATAAGCTACTATAACATTAAACAGACTCAACATTAACAGCAATGGGACTTCTAACCCTGTGAACATCATTCATCCATGTCAATGATCCAAACTCGAAGCTACCATTGGTGCTCTTATAAGGTACAAAATCTATCCTGTAAGTCATTTTCTCCCCCGATTTTGTAAACCTCAAGACATCAGGATCAACCGAAGCTTTTACTCCTCTAACTGGTTCAAGTTTCGCATAATAAAGAGTAGGACCTTCACCAATGTAGGTAACAGTCCTGTAAACCGATAAGTTTCCTGTCATATTAGAGACACCTATTGACGGATAGTTGAAGTTATAGGGGGGTGTAGGAGGATTCTGGCAGTAAAACAGTGTTTTGGTTAAATTCTTTAGTTGTGCGGGGCTTGCGTGATAGTTGCAAAGTAAGTTGAAGATATCATTGGTGTTGAAATCATAGATGAGCCCAGGATCTGTTGCTGCTGCTGGATTTATGTGTCCTGATCCATAATCGAAAGGAGTTGCATCTGTAGAGTCGTCATTTTTTATGAAGTTTTGGGTGTTGTCTGTGGTGTAAGCTGCAACAAGAGAGATTTCCTTTATTCATATGTGGTGTTTGAAGAGAATTACGGTAATCATATAATCTGTTGATCTATTTTATTATCTTGAATGATTTACATGTAACAATATCTTTAAACACATAAAGTTAACTAGGACTTGATAATTAATGCATATAGACCATCAAATTAAACAACCTTAGATGGCAGAGTACTAAGTAAGAAAAGTTGCTACTTTTTATTATTACTATCTTCTGTTCATTGTAAATCTTATATAGATAGAGATTTGAAGATTATGGTAACATACCGTGTATGGACCCTAAACGAAATTTGCCTCTAGATGCATCAGATGTGTCATCAAAAATTATATATCTGTCACTGTATAAAAAAGACTAGGTGTCTCACATACACTTAGCCGAAACCTCCACCCTCTCTTCCACCGACATTGAATCTAGATAAAAAATAATCAAAGACCTCCATGATATAGAATACCGTCACTTATCAAATTTGCGGCAAAAAGCTAAAACAAGATGGGTTTGGAAGGGGATGAAAACTCGGGTTTCTTTCATGGGATCATCAATAGCAATAGAAACCGATCACGGACAAATGGTTGTTGAGGCCCTACGGATCTTGGATCAATCATGGATGAATATGTATTTGGGAGAGTATGAGTATGCACATCAGATTGTGCAGTGACTCTTTGTTTATAACAGAGGGTGGGAATACGTTTCTGTAAAGACACTTTATTAATATTATTTCACACTAAAAACAATACATGTACATGAGTATATATAGTTTGTCAATCGGTGTTAGTGAACCGATGTGACTCTTCTAAGAGTTATGCATCAAACGACACATCTCTTCCTAATTTACAGGATTTACAGTTACTAACTATCTATCTAACACTATTGGTCCTTCGACTTTCAAGACTTATGTTTTCTTGATTACTTTCAATTCCAACATTCACTCCCCTAATCAAGAAATCATAATCTTCGCTCTGTTCTTGTTCATCCCAATTGCAGTCTCGTTCCTTCTTTGCTTCTTCTGTATTTGATCGCCTTGTTACTTGTCCGGTCTTTCATGTTTACTTGCCTTTTATCGTTCCATGGATCATTGTCCTTGTTCTTATCATCTTCATGTGATCCATCCTAACACCAAACCTGTCCATTACTTGTTATTGTGTTCCATCCCTAACTGCTCCATCCTATGTAGACCCTGTCTACATCCTGCAAGCCTTGTGGGTCTCTATTTTATGCAGCCCAACTGCTTCTTCCCACATCTTCTTTTGGCTTCTCTTCTTGTAGCGTCATGGTAACCATTATCAAGTCTATGAACCCTTTTGTTGCCTTGTCTTATTCCCGCTATATGCGTAAGACATCTTTCTTTTGGAACGTACTATCTTGCAAATAACATGATCTCCATTCTTCTTATGTCGACTTGGTTTCAAACGCGTGCCCTAGATCCTTTTGTCTCGGCTTCTATCTCCAAAAACACCCTAAGTGTTGTTTGGCCACAATCAAACTAAATGTTTGTCGTTGTTTCCTGATCCAAGCCTTTCACCAAAATACCTCTCGGTATTTTCACCAAAAAGCAATTTGTTTGCCTTTTCTGCATGCTTTTCATAGGCGATAACTTTCTGGACTTGCAATGATCGATCCACGTTAACCATCATGCTCTGATACCATGTTGAGGCCCTACGGATCTTGGATCAATCATGGATGAATATGTATTTGGGAGAGTATGAGTATGCACATCAGATTGTGCAGTGACTCTTTGTTTGTAACAGAGGGTGGGAATACGTTTCTGTAAAGACACTTTATTAATATTATTCTACACTAAAAACAATACATGTACATGAGTATATATAGTTTGTCAATCGGTGTTAGTGAACCGATGTGACTCTTCTAAGAGTTATGCATCAAATGACACATCTCTTCCTAATTTACAGGATTTACAGTTACTAACTATCTATCTAACACTATTGGTCCTTCGACTTTCAAGACTTATGTTTTCTTGATTACTTTCAATTCCAACAATGGTCTCAACATCCATGGGTCTTGGACAACGGATCCCAGTACCTTAAAATCTCATATTTTTCAAGTTTACAAATCAAAATTCAAAGAAGATGACATTTCCAGACCAACTTTCACAAGTGAGAATTTCAAAAAACGTTCCTGTGATGATTTATTGATTCTTGAATATCCAATATCCGACCAAGAAATTAAGGGTGCGGTTTGGGATTGTGGAAGTGAAAAGGCTCCAGGCCCTGATGGCTTCACGTTCAAATTCTACAAGTCACAATGCAACACCATCGCTCCTGACGTCATTGCTTATATTAAAGAATTTGAGATGACTTCATTCATACCAACAGGTTGTAATTCGTCTTTCATTGCTCTTGTGCCAAAAGTTGAAGACCCGCTTGTCTTAAATGATTTCAGACCCATTAGTTTGATAGGTAGCCAATACAAAATTCTTGCAAAGATACTTGCTAACCGCCTAGCGATGGTCATCCCATCGGTTGTTAGCGAAGCTCAAACGGAAAATGTCGTCAAATCATTGACGGACCTTTAATGGTGGATGAGATTATATCATGGGCAAAATTTTACAAGAAGAAGCTTTTTATGCTTAAAGTTGACTTTGAAAAAGCTTTTGACACTTTTCTTGGTCTTTTTTAGACTCGATTATGGCTCAAATGGGTTTTACCTCTAAATGGAGGAAATGGATTTTTGTTTGTCTTAACTCGGGCTATGCCTCGGTTCTTGTTAATGGTTCCCCTACTTCGGAATTCAAGATTGAAAGGGGTCTTAGACAAGGTGATCCACTTTCTCCCCTTCTCTTCATCTTGGCGATTGAGGTTCTTAATGTGGTTTTAAATGAAGCAAAAAATAGAAGTCTATTCCGAGGGGTTGAGGTGGGGAAAGATAAGATTAATGTCACGCATTTTCAATTCGCCGATGATGCTCTTATCTTGGGAGAATGGTCATTGTCAAATGTCAAAAACATGTCTTGTCTTGCATCCTTTCTTGTTTTCATCTTGCTTCTGGGCTTAAAATCAACTTCAACAAGAGCAAATTTTTTGGCTTAAACGTTTCATAACATGAGTTAACCTCTCTAGCATCCGCAATATGTTGTCCTCCTTGCGACTTCCCGTGCACCTATTTGGGGCTTCCTATCGGGGCCAAGATGTCTAGATGCTTAAATTGGAATCCTCTCATCAAAAAGTTTCAAAAAAGATTGTCTAAATGGAAATCAAAGTCCCTCTCTCTTGGTGGTAGACTAACCCCTTATAAAATCCGTTCTTGGAAGCTTAGGTATTTATTTATTCTCCATCTTTAAGGCCCTTGAAAGCATAAGGAGAAACTTCTTTTGGGGTAGTTCTTTAGACACTCAAAAGATAGCATGGATTGCTTCGAAAAAGTTAATTTCCCCTTTATAATGTGGAGGGCTTGGAATTGACAGTTTAAGCTCAAGCAATATTAGTTTATTATCTAAATGGTGGTAGAGGTTCTATAATGAAGGCGACTCGCTTTGGGGTAAAGTTATTCGTTCTATTCATGGTCCTCAAGGTGGTCTTCTCGATACCTCAATAACGATCGATGAACATTGGTGTGTCAATGAACAGTGCCGATCAATGAACAGTGTGTGAACAGTAATTTTTTTTTTTTTTTTTTTTTTTTTTTTTTTTTTTTTTTTTTTTTTTTTTTTAAAGATTGGAACCCTAATCAAAAACCCTCTCAATGAAAGCACCAATTGATACGACCCGGTTAGGGGTTGTATCCGGAAAAGGCACCACTTTTAGCGTGTGCGAGCTCCTTAAGAAATAGAAGAGAAGAACTAGAGAATTATTGATTTTAAACTTTGATTGATTGATTATAATAAATGATTACAAGAGTATTTATAAGACAAAGTAAACCCTAAGACCTAAATAAGCCATGGGCTCGGGCCCAGGCGTATCATGGAACAAGTACATTCCTATCAAAGTTAATATCAATACTTGGAGAGTGGCAAATGAAAGACTTCCAACAAGAGTTAACTTAGATAGAAGAGGAATTGATCTACACTCAGTTCGGTGCCCTGTTTGTGACGATGATCTCGAAACAGAAAATCACATCTTTGTTCATTGTGCAATAGCAAAGCAAATGTTGGCCGAGATTTTAAAATGGTGGAATCTTCACAACTTAATTCCTTCTAATCTTTTTGAGGCAATCACCTTGGCGGATCGAGCAAATCTCACATCTACTCTCACATACCTTCTTGATGGTGTGATTCAATCAGCTATTTGGATTCTTTGCGGAATAGAAATGAGATAAACTTCAAGAACAACCGAAGGAACAAAGATGTGATTGTAAATGATGTGAAGCTTCACTCGTTCAATTGGATTTCTAGTAGATGTAGGAAAAGCTTTTGTAATTGGATAGAGTGGTATTCTAACCCTCATAACGCAATATCTAACCATTGTAACGCTTGATGCTAGCTTCTTGCTAGGTTCTTAATAAAATTGCCTTTTCAAAAAAAAAAAAAAAAAAAAAAAAAAAAAAAAAGTTGCCGGTAAAGGCATATAGAAAACAAATATTATGTTTTTCTTCAATAGTGTCAGTTACTCAGTTAAAAGAAGATGCCGACTTTTTTGTATCAATGGAGTATGATACGGACACCTTTGTGTCAATAAATATCTGTTATTTGAAGTTGGGGGAATGCCTTCGTCTCAACTCTGATCAAGGTAGACTTTCGTGACAACGGAAAAATAAATTAAAGTATAATATGTGTTGGCGACACTAACAATTAATGAATGGAAAAGTGAAAAGGGCATCATGTTAGCGGCTATTAATTCGTTTATATCAAGCGAAGCCCGCTTTAGCTCTTGAAAAGTCTCACGAGCTGACTCACTGCAATATCCTCTCGATTCGCTATCAGTGGCAAAGTACATTGGTGACTATCTATCAATTCACATGCATATGAGGAGTATGAAACTATAGGTTTGTCCATCTTACTTCTCTAAGGGTTAAGGTTAAACCTGTAGTCATTATTGCAGATTTTACAGCGGCGGGGCTCCAATCTGAATGAACTGATTTTAACATTGCTGCCACCGCAGCTACGTGTGGACACGACATAGAAGTGCCTGATATGATGTTATAGTTTAAGCTTTTGCCAGCTGTGTCTTTTGTCGCTATAGGTGACCATGCAGCCAAAATGTTAACTCCAGGTGCAGTTATATCTGGCTGCATTCAAAACTTATAACTGTCATTGATATATTTTAGGGTTCAAGTTCATTAAATCGGTAAAAGAATTAAGGAAAAGATACAAACTTTAATTATATCAGGAGTTATAATGTTAGGTCCCTTGGAGGAGAAATTCGCCATTGCTGGTGCTGGTTTAGTCCCGAGGTTTGTTACTGTTGAGATTATTCTAGCGGTCGAGTTTCTTGGATCATGAGGAAAAACATTTATGTTAGATCAGCAAAAAAAATAATAATAATAAAATAAAAAAAAAATCTCTAAAATAGTTTGGTGTTTTGAGAAAACTGGCTTTGGAACCTACTTTTCAGTGCTCATGTAAGATCGAAGCTCTTGAGCTTCCGCATTCCTGATTGAAACACTTGGGATTACAAATTGAGATAAGATGTCTTTTGCAAGAGGATCAATGAGTATCATCCCAACACCACCTCCTTCTTTTATAGCAATGGCTTTCTCATTTCTGTCAGCAATCAATGACTCGCGCTTACACACCACAATTTTCCCCTTAATCAAGTTCGAATCCAAGGCGTTTCTCTTGCAAACGCTGGATAATCGAAGCCCAAACAGACACTGATTGTTAAAATTGAATCAAATAAAAGCGTAAATTTAGTTTAACTAATTTGTAATTAGATTTTTTTTATCATTGTGAGACTTTTTCAGAGTATATTTTTTTATTTTAATACCTTGCATTTCTAGAAAGAATTCCTGAAGCTGCAGCATCACCCCCGGATATCAAACTGAATTGTTTACCTTGACCTTGCATAGTGTTTACACCAAACCCCCTCAATTGCTTCATATTTCCAAGAAGTATATATGACGGAAACTCACGGTCGATTGTGCTAGCAGCGACACTCAGTATCCATGGGGCTACATTGCTCGTTGTGCGTGGGAAAAAGCTGTTCCCACCTGATGCACAAACAACAATACCTTTTTCAAAAGCATGAAATGTTCCAATAGACATCGCATCCTCAAAGTAAACTGGTTGGGGCGGAAGTGGGCCTAGAGACATAGAAATAATGTCGACACCATCATAAATAGCATCATCATATGCAGCAAGAATGTCGGCATCTTCACAGTCACTAAACCAACAAACTTTGTAGATGGAAAGTCTAGCACTTGGCACACCTCCTGTTGCATTGCCTGTTCCCAACCCATATAGACTGATGTTTGAGACCTTTGATCCAGCAACAGTAGATGATGTATGTGTTCCATGGCCTCTAGAGTCTCGTGCTGATCGGAAAAATGTAAGGTTGAAGCGCTCAAGAGGCCCATTTATTGCTTCGTATGCTTCATAGTAGTATCTAGATCCTATAATTTTCCTGGCAAAATACCAACTAAAATTAACAAAATTGGGAGATTGACTTCAAGCACAACTATAAGAAAATCCATCATTTAGCGACGCTATAATCAACAATAATGTGGTAACTTTTCCTTCTGGTGCGAACAACACCCTTGAGAGCTTAAGATGAAACACAGTATATGATCAATAGCATAACATTGCTTACCTATTGCACATTGATCTTGTAAAATTCTGTCCTGGCACACATTCTCCTTTGAACTTTGTTGGCACAGGCCCTAATCCATAGTCATTAAAGCTTTCTGACTCCGGCCAAACACCTAAGTTCATCATACCACTTTTATTAGAAAGGTATTGATGTTGTGTTTGAGTCGCTAAAAATTATGGCACAAAAATGGTCAAGTTGCAACAATCCGACATTTCACCTCTGATAGAAGGAAATGGGATTAGAGTTGACTTCCCACATTTCAGCTAGCAACAACTAACAAGCTTTTCATACCATAATACTGTAACAAACTAGTACTGTATGTAATGAGTACCCGTGTCAAGGACACCAACAATTACATTTGATTTTATGTCCATAGGAAGATTGCTATATTGCGGGATAGAATCTATTCCAAGAAATTTCCATGAATGAGTTGTGTGCAATCGGTTCATCCTGCTCTCAAAAACAGAAACTACACCTTCATTTTCTGCGAGGAAATCATGTTGTAAACTGTTTAGATGACTTTTAACCATGATCCAACGAATTAAAATATATTATAGCTGAGATGAGTTTAGTTTGCTAGCTCCAACAAAAGCTTTCTAATTTATTCAAGACCTATAACAATTGCACATTATGTATCATTGTTGTATAGGGTCTATATGCTAGATATATTTGTTATCCAAGCATGTATAGATCCATATAGTAAGGATCAAATGAGAAATAAAAGTAAAATGAGAAGAATGAGAAGTGATTACAACCGCACATTTCAGATGCACCTACAAAATAAGATGCATCTCCCATGAAATTCTCCTTCCTCATTTGAAATGTGTGGCTACAAACATTTCTCATTCTTCTTATTTTATTTTCTCTTCTTATTGGATTCATAGATCCATAAACTAAAAAGAAAAGCAGGTTACGAAGACAGATCATATCGGTTGGCAAGGAAAAAATTTTGTTTGCTGTCCTAGGAAAAATGTCACCAAAGCTTGGTATCGTTTCAAATAGTTTGAAATTTATTTATCCAATTATCCAGATGCATGAGAGTGTAAAATGTGTCTGCGACTTGTTGCCAAATCCTTGGCCATCTGGAACATTGTTGTTTATTAAAAACATTGTGTATGTTGTGAGAATAAAGGTTCAAAAAAGGGGTAAAACTTAGTAGAAAAATATGTTTATTCTAAAGTCTAGTATTCATGACACCATATATGTTGGTAATTATTTAAACCGACACAACAAGCGAGTCACTTGTAATAGATTTTCTTGTAGTAAAGAAACCTAAAAGTTTTGATGCCTGATTGGGCGTAAGCATGGCCGAGAAGCCTCTAAAACTTTTAGTGTAATAATGGATCGTTGCTTCTTTTGCTCCATTGTAACTGCAAAAGAAGCGTGACGTCACAAACCTCAACTATTGTTTGTGGTTCCCATATAAATGAGACCCAATAAACAAAATAAATAAACAAAATAGAGAAACCGGATATCTTCAAATCGTGATAGTATGTATAAATGCTTGCCTTTTAAGAACCGATGTGAGTATCTCATGGTTAGCTGATACTACAGATTTTGAGCTCGGGTGCGAGTGATGTCCCATGTACACTATGTAATGCTATACATCAATAAACACAAGTTTATAACCACTAGTCCAACACTTTATTTAGTTAATCTAGCTTTTCTATCTCTTGTATCCTTAACAATTAACATCTGCCAAAAAGCTCTTAAGAAAGATGATATATACCTTTCTGTCAACGACTCCATGGCCAACTGCAAATGTAACGAGCAAAATAAGACCAAAAAGCCTTCTTGATTTCGTTCTTGACGAGAAGCTTTCATGCACCATGGTTGTCTTTTTTAGAAGGTCTAAAATTAACCTGCTTAGAATATCTAATTAGCAACTTTGATAAGTCTTTCAATTGTACACTTTTATAAGTGAACTCTTTAGGATGAAAATATATAAGTTGTTAGTTTAATTCAAGTTTATTAGAATTATTGAGTTTAAGGATAGCATCAATGAGCTGACTGGTAATGTCTTTTCTCTGACCTGTTTTTGTATTTGTTATGTAAAGTTATACCATGATTTGATTATTAATGATAATATGAATTAAATATATTTTTCTGATAGGATTAAGGGTGCGTTTGTTTTAGGGGTTTTGTTATTGAGGAATGGATTGAAAGATGAATATAATTGTTTGTTTGATGGATTGGGGATTGGATTTAAACATGACACCCATACATCCATTCCTCACAAAAATGGTAGGTATCATCATATTAAGTAGACCCTTTTCATCTTTCTCTCTATCTCTCTCCTCTATTTAATTTTACACACTATTTTTAATTATATTTTTATTATATAAAATTAATACATTAATTATATAATTTCAATTTCTCTCTTATTTTTCATTCAAACCAATACCAAATCCAAATTTTAATCCAAACCCTTCCGCAAACCAAACGCACCCTAAAATTCTCATGCTCATGTTCTTCTCATATTAGCGCATTCTGTGAGAGGATTGACAACATCTAATGTTTGTGTCTCAAATTATCTCGTTGAACAAATAACATAAAAAAATAGTAGGGTCATCAGATATTTATAATACTGGTAATAGATAAAATATGTTATCTATCAATTTACTTTGTCCCACAACATGGTAACCGTGTTGGTTGATTAATTAATGGATTAGAGCCATTAACTCACTTTTTTTTTTTTTTTTTTTTTTTTTTTTTTTTTTTTTTTTTCATTTGTGTTGTGTTTCGTGAGTAATATCATCTTTTATACCATACAAAAAGCAAAGTTGATGGATGTAATCGACTAACTAAATAAAAGTTTGCTGTTTAGATCTAACATCAAAATATTCATAAGACACTGCAAAAAACTAGTTGAATTCTTCACATTTTAAAAGCCAAATGGCCACATTTAAAAATGTGTAAAACAACTGCAAATGTAACGAGGAAAATAAGACCAAAAAGCCTTCTTGATTTCGTTCTTGACGAGAAGCTTTCATGCACCATGGTTGTCTTTTTTAGAAGGTCTAAAATTAACCTGCTTAGAATATCTAATTAGCAACTTTGATAAGTCTTTCAATTGTACACTTTTATAAGTGAACTCTTTAGGATGAAAATATATAAGTTGTTAGTTTTATTCAAGTTTATTAGAATTATTGAGTTTAAGGATAGCATCAATGAGCTGACTGGTAATGTCTTTTCTCTAACCTGTTTTTGTATTTGTTATGTAAAGTTATACCATGATTTGATTATTAATGATAATATGAATTAAATATATTTTTCTGATAGGATTAAGGGTGCGTTTGTTTTAGGGGTTTTGTTATTGAGGAATAGATTGAAAGATGAATATAATTGTTTGTTTGATGGATTGGGGATTGGATTTAAACATGACACCCATAGATCCATTCCTCACAAAAATGGTAGGTATCATCATATTAAGTAGGCCCTTTTCATCTTTCTCTCTATCTCTCTCCTCTATTTAATTTTACACACTATTTTTAATTATATTTTTATTATATAAAATTAATACATTAATTATATAATTTCAATTTCTCTCTTATTTTTCATTCAAACCAATACCAAATCCAAATTTTAATCCAAACCCTTCCGCAAACCAAACGCACCCTAAAATTCTCATGCTCATGTTCTTCTCATATTAGCGCATTCTGTGAGAGGATTGACAACATCTAATGTTTGTGTCTCAAATTATCTCGTTGAACAAATAACATAAAAAAATAGTAGGGTCATCAGATATTTATAATACTGGTAATAGATAAAATATGTTATCTATCAATTTACTTTGTCCCACAACATGGTAACCGTGTTGGTTGATTAATTAATGGATTAGAGCCATTAACTCACTTTTTTTTTTTTTTTTTTTTTTTTTTTTTTTTTTTTTTTTTTTTTTTTTTTCATTTGTGTTGTGTTTCGTGAGTAATATCATCTTTTATACCATACAAAAAGCAAAGTTGATGGATGTAATCGACTAACTAAATAAAAGTTTGCTGTTTAGATCTAACATCAAAATATTCATAAGACACTGCAAAAAACTAGTTGAATTCTTCACATTTTAAAAGCCAAATGACCACATTTAAAAATGTGTAAAACAACTGCAAATGTAACGAGCAAAATAAGACCAAAAAGCCTTCTTGATTTCGTTCTTGACGAGAAGCTTTCATGCACCATGGTTGTCTTTTTTAGAAGGTCTAAAATTAACCTGCTTAGAATATCTAATTAGCAACTTTGATAAGTCTTTCAATTGTACACTTTTATAAGTGAACTCTTTAGGATGAAAATATATAAGTTGTTAGTTTAATTCAAGTTTATTAGAATTATTGAGTTTAAGGATAGCATCAATGAGCTGACTGGTAATGTCTTTTCTCTGACCTGTTTTTGTATTTGTTATGTAAAGTTATACCATGATTTGATTATTAATGATAATATGAATTAAATATATTTTTCTGATAGGATTAAGGGTGCGTTTGTTTTAGGGGTTTTGTTATTGAGGAATGGATTGAAAGATGAATATAATTGTTTGTTTGATGGATTGGGGATTGGATTTAAACATGACACCCACACATCCATTCCTCACAAAAATGGTAGGTATCATCATATTAAGTAGGCCCTTTTCATCTTTCTCTCTATCTCTCTCCTCTATTTAATTTTACACACTATTTTTAATTATATTTTTATTATATAAAATTAATACATTAATTATATATTTTCAATTTCTCTCTTATTTTTCATTCAAACCAATACCAAATCCAAATTTTAATCCAAACCCTTCCGCAAACCAAACGCACCCTAAAATTCTCATGCTCATGTTCTTCTCATATTAGCGCATTCTGTGAGAGGATTGACAACATCTAATGTTTGTGTCTCAAATTATCTCGTTGAACAAATAACATAAAAAAATAGTAGGGTCATCAGATATTTATAATACTGGTAATAGATAAAATATGTTATCTATCAATTTACTTTGTCCCACAACATGGTAACCGTGTTGGTTGATTAATTAATGGATTAGAGCCATTAACTCACTTTTTTTTTTTTTTTTTTTTTTTTTTTTTTTTTTTTTTCATTTGTGTTGTGTTTCGTGAGTAATATCATCTTTTATACCATACAAAAAGCAAAGTTGATGGATGTAATCGACTAACTAAATAAAAGTTTGCTGTTTAGATCTAACATCAAAATATTCATAAGACACTGCAAAAAACTAGTTGAATTCTTCACATTTTAAAAGCCAAATGACCACATTTAAAAATGTGTAAAACAACTGCAAATGTAACGAGCAAAATAAGACCAAAAAGCCTTCTTGATTTCGTTCTTGACGAGAAGCTTTCATGCACCATGGTTGTCTTTTTTAGAAGGTCTAAAATTAACCTGCTTAGAATATCTAATTAGCAACTTTGATAAGTCTTTCAATTGTACACTTTTATAAGTGAACTCTTTAGGATGAAAATATATAAGTTGTTAGTTTAATTCAAGTTTATTAGAATTATTGAGTTTAAGGATAGCATCAATGAGCTGACTGGTAATGTCTTTTCTCTGACCTGTTTTTGTATTTGTTATGTAAAGTTATACCATGATTTGATTATTAATGATAATATGAATTAAATATATTTTTCTGATAGGATTAAGGGTGCGTTTGTTTTAGGGGTTTTGTTATTGAGGAATGGATTGAAAGATGAATATAATTGTTTGTTTGATGGATTGGGGATTGGATTTAAACATGACACCCACACATCCATTCCTCACAAAAATGGTAGGTATCATCATATTAAGTAGGCCCTTTTCATCTTTCTCTCTATCTCTCTCCTCTATTTAATTTTACACACTATTTTTAATTATATTTTTATTATATAAAATTAATACATTAATTATATATTTTCAATTTCTCTCTTATTTTTCATTCAAACCAATACCAAATCCAAATTTTAATCCAAACCCTTCCGCAAACCAAACGCACCCTAAAATTCTCATGCTCATGTTCTTCTCATATTAGCGCATTCTGTGAGAGGATTGACAACATCTAATGTTTGTGTCTCAAATTATCTCATTGAACAAATAACATAAAAAAATAGTAGGGTCATCAGATATTTATAATACTGGTAATAGATAAAATATGTTATCTATCAATTTACTTTGTCCCACAACATGGTAACCGTGTTGGTTGATTAATTAATGGATTAGAGCCATTAACTTTTTTTTTTTTTTTTTTTTTTTTTTTTTCATTTGTGTTGTGTTTCATGAGTAATATCATCTTTTATACCATACAAAAAGCAAAGTTGATGGATGTAATCGACTAACTAAATAAAAGTTTGCTGTTTAGATCTAACATCAAAATATTGATAAGACACTGCAAAAAACTAGTTGAATTCTTCACATTTTAAAAGCCAAATGGCCACATTTAAAAATGTGTAAAATTATTGATTTCACACTTTCTCAAGTGTGGTAATAATGGATGTGACAAATTTTGCCACACATATAAGTGCGGAGATATTATCCAAATGTCTATGGTTAAAAGTGTGGAAATATTATTTGAATGTCCACACCTAAAAGTATGGCAAAATTGCAAAAACGTTCAAAAATAAAAGTGTTGAGACCAATAGACAAGCACGGAGGTCATATACTAGCACCTCACAAATAGTGTTTAGATACTCACATCTCTCGGGTGTAATAAAGTAAAAATTACAATATGGAAACGGAAGATATCTCTCACTACGTGTCATAGCAAAATAGATTACCATAGGCTTGGGAAAGGATCAAACCTCCACCACATGGCGTAAGCACCTAGGATAAACTATCAAAGAGGTCTTTATAAAGGGTTGTAATGTTAGGTGTAGGGATATGAAATACACGGTTTTGTTGGATAAAGGAAGTTTTTACTGGTGACGAGTTAACAATCTTGGTTAATTACATGTACAAGATGGCGTTGCTAAGCCAAGACTAGACTCGACTTAAGCTAATAAAGGAAAAATAACAAAAACATAAAATGAACATAGAATAAAAAAGGATGGTAGTCCGTATGTTTTTTCTTTCTTTTTCTTTTTCTATATTTTTTTTTTCTTTTTTCTTGATTTTTTGATTTTTTTTTTTTTTTTTTTTTATTTATTTATTTTTTTTTTTTTTTGCATACACTCTTACCCTACCATCCAAAATAATACATCATAGGGAATGAACATTCCCCTTACACTTGAATCTTTACATACTTTACAATCAACTATTCTAATGACTCGAATTAAGAAAATCAAAACACTTGGAGCACTTTTAAGATTAACGCACATATGGGGGTAATAATATGATGTTCTTCCCCATTACTCCATAAAATAAGTACTTACCCATGAGTCCCAATCGTCCCAAAACAATATGTACAAGGATATGACTCGACTTAGCAACCATGTAATCAATTAGATAGTTAACTTAGGGTTTAACAAATAACAATAATGCACTAAAGATGTGTGCATACACGGAAGGCTAAGGCGATTTGGGTGTACATTTAAGTGGGGTGTAACAAATTCTTCCTTTAAGTAAAATGCTTAAAGTTAGAAACGAAAAGATAGGCTCGGAGGGGTGTACTAGGGGTTTCGTGTACTAAAAATGAGTACAACGCTAAGGGTGTGGGAAAAATTAGTTGACTTAACTAGCCAAGTAATATGACTTAAATGGTCAAGTAATTATACTACGGGTTTAACACAAGGGTGATCCTAATGCCTCTTATCATGTAGTAAATCCTACTACACGAATGTAGTCTCACTAGCGGTCTCGGGATGCATCACTAACGCAAGTTCTAGAATCTAAATTGCTACCGGTACACTCATAAGCACTAATAGTAAATGCTTTTCCTATCAAATCTAAAGGCGAACCTCACATATTTGGGTGGAAAATTTTTCTGAATATACGGTTATGTGCTAGTCATACGATCTCCTATCCATGAGACGCTTGCTATGGCTAAAGTTTCACTCCTAAATGTTGTAAAAAAATTTAAATTTGGCGCTAAAATTACACTAACAAGTATTTCTTATAGTTTTATTACACATCTACTATCAAACAAACAAACTCAAGCGAAAGTGTACATGTAAGGTATCATCATTTTACCCTCCCCTTACACTTAGGATGAACATTGTCCCCAATGTTCAAGTAAAGAATGTAAAAGTGAAAAAGTTAAAAGAATGAAATCAAATACTCCCCTGATTCGCTCGGTATTGATAATTAGGTGGCCAGGTTAAATCTTCCTCCAAGAAAATGAACAATCAAAGCTTCCCTTCCAGAATATAAATCATCTTCTTGTCGTACATAACCTGTAAATCCTGAAAAAATAGACAAGACAACCTCGCGTAAAATCGGCGGCATCCTATATAAGTAACTAAATCCTAGAAAACAAAATAAGATATAATGCTTGTGGAATGAAGTTTGCAGATTTCCTGGAGATTATAAAACTTAATAATTCACAAAAACCATAAGACTCCGTTAGAAAAAACAAAACCGGTACAATTTCCAGATTTTTACACGTGACGCCGTCAAGAGTAAACTCGTGACGCCGTCAGAAGTGACCTGCATAAATTCTTATGTTAAGTTTCCCGAAAATTTCTGGAAAAACTTGGTCCTACTTCCTGGAAAATACTGCAAAACTTCATTATGACTCAATACAAGCATTTGACTCTAACAAATACGAATATACATGTTCATTTAATATTGTGGAGAATCATGATCGATTTGTTTCTTAAAAACATATTTGGGGTTTCCCCTTACACTTATCTTTTGCAAAAATACTTTTAGGTGGAGTTAAGACTAGGCCAAAACAACAAAGTAAAGTATTTCTACTATTTATTTGAGAAACATGATCTACCAACAATAAAAATGAAACATGCATACGGAAGCAAATAACAAACAAACAAAAATAAAATCACACAAAACATGGGTTGCCTCCCAAGAAGCGCTTTTCTTTATTTACGAGTCTTGTAGCTAGACTCAAGGTCATGGGCTACTACGTGACCTCATCCCTTGAAATGATATACCCCATGTAGTTGCGATCATTACTGTTATGGTGGTAGTGCCTCAACCTATCGATACTTGCAATCACCATTCCACCAACTTTGCTTCTCAAGTTAGCTATCCCATCTTGGCTCACGCCTTCAATTGTGAAAGGCCCATACCACCAAGGACTCGGTTTATCTGGTGGTATCTTTGTTTCTAGGTGTCTCAAGAGTACCAAATTCTCTTCCTCGAATGGTACATGATTTTCTGCGGGTTGAGTATGTTCGAATTCGATTTGAACTTTATTGCTTTTGCTTCTTTCATATTTAGCCTCCTTATAGCTTTTAATTCTTGCCTCCCATGCAAGAATTTTATTCTGAACACGAATGGGTGTCGTGTCAATGTTGTTTTTGACCTTTCTCCAACTCAAATTCTCATGTCCACTTCGCGGAGTCATGGCGAAGCTAATCTTTCTTTTTCCAGATTTAAGCTCAATCTTCCTACCTTCATAATTAATGACAGCCCTAGCGGTGGTGAGGAACGGTGCCCCAAGGATGATTGGCATGCGTCCATCTCCTTTATCATCGATGATTATAAAATCAACGGGGTACATGAATCCTGCAACATTAACTAATACATCTTCTGCGATCCCTAGGGGGTATACGTACGAGTGTCCAGCGAGGGATAACCTAACACGAGTAGGGGCTGGCATTTTTTACGTTAGTTGGATGTAAATAGTTAGGGGCATAAGATTTACTTCCGATCCTTGGTCGGCGAAAGCACTAAGATATTTCAAGTCCCCGATACTGGTTGGTATCTTAAAGTTCCCACATGCTATCTGTTTAGTAGCCACTTTTTGTACCACTAGCCTCTCGAATACTGATCCCCCAGGTAATGTATCACACTCATCTTTTACCTTTTCCTCTTTCTCAGAACCCTGTTTGGAAGGTTGGTTACGCCCATCACCCTTAATCCAATTTGTTATGGTGTTTTCGTTTATATCATGTTTCAGGTAATGACTCAAAGGTTGGGATTCTGGTGGTTTTTCTACGGTATGTTTAGCACGGGTTTCTACCTTCTCGTTATCCTTTGGACAATTGTGATGGAATTAACAAATTGGGTAGTGGGAGTGGCACTTTCTTTCCTTAGTAGCATTCTTTCGGGGGTTTTCTGGTTGGCATACTCCTCTAATAGACTCATCATCTCATTCATTTTCTCTTGCATTTCCTCTTTTTGCTTATAAACTGCTTCCTCGAATCTAGCAAGCCGATCTGAGTGAGTTGCCATATATTCTCTCATCCTAGCTTCAAACTCCGAGCTAAGTTCCTCGGGAGGGGAACAAGGTGGGGCATAGTTCTGAAAAGTCTCGACATTTTCTCTAGAAGGTGACTCAGATAATGGTGCCGAAGTTGGTTTTGAGACAGAATTGACAGTAGCCCGTCTAGGACTTAAAGGTCTCCTTTGCCTTTCCTCAAAATAGTCAACTTTTGCCTCGAGTTTGCATAGGAGTTCATCGGGGATTTCGGTGGTTCCTCCAGATGTTGAGACTGCATTAATGGCCGCTTTTATTGTATGATTAAACTCCCACATCTCATGATTATCAGCGACGAGCTCCTCGATAATCGCCCAGGACTCCTCGGCGTTCTTATCATGCAGTTTACCTCCCGCGGCCCTATCGATTGTGCGCTGTCACACCCCCTGAATCGGGTCCAGCGGAAGCATACGTGTAGCTGGGGTGTAACTCAATTGGTATTACAACACAAGTTCAAAAAGGGTTTTCACTTGAATCATTTAGAATAAAATAGCTTAATCAAAAATGTTGAATTTACATTTTTAATAGTAGTGCGGAAGTAGGCCCGTAAAATAATTTAAAACGGTCCCCAAGTGAATATCAGAGTCTTCTATGACCATGCCATGCCCTGCCAAAACCTCCAGTAGCGTGCCATTGCTTAAAACCTGAAAATACATGCTAAAGAGTGTCAACACGAGGTTGGTGAGTTCATAAGTTTGTATTAAAACAATAGTGTTGTGAGTACAATAGAGAGTTTTGTGACCATTGTGTGGCTCACAATGTCATAACAATAAAGTTTACCTTACAGTAAAATCAGGATTGTGGACCATGAGTAGAGTGTGTGATCATTACAACAAATATAATATCACATAGAAAAATAGTCTATTACGCTAGCGCTAAGTTCATGCAACCGAAGCTATAACAGTGTGCATGCTCTAGAAGCATGTTAAATATAAAGGCCCGGCAAGTGTTTATCCCGTTACACTTGTAATTCGACATGTTATACGCTCGCGTTTGCCTATCCGGTCAAACCGAACGGGGGAGTCACCACCAATAGATCTATTTATAACATTCGCGCTTCCCAGCAGGAATTGACGGTTCATGAGTTTGGGCATAGTGGGATTCAAGGGCTTAGGCTAATCCGCGTAATAGTTTAGATAAAACATAAGTTTCAGTATGGTCCATAAAAGTGTTTGCATAAAAGCAATAGTTCATAAAGTGTGTTGCATAAAAGCAAGAGTTCATAAAGTGTGTTGCATAAAAGCAAGAGTTCATAAAGTGTGTTGCATAAAAGCAAGAGTTCATAAAGTGTGTTGCATAAAAGCAAAAGTTCATAAAGTGTGTTGCATAAAAGCAAGAGTTCATAAAGTGTGTTGCATAAAAGCAAGAGTTCATAAAGTGGGTTGCATAAAAGCAAGAGTTCATAAAGTGTGTTGCATGTTTATAAAACGCTTGTGTATGCGAGAAAATAATCAAGTATGCAACCGATATACACATAGGTGCATTTGAATAATCAATCAAGCCTTCAAAGAAACAGTAGTGTTTAAGTAAACAATTGCGCATTCAAGCATTGAGTTTAGTAAAAAACGAGCATGTATTCTCCCCCAAAACAGTTATAAAAACAAGTAAAAGTAGGGGGTATGAACTCACCTGGTGCGATAGCTATGATGACAAAAGTGGATACACTGAAATGAGGCACGATCTCTAATCGCAACCTAATGAATGATAGTTTCTAATGTAAGAAACGAAATGATGCTACACATGCAAGTACGTATGTTATCGATACCACTCGTTAGTTTTGAAAATAGTGTTTATCGTCAAAAATACATTTTTGACGTCTCGTTAAGTTAATAACCCCTTTTCATGTAGTTGTGTTGAAAAGGTACTCCACGATCCTCGTTTGGTGTTTTATCGGTAAATGTAAGGTTTCCGCCGCAAAAATAACATTTTCATTACTTGAAAATATGACCAAAATGGCCTCGCAAAACTAGTCGCGAAATATTGTACGTTAAGTGTTAATGGTCAAGCTCGGCGTTTTTGAAAACCTTGTGACAATATCTCGAAGTCGTGTTATTTAACTTTTGGCTATACGGGTCTTGATCAATGAGAGAATCGACTCTTATTGTTGCTATTTGAAAATATTATGTTCAACACTTAGAAAATTTCATTATAGCAAAAGCTGTCAAAATATATATAGTTTATCGGTTATATAGATGAGGTCGTAGTTTATTCGTTACGAGTCCAATGATCAAACGGCCAATTGATTTGAAAAGCTTGCTGGGAGATCTTGATTTCATAAAACTACGGCTCGGACTCAAACTGATCCGATCATAAAGAAAAACAGCCGTGAAAGTGGTGTCTTCCAAAGACAGTTTACGTCAAAACTCTATTAGTGTAAAAAGCTGATGGAAATATATATATATCGTCGGATTTGAAATACTCGTATCTTTTTCGTTATAAGCCCGTTTTCTATGTTCTTTATATCCTCGCGAAGGTAATCAAGTATACTTTAGGTTTCTCAAGGTCTCGGCTAGTCAAGATATCATTAAATCTCAGTTTTCCTAGCTAGAAAAATCGGGACAGATTCAATATTTCAGAAAATATAGTTTTCGTCGTAAATCTTGAAAATAGCATATCTTTTTCGTCGTAACTCGGATTTTATCCCCGTTTTCGGCCATAGTTTCGTGTCGGACTATATTTTCTAAATATTTGGTCCAAAGTTACACCCTAGACCCTGAGTTTCCTACGTTTTACAGAAATGGACAGCAGCTTTGAAAGTTTGTCAAAATCAACTTTTCTAGTTAAAGGGTTGTTCAAAGCTTAACCAAACTATCTCAAATCAACTCCACAAGTACCCAATCCTACCATACACCTTCTTAGGGTGTCATGGGTTCCTAGTCTTCACCAAAAATGGTGGATCTCATGAGATTGTTAATAAAACTTATAGATCTATGTTTATAAAAACAAAATGAGTAATAAGTGGTATGGATCTTACATACTTGCATGTTTTATCAATATATCTTGAAAATACATAAAAGTATAAAGTAAATGAAAGTATGAAAAGATCAAAAGTGTTTTTGAAGCCTACTTGAAGATTTGAGGTGATTTGATGAGAAATTGATTAATAATCTTGGGTTTTTACCACAAAACCCCAACTAGATCTTGATTAGGACTTGATAAATACTTGGATCTTGAAAAGTTAATGGTTTCTTCTGGGTTCTTTGCCTTGGTCGATCCACCCCAAGAGAGAAAGAAAAGGAATTGTTGCTAGTTGTTTAGTGTAAAATGAAAATGTGGTGGAAAAAGGAGTATATATATATGGTCCAAGTCAAAGTCTTTGGTCTTAGTCCTAGGGGGGGGGGGGGAGGGGGCGGCTCAAAAAGGAGGGAAACAAGGAGTGTAGTTTGTGAGCTCATTAAATGAGCTTGTCTCTTGGTTGCAAGTATTAGTTAGGTATTTTGTATTTTAGGTGTTATCGGGTACCGAGTTAATTAAAAATAACTGTTACCGAGGTGAAATAAAATACGACGAAGTTGTAAAAGTTATAAAATATTATTCCTGATGAGAATCGGGTGTTAGAATAATTATTGAATTGAAATAACGCAAACCGACGGACTAATAAGCTCCGACCGTAAAGTATAGCCATTGATTTTAAAACACCGGGTAAATTAATAATATAATTTTTATATTATTATTATGAGTATGTAAATATGTTAGGATCATAGTCGGGAGTATTGGGTATACGTTAGTAGTAACACTGAGTGGTATCGTTAATTACAAATTAAGCATACGTAAATTGAAATAATGCATATCCGTGTAGGTTCTCAAGTGATGATGATAATGTGTAGACTATTCTAGTCTATATGAAGTGTCATTAATGAATGATGCATAAATTCGCAGCTAAACCTAACTGGTTACGCGAATTTGAAGACTCGTAAACTCAGTTTACGAAAAGACGAACGTTGATCATGAATAGTGATTTCCCTTCAGGAATGAATAGTGTCACATGAATAGTAAAATTTCTGAACGTTTCTCGGAATCACAAACTGACTCCGAAAACGATGAATAGTAAAATGATGAATAGTGACCGATGAATAGTAAATGATGAATAGTAACCGATGAATAGTGAATAGGAGAAATGTCCCGAAAATGCGGGTTGTTACAGTCTCACCCCCTTAAAAGGAACTTCGTCCCGAAGTTCAGTTTGTGTTGGTCTCTGAAGTTGTATTGGTGAAAAGATGATGATTCTTATCGTGTGAGCTATTGAGCTCTAACAAGGTTCAAGTCTGACGGCCACCAGGCCTACTCTATCAGAAATGTTGAACGATCCAGTGTATATCGGGTTCATGAATGCTTACTGGACTAGTGAGTTGGGCTTTTCCAAATTTTGATCTGTCAATGGATGTTGGCACTTCGACCATAAAGTGCCTCAAATGATGTAGTCTCTACACTCGTGTGGTAACTAAGGTTGCAACTGAATTTGATTTATGGCAAATGGTTAGTCCAACCATTTCTAATGTCAATCACACCCGATTTGGGCATATCTCCCTATGTTTGAATCATTCTCAAATTCTGACCATTGGTCTACAGATGATAGGTGGTGTGGTTCTAAAGAGATCTTAATGAAATCATTAGGAGTTGAGGTGAATCAAATTCCTTTATTAGAAATAATTGAAATGGATATCATGAATCTTGTTTTGAAAGACTTACAAGGTTAAGTCCGTCAAAGGGTGTTGTTGAAAATAATAGATTAGGATAAGGTTGTGATCCTCCGCAGGATGTCATGGATTGAATCTTTCTCCACCTGCAATGCTTAGTCTCCATTACTAAGATTTTCCCCAAGTTATATGTCATCGAATCACAAACTCCTAAAGGTATAAGAGATGTAATATAGTGATTGATTTTCAAAGTTTGTTTTGAGATTGTGTGTTTTGTTCACAAACCTTCCCTGAGTAAATAAATTTACAACTTCAAGCGACCGGCTTTCCAAGTAACCTTTTTTTTTCTCGATGTTTCAAAATTTAGCAGTTATGCAAGATAGGACTATTTTCAATATAAAGTGGATAGTATGGTTTACCAAAGATTGTTGTTTAAAATTTCCTAACATTCAATAGTTTTGTGAAAGGTTAACCAAAAGGAATTTGCTTGTCAAAATAAGTGCCTCAGAAAAGTATTTCTTACAAGATATATGTTTTGTATAATGGTAGTTTGGAGAAAAAATCCATTTAGAAGTAAAAGTATTAAGAGGATAAAATAGTCGGGTAGGTATGTCTGCACAATGCATGGATGTCTAACATGTTTGAATAATGTCTATTGGTGAGGACATGTTCAATTGAAGGTTCTATAGTCTTGGTTAGGAGGTTGGATGTATCTCTATAGTGTTGCTTAGTGAGCATTCGCATCGAAACTAATCATGTAATTCAATCAAGCCAATACTTTCCAGATGGGGGAATTGTGGCAATCAAGCCAGTGATAGTGGTTCGATTGGTTTTGTGGTATCCTGAGATTTCTGTTGAGTTTTGAATGGTTTCAATGTACCGAGGGATCCTCCTTATAGATGGTATGGAAAGTCTTTCCTAAGGAGGTCATTGATAATATCCACTTATCAATATAGGGAGTAGTGAGGAATGAGTGACATCGGAGTCTATAGAATGTTAGCTAATTCCTTATATATGGGGATGGGGAAAGGAAATGATAATGAGGGTGAGAAGGGGAAAGATTGTGACAACTGCGACAACATGAGATTGTGATAAAAGAAAATACTGTGAAATAAATGTATCGTGCATAGACGTAAATGTCTATGAGATGAAATGACTAGTTTGCGTGCTTCCAATCGGTGGTTAACGAGATGGTGAAAAGTATGAATGTTCTGCCAACGAGTGTTTACACACACGTAAATGAAACATTTGGGAATTGAGTAGAGAATTCAATCCAGACAGAATTTTATTATAACCATTTTCAGTATTGCAAAATTCATTTCTGAGTCAGACATAGGTGGTCAGCCTATATCTCACTATCCCAGGTTGAATATAGATGACCAGTCTATATTCCACCGAGGTTCCATGAATTTTGAAATACTCAGCTCAGTTATACTAAGACTATGTCCTTCCCAAATACCAAGACGTTCTGAAAGACAAAAGCAAGTGACCAAACTCGAGGTCAAATTATGAAGCTATGCAAGGAAAAGCATAACGTGGTGACATATACGATACATGAGCATGCTTATATGAAAGACAATTATAGTAATCAACTATAATAAGTGAATATAACATATCAGATAATGAGACACAAATCTCATCACCTATGTCAGCAACTAACCACAATTGAGGCTTCAGCTTGGCAGGCAGGCACGTGACGGTCATAGGGTTATGTTTTCATGAAAGTAGCTATAGTCTAGGTTTTAAAAACACTTAGTTCGCTATAGCCAAAGCTCTGATACCAATCTGTCACACCCCCTGAATCGGGTCCAGCGGAAGCATACGTGTAGCTGGGGTGTAACTCAATTGGTATTACAACACAAGTTCAAAAAGGGTTTTCACTTGAATCATTTAGAATAAAATAGCTTAATCAAAAATGTTGAATTTACATTTTTAATAGTAGTGCGGAAGTAGGCCCGTAAAATAATTTAAAACGGTCCCCAAGTGAATATCAGAGTCTTCTATGACCATGCCATGCCCTGCCAAAACCTCCAGTAGCGTGCCATTGCTTAAAACCTGAAAATACATGCTAAAGAGTGTCAACACGAGGTTGGTGAGTTCATAAGTTTGTATTAAAACAATAGTGTTGTGAGTACAATAGAGAGTTTTGTGACCATTGTGTGGCTCACAATGTCATAACAATAAAGTTTACCTTACAGTAAAATCAGGATTATGGACCATGAGTAGAGTGTGTGATCATTACAACAAATATAATATCACATAGAAAAATAGTCTATTACGCTAGCGCTAAGTTCATGCAACCGAAGCTATAACAGTGTGCATGCTCTAGAAGCATGTTAAATATAAAGGCCCGGCAAGTGTTTATCCCGTTACACTTGTAATTCGACATGTTATACGCTCGCGTTTGCCTATCCGGTCAAACCGAACGGGGGAGTCACCACCAATAGATCTATTTATAACATTCGCGCTTCCCAGCAGGAATTGACGGTTCATGAGTTTGGGCATAGTGGGATTCAAGGGCTTAGGCTAATCCGCGTAATAGTTTAGATAAAACATAAGTTTCAGTATGGTCCATAAAAGTGTTTGCATAAAAGCAATAGTTCATAAAGTGTGTTGCATAAAAGCAAGAGTTCATAAAGTGTGTTGCATAAAAGCAAAAGTTCATAAAGTGTGTTGCATAAAAGCAAGAGTTCATAAAGTGTGTTGCATAAAAGCAAGAGTTCATAAAGTGTGTTGCATAAAAGCAAGAGTTCATAAAGTGGGTTGCATAAAAGCAAGAGTTCATAAAGTGTGTTGCATGTTTATAAAACGCTTGTGTATGCGAGAAAATAATCAAGTATGCAACCGATATACACATAGGTGCATTTGAATAATCAATCAAGCCTTCAAAGAAACAGTAGTGTTTAAGTAAACAATTGCGCATTCAAGCATTGAGTTTAGTAAAAAACGAGCATGTATTCTCCCCCAAAACAGTTATAAAAACAAGTAAAAGTAGGGGGTATGAACTCACCTGGTGCGATAGCTATGATGACAAAAGTGGATACACTGAAATGAGGCACGATCTCTAATCGCAACCTAATGAATGATAGTTTCTAATGTAAGAAACGAAATGATGCTACACATGCAAGTACGTATGTTATCGATACCACTCGTTAGTTTTGAAAATAGTGTTTATCGTCAAAAATACATTTTTGACGTCTCGTTAAGTTAATAACCCCTTTTCATGTAGTTGTGTTGAAAAGGTACTCCACGATCCTCGTTTGGTGTTTTATCGGTAAATGTAAGGTTTCCGCCGCAAAAATAACATTTTCATTACTTGAAAATATGACCAAAATGGCCTCGCAAAACTAGTCGCGAAATATTGTACGTTAAGTGTTAATGGTCAAGCTCGGCGTTTTTGAAAACCTTGTGACAATATCTCGAAGTCGTGTTATTTAACTTTTGGCTATACGGGTCTTGATCAATGAGAGAATCGACTCTTATTGTTGCTATTTGAAAATATTATGTTCAACACTTAGAAAATTTCATTATAGCAAAAGCTGTCAAAATATATATAGTTTATCGGTTATATAGATGAGGTCGTAGTTTATTCGTTACGAGTCCAATGATCAAACGGCCAATTGATTTGAAAAGCTTGATGGGAGATCTTGATTTCATAAAACTACGGCTCGGACTCAAACTGATCCGATCATAAAGAAAAACAGCCGTGAAAGTGGTGTCTTCCAAAGACAGTTTACGTCAAAACTCTATTAGTGTAAAAAGCTGATGGAAATATATATATATCGTCGGATTTGAAATACTCGTATCTTTTTCGTTATAAGCCCGTTTTCTATGTTCTTTATATCCCCGCGAAGGTAATCAAGTATACTTTAGGTTTCTCAAGGTCTCGGCTAGTCAAGATATCATTAAATCTCAGTTTTCCTAGCTAGAAAAATCGGGCAGAATCAATATTTCAGAAAATATAGTTTTCATCGTAAATCTTGAAAATAGCATATCTTTTTCGTCGTAACTCGGATTTTATCCCCGTTTTCGGCCATAGTTTCGTCTCGGACTATATTTTATAAATATTTGGTCCAAAGTTACACCCTAGACCCTGAGTTTCCTACGTTTTACAGAAATGGACAGCAGCTTTGAAAGTTTGTCAAAATCAACTTTTCTAGTTCAAGGGTTGTTCAAAGCTTAACCAAACTATCTCAAATCAACTCCACAAGTACCCAATCCTACCATACACCTTCTTAGGATGTCATGGGTTCCTAGTCTTCACCAAAAATGGTGGATCTCATGAGATTGTTAATAAAACTTATAGATCTATGTTTATAAAAACAAAATGAGTAATAAGTGGTATGGATCTTACATACTTGCATATTTTATCAATATATCTTGAAAATACATAAAAGTATAAAGTAAATGAAAGTATGAAAAGATCAAAAGTGTTTTTGAAGCCTACTTGAAGATTTGAGGTGATTTGATGAGAAATTGATTAATAATCTTGGGTTTTTACCACAAAACCCCAACTAGATCTTGATTAGGACTTGATAAATACTTGGATCTTGAAAAGTTAATGGTTTCTTCTTGGTTCTTTGCCTTGGTCGATCCACCCCAAGAGAGAAAGAAAAGGAATTGTTGCTAGTTGTTTAGTGTAAAATGAAAATGTGGTGGAAAAAGGAGTATATATATATGGTCCAAGTCAAAGTCTTTGGTCTTAGTCCTAGGGGCGGGGCGGCTCAAAAAGGAGGGAAACAAGGAGTGTAGTTTGTGAGCTCATTAAATGAGCTTGTCTCTTGGTTGCAAGTATTAGTTAGGTATTTTGTATTTTAGGTGTTATCGGGTACCGAGTTAATTAAAAATAACTGTTACCGAGGTGAAATAAAATACGACGAAGTTGTAAAAGTTATAAAATATTATTCCTGATGAGAATCGGGTGTTAGAATAATTATTGAATTGAAATAACGCAAACCGACGGACTAATAAGCTCCGACCGTAAAGTATAGCCATTGATTTTAAAACACCGGGTAAATTAATAATATAATTTTTATATTATTATTATGAGTATGTAAATATGTTAGGATCATAGTCGGGAGTATTGGGTATACGTTAGTAGTAACATTGAGTGGTATCGTTAATTACAAATTAAGCATACGTAAATTGAAATAATGCATATCCGTGTAGGTTCTCAAGTGATGATGATAATGTGTAGACTATTCTAGTCTATATGAAGTGTCATTAATGAATGATGCATGAATTCGCAGCTAAACCTAACTGGTTACGCGAATTTGAAGACTCGTAAACCCAGTTTACGAAAAGACGAACGTTGATCATGAATAGTGATTTCCCTTCGGGAATGAATAGTGTTACATGAATAGTAAAATTTCTGAACGTTTCTCGGAATCACAAACTGACTCCGAAAACGATGAATAGTAAAATGATGAATAGTGACCGGTGAATAGTAAATGATGAATAGTAACCGATGAATAGTGAATAGGAGAAATGTCCCGAAAATGCGGGTTGTTACATGCGCTTAGTATGATAGTCAACATGGTCGTAGAAAATCTGGGCTAATAACCAAAGGTTTATACCATGATGAGGGACCTTATAGAGGAGATCCTTAAAACGGGCCCATGCTTCATAGAAAGTTTCTCCTTGATGTTGTTCAAACATCAAAATGTCGTTTCTAAGCATTGCAGTCTTCCCCGGTGGGAAGAATTGAGTAAGGAAGTGATTGGTGAGATTATCCAATGTGGTGATGGATCCCGCGGGTAAACGCTCAAGCCATTGACTAGCTTGATCCCGTAGAGAGAATTGGAATAGGCGTAATCGGGTTGTCTCTCTAGTTTCAACATCTAGGTCTATGGAATCTACGATTTTGAGGAAGTCCTTAAGATGTTGATTTGGATCTTCGAAACGAAGTCCATGGAATGCACATCCGCTTTGCACCAACCGGATGGTGTCGGATCGCAAGGGGGTCACATTGGCTCCGGTGAGCTCAATGGTGTTTCGGTAGCCTTGGTGGCTAGGTCGGGAATACTCTCCTAGGGTTCGGGGCCTAAGAGGTTGGTTAACTAGTGGTGGGTTTTGTTGTGGTGGGATGACGGGTTCAAAGATGTTCCCATCTTCCATGATGTCGGGTGGTGAAGAGTTACGAACAAAGACACAAAGAAATAAGATAGACTAAAGAAAACCTAAAAATAAAAATAAAATCTCACTAGAAAGGAATCTAGCGAGTAGACCTAATAAAAGGAGATTCTAACATAGACAATAACTATTTCCCTGGGCTGCGGCGCCAAAAACTTGATACGTGGGAATCGCACCAGGCTTTACCTCTCAAGGGATCTTGAGAAGCTTACAACCCCCACCAGGCAGTATACCTAATCGTTGTAGTATAGTATAGTGACAAGTACCGGGGGATTGATCGTTCAGCTAGGAATAGTGTCGTTAGGATTAGAAAACCTAAATACTAGTTCTAAAGGTGACGGATGATTATTTTTGTATTTTTATATTTTTTAGAAAGCAATTAAAAATTTCGGGTTTGAAGGATTTGGGCGGAATTAGTTGCTAGTCAACTAACCCAATGCTAAAGATGCAATCAAAATAAAATACTAAAAATGAAAATAAACTAAATTAAACTAAGGTTGTGAGCAATAAGTGAAGAAAATGTGTTTACTTAGATTTCATTACTCCCTAGACATCTTTTACATGTTAATTACTTGTTATAGTTGCATGGATGACGGATCGTATTCCTTAATACCATTAATGGGGTGGCGCACTTAACTCCCCAATCTATGAGCTCTTATCTCCTCCTATGCCATGCCCAGCACAACCATAGGGATTATAAACAGTGGCTCATGCATTAAATACAACCAATAAAGACCTAGTGCACATCGGTTCATGTTTCCTAAGACGTTCAAGCATGTTACCATTGGAGATCTGCCAGTTTTCTTAGGCCTAACATCAAATTCATTCAACCAAAACAACTATAAACAAGTAATCATCACATAATTAACATCTAGGTTTCATTAGATCCAAGCAAACACAAGATAAATCTAGCCTAACATGATGGAATTAAGACAAGAACAAGATATAGACAACCAACACATAGACATATTGATTGAATTAAAAGAACACTTATCTCAATTACACATGAAAGGTATCAAGGGTTTAGAACCCTTGAAAAACCTGTAAAATTCGCACCAAGTTCGTACTTAGGGTTTCTCCAAAACTTCTCTCCCTTTAGTGTAAAAATTAGAAAAATATATATAGGAAATAGGGTCTGACGGCGTCAAGACAAAGTATGTGACGCCGTCACCTCGCCGCCAAAATTCTTCTCGGACTGCCTTAATCTTCATCTGACGCCGTCATGTGTTAGGGTCTTCCAGGCCGTCATGACTTTTACTCTTGACGCCCTACTTCGTGACGCCCTCACGTTCCTACTGGCCCGTCATGCAAATTGCTCTTGACGCCGTCAGAATGGGCTTCTTGACGCCGTCACCTACTGTTCCCAGCAAGGAAAATTAAGACTTTGGCATTTTCTTCACTTTTATGCTCCAAAAACGTCCGAATTGCTTCCTTTTCCAGATTTCACTCCCAAAGTACCTAAAATCACAAAAGGAACGATTTAGGGCAATATTTGATCAAATAAATTCAATTCCGGGCTTAAATGACCCCCTAAAAGTGGATCATTTTTCGCCTCATCATGCATACTAAGGGACATATTCCCATTATCCATCAATTTTGATCTAATAATGAAGATTAACCAAATATTTAATATGGAAACCTAAGTCCATGTTTTTTTTTGTTGTCTTTTTGTCTTTCTTATTTATTATTTTTTTGATTCATGTTTTTTTAATTCGCGTTTCCTTTTTTACATTTTTTTCTTTTTCATATGTTTTCATACATATTCGTCCGTCTTCATACGTTTTCGTTCGTTTTCATATATATTCGTCCATTTCCTTACTTTTTCGTCCATTTTTATACGTTTTCATCCGTTTTTATACGTTTTGTCCGTTTTCATACGTTTTTTTCCATTTTTATACGTTTTCGTCCATTTTTATACGTTGTGTTTTTGTCTGTTTTTATACGTTTTCGTCCGTTTTGTTACGTTTTCGTCCGTTTTTATATGTTTTCGTCCGCTTTTATACATTTCAGTCCGTTTTTATACATTTCCATCCGTTTTCATACGTTTTTATCTGTTTTCGTCCGTTTTCATACGTTTTCGTCCATTTTCTTATGTTTTCGTCCATTTTCATACGTTTTTGCCCGTTTTTATACATTTTTGTCCGTTTTCAGATGTTTTCGTCCATTTTCCTACTTATTCGTCCGTTTTCTTACTTTTTCGTCCATTTTCATACGTTTTCGTCCGTTTTAAATGTTTTCGGCCATTTTCCGACGTTTTCATACATTTCTAAATATCACAAGTGATATTCTGTGATACTCATAATATCGCAAGTGATATTCTGAATATCGCAATTGATATTCTGAATATCGCAAGTGATATTCTAAATATCTCAAGTTATTTTCAACTAATGTTTTGTAACATGAAAATCACTTGTGATATTCTGAATTATTATGAATATCTCACAATTGATTTTCAACTAATGTTTTGTAACATGAAAGTCATAAGTGATTTTCACATTTGTTTTAATTCATTTTTTTTCAATTTCTTACGTTTTCGTCCATATTCATATGTTTTCGTTCATTTTATACGTTTTTGTCCGTTTCTGAACATCACAATTGATATTCTTAGTATCACAAGTGATATTTTGAATATCACAGAAAATCACTTGTGATTTTAAGAATATCAATAGTGATATTCAGAAATAGGGGTGAGCAAACGGACCGGATGGACCGGACCGACCGACAAAACCGACCGGATCGGACCGGACCGACCACATTCGGTATGGTCTCGGTCTAAGGTTTTTCATAATTTCGGTCTCGGTCCGGCTCGGTCCGTCTTAAAACTAGGCATTTAGCTTATTTGGACCGAGACTGGACCGAGACCGGACCGACCACATTCGGTCCGGTCTCGGTCTAGGTTTTTTGCCGGATTCGGTCTCGGTCCGGTCCGGTTTTTCTCGGTCCGATCCGGTTTTCGCCCGATGAGCACCCTTATTCAAAAACGTATGAAAACAGACGAAGACATAAGAAAACGAACGAATACATATGAAAGCGTAAAAACACGTCTGAAAACGGACGAAAACGTATAAAAACTGCCAAAAACGTATAAAACCTGCTGAAAACGTCTAAAAATGGACAAAAATATATAAAAACGGATGAGAACGTATGAAAACGGACAAAAACGTATATAAACGTATGAAAACAGACAAAAATGGACGAAAGCATATAAAAACGGACGAAAACATCTGAAAACGGGCGAAAACGTATAAAAACAGTCGAAAACGTCTGAAAACAGACGAAAACGTAAAAAATGGACGAAAACGTATGAAAACGAACAAAAATGTCTGAAAACGTATAAAACTGCCGAAAATGCTTGAAAACATATGAGAATGTCTGAAAAAGGAAAAAATGTATAAAAACGGACGAAAACGTATAAAAACGAAAAAAAACGTCTGAAAATGGACGAAATCTTACAAAAACGGAAGTAAACGTATGAAAACAGCCTAAAGCATATAAAAATTGACGAAGACGTCTGAAAACATATGAAAACGTCTAAAAAATGGACGAAAACTTAAAAAACAGATAAAAACGTATGAAAACGTATATAAACATATAAAAACAGAAAAAAAAAATGGACGAAAATGTATGAAACGTAATAAAATAAAAAAAAACGTGAATTTATAATTAAAAAATAAATGATTTAAAAAAAACGTGAATTAAAAAAAGACAAAAAAATAGTTAAAAAAATTAAATAAATAAAAAAGACAAAAAGACAAAGAAAAAGAAAATCATAAACTTAGGTTTCATATTAAATCTTAGGTAAATCCCTACCATTAGATCAAACTAGATGGATAGCGCGGATTTGTCTCTCAGTACGTAACAAAAACTTAGTCAATAAATGAACTTTTCTTTAATATACTCCGAATTTTTGAGGAATTTGCGATATTGATGTTTGGTTTTGAACTTTGGAGGATGTCAAAAATTTTAAGATTAAAGCCCATGGTTTTTAGGAATTGGCGATATTGATGTTTAGTTTTGAACTTCTTATTTGTTATTATTTAAGCAAAAATAAGTTAGTGATGACGTTAGGGGTGTAAACGAGCCGAGTTGAGCCTAGTACTGCAAAGCTCGAACTCGACTCGATTACTAAAACTCGAGCTCAAAACGCGCCTCGAGCTCGGCCGAGCTTTGGATTTCAAGCTCGAGCTCGGCTCGTCGTCATAAACTCGAGCTCGATTATTTCTAGATTTAAAGCTCGAACTCGATGAAAAATCGGCATATCAAGCTCGACTCGACTCAATTGTATAACAATAAAGTGATTTTCTCTATTTTTATCATGACAGTATAATAGTAAAGCTAGCAAAAACCTTTTTTTTTTCTTTTTTTCCTTGATATTAACATGACTACAAGAATGAGGTAGATAATGTTTGACATAACTAGCTAGTAGCTACAAACTGTTAACTAAACTTATAGGTAAGTTGTACGGTTATAAATATTAATTGATAGCGATAGCTACAAGCTGCGTATTGTTTTATAAAAGTGTTTGACAAGTAGCTATAGCTGAAATTATAATAGGTAAAATGACGTAAATGGCCATTTGCATAAATAAACAGATAAAAAAACGTAAAAAGACTTTATACGCGAGTTACTAAATTATGGGCAAATTACCTGAAAATGTATTTAACTTGTCACTTTTTACAATTGTATGTAGCATTCTTTTTTTTTCCCAATCTGTCAATGAACTTGCAAAATCCGTTCATTGCGTGTAGCGGCGACCTGTTTGACCTGCTGGGGCAGGTTAAACTAACGATCGTTAGGTTTATCATTGCAATATTAGTCCTTTAAACTAACGATCGTTTATCATGGCTACATACAATGACAAAAAGTAACAAGTTAGATGACTTTTATTATTTTTAAAATTTATATACGTTTTTTACACGTTTTTGCACACATTTTTATTCATGTTTTTATACATATTTTTATACACGTTTATACACATGTTTTTATACACGTTTTTATGCATGATTTTATACGGATTTTTATACACACATTTGTATACACGTTTTTATGCACGTTTTTATATGCACGTTTTTATACACACGTTTTTATGCACGGTTTTACACACGTTTTTAAAATATTTCAATACATACATTTTTATACGTTTTCGTCTGTTTTTTTACGTTTTCGTTTTTTTATGTTTTCACACGTTTTTTTACGTTTTCATTCGTTTTTTTACGTTTTCGTCCATTTTTTAACGTTTTAGCCAGTTTTTTTTGTTTTCGTTAGTTTTTTTACGTTTTCGCCCGTTTTATTACGTTTACGTCAATTTTTTATGTTTTTATCAGTTTTTTTTACATGCATAAAAACGTGTATAAACGTAAAAAAAAGGGCGAAAACGTAAAAAACTGACAAAAACCGTAATAAAACGGGCGAAAACGTAAAAAGCTGACGGAAACATAAAAAAACGGGCGAAAACGAAAACGTGAAAAAACGGACGAAAATGTAAAAAAACAGACATAAACGTAAAAAATTGTCGAAAACGTAAAAAAAACGTGTGAAAACATAAAAAAACAAAAACGTAAAAAAACAAACGAAAACGTATAAAAATGTATGTATTGAAATATTTTAAAAATGTGTGTAAAACCGTGCATAAAAACGTGTGTATAAAAACGTGCATAAAAACTTGTATACAAATGTGTGTATAAAAATCCGTATAAAAATATGCATAAAAACGTGTATAAAAACGTGTGTATAAACGTGCATAAAAATATGTATAAAAACGTTTATAAAAATGTCTGCAAAAATGTGTAAAAAACGTACATAAATTTTAAAAATAATAAAAGTCATCTAACTTATTACTTTTTGTCATTGTAAGTAGTCATGATAAACAATCCTTAGTATAAAGGACTAACATTGCAATGATAAACCTAGCGATCGTTAGTTTAACCTGCCCCAGCAGGTCAGGTCAAACAGGTCACCGCTACACGCAATGAGCGGATTTTGCAAGTTCATTGACAGATTGAGAAAAAAAAAAGAATGCTACATACAATGGTAAAAAGTGGCAAGTTAAATACATTTTTAGGTAATTTGCCCCTAAATTATCGGCAATGTGCGTTCTATATTGATATAATATGCTTATTTGCATAATTACTTAGCAAGCTCGTTTTGATTAATTAGTTTTTTTTATAGTCGTAAATACTAAAATGCGTAAACAATTAAACACATTCGAAAAGATATACAGCAATATTTAATTACAACGATGAACCAACAAATGTTGTAGAACTTGAACGAGTTACACTCGCTTATTAATTAAAACGTAAAACTCCTAGAGAATGTTATTTAGAGTACGTATTAATCAAGTTCAGAAGAAAGAACAGGAATAACATCATACAATTCATTTTACTTTTACTCCGCATGTTTAGCTAACTTCACTTTCATACCATTCTTCATTTTGAGTAGAACCGAACCATATGGAAGCACATGGTGACCTTCAACAAGCTCAACATGGTAATGACATATAATGGTAAGTGCCACCATCTTCATTTGAGAAAAGCTCATTTCTTTGCCTAAGCAGGCTCTAGGGCCAACATTAAACGCGGGGAACTTGTAAGATGGTTCATGTTTGAGACGACCTTCCGCTGATATCCACCTTTCAGGCTTAAAATCCATACAATCCTCCCCCCATATCGACTTCATCCTTCCCATAGTATAATAACACAGGATGATTGTGGTGTTCGGGTCCACTTGATAGCCACTTGGTAGGGTGTCAGGTTGTAATGGTGTTTTGTTCTGAAATGGGATTGAAGGAAATAGCCTTAAAGTTTCACATAACGCACCATGAAGATAAACCAGCTTGTGCAACTCGCTTGTATTAAAATCTTTCCATTTTCCATCTATTTTCATCTCTAGCTTTGTCTTAACCTCTTCTCGGATTTTATCTTCTGCAACTGGGTGCTTCGCAAGAAGATAAAAGAACCAAGAGAGAATGATGCCCGTAGAATCTCTTCCTGCAATCATGAGATTAAAAAATACGTCTCTTAAGAACTTGTTAGGGTCCTCACAAGTTCCACAATGGTCTTTTAACTCTCTCATGAGAGACATTGATAATTTAAAATCTTTCTCGTGAAGTTTGTAGTTCATGTTAGTGAACTCTCTTTGCTTTTGTGCTAAGCAGTTGTAAATAAACAGATCAACGGTTCGCCATGCATCTTTCAACTTCTTCTCGTTCCCCACCCTAAGTAGTTGTTGCAATTTCCATAAACTTGTTGGCATGATATACCTATGAAAGATAGCTTCTTCAATATCCGAAAATGCTTTCTCAAATGGAATGTGAGGAAAATCAAGAGACATGCTTTGGGGGTCGAAATCAAAAAGCAATGAGCTTGTAGTGTCAAATGAAAATCTCTGAAGTACTTCGTGCAAATCTATTTCCACCCCTTTTTCGCAAACATGCTCAAGCATTGGCAACAACTCTCTCTCCAACTTGTTTGAAATAGTGTCTTGAAATAGGTTTTGAAAGCCAGGGAGCTTTAAAACTGACATGATTGTTTTACGTTGGAGTTCCCATAATTCTCCATCGGTTCTGGAGAACCCGTCTCCAAGGATATCAAAGATCTTACGAAATTTGTGGCCCCTCAAATAATTAGAAAATTTCTTGTTCATAATGTGGTTGATATCTAAAGGATTTGTGGTCCAAAGCATCTCCATGCTAGCTAACCATGGGCCTTTAAACATATAAGTACCACCACTATGTACAAGAAGTCGGGTGATATAATCATGTGGTTGATGGCCAATTACAAGAGCTGTTGGTAGCATGCCAAGAACGGGCCAATTTGTAGGGAAGATAGAATTCTTGTTTAGACGTATATAGAGAAAAACAAGAAAGGAAATAAGAATAAGAATTGAAAGCGGAATTGTCGAGTATTCAAGGGAAGCCATGGGAAAAGAAAGGGAAGTGATATAGAAAGAGTCGCACAAGTTTAACTAATAGAAGTAGAGGTATATATAGGAAACAACCTAGACCACCACTATTTGAACCAAATGGTTTTATATATTGAAAAAACCACTTGGAAACTTATGTGAAATCAAAAGATATAGATCTTTTATATATAATTATAGAAGGTGATCACAAAGCTATATTTAAAGATATTGGAAGTAGTCGGGATGAGAATAGTACATTTACTAAATATAGTGAAGATCAAAAGAAATTAATTACTAAAAATAATGAAGCTAAAATGATGTTTTATAATGTTTTACCTTGAAAAGAATATGAAAGAGTCTTTATGTGTAAAACCGCTAAAGAAGTTTGGCAATATTTGATAATCACTCATCAAGGAAATTCACAAGTTAAGGATAACAAAATTGATCTTCTTGTTTAACAATATGAACAATTTGTTATCCCCGAAGATGAAATCATTGATAGTGCATTTGATAGATTTGACACCATTATTACTTCTCTTAAAGCACTTAATGAATCGTTTTGTAGTAAGAACTTTGTCAGAAAATTCCTTAGAGCACTCCATCCGAAGTGGAGAGCAAAAGTGATGGCAATTGAAGAATCAAAAGATCTTTCGAGCATGTCACTTGACGAACTAATTGGAAACCTCAAAGTTCATGAAATGGTAATGGAAAAAGATTCGTAGATAGTTAAAGGAAAGAAAGAAAAAGTCAAATCTATTGCCTTGAAAGCTAGAGTAGAATCAAGTGATTATAAGGAATCTAGTTCGGGTAGTGATGATGAAGAATATACCATGGCCGTAAGAGACTTCAGAAAGTTCTTTCAAAGACGAGGGAAGTTTGTAAGGCAACCTAGAGAAGTGAATAAACCTTTCCGAAAAGACCATGATGATAAAAAAGGAAAGGGTGAAAGAAAATGTTTTAGATGCGGAGACACAAGTCATCTCATAGGAGAATGTCCAAAACCACCCAAAAACAAGACTCAAAGAGCTTTTGTAAGTGGTGCGTGGAGTGAAAGTGAAAATGATGACGAGGAGCCAAAGAATGACGAAATTGCTCTCATGCCTCAAGACTCAAATGAGGTATGCTTGAAAGTTGGTTTGGAACCGGACGAATGGATTAAAGATAGCGGTTGCTCAAGACATATGACGGGTAACAAAAGCCTCTTCTCAACATATCAAGAATATGATGGAGGTAACGTTACTTTTGGTATCAAGCTTAAAAGCAAAATCATCGAAAAAAGTACAATCACTCATGACTCTCTCTCTCTATTGATGATGTCGCTCATGTTGACAACCTAGGATTTAATCTTCTTAGTATAAGTCAACTATGCCATAAAAAGTATAACGTCCTCTTTAGTGAAAACGAAAGTAAAATACTAAAAGACGGAATAACTATAGCTATAGGTGTTTTAAAGAACAACGTATACGTCATGAAGATTGATAAAGATAAACTTTGCCTCACCTTCTTAGATGATTTCTCAACTCTTTGGCATAGACGTTTATGTCATGCTAATATGAGACTTATTCAATCTATATCCTCTAAAGAATTAGTTATAAACCTACTTAAGTTGAAATATGACCAACACTTTTGTGATGCTTGCAAAATTGGTAAACAAGTTCATAGTAGCCAAAAGGCTAAAAATATAGTGTCTACATCTAGGTGTCTAAAACTTTTGTATATAGATTTGTTCGGTCAATCTGCTATACAAAGTTATGGAGGCAACTTCTATACTTTGGTTATAGTAGATGATTATTCAAGATATACTTGGACAAAAATTTTGAAAAGTAAAAATGAAGCTTTTGACCAATTTGAAATTCTTAGTAAGAAAATTCAAAACCAATTAAGAAATTGCATTGTGTCAATTAGAACGGATCATGGTTGTGAATTTTACAATGAAATACAATTTGGAGATTTTTGTGATAAAATTGGTATAACACATAACTTTTCGGCACCTCGTACTCCTCAATCTAATGGTGTAGTAGAACGTAAAAACCGGACTCTTAAAGAGATGAGTAGAACCATGCTAAATGAACAAAATATTCCACAAAAATTTTGGTGTAACGCCGTTGGACACGTCAATTTACATTTTAAATCGTGTCTTAATTTGACCATTTTTGAACAAAACTCCATATGAATTATATAGAGGTAAAAAGCCTACACTAGGATATTTTAAAGTTTTTGGAAGTAAATGTTTTTTACTAAACACTAAGGATTACCTCACCAAATTTGACCCAAAGTCTTATGAAGCTGTGTTCCTTGGATATTCTCAAAATAGCAATGCTTATTGTTTTAAACAAAGAAACTTTAAGAGTCAAGGAACCGTTGAATGTAACATTCGACGAGAGTACACCTTCTTGTAAGACATCACCTTTGGTAGATGATGACTTTGTTGAAAGTCAAGTTATTGAAAATCAAGAAAACTTAGAGAATGACAAGGAAGATGAACTATTAAACAAGGAAATTGTCAATGTCAAAGAATCTAAAATTCATCAATTAGATAGTGTCATAAAAAATTAATGATAGAACCTTGAGATCAAAAGTCCAAAATCAAAGTAACTTCTTTTGATTTGTGTCAACCATTGAACCCAAAAAAATAAATGAGGCAATAAAAGATGAATCATGGGTCATAGCTATGCAAGAAGAGTTAAACCAATTTGTTAGAAATGATGTTTGAACATTAGTTCCCCAACCAAAAAGTCAAACGATAATTGGAACAAAATAGGTCTTTCAAAATAAAATGGACGAAAATGGTGTAGTGTCTAGAAACAAAGCTAGGCTAGTAGCACTAGGATATAATCAACAAGAAGGCATTGACTACGATGAAACTTTTTCTCCGGTTGCTAGGCTCGAGTCTATTAGAATTTTACTTGCATGTGCATGTGCACATGATTTCAAACTTTTTCAAATGGATGTCCAAAGTGCATTTTTAAATGGTTTTATTAATGAATGTAGCTCAACCTCCGGGTTTCACCAATTTTGAAAAACCAAATCATGTTTATAAACTTAAAAAGGCTTTATACGGACTTAAGCAAGCTCCAAAAGCATGGTATGATTGACTTAAAACATTCCTAGTTTACCATAAGTATACCATGGGTTTAGTCGACAACACCCTCTTTACTAAAAAAATGATTCACATATTATCATAGTCTAAATATATGTTGATGAGATTATATTCGAATCAACTTGTCAAGAGTTATGTGACGATTTCTCAAAAATCATGCACGACGAGTTTGAAATGAGTATGATGAGAGAACTCAACTTTTTCTTAGGACTTCAAATAAAACAATTAGAAGATGGGATATTCTTAACCAATCTAAGTACATAAAAGATATGCTTAAGAAATTAGGTCTTGAAGACTCCAAACCTATTAAAACACCTACGTCTTTGGAAACTAAACTCATTAAGGATGAAGGAGGTGAATCCATGGATAACTCTAAATATAGAGGAATGATTGGTAGTCTACTCTATCTCACGGCTAGTAGACCCGACATTATGTTTAGTGTTTGTATGTGTGCTCACTTTCAAGAGAATCCAAAAATATCACATCTGGAAGCCGTTAAACGAATATTTAGATATATAAAAGGCACTACACATCTAGGATTACGGTATCCCAAGAGAACGGGAGTAGAAACCATAGTGTATGCCGACTCGGACCATGCCGGTGACTATGTTGATATGAAAAGCACAAGTGGTATTTGTACTTTTGTTGGAAATTGTCTCACCTCAGGGTTCTCTAAGAAACAAACGGCTCTCGCCATTTCAACAACTGAAGCCGAATATGTATCGGCCGAAAAAGGATGTCAACAAGCTCTTTAGATGAAGCAGGCTCTTGTCGACTATAGAATTCAACTCAACGACATCTCCATTCTTTGAGACAACAAAGGAGCCATCGACCTCAGTAAAAATCCAGTTCAACATGCTCGTACTAAACATATTGAAATCCGTCATCATTTTCTACGTTCAAAAAGGAAACATCTCTATCGAGAAAGTATCTTCAAAAGACAACATTGCCGATATTCTTACAAAACCTCTTAAACGAGAACCATTCAATCTCCTTAGACTTTGACTAGGACTTATGGAACCAACTTTATAGTTTTGAACATTAGCCTAAACCAACGATCGATCAAAACAAAATTTCTTTTTTTTCTTCTTTCTGAACTGGCGGAACCAATCGATCAAAGTGACGGAACCCTTTAATTGGTTTCACCCAGTCTGTGGTACACCAGGAACATTTTTTGTTATATATTAAACAAACACCACCTTTATCACAACCATAACACTTGAACAGTTACAACTTACTCCAAAACCCATCCACACACGAAAATTAGGGTTCATCTTCAACCTTCTTGTGCTTCAATCAACATTGTAAGTACTCTAACAACATTTATACTCTTGATCTGTGTCATAGGAATTCTATTTTTTGCACAAAACTAAAACTTGGGGTTTGTGCATTATCTTAAGAAAACATGTTGAACATTTGTTAAAAATAAAACTAATCATGTTTTCCCTTAGTTAGGAATTGTATCTTATAGAACATTGTCATGATTTTCTTTCACCACTCTTTACTTTACATTTTTTTAAAGAATAAAAAATATATAACTTAATCTGTTAATACAAATATCGCCTAAAAACGTTATTTATATTTTACGATCTTTGCTAAGTTTTGTTAATGACAAACTATGAACTTTAGCTAAGAGTAAATCATCACTTTAAGTGTTTAAGTCTTGTTTAAACTAAGTCTTGTCACATCACATTTATTTCTTTAAATAGAAATATCAAATCACATTTATGGTAAGTTTGTCATTATACATTTATGGAAAGAAAGTGTGTTTGACTAACCATAAGTTTTCTTGTGCAAGTTTGTGTTTGACTAGTATTTATGTGATGTGACCTTGTTTGGTTTGGAAGATTTATTGCAAAACCAACTGCAGCCCTGACGGAACCCTGGGGGTACACGGGCGGAACCCATCTGAGGGTTCCGCCGTATCTGCCAGACCTGCAGAATGTTTTGCTATAAATACCTAATCACTTGTTACTTTTGAGTCATCACTTAGAGTCATATTTTACATATATTCTCTCATTATACTCAGTAGCTACTAACTTGTGTGATTCTCTTATGTAGCAAAGAAGTTCACATATTCATCTAAGAAGTTACAAGTTTCAACTCTAAGTTGCAAGACTTGTTAGCTTTGTTGTGTATAGACTTTGGTAGTTTATACTTCATGTGTATCTTGTATAGAAGTGATCGGTTAGTATTTTAGGCCTCAAAATACGTAGTGTGTCGGGAGTTGTTGTACCCTTGTAAAAGAACTAACGGGAGTGGTTGTACCCTTGGTAAAGAACTCGACATCTAGCTTAGTGTCGGTAAAAGTGTAAGCGACGATGGGAGTGGTTGTACCCGTGTAAAAGAACTCGACATCTAGCTTAGTGTCGGTAAAAGTGTAAGCGACGTTGTAAAGGTTTCTCCACCGGGAAAGGAGCTTGTTGATTAGTGCTTATAACTTTCGAGTTGGAAACTCGGGGCGTGGATGTAGGGCAAGGAAAAAGAGTCCTTGTAGCCGAACCATGATAAACAATCGTGCTGTGGTTTGATCGTTTCTTTCTTTATCTTTGCCCATTACATATTGTCTTTAGTTAGAATTGCTAATCACACGTAAAGCTTTTCAAAGAATTAAACAAGTAAAGTTGTGTTTATATCTTTAAACAAACGTAAAGCTTTTCAAAGAAATAAATAAGCAAAGTTAGGATTGTTAATCACAAGTAAAGCTTTTCAAAGAATGAAACAAGTAAAGTTAGAATTGTTATCACATGTAAAGCTTTTAAAAGAATTAAACATGCAAAGTTGTACTTGCATCTTTGAACAAACGTAAAGTTTTAAAAAGATAATCAAGTTAAAAAGCGGTAAACTATTCAACCCCCCTTCTAGTTTTTCACATAATCTGTATAAAAGTCCACAAAATTTGAAACGCAGCTTGATAAAGCGTTTGGATAAACCTTTTGAAGCTTGTTTTTTAAAAATAAAAGCTTTTAACTCGTACGTTTAAAAGAAGCTTGTTATCAATTGAAGCTTTTCTCTCAAAATAAAAAGCTACTTCGTATTACCTCTAAAAAGTTTAAAAAAAACTCACTACTATATATATATATATATATATATATATATATATATATATATATATATATATATATATATATATATATATATATATATATATATATATATATATATATATATATATATAGGGTAAAGATCAAATAAAAAGACAAATTTCCGTAAAAAGAATAAAAATAATTTTTTTTAATTTCTCAAAAAATTCCAAACAAATTCCACAAGATTGGGTATGTTGGTGTAAAGGAAGTTTATCTAAAAGTGGAAACTTTATCCGGAAAAAAATTATTAAAAAATACGTTTGTGCACTAAATCGCTCTTTTGTGCATCAAAAATTCGTTTTTGGACCCAACTTCTTTTGACTTTTTTCATCAAAATAACATTGCGCATCTAACTAAAACAAGTTGAAAATTTTGTGCATTAAATTTTTTTTTGCGCATTAAAATAGAATGTATTTTAAAACTTGGGTCGATCCATGGATTTTGAAAATCTCAAAGAAGGGCAACCTATTCAAAACCCACCGCTATTTAAAAAAGAAAACTTCCTTGAATGGAAAAATATATTTGAAAACTATGTAAAATCAATTGATCAACATCTTTGGCATATTATTTCTATTGGTGACTTCAAACCAACGAAAACAAGTTTTGAAAACCAAGATGACTATTCTAAACCTGATAAAAATACTAAAGCTAAGATAATAATTTATAAAGCTTTATCAAGTACCGAATATGAAAGAATGTATTTTTCTCAAACGGCTAATGATATTTGGAAAAATATAATCAACTTTCATCAAGAAATATGTCAAGTCAAAGATGATCAATTTGATCTTAAATATGAATTAGAAGTTTTAGAAAAACTAATTGATAGACACTTAGTAGAAGTTAATACATGTGCTACTAGTTTAAATGTTTTAAATGAAGGTACAAGTGAAGATGAGTACGTGTGTCTTGATGAACTTGCTTGCAAATCATGGAATGAAACGGATGTTGACGAAGACAATGATCCGGTGGTTAATTGTCAATTTATTGAAACAACAAGTAAGGTACATGTTGAAACCAAACATTTTTGCTTTGACACATTCATCTTAGAATTTTCTAAATTAGAAAATGAGTCTAAACTTTTAGGTAACATGAACCTAAAAACTATCTTTAACAATGAGACTTCAAAATCTTTTGTGAATAACTTTGAAAAGGAAATCTTGTTAGAAGATAAAATGTCTAGACTTGAGAGTAATGTTGAAATTGATCTAGAATGTAAATTATGTGAGATTAAAAAGCAAAATGAGAAAGGAAAAATGCTAGCTAAATTTGATGAAAGCTCAAAATCTCTTGAAAGATTGTTGAGGAGTCAAAGGTTGTTTGAAGATAAAACCGGATTAGGATTTAACTCAAAAGCACCATCAACTAGTAAAACAAAGCAAGTAAAATTTGTTAAACCTAGAAGAGAGATTTAGAGATAATTCAATCTCAAATAGAAACTCATGATAAAAGGATTAAGATTATCATGCTCTATGCTTTTATATGATTATCTAACCTTCTTGGATACATGAGTAATTGAGTTTGCAAGCGTGTCGTCAAACCAATATTTTACGCTTTGTGTTTATTCTCTTGATAGCATCTCTATGCAATTTAAAAGGTACGCATTACTTCAACTTGACTTTGATTGTCTCTTGTTTCTAGCATTATGTGTTGTAGTATGTATTATGAGTAGTATTCTAAAGTGTTTACCTGCTATTAGTAATAACAATGATTAGATTCTCTAAGACAAGGAATTTCTTCATTAGTACTAGTAGGAGATATAAGGTGTTTCGGTTCTTTAACCGTCAAGAGATAAACACGAGAAAACTCTTGAGTAAGTCTCACTCAACTCTTGCTTACAAGTGAGCTAACTAAGAATTTCCTAAGTGTTAAAATGTCTAACACGTTTGTGATGCTTGCAAAACAAACCTTTGTAAAACAACATTCTTAATCACCATACCTTGGGTCTTAAATTGTGTTTTACTTCAATCACTCCTTTATGATAATTTCACATAAAACATACAAGATGAAATAATTCACATTAGCATACATTAGGATGTGTGGAAGAAAATGAGTTTTCAACATCTAGGATTTACATATAAAATGTGACACTTAGTCTTATGATGTTGTACCTCTTGGACTTTTTCAAAACAAATAAAGTTCATAGTGTCCTAAGTAAGGAAACCCAAAGAGTCGAGGAGTCATTGAATACAACATTTAACGAGTGATCTCCTCCTTCAAAGATATCATCTTTGGTAGATGATGACTTAGTCGAAAGTCCAATGATGGCAAGACAAGTATGTTGTGTAAAACATTAAGGATAAAAGTACAAAATAACATCTTCTCACCTTGAGTCAAACATTGAATCAAGCAAAATTGACATAAGTTATAAAACTTGATTTATAGGTCATAGTTGTGTCTAAACAAATTCAACAAAAACAGTTTTTGGAATTTAGAGTAAAACAACTAGTGAAACAAAATAGATTTTTCAAAAGTAATCAAGTGATTATAGTGTCAATATTTGAAAGACTTTTTGATAATAAAAGCAAGCCCAAAAAGCAAGGGATTTTAACTTAAAGACATTCCTAGTTACTCTCTTGTTCTCAATGGTTAAGTTATTAATGACTTATCAAGAATGAGATTAGCAAATCCGTAGGTAAAACTAAACGTAGAGAAATGTTCGGAAGACTACTTGTTCTCATAACAATTAGATCCAACATTATGTTTAGTGTTTGTCTATGTGCTCGTTTTTAGAGAAGATCCTAAAACAACTATTTCGAAAGAGCTTGTTTGGATTCATCATAAGGTACTACACAACTAGGATTATGGTATCCCAAAAGAACGGTAACAGAAACCATAGTGTATGCCAAATGGAATTATGTCGGTAATAAGTTGATAAGGAAAGCCCAAGTGGTACTTGCACTTTTATACTTTCTTACCCAATGATTCTCCTAAACGTGTAAGATTCTCATATTAGTATCGGATGAAGAAGCAGATCAACAAGCTCCACTTGAACAAGCTAACTCACGTCGACAACGGAATTCATCTCATCAACATTGTTATCCCTTCAACAAAGGAAGCATCGACTTCAGCGACAATTCAATCCATTATGTTCTTAATTGACATATTGTGATCCATCATCATCGTCTTGGTAAAAATGTTCATTGAGGAACATCTTAACTAAGAAAGTCATATATGTTAACCATTCTATCAACGTTTTCACAAAACCTCTTGAATGAGAAGCATTCATCATCCCTAGGCTTAGTCAAGGACTCATAAGACCTAAAACCTTAGTTTTGAACATTAGGATAAAACCACAAAAATCAAGACAATCCCTTTTGAATTTTTCCCTGCAGTTCCCACGGAACCCTCAGACCATACGGGCTGAACCCTCCCTTTGGTTCCGCCTGGTCCGCCAAATCTGCAGCACGATTTATTTTTAATTTCAAAACCAAACACCCTCTTAACTTAATCATTCACTTTTCAAACAGCCATCACCCTCTCAAAAACACAAAACCATACGAAATTTAGGGTTTTCAATCTAACATCTTCAAATCCAATCAACTTTGTAAGTGTTCTAATCATAATTGCATTTTTTATTCGAGTATAACATTTATATTCATTAACTAGAATCTTAGGGTTTATGCACAGAACTTTTTGATTCATGAAAAACTTGGTTGCTGATACGTGGGAATCGCACCAGGCTTTACCTCTCAAGGGATCTTGAGAAGCTTACAACCCCCACCAGGCAGTGTACCTGATCGTTGTAGTATAGTATAGTGACAAGTACCGGGGGATTGATCGTTCAGCTAGGAATAGTGTCGCTAGGATTAGAAAACCTAAATACTAGTTCTAAAGATGATGGAAGATTATTTTTGTATTTTTATATTTTTTAGAAAGCAAGTAAAAAATCTCGGGTTTGAAGGATTTGGGCGGAATTAGTCGCTAGTCAACTAACCCAATACTAAAGATGCAATCAAAATAAAATACTAGAAATAAAGATAAACTATATTAAACTAAGGATGTGAGCAATAAATGGAGAAATTGTGTTTACTTAGATTTCACTACTCCCTAGATATCTTTTACACGTTAATTACTTGTTATAGTTGCGTGGATAACGGATTGTATTTCTTAATACCATTCATGGGGTGGCGCACTTAATTCCCCAATCCTATGAGTGCCTACTTCACTCCTATGTCGAGCCGGCTAAGAAGCTCCTAACATGGGATCATTAGAATTTACTCATGCATTAAATACAACCAATAAAACCTAGTGCACATCGGTTCATGTTTCCTAAGACGTTCAAGCATGTTACCATTTGGAGATCTGCCAGTTTTCTTAAGCCTAACATCGAAATCATTCATCCAATACAACCATAAACAAGTAATCAACACATAATCAACATCTAGGTTTCATTAGATCTAAGCAAACACAAGATAAATCTAGCCTAGCATGGTGGAATTAAGATAAGTACAAGATATAGACAACCAACACATAGACATATTGATTGAATTAGAAGAACACTTATCTTAATTACACATGTAAGGGTTCAAGGGCTGAAAACCCTTGAAAAACCTGTAAAAATCGTATATGGTTCGGCCTTAGGGTTTCTCCAAACTTGTTCCTCTTAATGAATGAAAATTAGAAAACTATATATAGAAAACTGAGGCTGACGGCGTCAAGACCAAATAGGTGACGCCGTCATCTCGCCGCCAAAAGAATTCTCGGACTGCCTTGATCTACATCTGACGCCGTCATGTATTAGGTTTTTCCAGGCCGTCACGTGTTTAACTCTTGACGCTCTTCCATGTGAAGCCTTCATGTTTGCACTGGGCCGTCATGCAATTTACTCTTGACGCCGTCAGGATGGTACTCTTGACGCCGTCACCTACTGTTACCAGCAAGGAAAATTAAGACTTTGGCGTTTTCTTCACTTTTATGCTCCAAAAACGTCCGAATTGCTTCCTTTTCCAGATTTTTCTCCCAAAGTACCTAAAATCACAAAAGGAACGATTTAAGGCAATATTTGATCAAATAATTTCAATTCCGGGCTTAAATGACCCCCTAAAAGTGGTTCATTTTTCGCCTCATCATATACCCTTACACTTGAGATTTGCTTGTCCTCAAGCAAATGAGCTTTTATTCTAATCAAAAGACAAGTTAGGGGTCATTTAACACTAATATAAAAGTAATTACAACAAATAATCGTTCCACTAAAGACCAAAGACAAGCACGGAGGTCATATACAAGCACCTCACAAATAGTGTTTAGATACTCACATCTCTCGGGTGTAAATTACAATATGGAAACGGAAGATATCTCTCACTACCTGTCATAGCAAAATAGATTACCATAGGCTTGGGAAAGGATCAAACCTCCACCACATGGCGTAAGCACCTAGGATAAACTATCAAAGAGGTCTTTTAAAGGGTTGTAACGTTAGGTATAGGGATATGAAATACACGGTTTTGTTGGATATAGGCAGTCTTTACTGGTGGCGAGTTAACAATCTTAGTTAATTACATGTACAATGTGGCGTTGCTAAGCCAAGACTAGACTCGACTTAAGCTAATAATTGAAAAATAACAAAAAACATAAAATGAACATAGAATGAAAAGGGATGGTAGTCCGTATGTTTTTTTTTTGTTTTTTGTTTGTTTGTTTGTTTTTTTGTTTTTTTTTTCCTCTTTTTTTTTCTTTTTTTTTTACTTAATTTTTTCGATTTTTTTTTTTTTTTTTTTTTTTTTTTTTTTTTTTTTTTTTTAAATACACTCTTACCCTACCATCCAACATAATACATCATAGGGAATGAACATTCCCCTTACACTTGAATTTTTACATACTTTACAATAAGCTATTCTAATGACTCGAATTAAGAAAATCAAAACACTTGGAGTACTTTTAAGATCAACGCACATATGGGGGTAATATATGATGTTATTCCCCATTACTCTACAACATAAGTACTTTACCCATGAGTCCCAATCGTCCCAAAACAATATGTACAAGGATATGACTCGACTTAGCAACCATGTAATCAATTAGATAATTAACTTAGGGTTTAACAAATAACAATAATGCACTAAAAATGAGTGCATACACGGAAGGCTAAGGCGATTTGGTTGTACATTTAAGTGGGGTGTAACAAATTCTTCCTTTAAGTAAAATGCTTAAAGTTAGAAACGAAAAGATAGGCTCGGAGGGGTGTACTAGGGGTTTCGTGTACTAAAAATGAGTACAACGCTAAGGGTGTGGGAAAAATCAGTTGACTTAACTAGCCAAGTAATATGATTTAAATGGTCAAGTAATTATGATACGGGTTTAACACAAGGGTGATCCTAATGCCTCTTATCATGTAGTAAATCCTACTACACGAATGTAGTCTCACTAGCGGTCTCGGGATGCATCACTAACGCAAGTTCTAGAATCTAAATGCTACCGGTACACTCATAAGCACTAATAATGAATGCTTTTCCTATCAAATCTAAAGGCGAACCTCACATATTTGGGTGGAAAATTTTTCTGAATAGTACGGTTATGTGCTAGTCATACAATCTCCTATCCATGAGACGCTTGCTATGGCTAAAGTTTCACTCCTAAATGTTGTAAAAAAAAATTTAAATTTGGCGCTAAAATTGCACTAACAAGTATTTCTCATAGTTTTATTACACATCTACCATTAGACAAACAAACTCAAGCGAAAGTGTATCTGTAAGGTATCATCATTTTACCCTCCCCTTACACTTAAGATGAACATTGTCCCCAATGTTCAAGTAAAGAATGTAAAAGTGAAAAAGTAAAAAGAATGAAATCAAATACTCCCCTGATTCGCTCGGTATGGATAATAAGGTGGCCAGGTTAAATCTTCCTCCAAGAAAATGAACAATCAAAGCTTCCCTTCCAGAATATGAATCATCTTCTTGTCATACATAACCTGTAAATCCTGAGAAAACAAACAAAGCAACCTCGCATAAAATCGGCGGTAATCTATATAAGTTACTAAATCCTAGAAAACAAAGTAAGATATAATGCTTGTGGAATGAAGTTTGCAGATTTCCTGGAGATTATAAAACTTAATAATTCAACAAAAACCTTAAAAATCCGTTAGAAAAACAAAACTGATAAAATTTCCAGGTTTTTGCACTTGACGCCGTCAAGAGTAAACTCGTGATGCCGTCAGAAGTGACCTGCAGAAATTCTTGTGTTAAGTTTCCGGAAAATTTCTGGAAAAACTTGGTCCTACTTCCTGGAAAATCCTGCAAAACTTCATTATGACTCAATACAAGCATTTGACTCTAACGAATACGAATATACATGTTCACTTAATATTGTGGAGAATCATGATCGGTTTGTTTCTTAAAAACATATTTGGGGTTTCCTTTTACACTTATCTTTTGCAAAAATACCTTTAGGTGGAGTTAAGACTAGGCCAAAACAACAAAGTAAAGTATTTCCATTATTTAGTTTAGAAACATGATCTACCAACAATAAAAATAAAGCATGTATACGGAAACAAATAAAAATCACACAAAGCATGGGTTGCCTCCCAAGAAGCGCTTTTCTTTATTTACGAGTCTTGTAGCTAGACTCAAGGTCATGGGTTACCGTGTATCGCTTATGCTCACATAACCAAGCGTGAGCCATCTAATAGTTGCCTCATCTTTTTTATAATCATCTCCTAACTCTAAACATCCGCGATAGTATCTTTTATTTTTTTCATGAGTATATTTAAGCCCTTTTGTCTTATCATTCTCACTTAGCATTTCTATGGGCGGATACCTACTACACTTCTCCATGGAAAAATCCTTGAACCTAGGGTGTGCGCGGGGAATTTGATAGACAAAATCTTCATCCCCTTCCGAGAATGTAATTAACCCTTCTATGAGTTTTTCATCAAGGTTGGTCAACCTTTTGAAAGGTCTTCCAAACACCACTTGGGTTAAATTATCATCAATAAATTCTCCTAGACTCTCCATAACCATGAACTCAACAAGATAAACCAAGCTTCCTACAAACACATGCAATGGTATTGCCCTAGAAATAATGTTTTCTCCTTTGTATTCTAACTCATCTACCATGATTTTATTATATTCATTACGCGAGATTATGTTCATTAGGAGAGATGAGTTAAGATATGCGTTAAAGCTCTTAAATCCGATCTTACAAGGAAATTGCATGTTGAATGAACTATCACACTCAATCCTAGTTCTAGGGTCGACATACCTAAGAGGGTTTATTTCCTCTTCCATACTATTCTCATTAATCACATCACCATCATCAAGATCCTCATCGGAGTCTAAATAGTAAAAAGGACTAGCCCTACGGTCATCATCATGATCAGACTCCTCTAACTCAGAATTATTGTCAAAGTGGTGGTTGGGCGAGAGGTTAGGCGGGTTCTCATTCTCAACTAAAGGGAGTGGGGCGGGCATTTGGAAGATCCTACGATGAAAAACACGAATAACGGGAATCAAACGATCGATGTTATTGTTATCCATCGAAATAGTTTACGAACAAAGGAAACAAAGAAATAAGATAGACTAAAGAAACCTAAAAATAAAAATAAAATATTACTAGAAAGGAATCTAGCAAGTAGACCTGATAAAAAGAAATTCTAACCTGGACAATAACTATTCCCCAGGCTGCGGCGCCAAAAACTTGATACGTGGGAATCGCACCAGGCTTTACCTCTCAAGGGATCTTGAGAAGCTTACAACCCCCACCAGGCAGTGTACCTGATCGTTGTAGTATAGTATAGTGACAAGTACCGGGGGATTGATCGTTCAGCTAGGAATAGTGTCGCTAGGATTAGAAAACCTAAATACTAGTTCTAAAGATGATGGAAGATTATTTTTGTATTTTTATATTTTTTAGAAAGCAAGTAAAAAATCTCGGGTTTGAAGGATTTGGGCGGAATTAGTTGCTAGTCAACTAACCCAATACTAAAGATGCAATCAAAATAAAATACTAGAAATAAATATAAACTATATTAAACTAAGGTTGTGAGCAATAAATGGAGAAATTGTGTTTACTTAGATTTCACTACTCCCTAGATATCTTTTACATGTTAATTACTTGTTATAGTTGCGTGGATGACGGATTGTATTCCTTAATACCATTCATGGGGTGGCGCACTTAATTCCCCAATCCTGTGAGTGTCTACTTCACTCCTATGTCGAGCCGGCTAAGAAGCTCCTAACATGGGATCATTAGAATTTACTCATGCATTAAATACAACCAATAAAACCTAGTGCACATCGGTTCATGTTTCCTAAGACGTTCAAGCATGTTACCATTTGGAGATCTGCCAGTTTTCTTAAGCCTAACATCGAAATCATTCATCCAATACAACCATAAACAAGTAATCAACACATAATCAACATCTAGGTTTCATTAGATCTAAGCAAACACAAGATAAATCTAGCCTAGCATGGTGGAATTAAGATAAGTACAAGATATAGACAACCAACACATAGACATATTGATTGAATTAGAAGAACACTTATCTTAATTACACATGTAAGGGTTCAAGGGCTGAAAACCCTTGAAAAACCTGTAAAAATTGTATATGGTTCGGCCTTAGGGTTTCTCCAAACTTGTTCCTCTTAATGAATGAAAATTAGAAAACTATATATAGAAAACTGAGGCTGACGGCGTCAAGACCAAATAGGTGACGCCGTCATCTCGCCGCCAAAAGAATTCTCGGACTGTCTTGATCTACATCTGACGCCGTCATGTATTAGGTTCTTCCAGGCCGTCATGTGTTTAACTCTTGACGCTCTTCCATGTGACGCCTTCATGTTTGCACTGGGCCGTCATGCAATTTACTCTTGACGCTGTTAGGATGGTACTCTTGACGCCGTCACCTACTGTTCCCAGCAAGGAAAATTAAGACTTTGGCGTTTTCTTCACTTTTATGCTCCAAAAACGTCCGAATTGCTTCCTTTTCCAGATTTTTCTCCCAAAGTACCTAAAATCACAAAAGGAACGATTTAGGGCAATATTTGATCAAATAATTTCAATTCCGGGCTTAAATGACCCCCTAAAAGTGGTTCATTTTTCGCCTCATCAGTTGCTAACCAATCATGTCTTCCATTAGTTAAGAATTATATCCTTTTTGTTGTTATTTTGATTTGCCAAACACACCAAGTGCATTGTCTTTCAAAAATTGAAATCCACAACTAGAACATAACTCTTCACCACATTGTTAAAACAAATTAAAAACGTCATTAAAACATCACTTGCATATTATCTCTTGAATGCTAAAGGAAATACATAACTAATATGTATTTTCGGGTACATTCAATCGAAGACACATTCAATAAGGAGAGTTTTGGTTATCTTTTGTTTTTATAACAAAACTTGCATAACAAAATAATTTGGGCATCAAAATGAGTCAAGATAACCAAGTCTCCACATTGTTTGCATATAGGAACACATTAGAACATCCACATTGTTAAAAATCGTTAACATATAATTTTGTGTTTTCTAGGAATCAACATGCCTCCCGCAAATTTCTCCGATCACAAAGAAACCCTTAAGTACTTGCCAAAACACCATAGGACCAAAGGTCTTAACAAAGTTCAAGTAGAAACCTTTAAAGCACTAGAAAAATGCTATGTTCATGAAGGTAGAACCATTGATCCATCGTTTCTAGAAGGAACTTCCATTCGCCAAAGCTTTGCCGCAATCAACTTTGATTGTCTCTTTGATATCGATGAGCCAATTTGTCCTTGGTTCATCTTAGAATTCTATGCAACCGTAAACCTTTCCACAAATGATTTTGGTAAGATATCATTAAACTTCACAACCAATCAAATACCAAATTTCTTAGATTTAAAAGACTTAGCTATCATTCTTGGTGTCCTAAATGAGGGTACTTGTCTCTACACGGATAAGTGGCCCATTTCAAGTCTTGATTCTATTGAGTGTTTTCATCAATACAACAACCCTCTTGCTAGTAAGGAAACAATGAAAGAACATCTCTTCGTTAGAACCTCTACCACTAGGAAGAATCGTTCGGGGAATGATGTGGATAAGGATCCTTTTGGTATGGAGCTCAATGAGCTTAAACCACAATTTAAGAAGTGGGAAGAAATTCTTAGAGCTAACGTCATAAGTACCATAGGAAATAGAGATCATGTCAACACATGCCTTTGCTACATGCTCTATAGCATTTCCACCGGTCAACCCTTTAACTTAGCCTACTACCTAGCCAAAAGAATGGCCGACATACCCTTAGTTGGAACAACCGCTCTTCCTTATGGAATGCTTCTTACTCGCCTCTTTAGAGCAATCTCACCCATTCCTCCTAACGATAATGGAATGTGCCTTGACTATTCTCTCGTTCCTCACATCTTCATCCCTCTAAGTGATAAACGAATTTTCAAAGCTAAGGGCAAACGTACTCGCTCACCTTCACCATCATCATCATCATCCGACATGAGCGAGGACGATAAACTTCCTAACTCTAAGTTACCTCCTTTAGACTACCTTCAAGAACTCCCCATCATTGACAATGCATCCGAAGAGTTCAAGCAAACCAAAGGAATTTTCAAGTGCTTTGGAAGGTACCTAAGCAAGCTCAATAAGAAGATAGACCGGTTGTGAGAAGCGTGATTAAGGAGTGTTTGGCTTATGAAAGTTTTAGAACCTTGCATGTATTAAACTATGTGATTTGCATTGTTTTTCACGTTCATGCTTTATTATTTTTGTCAGATTATGTTTGAATGAGCATTTATGCATAATGACAATATTTGAGGTGTTTGTCAATTTTTATGCTTATAGTAAATTTCACTAAGTTTAGTGAATATAGCTAGCACCCAGTCAAAGTCATATGCTATGAGTGTTTACATGTCCAATTTTTGCATTGCCTAACCAGATATGCATTATCTTTTTGATTTTAGGAGTTTTCGAAAAATTTGAAAATCATCTCGCGGGTCAAAATCGCGGACTGTGTACTTTTTCAGGTCTGGCGGATCTGGCGGCACCTTAGATTGGGTTCCGCCAGTGAAATTTCTGGGCAACCCAGAAATGGCCCAACAGACCAGACGGAACCCAAAACAGGGTTCCGCCTGTGTATTACGAGGGTTCCGCCAGTCACCTGCAGAAATTTTTTTCATTTTTCTTAAGATCAAAACTTGTAAAGTGTCAAACCATTATCCTAAGTGAGAAACATCTTCCATTAACTCCAATAACCATATTAGGACAACTCTCACTCACTAAAACAATTAGGAAGTCACTTCCCTCCAAAAATTCAAATTCAAACATAACTAATACAAGGAACCCTTTTAAAGGATCCTTCAAACCATTGAAACATTTTCAACCAAATCACATCCCATGATCACAAAGCATTGAGTGCATATGTTGGTCTTTCACTCCACCCTATTCCATCGGATTGACATCAAGTGATGTGACATGGTCATGAAAATCATTTGAAGCCTCAATCTTTGAATGGTAGAACATCAAATCCAAACACCCATTTCAACATCTTTTCCACCTTATAAATTTGAAAGTTTTGAAACAATTCAAATCACACCATAACCATCAAAATTTCTTCTCTCAAAACATCAAAACCACACCTTTGAAATGACTAAATCCAACACATCATCCGAGTCATCAAAATCCTTCTCAAAAACCACTAGGATTAGTGTTAAACCTTGTTGCTTCAACAAAACCGTCAAGTCAAGCTCATCATCTTCAAGTGATGCTTTGCTTAACATTTCTTCACCTATCTAAGATTTCCTTAACCTCACTACCTCAACACCATCCTCAACACATTGCAATACCAATGTAATCACCATTCAAGAATTGCTTAATCCTGCTACACTAACACCCTCTCCAACACATTGCAACACAAACGTAACCACCATTCCTCCACCAACTAGACCTTCAAGTGATTCAACATCACCTTTTCAAAAAGCTCAACCATCAAAAACTCTATCACCTCAATCACCAACACTTACACCAATGGAACTTTTCCATACACCGCCAACATCACCACTACCCTATTTGGAAACATTGGAAGACCTATCACCCAAATCATCAAGTCCACCATCCTTATCACTCTTTGACACCATTGCTCAAATGGAAACCCAACAACAACCTAGTGAGCAACTAGATGATGAACCCCATCAACCATCATTGGTAGAACGGTTGGCTTACCGTTATGCTAGACCATCAATTTTTCCAAATGATCAAGGTCATACACACTCACAATCATTTGTGTTTCACCCAATTTACAAAGACCTTCATGGTAATCCTTCCGGTGAACCAAGCTTCCGCCATTTTGTTCAAAACCAACAACCACAACAACAAAAACCACCACAACAACAACCACCACCTCAAGAGCATTCCCAACAACTTGAATCTCTATTTTCTTCTTATAAGAAAATAGAAGCATCCATATGGGAAGAACCTCAAAACCTTAATAATGAGATTGACACTCATTTAAACCACCTTCATGCCTTCAAACGTATGGTTGACTCTCAAATCAACCATATTATGGTTTTACAAACAACACTACACTCATCAAATGAAGGAAGCAAAACCACCTCTCAACCATCCACATTTGCTCCTTCAAGTTCAAACCATCCACCACCAACAAATCAAACCACTCTTCCACCAAACTTTCCCCGCCATGATTGCAATCATTGCGAAATAACCGCTCACATTAGTGAAGGGTGTTGAAGGGAAATTCGTGAGCTATTCGAAGAAATGAGGTTTATACTAAACCACATTTTGGATCGTCTACAATCCTTGTCTCACACACCTCAACCTTAGAGTCTCCAAAATGAAACAAAACCGTTTCTTTTGGAAAATGTTTCCCATTTAAACCAACAAACCAAAACCGTGTCATCCTTTCAACCTTCAAAATAAAGCCCGCTACAACCTCCAACACACATTTTTATCCTTAAACAATCTTAGCCTTGTTTTTGGAAAATGTTTCTCATTAAGGAAAATGATGATTTCCTTGTACTTTTTTTTATATTCTTAGTTTATTTTTAGTTTTTCTTTATTTTTAAGAAGTAGGATGATTTCTTGTATTTGACTTTCAAAGAGTCAAAAATTTTACATGAAATGAATTTCATTCTACTACAAGGTTTGCATTGTTTGCTTACCATTTAGGTATAATGAGTGAACTATACCTTGATATGGTAGCATACATATATCTTGTGTTTTAGAAACTAACATTTCTTTTTGTAGGATCATTATCCATGTTTTCCTTTCTTGATACACCATTTAGGGGAGTAATATTGAAGGGGGAGCATGAGTGTTGCATTATTTCACTTCACAACTCTTAGTTTTGTTCTAGACATGAAATGCTTTCATGACTTGTCTTGTGTGGCAACTAACATTTTGTTTTGTAGGGTCAAAATCCATGTCTCCTCTCTTGGCACTCCATTTAGGGGGAGTATCGTCCAAGGGGGAGCAAGTGCATACTTCCGCTTCGCTACTCTTCTTTTTGTTTCAACAAAAAGGGGGAGAATTTATATATAAACTTGTTTCAAAAAAAAAAAAAATTCATATCACATCATCTTAGCAAAAACAAGTTTTTATACTAACTTTATAAGACTTAACACTAAAACTAGTGACTTACTTATAAATAAAGTTTATGTTTTGTCATCAACAAAAAGGGGGAGATTGTTAATACAAATATCGCCTAAAAACGTTATTTATATTTTACGATCTTTGCTAAGTTTTGTTAATGACAAAGTATGAACTTTAGCTAAGAGTAAATCATCACTTTAAGTGTTTAAGTCTTGTTTAAACTAAGGTTTACATTTATGGAAAAAAAGTGTGTTTGACTAGCCATAAGTTTTCTTGTGCAAGTTTGTGTTTGACTAGTATTTATGTGATGTGACCTTGTTTGGTTTGGAAGATTTATTGCAAAACCAACTGCAGCCCTGACGGAACCCTGGGGGTACACGGGCGGAACCCATCTGAGGGTTCCGCCGTATCAGCCAGACCTGCAGAATATTTTGCTATAAATACCAAATCACTTGTTAGTTTTGAGTCATCACTTAGAGTCATATTTTACATATATTCTCTCATTATACTCAGTAGCTACTAACTTGTGTGATTCTCTTATGTAGCAAAGGAGTTCACATATTCATCTAAGAAGTTACAAGTTTCAACTCTAAGTTGCAAGACTTGTTAGCTTTGTTGTGTATAGACTTTGGTAGTTTATACTTCATGTGTATCTTGTATAGAAGTGATCGGTTAGTATTTTAGGGCTCAAAATACGTAGTGTGTCGGGAGTTTTTGTACCCTTGTAAAAGAACTAACGGGAGTGGTTGTACCCTTGGTAAAGAACTCGACATCTAGCTTAGTGTCGGTAAAAGTGTAAGCGACGATGAGAGTGGTTGTACCCGTGTAAAAGAACTCGACATCTAGCTTAGTGTCGGTAAAAGTGTAAGCGACGTTGTAAAGGTTTCTCCACCGGGAAAGGTGCTTGTTGATTAGTGCTTATGACTCTCGAGTTGGAAACTCGGGGCGTGGATGTAGGGCAAGGAAAAAGATTCCTTGTAGCCGAACCATGATAAACAATCGTGTTGTGGTTTGATCGTTTCTTTCTTTATCTTTGCTCATTACATATTGTCTTTAGTTAGAATTTCTAATCACACGTAAAGCTTTTCAAAGAATTAAACAAGTAAAGTTGAGTTTATATCTATAAACAAACGTAAAGCTTTTCAAAGAAATAAACAAGCAAAGTTAGGATTGTTAATCACAAGTAAAGCTTTTCAAAGAATGAAACAAGTAAAGTTAGAATTGTTATTCACATGTAAAGCTTTTAAAAGAATTATACGTGCAAAGTTGTACTTGCATCTTTGAACAAACGTAAAGTTTTAAAAAGATAATCAAGTTAAAAAGCGGTAAACTATTCAACACCCCTTCTAGTTTTCCACATAATCTGTATAAAAGTCCACAAAATTTGAAACGCAGCTTGATAAAGCGTTTGGATAAACCTTTTGAAGCTTGTTTTTTAAAAATAAAAGCTTTTAACTCGTACGTTTAAAAGAAGCTTGTTATCAATTGAAGCTTTTCTCTCAAAATAAAAAGCTACTCCGTATTACCTCTAAAAAGTTTTAAAAAACTCACTACTAGCAATATATATATATATATATATATATATATATATATATATATATATATATATATATATATATATATATATATATATGGTAAAGATCAAATAAAAAGAAAAATTTCCGTAAAAAGAATATTTTTTTTTTTATTTTATTTCTCGAAAAATTCCAAAAAAATTCCATAAAATTGGGTATGTTGGTGCATGAAAAAGTTGTAAAGGAAGTTTATCTAAAAGTGGATACTTTATCCCGAAATTTTTTTAAAAAAAATACGTTTGTGCACTAAATTGTTTTTTTGTGCATCAAAAATTCGTTTTTGGACCCAACTTCTTTTGACTTTTTTCATCAAAATAACATTGCGCATCTAACTAAAACAAGTTTAAAATTTTGTGCATTAAAATTTTTTTTGCGCATTAAAATTCGTTTTTCGTGCATTAAAAAAAAGGTATAAAAACTCAAAATTAGAAAAACTTTTTTCACAAAAGTTTTATGCACCAACATACCCGATCTTGTGGAATTTTTTTTGAATTTTTCGAGAACTTTTAAAAAAAAAAAAATCTTTTTATTCTTTTTACGGATATTTGTTTTATAATTATCATTATTATAATAACAAATTGATAAGGTTTATAGAAATTGATTCCCACATACTGTAAAGTGATAAAACATTCAAACCATTATAACACTTTAGCAGCTATTCATATGATTAATCAATGAACCAACAAATGTTGTAGAACTTGAACGAGTTACACTCGCTTATTAATTATAAAGACATAAAAGTCATACAGAATGTTATTTAGTTTATTATGTAAGTTCAGAAGAAAGAACAGGAAATAACATCATACAATTCATTTTACTTTTACTCCACATGTTTAGTTAACTTCACTTTCATACCATTCTTCATTTTGAGTAGAACCGAACCATATGGAAGCACATGGTGACCTTCAACAAGCTCCACATGGTAATGACATATAATGGTAAGTGCCACCATCTTCATTTGAGAAAAGCTCATTTCTTTGCCTAAGCAGGCTCTCGGGCCAACATTAAACGCGGGGAACTTGTAAGATGGTTCATGTTTGAGACGACCTTCCGCTGATATCCACCTTTCAGGCTTAAAATCCATACAATCCTCCCCCCATATCGACTTCATCCTTCCCATAGTATAATAACTCAAGATGATTGTGGTGTTCGGATCCACTTGATAGCCACTTGGTAGGGTGTCCGGTTGTAATGGTGTTTTGTTCTGAAATGGGATTGAAGGAAATAGCCTTAAAGTTTCACATAATGCACCATGAAGATAAACCAGCTTGTGCAACTCGCTTGTATTAAAATCTGTCCATTTTCCATCTATTTTCATCTCTAGCTTTGTCTTAATCTCTTCTCGGATTTTATCTTCTGCAACTGGGTGCTTCGCAAGAAGATAAAAGAACCAAGAGAGAATGATGCCCGTAGAATCTCTTCCTGCAATCATGAGATTAAAAAATACGTCTCTTAAGAACTTGTTAGGGTCCTCACAAGTTCCACAATGGTCTTTTAACTCTCTCATGAGAGCCATTGATAATTTAAAATCTTTCTCGTGAAGTTCGTAGTTCATGTTAGTGAACTCTCTTTGCTTTTGTGCTAAGCAGTTGTAAATAAACTGATCAACGGTTCGCCATGCATCTTTCAACTTCTTCTCGTTCCCCACCCTAATTAGTTGTTGCAATTTCCATAAACTTGATGGCATGATATACCTATGAAAGATAGCTTCTTCAATATCCGAAAACGCTTTCTCAAATGGAATTTGAGGAAAATCAAGAGACATGCTTTGGGGGTCGAAATCAAAAAGCAATGTGCTTGTAGTGTCAAATGAAAATCTCTGAAGAACTTCGTGCAAATCTATTTCCACCCCTTTTTCGCAAACGTGCTCAAGCATTGGCAACAACTCTCTCTCCAACTTGTTTGAAATTGTGTCTTGAAATAGGTTTTGAAAGCCAGGGAGCTTTAAAACTGACATGATTGCTTTACGTTGGAGTTCCCATAATTCTCCATCGGTTCTGGAGAACCCGTCTCCAAGGATATCAAAGATCTTACGAAATTTGTGGCCCCTCAAATAATTAGAAAATTTCTTGCTCATAATGTGGTTGACGTCTAAAGGATTTGTGGTCCAAAGCATGTCCATGCTAGCTAACCAAGGGCCTTTAAACATATAAGTACCACCACTATGTACAAGAACTCGGGTGATATGATCATGTGGTTGATCGCAAATTACAAGAGCTGTTGGTAGCATGCCAAGAACGGGCCAATTTGTAGGGAAGATAGAATTCTTGTTTAGACGTATATCGAGAAAAACGAGAAAGGAAATAAGAATAAGAATTGAAAGCAGAATAGTCGAGTATTCAAGGGAAGCCATGGGAAAAGAAAGGGAAGTGATATAGAAAGAGTCGCACAAGTTTAACTAATAGAAGTAGAGGTATATATAGGAAACAACCTACATTAGCTATGGGTGAACTTAAATGCACCCCCTTTGTCACCCTCAAAACTTGTCTGCACTTATTAATTACTATTAGAGTGGACAGTGTGGAGCTCGCCGAGGCTTGCCATGGGTGACATGACAGCTCGTCGTGGCTCACCATGACATCACCCCAACTTGCCGTAATTCGTTATAGGTGGCCTCCTCGTCTGCACGACGAGGTTAGTATCTGACATAGAGCCGTTTGGTTGGGTCCCGCTTTTGAAACCAAACGGTAATATTACCGTTTTACATAAAAAAATGTCGCAAAATCCAAACGAGTCCGGATATTTAACGAATCTTCTCACGTCAAACCAACAACACTATGGGAGTTCTTGAAACCCGTCTACCCCATCGTCACAAAACTCTAACTCCTCGTCGCCACAAATTCCTACATATGGGATGCAATTGACTCCCGATGCAATTTACCAAAACCAACAATTTGCATTTCAAGGATTCGCAACTTACCCCAACAATGATTTCCTCAATCTCAACCATAGTTTTTTAACCTGTCACAACCTTCAACGTTTCCTCAATCTCAACCACAACAACACCTTGATTCACAACCATCAGATTCACAATTCAAAGTACCACAACCCTATTACCGTGAATAAAATAATCTTAAGGCTTTTTATGAGACTGAAGCGAGTATTTGTGTTGGCGATTAGTGTATTAACGGTTTTGCAGATTGGAGTGTTGGCCAGCGTTTGAATGCTAACAATTCCTCTACTCTTTGAAGCTGCCAAGGTACTGAAATAAGAATGATTATCTTTATTGACATATTTCTTTCTTACTGATATATAGTGACTTTGCTGAATAAGGCTAAAACAAAGAATTAGATGTTTTAAAAAGTAACTGAAAAAAGAGTTAACGGTGTGGTAATTAAGAAGTTTAAACAGCCTGTTTGTGTGTCTGATTGAAAAAAGTTTAGGAAGCATTAATTTCTTAACAAATAAATTACGCTGTCAAATTTAAAAAGAGGGTGTGTCTGATAGTGTGTGACGGGTTGTTTGAAAGGGCCTGTTTGGGACTGCTAATTAAAACTGTTACGGGTCGCTTAGGGCTGCTGACTGACACGGTTATGGTTGTTTGGGATTGTCAATTGCTGAGCGTAATGATCTATTGTATCAGTTTTGTGGTTTCTAAGTTTTTAAGCAGTGTTTGGGTCGATTCAGTGGTATTTCGGTCGATTAATTGGTTTTTTGGGGCTGCTGTATAACTGTTTCTTTAAGGGGTGTCGTGTTAACATTCAAGCAGTATTTAGTAACTAAGGTTTGTGTATGATAAAAATATGTGGCTTTGATCAAAATATAAATATGTAGGTGCGTGGTCCATCATAGGAAGTAAGGCTTGGAAGAAGTGATTCTACAGGTTCAAACATTGCAAAAGAATGGTGCTCTCAATCAGTTACATGTTCATTTTCATTAGAAAGAATGAAACAATAAATTAGTACCTATACGTAGGGTGCTTGGGATTGCTTATATTTAACTGTTAGTATTCATTTTATATGCCAAAAAGTTGCTTTCAAAGCTTCTAAAGTGAGGTGGGCGGCGTAGGCTTAATATGCATATCAGGTTGCTGTGGACTTGAGATATGTTAGGATCAGGCTACTACAAAAAGCAGGATAAGGTGTGTTCGGGTTATTTGTGAGACTGAAATGTTGGTAAATCCGATTTACAACATGGATTTTGTCCGTTCAGATTAACAACTTTTGTATAACTGATTTAAACTTTAGATTTACTAATAAAGTTCAAGCTTTTTGTAGTTTGATTGTCTGCGTATATGTGTTATGCTAAATTTATTAAATTTATTGACTTTTTGTAGTTTGATTTTCTTCGTACATATGTTAGGCAAAATTTATTGACTTTTAGTGATGTTTCAGATGCGTGCATAAATAACATTATATTGATATATTTTAATGCTTAGAAAGTCACTGATTTACATTTGTGTATAATTAAAAGGGTCAATTACAATGACTATTTAAGTATGTAATTAGACAATGGAACTTTTGATAGTAACAAAATGTAATTTTGATGTGAAAAAGAATCGTGTGATTCAAAGGAAATGGAATTTGGGTGGAAAAGAGTTTTTAGTAGCTTCATTGAATTTTGTGGAGCAACATTGCCAATGCTTATCCTCATTATTAGTCTTTATCCTAAATCCGCTACTGCAATATCAAAGTGTAAGATATAAACCTATCCAATGCATGTCACTTCATATATTTATATGAAGTCACATGATTTATTATAGTTTTGTCATTGGTATGATCATGGGTGCACCAGGCTCGACTGTTTACTACAAGCTTAGGTTAAGACATCCAACACTTGATATGCCTGTCATTGACTATGGTTTGGCATAGCTCAGTTCTATTAATTGTACTTCTCATAGGTATTGTTATGCTTATACTATGCAATTGTGCAAATCACCAACCCGCATCTTTCACTAACCAAGTGATTGCTCAACTTAAGTTGTCAAACGGGAAGGGGACCGTCAAGTACCAGAACGACGTGTATGTGTTGCCTAAGAACCTTGATGAGAAGCTGATTGCACTTCACCTTGGAAGGCTAGGAGCCAAGCTCAGTAAGGACAACGCTTTACACACCCGTTCTGTTGGCAAGCAATATGGTGGATCATGTCGGGTTGCAAATGAACATGTGGTAACGGGTGCCGCGAAGTAACAAGGTGCAATAATCAGTTATTGGTATCATTCAGTTGGTATATGTTATCAGTATTAAGGAATTTTTTGTCATGTAGTCCGTAGTTGTTATTACAACGGAAATTGTATATTCCTCTTCATTTTGTCGACTTGAATATTTGTAAGTTTGCAAGGAAGGGTCTTACACTGTTCCAGATCGCTGTTACTCTTCAAAAACATTACAGTAAAAAATAGCACGTAGTATTCCCGCAGCTGTTAGGATTCACTATAGGCAAAAAAGGGATGGGATTTGTAATGGGTCAAACTGATGTGGGTCAAGTTTTCGGCTCAATTTTTTTTACTTTTATTTTGCATTGTGGTTAAAAAAAATTACAAACTAAAATAATATGGTTCATCTAATTTCTCAAAGTTTTCTACGGTTGACATTATACCACAAACATGTCATTGTCTATGATATATCGGTCTTTGAGTACATGAACATAAAACGGCCGCACCGCAGCAACGTGTGGGCAAAACCGCTCGTTCTATGTATATATATATATTAAAACCCGACGTCGGCACCATTATAATATCAAATATAATATCATTTACCTTGGACTTAACATACTATTTACCTTGGGCTATTTATTTTAGCCTATCTATTTTTTTTTGACTGACTGTATAGTATGAAATAGGTGTTTTAGCCTAAAATAAACGTTGACCACATAGTCCATAATTGTTAATCAAAGACAAAAACATTGGTAAATCAACTGCTAATTCCTTACCATACGTATCGTGTAACAGGTCTCCCAGAAACAAAGGCTTTTGGACACACTCTTGACAACACTTAATTAAAGACACAAACATTGGCAATGCAAAACAATCAAACTTAGAATAAAATGTATAAACCCACTACAATTTCACCTTAACAGAAGCGATCAAAATCTAAATCACGGACAGTTGAAAACAAACTAATCCCGCCGCAACGCGGCGAGGGCTTCCTCCTTGTTCTTATTAAAATGCAAATGCATGAACAAGGACATTTTTTAGTGATAGATTAAATTACAATAATCATCCTTGTGGTATGCTCCAGGGCCGTCCCATTGATTTGGGGGCCCGGTGCGAAATCATAAATGAGGCCCTCATAATCTAAGTCTTTTACTCTTTTTGTATGTGACCCAAAGTTTGTCTTCTATTTTTTGTATATGGTTTGGTTCAACTTTGATAATATTTAACAAAGAAACTAAAAATTCAAAACGTTTATATATAAAACTATAAATATTAATTGATGTATACTAAATTGGGGGCCCCTTACAAAGAGGGGCGCGGTACGGTTGCACCACTTGCACATGCTAATCGCCGCCACTGGTATGCTCGAAATTGCATCTGTCATCCCTAAAACTTTCAAGTTTCATAGAGTGTCCTTATCTCTGCAAAGCATTACACCCACCGTCCTTTGTTTTAACTTCCATTAACATAGTCTGTTAAATCCGCACATGTGCTATGCACATGAAGGTAGAACCGTCATTTCATTCTTTATAATGTTAAAATAGAATCTTAAGGCGTATTTTCACCTTTTTGTTCTTGTATGATCTTTTCCTTCCAACTACAAGCCTACTGGCATTGTAAAATTTTGAACTCAAATATATCTAGTTCAAAATTTTGTTTTCATTTGCACACCAACGTGATAACTCATGATGACTCATTGTAGAATTGGACATCAAAATCACACAAAGATATAAATACAAATTTCAAGTCTAGCATGTGTTCTAAAAAAGTCATCCGTAACCTAATATTGTTGAAATAAAAAGTTGCAATACTGAATACTCAATTTACAAGTCACAAGATCTCACATTCTTAAATTGGTCAACCCTAGTTCCATTTGTTTGAAAAAAAAAAAAAAAAAAAACACAAAAAAAAAAAAAAAAAAACACAAAAAAACTTATACTCCTTCTATCCTATAATAAATTTCCACTTCTAAAATGCATAAGATGTTAAGAAATCTCACTAACTACGCTCTCAACTAATCAAATATCATTTTCACCCGCTAAAACCTCTTCTCATTGGTTGAAATAAAAGTTGACACTTATTTTGTAACATCCTAAAATAGCAATGTAGACACTTATTATGTAACGTAAGGAGCACTAGGTATTTCTTTTTTATGAAACTACAGTACTTCTGTTCAATTGTTTTCTAACCCCATACAAAAAAAAAAAAAAAAAAAAAAAAAAAAAAAAAAACTCAGTGTAATCCGCTTTTTTTTTAACTCAAGTTTAACCACAATTACCTTATCTAGCAATCATCACATATAATTGAATAATTCATCGAGATCTATTAGTTCCATTTTTTTGTCATTTCTTTAGAACAAAGGTGAAGAAACTAAACTAATACCACTACAACAAATAGGAGGACGGGCGACGAGGTTTTTGGCGGCGACGCCCTTATTCTCGCCGAAAGTCACTAAACGACAAAAATTGTGCTGAGCTGGCACAAATTCTCGCTGACCGCCCATTGCATTTTCAACGCAAACTTTCGGCGGGGACTTGTCCCCGCCGAAAGTATTTCTGCAGATCACAACTTTGACCAAAATATTCACAATTTCAAATCCACCTTTTCGCGGGGACTGTCCCTGCCAAAAGTATTTCACAATCTTTGACCAAAATAGTTGCGCTTTTTATTGTCCCGGGTATTATTCCCGCCATTACTTTTGGCGAGGAAATGCTTAACTTTTGGCGGGGACATGTCCCCGCTAAAAGTTTAGGCGCCAAATTTCCCTCCAAGCTGCAACTTTCTTCCAAAAACTTTCTAATATATATTATAACATACACATAATACATATTAAATCATAAATTCGGCAAAAAAAAAATACAAAACACACATAACAATGGATGGTTTAACGCCGAAAAAGGAGTGGGCAAAGGCTTTATCACACGAGCTCTTATATAATGAAATTATAAATCATTGGGGCGTTGAAATTTTTGATGAATATGGTTCGTACGCGAACTGTGCACCGTGGCAGAGAGACCGGATTCTGGTATGGTTGAGGAAAAAATCATACTATAGAGAGTATTTGGAAGAGGTAGATATTGCTGAAGCTCAACGTGCTGCTGAAGCTCAAGCTGCTGCTGTTGGAGGTGAGGATGAAGCTGAAAGCACGTTTGATGAAGCTGCTGCTGTTGATAATCTGGAAAATAGAATAACAAGTCTTGAAGCTACGTTTGCATATCTCAAGGAAATGAGAGCAAGGAAAGGAAGAGGTGGTGCGAGTTCAAGCAAAGCGGGATTTAGCCGCAAAAAAAGTAAACGGGTTGTTTCATTTGGTTGTCGTGTTGTTTAGTTTGAGTTGTTTATTTGGTTGTCGAGTTGTTTAGTTTGAGTTGTTTCGTTTGATCTGGTTCGTTTGCTTGTCGAGTTGTTTAGTTTGAGTATGTATGAAAATGTATCTGGTTTACAACTCTTGTGTGGTTTGAATAAAATGTTTGCCTTCGTGTTTGAAGCTAAGCGTGTGTTGTTTCGGATTCCTTTATAAACTGCTTAGGTTCTTACTGTGGACGTTTTTTTAGATTAATAATTACAATCTTGAGTGTTTGGATAGAAGTTTACGATTTCTAGTAGTAAAGCAACAACAACAACAATAACACAACACAACAAACAACATTTTATTAAACAACAACAACAACAATAACACAACAAACAACAAAAATAACACAAGAAACAACAAACAACAAGAATAACACAAGAAACAACAAACAACAAGAATAACACAAGCAACAACAAACAACAACAACAACAACAACAACAACAACAACAACAACAACAACAACAACAACAACAACAACAACAACATTACATACGAAGATTTTCCATGTCACCTAACAGGTCACGGAGTATTGCATCCGATTGACATGCGTGGTCGTTGTTGTCGGGATTCGTTGCCATTGCAAGTCTTGCCTCGAGCAACCTGACTTTTGTCTCTAACACCTGTTTTTGTGCCTCCAGCATATTTATCCTAAGATCTTGAAGCAGAATATATTACTTGTAATTGTTCATCAAATTCAGTCTTCCACATAAAATATCCACATCCATGACCTTTCTCTCTTGGCTTCGAAAGAGGACATGCATAATACTCCCATCCAAATGTATCTTTTTGATGTGACGTTCTTTTTTTTATATTTCCTACTCCACAAGTACACATAAAAGGATTATATCGCTGCATTCTGGTTGACAGTGTGTGTTTGTAGTTGTGTGTGGTAGAATCGTGGTCGGGGTGGCCCGATCTACAAGTTGAGTTGATAAAAGGTGGTGGCCAAAAAAAGATTCTGGCGGCCGGAAACTGCTGGTGTCGCCGAAAAACGAAAACTACTAGAGAGAGAGAGATATATGTAGTGAGATGAGTATGTGTGTGAGATGATATGGGTTAGATGAGTGTGTGTGAGTTTATATGTGAGGATTAGTTGTTAGGTGGGTTTATATCGTGTATAACCGTATCATCTCGACTCATTCGTTTAACATCTCGTGCATAACCGTATCATCTCGACTCATTCGTTTAACATCTCGTGTATAACCCTATCATCTCGACTCATTCGTTTAACATCTCGTGCATAATCGTATCATCTCGACTCATTCGTTTAACATCTCGTGTATAACCCTATCATCTCGACTCATTCGTTTAACATCTCGTGCATAACCGTATCATCTCGACTCATTCGTTTAACATCTCGTGCATAACCGTATCATCTCGACTCATTCGTTTAACATCTCGTGCATAACCGTATCATCTCGACTCATTCGTTTAACATCTCGTGCATAACCGTATCATCTCGACTCATTCGTTTAACATCTCGTGCATAACCCTATCATCTCGACTCATTCGTTTAACATCTCGTGTATAACTGTATCATCTCGAATCATTCGTTTAACATCTCGTGTATAACCGTATCATCTCGAATCATTCGTTTAACATCTCGTGGATAACCGTATCATCTTGACTCATTCGTTTATCATCTCGTGCATAACCGTATCATCTCGACTCATTCGTTTAACATCTCATGCATAACCGTATCATCTCGACTCATTCGTTTAACATCTCGTGTATAACCATATCATCTCGACTCATTCATTTAACATATCGTGTATAACCATATCATCTCGACTCATTCGTTTAACATATCGTGTATAACCATATCATCTCGACTCATTCGTTTAACATATCGTGTATAACCGTATCATCTCGACTCATTCGTTTAACATCTCGTGCATAACCGTATCATCTCGACTCATTCGTTTAACATCTCGTGTATAACCCTATCATCTCGACTCATTCGTTTAACATCTCGTGTATAACCGTATCATCTCGAGTCATTCATTTAACATCTCGTGCATAACCATATCATCTCGACTCATTTATTTAACATCTCGTGTATAACCATATCATCTCGACTCATTCGTTTAACATATCGTGTATAACCGTATCATCTCGACTCATTCGTTTAACATCTCGTGCATAACCGTATCATCTCGACTCATTCGTTTAACATCTCGTGTATAACCCTATCATCTCGACTCATTCGTTTAACATCTCGTGTATAACCGTATCATCTCGACTCATTCGTTTAACATCTCATGCATAACCATATCATCTCGACTCATTCGTTTAACATCTCGTGTATAACCATATCATCTCGACTCATTCGTTTAACATATCGTGTATAACCATATCATATCGACTCATTCGTTTAACATCTCGTTCATAACCGTATCATCTCGACTCATTCGTTTAACATCTCGTGTATAACCCTTTCATCTCGACTCATTCGTTTAACATCTCGTGTATAACCGTATCATCTCGAATCATTCGTTTAACATCTCGTGTATAACCCTATCATCTCGACTCATTCGTTTAACATCTCTTGTATAACCGTATCATCTTGTTAGAAACTAAGAACACCATACTAAAGATAGTTTCTAGGACCGTATTGGCTCAAGACTGGTTAAGTCTTAATCTAGGAATAATAATGTTCACATGATAAAACATAGCGGAATAAGAACAATATTATAAACAATGTTTCTCGTCATCATCTCTACTCTAACATACACCAAAGCCCCAATGCTACGTGATCAAGTGTAGCACGGTTACACACTAACAGCGATCTAAGATCGTTGAGGCTTAACACTATTCAACTAACCTAGGCGTTTACATAAGCATACTTACGCCCTAGGTTTACACACACACACCTTTACTAGGTTTTACATCTTGTACGTACTTAAAACCTATTCCCTGTATTCTGTTTATATAATACAGAATTAGGGTTACAAGAATACTACGAAGGACTAAAATATAAATCTTCTTTTGCAAGCAAGTCCTTCTCCATATTTTGTAGTTTTCCTATTGTCTCCATAAGTCCCTCATCTTTCAATCTTTTGTCTTATCAACTCTAATATAATTCCTAACAATCTTTCCCTAGTTGATATGACAAAACCAAGTAAGCATGAACTTCCCCTGAAGTTATTATGTATGAAAGATAACTAACTTCCCATTAAACAATACTATATCACAAAGGCTCTTCAAGTTGCAATCTTCAAAATATTCTTCTTCCCCTTTTTGTCATCATCAAATAGGGGACAAATGTAAGCAACCTTGATCTTCACAACCACGAATCAATATTACACGTCCAATCCATCTTTCCAATGTTTAAAAGTCGCCCACCATTAAGTTTTCCGCATCTAGAGATGTACTTGAAACAATAGAAATCAAAACTAGTAGTAGTAATAATAACTAGCAGTAGTAAAAACCTTCACCTCGATGTAGCATATAAATGGTTAAACATTTAAACACGCAAGCTTCCCCTGAAACCCATATGTTAACCATTTGTTGAATCTTCAATTCTGTAGGCTCTTATGTAATGATTACAGATGAAGAAAACTAAATATAACCAACTTGATGCTGAAGTAGAACAACCCAAACTTGTATCTTATATCTTGTACTAATCACGTGACTCCAAACTTATATGAAACAGAAAATATAAGTAGACCGCAATCTCTTGACAAAATCCTCATCTTCAATGAGACACTAAGCACTACAATGTAACTCCTTCAAGTGATAGTTAACTAGGTCTTCATCCATCCACCCCTTGACCTATGAAAACTAGATTTTGACAAGTCTTCGTCATAACCATAAAGCACGAACAAGTTATCTTTAAACGTAATGGAGCCGTTTAAGATATGATAAAACACAAACCCGAATAATTCCACTTCAACGTCAAATAGGTGATAAAAACCTTTCTTCATAATCAATTAAAACAAATAAAAACGAGCCATAAGTCTTTTACGAACCGAGACAAAATCCAAAAATCTTCATGTGTGTGTCGTACCATGTATTTCCATATACTTGACAAATATGATCACCAATTACCATAACGTTAGCAGCCAAGTATCATAAATCCAAAAAAAATGTAGCAACGTATAACATGTAAACCAATCAATATCAATCTTGGACCATGCACCAGCGCCTTGACCATGCAATGAACAACTTCAAATAACCCTAGCTGCCTATTCATCTTTTGAACTCAAACCAGCGTATAACATGCCAAGTATATAAATAAGCATCCACGAATTACAATGGTCACCGTCCCATGATAAGAATTTTTAAACAATATCCTTCCATCAATCATGAGACAAATAATAATTGAAAACTTGAATCAGAAATCCATAATCCAAAAGCTGATTCTGCAACCAAAGTACTTGTGCACAACAACTTGCAGCAGCTACATACTCTGCTTCAGTGGAAGAAGTTGCTGCAATTGTTTGCTTCTTACATTGCCATGACACTAATCTGCTTCCAAGGTACTGGCATCCCCCAGTTGTGGATCTTCTTTCATAGTTATCTCCAGCATAATCACTGTCTAAAAAAGCTTGGAGATGGAAAGGTGAATCTCTAGGATACCATAAGCCGAGCTTAGGTTGTTGCTTAAGATACCTGAAAATTCTCTTGACAGCATTTAAGTGAGATACCTTTGGATTTACTTGATGTCTTGCACATAAACTTACAGCAAAAGTTATATCAGGTCTTGATGCAGTTAGATACATGAGACATCCAATCATAGACCTGTATAGTGTGACATCAACATCTTCTCCTTCTTCATCTTTTCCCAAAGGTTTGTTAGTATCCACAGGTGTAGATGTAGGCCTAACAGTTGTGAAATTGAATCTCTTAAGAATATCTGCAACATACTTATCTTGACAAATATATATTCCACTGCTTGACTGTTGCACTTGAAGTCCCAAGAAGAAGGTTAATTCTCTCATTGAACTCATTTGAAACTCTTTCTGCATAAGATCTTCAAATTCTTTGACCATAGATTGCCTTGTAGCACCAAAAATAATATCATCTACATACACTTGGACAAGCATGATATCCTTATTATCTCTCTTGATAAACAAAGTCTTGTCAATAGCTCCTCTTCTATAACCATGTTGTAGTAGAAAATTGGAAAGTCTTTCATACCATGCTCTTGGAGCTTGATGAAGGCCATATAGAGCCTTGATTACCTTGTAGACTTTGTTTGGATGTGTAGGGTCTTCAAAACCAGGAGGATGTTTGACATAAACTTCTTCTGTGATTTTGCCATATAGAAAAGCACTTTTAACATCCATTTGATATACAGGGAATCCCATATAGGATGCAAAAGCCAAAAATAGCCTGATGGCTTCAAGCCTTGCCACAGGAGCAAAAACTTCATCATAGTCTACTCCTTCTTCCTGTCTATATCCTTGAGCCACTAACCTTGCCTTGTTCTTAATAACATTCCCTCTTTCATCTCTTTTTACCCTGAAGACCCATTTAGTTCCAATTAGTTTCTTTCCATCAGGTAAATCACATAATACCCAAGCTTCTTAAAGTTTAAACTGTAGGAGTTCTTCTTGCATAGCTGCCACCCATCTTTCCTTGGCTAATGCTTGTTTAATATTTTTGGGCTCTTCCTGAGATAGAAAACAAGCAAATAAACACAACTTCTGATCCTTGTGATTCACCCTGCTTTGCTTGTAGATAAAACTAAGTAAAGAAGTATGTTGTTGAGACATATTCTTAGCTTTAGTCCTTGTGAGCACCCCTGAAGCTGATGGTCCAATTATGTTGGTAACAGGATGAGTTTTGTGTATTCTGAGAGTAGGAGTTGGTGAGACTTCAAGATTATCTTCCAAATTAGTTATATCAGGATCTTCATTAGAATCTGAGAAAATGCCTTCTTGATCCAATTCATCATCAGTATCTTCTAGAGTAATCTTGTTTGGATCATCAGTATCTTCTAAGTCAGGCATATTAGAATCATTAACAGCATCGGTATTTATCCAATTTGAAGTATCTAAAGGTTGAAAAGTACTTTCAAATGGATTAGCAGTACTTTGGGGTAAAGTACTGGCTGTTTCTTTTGCCTTCTTCTTTTCTGCTTCATAAGCTCTCCTTTGTTCATATTCATACGACTTAGCCATTGTTTCTTGAAAAAACATCCTAGAAAGTTCATCTCGAATAGCTTGATCTTCTGCAGATACTGGGATTTGTGGTGGAACAGTACTTTGAGGATCAACAGTACTATTAGGTTTAGCAGTACCTTGAGGCGCAGAAGTACTCTTCTTTTCATCATTGGCATCATCATTTGGCTCATCTTCAGATCTTAAATTAACATCATGAAAAATGTACTGTGCTTCTTCTTCTGTGGGAGCAGCTTGATTTTCTTCTCTTACAGGTACATAATTCATTGATGAAGACATTAAATCAAGATCAAACATCCAATCAGGACCTTTTCCTTTAGAATTCTCTTGTTCTTCCAGAAAATCAACATGAAGACATTCTTGAACCTTTTTGGTAGCCCTGTTGTACACTCTGAATCCTTTGCTATTAGTACAATATCCTAATAAATATCCTTCATCTGACTTGCCATCAAATTTTCCCAAATTATCAGCAGTATTTAGGATGGTTAGGGGACATCCAAAAGGTTTCATAAACTTGATGCTTGGCTTCTTTCCCATGAGTAACTCATAAGGTGTCTTCATTTGAGGTTTAGTCACTGACACTCTATTTAACACATAACAAGCAGCACTTACAGCCGCAGCCCAGAATGGAACAGGTAATTGAGAATCTGCAAGCATTGTCCTTGCTGCTTCTATAAGAGTTCTGTTCTTTCTTTCTGCAACTCCATTTTGCTGAGGAGTTCTAGCAATACTGAACTCTCTTTTAATTTCTTTCTTGGCACAAAAGTCATCCATTAGCTGATTCTTGAACTCAATCCCCCTATCACATCTAATGCCTCTAACCTTGAGTCTTAACTGATTTTCAAGTGCTATTATAAGATCATGAATAGCATCAAAAGTTTCATCTTTAAAGCATAAGAAAAAGACCCAGCTAAATCTGCTACAGTCATCTGTTACAACCAAGCAGTACTTCTTCTTGTTCAGACTAACAACTGAAACAGGTCCAAACAGATCCATGTGTAGCAATTCCAAAGGCTCTCTAATTGTTTTCTCCTCAATCTTCTTACAAGAAGCCTTGTGCTGTTTACCCTTCTTACAAGCAAGACATGAATGATCATTCTTGAATGTTTTAGAAGGTAAACCTCTAACTAAATTACCTCTGACCAGCTTATTGATGTTCTTAAAATTGACATGCCCCAATCTTCTGTGCCATTGATGTGCTTCTTCCATAGTTGCTTTTGCAATCAAACATGTTGCTCTTTCAGCAGAGTTTACATTCTTTAAGTCTATGCTGTACACATCATTAGTTCTTGGTGCTCTCAGTAACACCAAGTTTCTATCTTCTAACTTGAAATTAGGAGAAAATATAAGACATTCTGTGTCAAAGAATAACACAGGGTACTTCTTATCACAAATCTGAGAGACTGACAAAACATTGAATTTGAGCTCCTTCACATATCTAACATCTTCAAAATCAATATTTCCTGCCTTGATAGTTCCTTTGCAAGTTATTCTTCCTCCATCAGGATCATTCCCAAATGCAATTTTTCCTCCAAAATAAGCTTTAAAATCTGACAAGAGCTCCTTTTCTCCTGTCATACTGCCAGAGCAACCACTATCTACAATAAGATGATCTTTAAGCTCCTCCTCTGGGTTGCCCTCAGAGTTAGTGGATGAACTTGGTGAAGCAGCTACCATAACAAGATGAACAGGTGCTTTTTCAAACTCCATGCTCCAATCAAAGCTTGCTAGACCATCTCTTGACTCCAAAGCAGCATATCCAGGCTCTTCATCAAATGCTGTGCTCCAGTCTTCCAATGCAACCATTGAATAGGTTACAGGTTCATCATCAAACTCATTGGACCAATCAATCTCTGACAAATTCTCTTGAGCAACCAAAGCTTTTGGTTTTGGTTCAGTAATTGGAATCTCTTTTCTCTCAGGCTTGGGTGGTTCAATCATCTTGTTTGCTTGAAACTTTGCAAATTTGCATTCCCTTGCAAAGTGGCCAGTACTTAGACAGTTGAAGCACTCAATCTTGGACTTATCAAATGTTATTCCCTGTTTAGCTCTGAAATTGATGCCTTTACATGTCTTATTCACATACTTCTTGATCCTTGCAGTGAGCATGGCAACTTGCCATCTGATATCAATTTCTTCCAAAGCATCATCATCTATTTGCAATACATCTTCTTGATAGGTGACAGGTAGAGATGCTTGTTGAGCAAAGAATGAACATAGAACTTCATCTGAGGTGGGGGTAAGTGATTGTCATGAATTGGTGGTGACCATTGTTGTACATGGAACCTGTGTTTCAGTCACAGTACTTTGAACAGGATAAGCAGTACCTTTGTTAGAAGTACTGCTTCTTTTTTCAGAAGAGACAAAAGCAATGTTTTGGGCTTGCTGATGTGTGCTTGAACCTGTAGTACCATTCATCTCATGCTCATATACCTTCATATTGTTGTAGAGATCATCAAAGTCCATAGTATCCAGCCCTGGTTGTCCTCTGATCATAGTAGCAACTACATGCCATGCTGATGGAAAACTTCTTAGGAACTTTAAATTAGCATCTTCAACAGATGCCTCAGCATCATATAGTTCTAGCATACTTAGAAGACGTTGGAATCTTTCATAAGCAGAATCAAGACCTTCTCTTTCACCAACAGTGAAGGTTTCAAATTGTTGTTTCAGCAAATTCCTATGCATCTTCTTGGAAGCATCATTACCTCCAAACTTCTTCTTTATTGCAGCCCATAGTTGTTTGGCATCCTTGGCATCATGAAACTTTAATAAGTGACCATCAGGAATAGCAGAAAGCAGTATGTTGAGAGCTTTGTCTTGATTTCTTTTGGTAGCAGCAGGTACAGTTATTTTAGGTGGTGTTGGTTGTCCAGGTACCTCTACTGGTTCATCAATTTGCATGTTACCATTGACAATCACATCCCACAATGCATGGTCTGTGATGGCAATGTACCGCCTCATCTTCATGGCCCATAGGTTGTATTCTCCCTTCTTAACAATAGGGATTCTAACAGCAGTGATTGAGGGAGCAGGTGCAGCTTTAGTCGACATCTTGAAGGGTTTGTAGTGGAATCGGTTTAACGGTTTAAAGGCTTGTCTTCTTAATCAGAGTTTCCAACACAAGCTCTGATACCACTTGTTAGAAACTAAGAACGCCATAATAAAGATAGTTTCTAGGACCGTTTTGGCTCAAGACTGATTAAGTCTTAATCTAGGAATAATAATGTTCACATGATAAAACATAGCGGAATAAGAACAATATTATAAACAAGGTTTCTCGTCATCATCTCTACTCTAACATACACCAAAGCCCCAATGCTACGTGATCAAGTGTAGCACGGTTACACACTAACAGCGATCTAAGATCGTTGAGGCTTAACACTAATCAACTAACCTAGGCGTTTACATAAGCATACTTACGCCCTAGGTTTACACACACACACCTTTACTAGGTTTTACATCTTGTACGTACTTAAAACCTATTCCTTATATTCTGTTTATATAATACAGAATTAGGGTTACAAGAATATTACGAAGGACTAAAATATAAATCTTCTTTTCCAAGCAAGTCCTTCTCCATATTTTGTAGTTTTCCTATTGTCTCCATAAGTCCCTCATCTTTCAATCTTTTGTCTTATCAACTCTAATATAATTCCTAACACATCTCGACTCATTCGTTTAACATCTCGTGCATAACCGTATCATCTCGACTCATTCATTTAACATCTCGTGTATAACCATATCATCTCGACTCATTCGTTTAACATATCGTGTATAACCATATCATCTCGACTCATTCGTTTAACATCTCGTGTATAACCATATTATCTCGACTCATTCGTTTAACATCTCGTGTATAACCATATCATCTCGACTCATTCGTTTAACATCTCGTGTATAACCATATCATCTCGACTCATTCGTTTAACATATCGTGTATAACCATATCATCTCGACTCATTCGTTTAAAATCTCGTGTATAACCGTATCATCTCGACTCATTCGTTTAACTTCTCGTGTATAACCGTATCATCTAGACTCATTTGGTCGAACCGGTTAACCCGGCCGGGTCGATCCGGGTTTCAAAACTTAAAAATGATGTAAAAGTCTTTTTTTTAGTGCTTTAAAACTTTATTTTATTAGTAATTAAAATTAGTTAATTAAATTAATAAAAATGATAAAATGTTAATTTTTGTGTAAACTCTTTTTGGCGGGGACATGTCCCCGCTAAAAGTTTTCGCGAAAATTTTAGTAATTCCCTCGTTGCATTTACTTTACCCCCGCCAAAAGTTTTGGCTATTGACCAAAACTTTCGGCGGGGACTGGTGAGTGCTTATTCACTCACTATTATTTGACCAAATACCAACCCAAAACGACTATTTGAGCTAACAAATGCAAAGAAAACGTGTGTTTTTGTGTTTGTGATATGCAGGTACGGATAAATCACAAAAAGCTGAAAAATCACAAGAAAACCGGAAAACGAGCACGAGAGTTGAAGTTGGTCAAAGAGTCAAAGCTGGGGATCCAAAGGTCATCTACAGTCCTTCATCTATTCAGACTTGGCAAGATTAGTCCTTGAATTATATTTTTTTGAAGAAAGTCACATTTAGCCCTTGGAGTTTGGAAGTCTACACAAATGGTCCTTGTAATTTTCATAAGTTTACATTATATATTAAACCTGGTCCAAGTCCATTATACACAAAGCCCAATTCTAAAATTTCATTAATATCAACCAAGGCCCAATCTTTTGACCCGAGCCCATTTATACTTTCGGTCAAAGTAATAATACACCAAGTCAACACACAAATTTACAACCAAACGTTTTCTTCCCCCTTTTCCCCAAACCCAGAACTACACCTCACCATATGAACCCTAGCCACCATTAGGAGCAATTGGCTCGAATCACCTAAATTCCACACCAATTAACTCATAAATGCCAATAATTAGAGTTTCTAGAAGCTGTCACGTGATCAGTCATGTGTCAGAGAGAGAGTACTAGATACAAAGTGGACACTTGGCTGCTAATGATTGGAAGAGAGGTGTCATTCTTTTGCTTTGGATCCTGCTGACAAGTCAGAGAAAGGATATGCACACAAATGGGACAAATGGAAGCAGCTGATTGGTCATGACACCTCACGGATTTTGATCCAAGGGTTGATTAATATAGTGAAGAAGCACAGATCGTTGTGGATTGCCAGCATGGCATAAGACTCCTTACCCTCTCTCATTTCCTATAAATATGACCTATTTTCTTCATTGTTCTTAGTAGGTAGATAGTGTAGCGTAGCTCTTGCAAATTTAATTCTCAATGTATTAGCATAGTTTATGTAATAGATTTTTGATATTAATGAAATTCAGCTTTAATTTTCAATCAGCTTATTAGATTTAAATACAATTGTTAAAGTTCTTTATCAAGCTTTTATATAGTTTACATTCTGTTTGCAATTAATTCATACTAGTTTTACTTAATCAGTCACTATTTCTATAAAAAGTCTCATATAAAAAATAAAAAAAATATAAAAATAGTTTCAAATTCAGTGTTACAGTTCTCAAATAAGTTTCATTCAGTTTAAGCTTAGTGTACTCAAGCTCAGAAAATTGGTGGTTCATATGTACTGTTTCATTCCAATTGAGTTTTTCAAATGGTAGCTGAGATGTATGATAAGTTGATACAGAAAGAATGACATCAGCCTATCTTAAAGATAGGCCTCTGTGAATCCCCTCTGTTCTAGCTGAGGGGAAATCCGTTGGTAAATCTCATTTCATTTCTTTTAGTTTTGAATCTGAGTTTATGATTTGTAGTTTAGATAATTGCAGTAGTAGATTTGATATTGATTAATACATATTTGTTTTATTTAGTTGTTAGTTTAGCTGAGCTTGATCATTGTTTGTTAGAGTAGAGTTTATTGCATCTGTTTTTGCTTATCTAGTTGCTAGTGAGATTTGAGTAGCATAGTTGATTTGAGATTTAGAGTGTGGATCTGTCTATTGTAGATTTTAGCTTCTGAGTAGTGTACAATTAGTTTGATAATCTGATTCATAGTTCTGCTATAGGTTTAGTGTATCTGTGTTGCTATCTTTGAGTGGATCTGTATTGTTTATTGCATGGTATTTGGATAAGTTTTAATTTGAGTAGTATGATTGTGAATTGTTCATCTGTCATATTTGTAGTCTTAAGAGAGTGTGTGGATGTAAGATTTGTGGAATTTGTAACATTTTCAATAGTTCATCTGTCATACTTGGGATGATTTCTGATCTATGATAACTTGAGCATCTGTTTTATTTGGAATCAGTGTTAGTAGTTTTTTTTTTGTTGTTGTTGTTTAGCTGTTAATTAGTGAGCTAGAATTTATAGTAATTGAATAAACATAGTTTAGTAGGTCATTTACATATGGATTAGGGTAACTATTAGTATTAAAAAGTGTTTGGAAATTGTAGGTCTGCTAGTATTTAGGTTGTTAAAGAAGTTGTTTTTGGGTTTTAACAATTTGCTTAAGGTAGCTACTAGCTTAGATTAGATAATAATCAGTAGGTGGTAAACTCTTAGTTAATTCAGTTTATAAAAAGTCATCTGAACTTAGTTTTTTGTGATTGAAAGCTGCTGAACTGAGCTTGTTTCTAGATTATCATACATAAGTTTTTGATCACAAATTGGTTTGAAACTTTATCTCTGATTATCAGTCTTGGTATTGCTTCATTAATTTTGGAACTAAGTGCTTTTCTTGGTTGCTTAATTCTCTTGTGAAGTTGGCTGTTTGGGATTAGTTTGCTGCTTATTATTTTAGAACTGCATATTTGTATTTGATCTTGTTCCTGAGATTTATGTACTTTTCTAAGTTTACTTTGAGTTAATATAATGATTTGTGCTTTCATATTGCTTCTGTTTAGCTTGTGCTTATTCTGCACTCACCTAGTGCTTATTTTCATAGCTTATTGCTATTAATCTGTGTATTTGTGGATTTCTGAGCTTGTTATTGTTACATCTCTGCTTATCTGAGCTTATTTCATCATAAGTAGTCTGTGTTTTTAGTTACATATTGATTGGATCTCAAGTGCTTAATAATAAGCACTTGAGATAAGCAGTTTTCTTTTAATAAGCAGTTCAGCTTTTCAATTTCTTCTCAAAATTTTATTTTAAGTTCTTTTTATTATTTTAGAATTTCTGGAATTTTTCCAGAATTTTCCAATACTTTTTACTATTTTTCTTATTTTATTTTGATTTTTATTCAATTTTTAAATAGTTTTATATAGCAAAAAATCAATAGAAAAATTAGAAAAAGCTCTGAAAAATACAAAAATATTTTTAGAAATTCTTTTATAATATTTTAGAATTTTTAGAATTTAATTTTCATTTTTCCAAGTTATTTTTTCTATTTTTTTTCTTATTTTCAATTCATTTTTAATTCCAAAAATAGAAAATAAATTCTAGAAAATAAATAAAAAGTCTAAATTTTTTTTTTCTTTTTCTTAAATTTTTTTTTATTTAGTTAAGATTTTTAAAAAATATTTCCAAGTTCGTAGGATCATTTTTCGATATACGTTACATTTTAAATTTTACGGTTGCATTCCCGTTTTTACGTTTTTCATTTCGGTGCATAATTAGCTTGTAATTTTTGAATATTCCATACTTGTTTGTAATTACGTGAACTATTTGATTGCTATTTTTCACTTTTCTCACTTTTTAATTCACGATTTCACGAATCGATATTCTCGATTCCATTAGCCTTCGTTGGAAAACGACTCGGGTGATCCGTATTTTACGCGGATCACTTCGATACTATACTATAATTATTATAATTGGTTTTCACACGAATCAATTTTTGGCGCCGCTGCCGGGGATGGCCGAAGTGAATTTTTGAATATCTTTTTGAAAAATCGTGTTTTGTTAAGCATTCCTCTATTTTGTATATATATCTCTATAAAAATTGAAAAATTCAAAACACTTTTACTAAAGTGTTTACAAAATACCAAAAAAATAATAAAAGTTACAGCCTCGACTCGATCGAAAGAAAGGGCGTTGTAAACCAAATAAGTCTCCCAATATAACGAAAACGTAATTTAGTTGTTTATCGGACTATTTCAATTACTACAACCGAATAAGCGGGAAATACGGATAGCTAAGACATTAAATTGCTAGCTGAAGAGAGATCCATTCTTCTCTCCCGTCCCGTCGCGCGTGGTTTTGAAAGAAACGGTTTTCGATTAACGTTACGTTTTAAGAAAAGAAACACAAAAAAAAAAAAAAAAAAAAAAATTGAGAAAAAAAAATTGAAAAATAAATAAAAACAAAAAAAGATTTTCCTATTTCTTTTTCTTTTCTTTTTAATTTTGCTTTTGGTGTATGCACACCCGCTCTTCTTTTGAGAGTCTTATATCACCTTTGTCAAATCCCGAAAGGGTAATACGTCACACACACCGTGTCCATTTCCTTAACGTTGAGGAAATGGATATGAATAATCAACACCCTCCGGTGGGTGGTGATGATAACCAACACATGCCGGCTCCTGATCTCCGAACGATGGAGGAGCTGTGCCAACCAACAATGCATGGTAGAGGTGGCCCGATTGCCCCTCTAAATATTGAGGCTACGCATTTTGGACTTAAGCACCACATGATACAACAAGTCCAAAATTCGTGCCAATTTCACGGATTACCGGGTGACGATGCAAATAAGCATCTTGATAAGTTTTTAACCGTCACCCAAAATATGAAGCAAAACGGGGTCTCCGATGACGCCCTCCGTCTCTGTCTCTTCCCCTATTCTCTGACGCATCATGCCACCGCGTGGTTTGATCGCCTTCCCAGGAACTCGATTCATACTTTCAATGAAATGGTTTCCAAGTTCCTGGCGAAGTATTTTCCACCATCGATGGTGACGAAGTTGAGGAATGATATTAGCAATTTTCGACAACTCCCCGATGAGTCTTTGTTTGAGGCTTGGGAGCGTTACAAGCTTGCCATTGATCGTTGTCCGAATCATAATATGCTTCTCGTCACAATAATTGATACGTTTTATAATGGATTGACTTTACGACATAGGGACACGATCAATGCTGCAGCTGGTGGTACTTTCATGAAACGTCGTCCCGAGGATTGTTACGAGCTAATCGAGAATATGACGGCCCATTACAACTATTGGGATTCCTCAGCCGAGAGGAATGATCCAATAAGATCGACTGCGTCTCTAAACTCTTCTTCTTCTAACCCCGAGCTAGCCGTCTTGAATAAGAAAATTGACGATTTGTCGACGGCTATGCTAAGAATGTACCAAATGATGCCGAATCAAGTCAAAGACACACAAGTTAATATGGTCAATGTCGTTTGTGAAACTTGTGGTGGTCCACATTCATACCTTGAATGCCCAGCCTCCGGTGGCTTTGCTCAAGCGAACGTGTATGCTGCGAATATGGGTGGCAACGGTTACCCACAACTTCAAGGAGACCGTAATCTCCTCAGCTACCGTTCTAGCAATTACCTTGGACCACCCGGGTTTGATCAACCAAATCAAGTGAATCAGAATAACAATGTGCAAAACCGTAATCATCAATTTAATAACAATCAGAATCACAACCGTGGAAATAATAGTTTTCAAGGACAAAATCAGAATTTTCAACAAAATCAAAACCGGGGAAGTTATCAACAAGGCCCGCCTCAAGGGAACAATTTTCAAAATAATGGGAATTTTCAGAATAATCATGGAAATCATAATAATGGAAATTTTCAAAACTGTGGGCAAAATTTTAATAATCAAAATCAAGCTGCTATTACAAATCCGTCGCCCACGGAAGAGTTGATTAAACAATTGATTCAAGGTCAACAAGCTTTAATTGCTAAACAAGATGAAACAACGAAAATGTTTGCAACTCAAATCAATGATCTCAACAAGCGTTTAAATGATCGACCCTCGGGTTCGGGAATTACTTCTTTGCCAAGCAACACGATCGCAAACCCGAGGGGTGAAGTTAGGGCGATCATAACTCGCAGTGGTGCTCAATATGATGGACCCGCAGCTCCTACTACCTTTTCTTCTTCGTCTCCGCCTAAGGTAGTAGACTGTGAGACCGAGGCAACAAAGGACCCGGTTCCTCCTATTAATAATGGAGGAGCTGAAAACGTCCAACCTCCGGTTGCCCAAAAGTCAAAGATAAAGAAAAAGTCGTTTTTGAGAATAATGTGAAATACAAGTCTAAATTGCCATATCCGTCACGATTTAACGATGAAGAGCTCCGTGCAAAGTCTAAAATACAAATGGAAAAATTTCTGGATATTTTTCAAAAATTGCACTTTGATATAAGTTTTATGGATGCTCTCGTGTACATGCCGAAATTTGCTTCCACGTTCAAAAACCTCATAAGTAATAAAGAGAAATTGCTTGAATTAGCCGAAACACCGATAAATGCTCAATGTTCCGCGATTCTTCTCAAGAAGCGTCCCGAAAAGCTTGGTGACTCGGGAAAGTTTCTCATTCCTTGTTCATTGAAAGATCAAGAAGTTTGTAACGCCCTGGCCGATTCGGATGCGAGTATTAATCTCATGCCATTATCAATCTACGAACAACTTGGAATGGGGGCTCTTAAACCGACGAGAATGACTTTGGAGCTTGCTAATCGATCGATCACTCATCCAGTTGGAATTGCTGAGGACGTTTTTGTTCGTGTGAATTCGTGTACTTTTCCGGCAGATTTCGTTGTTGTCAATTTTGAAGCTGATCCGAGAGTTCCTCTAATACTAGGGCGACCGTTTTTACGAACCGCTAAAGCCCTAGTAGACCATTTTGAGGATACTCTAACTTTACGACATGATGACGATATTATGATTTTTAAAGCCGATGCTTCGAAATTGAATAAGTACTCCGTCAAAAGTGTTGATGTTTACGATTATTCCTTTGATGATTTTGTGAAAACGTTTGTCTCCGACTCTTCCCCATCATTTCCTCCGCTTAAGGAATATGATCCTTTTTGGGAAGAGGTCGATGAATTTCTTGCTATTGATACGATTCCGTTTTCTGAGATTGATGATTCTTACTTTGATTCGGAGGGAGATACTATTTTTCTTAACAATTTGTTGAACGATGAACCGTTAATCCCTCCAGATAAAGTTAAGACGAAGATTGAGCTTATAATTGACGATCCTCTAGAGCCCAAGCTCGAGGAAGTTTTACCGGACTTTGAGAGTTTTACCTTCGATACGACTGAGGAAATAAGTGGCAATCCCACTTATCGTCATGATTTTTATGATCCGACATTTGAAGCTTTTCATTTCAATCACTCGGAAGAGACGAGTCGTGGCAGTACCACTTCTCATGCTTTTATCTCTCTTCCGGAGTATGAGTCATTTCGTTTTGATAAATCTGAATGTGAAATTGAAAATTTTTCTAAACCTGAATATGAAAGTTTCAGTTTTGATCTTGAAATTGATCATGATCCGGGTGGTGTTCTTAAGAATGAGAGTTTTAAAGAAAAGTTTATCCCAACCCTCCCACCCGGAAAAGTTTTTAAAATGAGCTTAAATGATAAAATTCATAATTCCATAATTATGAAATTTTCTTTTGAAGATGATGAGATTTTGAAGATTATTATCATGACGTTCTTGCCATTTGTAACGTTTGGCATGGTTTCTCTTATCCGTCACTCAGTGGGGAGTGAGGATGTTGTTTTTGACCCTGGTATCATTTTTCAAAGTTTTCAAAATTAACGTACCAGCGGTTATCTCTTCGGGATGGAACTTTCAAATAAATCATAAGTTTTTCAAAATATTTTGAATGAAAGCCCGAGTGAGATTATTTTTCCACGGTTTTTCCCCAAGGACAAATTAATTCGGGGATCGAGTCAAGCTCATGTGACTCGGTGAACAAAAACAAGCGCTTCGTGGGTGGCAACCCATGCTTATCCAATTTCATCTTCTTATTTTCTATTTTCTAACACCTAATGTGAGGAGGGGGTGCCTCTTCTGCTCTTGTGTTTCGTGGTTGTTTGTGATGTTTGTTAGGATTGTCCATGATTTATGATGATTCTCGTGCTCGTTATCTCTTCACTTGGAGTCTCATTCATCGGTGCTACTTGGAAATCCTATATCCGTTAAATCTTATCGACTAACGTTTTCTTTGGCATAATTAATAAACGGCCTAGAATTTTGTTAGGATTGCCTTAACCCATCAAAACATTGAGGACAATGTTTCGTTCTAGTCGAGGGGAGGGTGAATCTTCGATTCGATTTTGACCTTGCATTTTTCACAAAAGTCGTGTACTCTTGCAACTCCGTTTTTCCACCAAAAATAAAAAATTTGAAAAAATTGAAAATTTCAAAAATTTTGATGAAAAAAAATCAATGAAAAAGCACAAAAAAAATGAGAAAAAGTGAAATAGTTGTGCAAAAATATAATAAAGTTTGAATAAGTGTTTTGACACCTTGTTGACTTTCTTGCTGGCGAGAGTAGGAATAAATATTTTGACTTGACCGGGCGTGTTGAGCCCTAGCTTGTTCCCTTAACCAATGATGATCACATAAGCTTGTGCTAGTTTTGTACACAAGGAGCTACTCTTTTGTTGGCTCCCGTACTTTACTTTATACATGCGCAGCTTAAAAGCTTTCGCTAGTCTTTTACATCAGGAGCTAGAAAACGCGAATTCTTCTTCTAGAATTTGCAAGTTTCCGTAACTGACTTTATATATGCGTGGCTGATTATCGGCTAAGTATTCGCGGGTTTCATTATTTGGAATCTTAAATTGCGAAGAACGAGAAATGATAGAGTTTATTTAGAAGTTAGATGCTAAACGTGGAGTAGTGGTTCTCTTTAGAGCTCATGAGAGGTACTTGTGGCTTTTTACTCCCATCAGAAACGTCACCCATATATAATAGATGTTCTAGGTTAATTAGTGGTATTTCAGTTTGAATAATATTTAGTTCTTTGTTTTCTTAAAAGAATTTTTGCTTTAGAAGTTGGGTACATATCAAGGAACATCAAAAAAATAAGAGCAAAAAGTGAAAAAATCAAAAGTCAAAAGTTGATTATCTATGTGGTTTTGGAGCTACCCGTTAAGCTTCCATTGATGTATTGAGAAAAAAGTCAAGAAAGAAAAAAGTATCAAAAGTATGAAAAAAGTGAAAAATGAAAAAAGTGAAAGTTGTAGTATTGTTGAATAAGAGCTATGTATGTATCAATAAGTTGTTGGCGCGTAAGGTGCATGTGATTAGTGATTAGTAATCAGTCACATGAGGTGCACGTGATCGTACTCCGCAACTTATATCTTTGATATTGTATGTACCCCAAATTCCTTGATGTGGACCGAATTTCTATTGCAGTGGTTCTTAAGAGAAAATGAATAACTACTTATCGTTTTAACTTATTAGGTATCACTATCGGACTAAAAAGTTATCGAAACGAGAAAATATGAAGCAATTCATTTCTCAACAAAATAAAATATTGAGATACAAAACCTAGGAAATGGGAGTAAGGAGTTTTCATAAGTAACTGTTATGAGTAGTGTTAGCATCTAGTTTGTAGATAAACTGTGATCTCGTTTGTACGCTTAGTTTGGGGACTCGTGAAAAATCAAGGATGACGATTTTTATCCGTATGGTCACTTCTTAAATAGAAGTGTTTCTACTCGTTGACCCTAATAATTATTGCAAAATAATGAAAGTTCAACAAACCGTCACAAGTATGAAGTCAGAAAAGTCCAAAAATAGAAAGTGTAAGTGGAATAAAGGAATAAAAAGAAAATTTTGGAAAACGGAGCGTTTTCGGGAATAAATGATTTTATCACTTCTTTCGAACCTCCTTGCTACTTTACAAAGTTAGTAGGAAGAGTTTTGAAATTATTTATCCAAAGAGCGTGAATTGATCACATTGCGTGAGGACACGGCAATACCTTAGTCGGGGGGATTTTGGTGAGTGCTTATTCACTCACTATTATTTGACCAAATACCAACCCAAAACGACTATTTGAGCTAACAAATGCAAAGAAAACGTGTGTTTTTGTGTTTGTGATATGCAGGTACGGATAAATCACAAAAAGCTGAAAAATCACAAGAAAACCGGAAAACGAGCACGAGAGTTGAAGTTGGTCAAAGAGTCAAAGCCGGGGATCCAAAGGTCATCTACAGTCCTTCATCTATTCAGACTTGGCAAGATTAGTCCTTGAATTATATTTTTTGAAGAAACTCACATTTAGCCCTTGGAGTTTGGAAGTCTACACAAATGGTCCTTGTAATTTTCATAAGTTTACATTATATATTAAACCTGGTCCAAGTCCATTATACACAAAGCCCAATTCTAAAATTTCATTAATATCAACCAAGGCCCAATCTTTTGACCCTAGCCCATTTATACTTTCGGTCAAAGTAATAATACACCAAGTCAACACACAAATTTACAACCAAACGTGTTCTTCCCCCTTTTCCCCAAACCCAGAACTACACCTCACCATATGAACCCTAGCCACCATTAGGAGCAATTGGCTCGAATCACCTAAATTCCACACCAATTAACTCATAAATGCCAATAATTAGAGTTTCTAGAAGCTGTCACGTGATCAGTCATGTGTCAGAGAGAGAGTACTAGATACAAAGTGGACACTTGGCTGCTAATGATTGGAAGAGAGGTGTCATTCTTTTGCTTTGGATCCTGCTGACAAGTCAGAGAAAGGATATGCACACAAATGGGACAAATGGAAGCAGCTGATTGGTCATGACACCTCACGGATTTTGATCCAAGGGTTGATATCCAAATGAAGAAGCACATTTAGATCAAAGGGCTTTTTGATATAGTGAAGAAGCACAGATCGTTGTGGATTGCCAGCATGGCATAAGACTCCTTACCCTCTCTCATTTCCTATAAATAGGACCTATTTTCTTCATTGTTCTAAGTAGGTAGATAGTGTAGCGTAGCTCTTGCAAATTTAATTCTCAATGTATTAGCATAGTTTATGTAATAGATTTTTGATATTAATGAAATTCAGCTTTAATTTTCAATCAGCTTATTAGATTTAAATACAATTGTTAAAGTTCTTTATCAAGCTTTTATATAGTTTACATTCTGTTTGCAATTAATTCATACTAGTTTTACTTAATCAGTCACTATTTCTATAAAAAGTCTCATATAAAAAATAAAAATAAAATATAAAAATAGTTTCAAATTCAGTGTTACAGTTCTTAAATAAGTTTCATTCAGTTTAAGCTTAGTGTACTCAAGCTCAGAAAATTGGTGGTTCATATGTACTGTTTCATTCCAATTGAGTTTTTCAAATGGTAGCTGAGATGTATGATAAGTTGATACAGAAAGAATGACATCAGCCTATCTTAAAGATAGGCCTCTGTGAATCCCCTCTGTTCTAGCTGAGGGGAAATCCGTTGGTAAATCTCATTTCATTTCTTTTAGTTTTGAATCTGAGTTTATGATTTGTAGTTTAGATAATTGCAGTAGTAGATTTGATATTGATTAATACATATTTGTTTTATTTAGTTGTTAGTTTAGCTGAGCTTGATCATTGTTTGTTAGAGTAGAGTTTATTGCATCTGTTTTTGCTTATCTAGTTGCTAGTGAGATTTGAGTAGCATAGTTGATTTGAGATTTAGAGTGTGGATCTGTCTATTGTAGATTTTAGCTTCTGAGTAGTGTACAATTAGTTTGATAATCTGATTCATAGTTCTGCTATAGGTTTAGTGTATCTGTGTTGCTATCTTTGAGTGGATCTGTATTGTTTATTGCATGGTATTTGGATAAGTTTTAATTTGAGTAGTGTGATTGTGAATTGTTCATCTGTCATATTTGTGGTCTTAAGAGAGTGTGTGGATGTAAGATTTGTGGAATTTGTAACATTTTCAATAGTTCATCTGTCATACTTGGGATGATTTCTGATCTGTGATAACTTGAGCATCTGTTTTATTTGGAATCAGTGTTAGTAGTTTTTTTTTTTTTTTTTTTTTTTTTTTTTTTTTTTTGTTGTTGTTGTTTAGCTGTTAATTAGTGAGCTAGAATTTATAGTAATTGAATAAACATAGTTTAGTAGGTCATTTACATATGGATTAGGGTAACTATTAGTATTAAAAAGTGTTTGGAAATTATAGGTCTGCTAGTATTTAGGTTGTTAAAGAAGTTGTTTTTGGGTTTTAACAATTTGCTTAAGGTAGCTACTAGCTTAGATTAGATAATAATCAGTAGGTGGTAAACTCTTAGTTAATTCAGTTTATAAAAAGTCATCTGAACTTAGTTTTTTGTGATTGAAAGCTGCTGAACTGAGCTTGTTTCTAGATTATCATACATAAGTTTTTGATCACAAATTGGTTTGAAACTTTATCTCTGATTATCAGTCTTGGTATTGCTTCACTAATTTTGGAACTAAGTGCTTTTCTTGGTTGCTTAATTCTCTTGTGAAGTTGGCTGTTTAGGATTAGTTTGCTGCTTATTATTTTAGAACTGCATATTTGTATTTGATCTTGTTCCTGAGATTTATGTAGTTTTCTAAGTTTACTTTGAGTTAATATAGTGATTTGTGCTTTCATATTGCTTCTGTTTAGCTTGTGCTTATTCTGCACTCACCTAGTGCTTATTTTCATAGCTTATTGCTATTAATCTGTGTATTTGTGGATTTCTGAGCTTGTTATTGTTACATCTCTGCTTATCTGAGCTTATTTCATCATAAGTAGTCTGTGTTTTTAGTTACATATTGATTGGATCTCAAGTGCTTAATAATAAGCACTTGAGATAAGCAGTTTTCTTTTAATAAGCAGTTCAGCTTTTCAATTTCTTCTCAAAATTTTATTTTAAGTTCTTTTTATTATTTTAGAATTTCTGGAATTTTTCTAGAATTTTCCAATACTTTTTACTATTTTTCTTATTTTATTTTGATTTTTATTCAATTTTTAAATAGTTTTATATCGCAAAAAATCAATAAAAAATTAGAAAAAGCTCTGAAAAATACAAAAATATTTTTAGAAATTCTTTTATAATATTTTAGAATTTTTAGAATTTAATTTTCATTTTTCCAAGTTATTTTTTCTATTTTTTTTTCTTATTTTCAATTCATTTTTAATTCCAAAAATAGAAAATAAATTCTAGAAAATAAATAAAAAGTCTAAAAAATATTTTTCTTTTTCTTAAATTTTTTTTTATTTAGTTAAGATTTTTAGAAAATATTTCCAAGTTCGTAGGATCATTTTTCGATATACGTTACATTTTAAATTTTACGGTTGCCTTCCCGTTTTTACGTTTTTCATTTCGGTGCATAATTAGCTTGTAATTTTTGAATATTTCATACTTGTTTGTAATTACGTGAACTATTTGATTGCTATTTTTCACTTTTCTCACTTTTCAATTCACGATTTCACGAATCGATATTCTCGATTCCATTCGCCTTCGTTGGAAAACGACTCGGGTGATCCGTATTTTACGCGGATCACTTCGATACTATACTATAATTATTATAATTGGTTTTCACACGAATCAGGGACATGTCCCCACTAAAAGAATAGATAGACGACAAATAAAACTTTTAGCGGGGACAAAAGAATAGATAGACGACAAAAGAATATGTAAATTTCTGGATCCACACTTTATTATTATTATTATTATTATTATTATTATTATTATTATTTCTATTATTATTATTCTTATTGTTATTTTTATTGTTAATAATAATAATAATAATAATAATAATAATAATAATAATAATAATAATAATAATAATAATAATCCATTTATATAACATTTTTTATTATTTATAATACTCAGGTTAAGCACTGGTCGAACCCGGACAATTTGAAGAGAGGGGAGACCAACAGGCAGAACCGGCTCGCCAATCCGACTGCCAGCCTTCATGGGTCGCATTCGTTAGCTGTTATACGCGATAACTTCGTAAGACGCTTTTTAATCATTTCATTTATATATATAGTGTTTGGTGAGTCGTTATTGAGTTTATTTATAAACAGTTGAGAGAACCCACCGACGCTGTGGATGGTAGAGACTTGATCGCGATGTACAGACACAACCATACGAGAGACGGCGTTTGGGAGTCTACATTGTCCGAGACTAGATATGTAAGTATAATTTATTTCCATAAAACTCACCCACATTAATGCAAATATAATAAATCACGACTTATATATTACTTTCCTTATTTTTTGTAAAACAGAACCAGATGATACAGATGCGGACGGAGAGCACCTCCGGGGGGACGACCATGTCTGACCTCGATATTATGCACTACGTGATCGGTGGCAAGCAGCGAGGTCATATTCCTGGCATTGGTCCAGTCTTACCCGGCGGTGGTCGTCAGACGACCCTCTGCGCCGCACGAGCTCGTGATCAAGCCTCCGCGTCCTCCCTGCACGAAACAGTCCAGAAGCAAACCCAGGAGATGTCCCAGCAAAGGACACTGATTGATATGTTGTTGGGGTGGGCTAAGACACAGCCGGGTTTCCCCGCTGAGCTAGCGACTCAGGCGACGACATCGGGATCCCAGGAGGCTTCGCCAGGTGAGTCTACAGGTACCCCGGAGGAGTGGAGTGGGGCTAGTGGGGCTAGTGGGGGGACTCAGGAGTAGCGTATGGGTTGTTTGGGTTGATTTATATTTGTTTTGGGTTATGGACAAATGTTTGGATAGTTTCATGGATTATTATGTCTTTATGTAGTTTATGTGTTAGGATTCCCGCTACATTGTTCCCACGTATAGTTTTGTAGCGTATAGCGGATAGCTAGCTTATGTAGTGATCATGTGATAACGGTTTTTGAACCGTATTTTGCGAATTTGGATACAAACACATGATTATGTTAATTCTTAACAAATTTGGATATGTATCATATTATGTTTGGCGAATTTGTGACTTGAGTGTCTTGTGGTGTTGTAATTAGATTATATAGAGGTTGTGGATTTGTAGTGATAATGTAGATTTTTTCCGAAAAAATTCCGGAAAAAATCTGGAAATTACCCATTTTGCAGCAATTTGCTGCAAAATGGGTCAGTCACTTTTAGCGGGGACATGTCCCCGCCAAAAGGTTGCTGCATTATTAGTGAGCACAACTTTCAGCGGGGACACGTCCCCTCCAAATGTAAGTACCATTTACGTGTAAAATACTTTCAGCGGGGAAGTGTCCCCGCTAAAGGTGAGTACCATTTACGTGTAAAACACTTTCAGCGGGGAAGTGTCCCCGCCAAAAGTGTGCAACATTTACTTTATAAAATACTTTCAGCGGGGACATGTCCCCGCCAAAAGTGTTGCCACGCTGGCAAGTTTGACCTGACCAAAATTATCCACGCTGGCAGTGTGGGTCCCACGTGTCACCGCCAAAAGAGAAGTTCGTCGCCGCCGAAAGTTTACAGCGAAGGGCTTTAGCCGAGGCACTTTCGGCGGGGACATGTCCCCGCCGAAAGTGTTGGGCGGGGAGAAGTCCCCGCTGAAAGCGAGGAAATGTCCCCGCTAAAAGCAGCCTATGTTGTAGTGTACATCGTTGTCAATTTATATCTCATAACTGTAGTAGATCGGCATCCATAGTTCAGAATTGTCATTTCAATCATTATATACATACATCATGAAACCATTGGCAACTAATTTGAAATTGTTGGCAACCCACCACCACACACGCACACTTGAAACTCTGATTTGTCTTCAACACTATCACTTCATGCAAAGGCAATGACCACACACACACGACATACACACAAATCTTTACACATGCACACACATTCGTTACATAAGGGTTGTTTACATTTTATGTTTTTAAATCTATGTGTAGACCGTGCTACTCTCGTCATCATTCTAGATCCGCCCCTGCTAGAAAGTCAAAAACCAGTGCGTGTGCGATGACACGTTTCAAGCTCGATATTCATGATGCTCGGGGTCATGATGGGTTTCAGTCACCACAAGACCTTTCTCGTGATGGGAACGTGCTCAAAGCGTAAAATTCTCGATTTTCATAAATTTTAATCTTAATAAACTTAACAAATACTCCCAAACTTTATAGTTTTCTTAAAAGATTTTTTTCTTTTATATTTTTGTTATTTTTAATATTATTATAATCATTGTTATACTATATAATCATAATACCAACATGTTTTAAGAAATACATTTAATATGGGTAATAATACGAACAAAGATCATTTGAGGACTAAACATTCTTTACATACCAAGGGATCAATCCCCACCTTTCATTCATTTTGATCTAATGGCTTAGATTAGAGTTAATATTTACACTACAAGGGTATTTTAGGACTATTTAAATACTATTTTTTACTCTCATCTCAATTAATGCGTCATTTTTTTCACACACACAAAGTGTGTGTTTGTTTCTTCTCTCTCATCTAACTACCTCCTCTAACCAGTTCCTCTAACCATCTCCTTCAACCCTAATTTTTTCTTCTTAATTCATTAATTGATCTCATTCTTCATCCCGCACATCACCTAACCCTAATTTTTTATCGTTTATTTTTATTTAAGCTTAATTCAAAGCTGAATTATAAGCTATCTATTTCTATAAGCTGAATTATGAGCTAACTTACTTATTTTTTTCATATTATATGCAGGTTTTATGGATTCGCTTCAAAGTTCTGTTTCTACTATTTCTGAAGAGATCGCTGTTAATGATTCTTCTACTACTTTTGAAGAGATTGTTGTTAGTGATGATGTTTCAGCTAAGTATGCTGAGGAGATTGTTGCTTATGAACACGGTGATGAATCCGTAGCAATTAAGAGTAAGTTTTTTGATTATTTTAATTTTTTTCTATAATCCGTTTGTTAGTGTTAATAAGCTATGTTATTTAGATGTTATAAGCTCTGAATATGTTATTAAGATGTTATAAGCTCTGAATAAGTAGTTTTAAGCTTTGAATTAGTAGCTCAATACATTTGTAGTTTGGATATCATATATGATATATGACATTTGATATATCAATGTTTTTGTATCACATGATATATCACATGTGATATATCAATCTCAGCTTTGAATAAGTAGTTTTAAGCTTGTCATATCATATATGATATATGACATGTGATATATCAATGTTTTTGTCTTGCATGTGTTTTATCATATATGATATAATTATAACATGTGTCTGTGATTTCATTTTTAGTAAACCACTGTTTTTATTTTTTTGTTTTATTATTATTTTTTTTTCAGATTTGAATGCTTTGAAAACTCCTGAATCATTTGCTACCCACTCTAATTTTGATACTCCTGGTGGAACTGTTTATTATATTCCAAAAGTTCCTGTGGATGTGTTACTTGTTAAGGGTAAAGTTTATAAGTCGATTGACGAGTGCATTGCAGCTTATATGAAATATGCTGCTAAAGCAGGGTTTGTGGTTAGGAAGTCATGCCAGAAAAGGTTGAGGAATGATACTGTTAAGAAAAAGTATTTAGTGTGTAATAGGGAAGGTTGTCCAAAGGGAATTCATGTGGACACGTTAGACTTAGAGAATAGTGACAAGCAGGTTAGAAGTTCGAACCTGCATATCACAGGGTGCAAAGCACGTGTTATTTTTGATTTGATTCCTGGTACTTCGAAGTAAAGGTTGAATGTCTTTGATAGTATTCATAATCACGAGCTTGAACGTGAAGAGTATAAGCATTTGTCAAAGACTGAGAGGCAGTTGACGTATGCTGAGCAATTGTTCATTGTTAAAGCTGCTAGCGTAAATATAGGCGCAACGAAAGCTCATCACATCTTAACTGGTTTGAAGGGTTCTTATTTGCTTGTTCATGGAACGACTGTTGATTTTAAGAACTTTTTTAGGGGTGTGAACTGCTATATAGGTGATAGTGATGCGCAGATGCTTATATCTAAGATGGAGAATAGGAAGAAGCATGTGCCGGATTTTTCATTTGATTATTTGGTCGAAAATGCTGAGCTTGCAGCTATTTTTTGGGCTGATGAAGTTTCTAAGTTCAACTATAGAGAGTTTTGTGATGTTGTTTCGTTTGATGCTACTTACAGAACAAACAAGTAAGTATTTGTATGTTCAGTATGATATTTTGATTATATGATTTTCTATTTAATCTGTTATTTTAAGTATTTTTGTTTTTTGTTTTTCAGGTACAAAATGGTGTTTGTTCCCTTTACAGCCATAGATAATCATCGGAGGTGTGTAACTGATACGTGCGTAGGGATTGCACCAAGCTTTACCTCTCAAGGGATCTTGAGAAACTTACAACCCCCACCAGGCAGTGTACCTGATCGATGTAGTATAGTATAATGACAAGTACCGGGGGATTGATCGTTCAGCTAGGAATAGTGTCGCTAGGATTAGAAAACCTAAAGATTAAGTCTAGAGATGAGGGATGATTCTTTTTGTATTTTTATATTTTTTAGAAAGCAAGTAAATATCTCGGGTTTTAAGAATTTGGGCGGAATTAGTTGCTAGTCAACTAACCCAATACTAAGATGCAATCAAAATAAAATACTAAAAATGAAAATTAAACTAATTATACTAAAGTTGTGAGCAATAAGTGGAGAAATGTGTTTACTTAGATTTCACTACTCCCTAGATATCTTTTACACGTTAATTACTTGTTATAGTTGCGTGGATGACGGATTGTATTCCTTAATACCATTCATGGGGTGGCGTACTTAACTCCCCAATCCTATGAGTGCCTACTTCACTCCTATGTCGAGCCGGCTAAGAAGCTCCTAACATGGGATCATTAGAATTTACTCATGCATTAAATACAACTAATAAAACCTAGTACACATCGGTTCATGTTTCCTAAGACGTTCAAGCATGTTACCAATTGGAGATCTGCCAGTTTTCTTAAGCCTAACATTGAAATCATTCATCCAATACAACCATAAACAAGTAATCAACACATAATTAACATCTAGGTTTCATTAGATCTAAGCAAACACAAGATAGATCTAGCCTAACATGGTGGAATCAAGACAAGCACAAGATATAGACAACCAACACATAGACATATTGATTGAATTAAAAGAATACTTATCTCAATAGCACATGTAAGGGTTCAAGGGCTGAAAACCCTTGAAAAACCTGTAAAATTCGTATATGGTTCGGCCTTAGGGTTTCTCCAAACTTGTTCCTTTTTTAATGAATGAAAATTAGAAAACTATATATAGATTTTAGAGTCTGACGGCATCAAGAACAAAAGTGTGACGCCTTCATCTCGCCGCCAAATAGTTCCTTGGACTGTCTTGATCTACATCTGACGCCGTCATGTAGTCTTCTTTTGCAGGCCGTCACACAATCAACTCTTGACTCTCTACTTGTGACGCCTTCAGGTTTGTACTGGGTCGTCATGGACTTTACTCTTGACGCCATCAGGAATGTCCTCTTGACACCGTCAAACACTGTTCCCAACATGGAAAATTAAGTCTTTAGAGTTTTCTTCACTTTTATGCTCCAAAAACGTCCGAATTGCTTCCTTTTCCAGATTTCACTCCCAAAGTACCTAAAATCACAAAAGGAACGATTTAGGGCAATATTTGATCAAATAAATTCAATTCCGGGCTTAAATGACCCCCTAAAAGTGGTTCATTTTTCGCCTCATTAGTAACAGTCGCAGCAGGCTTGTTGAAGAATGAAACTACAGCTTCGTATATTTGGTTGCTAAAAGCGTTCATAAAGGCGTTTGGTAGGGCTCCAAATATTGTTGTTGATCAGGATGGAGCTATGAGAAATGCCATTGAAGCTGAGTTTGCGGGTTCTAAACACAGACTTTGCATGTGGCATATTACTCAAAAGCTCTCTGGAAAGGTATTTGTCTGCCTTTTTGTTTATCATATGTGATTCTTGATTCTCTGTGTATTTCTTATTGATTTATCATATATGATAATTTGAACTTTTTTTCAAATAATATGTTAAATCATATGTGATACTTGATTTTATTTGTATTTATTATTGGTTTATCACATATGATAACACATATCTATTTTCAAATCATTTGTTAAATCAAATGTTATTTGTTTTGTTTACAGATATGTTCAAAAATCTATGATGATACCGACTTTAAAAAGAAGTTTAATCAAATTGTATGGAATATGTATATTGGTCCGAAGGAGTTTGAGGATAGATGGTCAAAGTTATTGGAGGAGTTTAGTTTGCAGAATCATAAGTGGTTAACAAAGATGTTTAATATACGTTCGTGTTGGATTCCTGCTTATTTTATTGATTCCCCCTTGTGTGGTTTGATGAGGACGACGTCTAGATCTGAGAGTGAGGACTCCTTTTTCTCTCATTTTACGAATCAAGGTTCCACTCTTATGAATTTTATGAATTGTTTTGAGACGGCAATGGAAAAGCAGAGGCATATACAAGAGAGGCTTGATCATAAGACTATTGATTCTGTTCCGAAGTTTATAACCTATCTTAAGATTGAACGTCATGCTTCGAAGGTTTTTACTCGTCCTCTGTTCGAGCTGGTTCAAGCAGAGATTTTTGCAGGCACATGGTATTGTCAAATAGAAACCAAAAGCTTGGTTGAAGGATCTGAGGTATCTGTTATTAGAGAAACAAAATTTGTTGATGCACTAATGGAGAAGAAGAAAGCTAAGTTGAGAGAGAAAGCTAGGAAGAGAGTTAAGGATAAAGGTAAGGATAACGATAAAGCTGAAGAAGAAGAGCCAGTTAATCTGTTTTATAGAGTTGATGGATTATATAATGTATGTTAGCTACTTAAAAAATATTGTTTATTTTTTTTATCATATATGATTTTTTACTACCTTATTTATGTTGTTTTATTATATATGATTTTTTACTATCTTCTTTCTTTTTTGTCCATTAAGGTGTTGCGTAACCAAGAGGATAGATCAGTTGTATGTTCCTGTCAGCTTTTTCTTCGAGTTGGAATATTATGCAGGCATGTTTTTTGTGTGTTTAAGAATGCCAATATTGAAGTGATTCCAAGTCAATACATATTGAGGCGTTGGAAAAAGAACCTTATACTTGCTGCTTTGAGGAACAAAAGGAATAGATATGGTGAGAAGAATGAGATTGTTGAGAATTATGCAAATGAGGCAAGTTCCATTGTTGATCACTGTATCCATATGTTGAGTAAAGATGAGGCGAGGTTGTCTTCTTTTGTTGAAAAGTTGAGGTTGCTAAAGATTGATGTCGAGGCTGATTGCCCAAATCCTCCTTCTAAGAACAAGGCTGATAATTTGGAGGAACTTGTTGGAGCCCCGAAGCCGGCTGAAAAAACCATTAACAATCCAGCTCTTGGTAATCCTAAAGGCCGTAAAAAGATGCGCATAAAAGGAGGGAAAGAGCAAGCTCTTGAAAAGAATTCGAAGAACAGGAATGCATGTTCGTTATGTGGAGAGACAGATGGTCACAACAGGAGGACGTGCCCAAAAAATTTTGCAGAAGAGGCCGAGTTTGATCAAGTTGAACTTACAAGGGAAGGGGATTTGGATCAATCAGAAGTTACAAGAGGAGAGGTCTTGGATCAACCATGAATTTCAACATAAATCGTCCGCATACTTTTTTTTTTAATTTCTTTGGTTATTATTTGTTTTGTTGGATTGTGTTGAAGAAATTTGAGTAACAGACCTAGACATGATTGTTTGATTATTACTGAGTTTTTATATTAAACAGATTGTTGCTGATTGTTTTCAAGAGTTTTGGTTACTTTCATTTCAGTTATCACATATGATAATTCAGAAGTAATTTTTTTAGGTGTGTTATCATATATGATAATTCTCCGAAATCATATATGATTTTACACTTGGTTTTTTCCATTTTGATTTATCATATATGATAACTTATAAAGAAGAGTATATTATGATTGTGTTCAAGTGTTTTGGTTACTTTCATTTTAGTTATCACATATGATAAAATTCTGAAGCAAATTTTTTAAGTTTATTATCATATATGATATTTATGTATGATACTTTTTTTAAGGCAGTGTGTTATAAAACAGAGTCGATTAGCGATAAACAACAGCTATTAGAATTGATTTATCAATTTGTGCAATAAAAACTTAAACAAGACATTCAAAATCACATCCAGAAATGTTTCATCATTTTCATTTCTTGACAAATGATGGCAACGTAGTACCTAGAATGTTAAACCATTATCCTACCTGGAAATTTAAACTGTCTTGTGATATTCTAGCATACGACGAACGAAATAAGACATTGTTTTAACATGTTTAAGCCATATTATATGGCATACGATATTACATAATAAAGTCTAAAGAAAATAGATCTTAATCTGCATTAGTGGCCCCAAAAATATGTTGTACGCCCCCGTCCTTCTATTCTTGTGTTGTCAGTCCTACTTCTGAATTTTCCACCACTAACCGCTAACCATTTCCATCATATTGCACATGCAACATGGTCCTTTGCCTGCTCTTCCTTCTTCTTTCCAATCTCTTCTCTTATCAACTTCTGCAACTCTTCCTTGTTTGTGTATTTCTTTGCAAACTCAAATGCTTCTTCATTTATCATTTCTCGGTGATTGTTCAGTTCATGCGTTAACATCTTGGCTGCATACTTGATTCTCATTCTTATTATCTCCATCTCTTGAGCTTTTCCTTCTTTTGGAAATTCAAAGTTCCAGTTCTTCAAAGTTTCTCCACCATAGTGCTCCATATGCATCATTACGAAAATACCACAATCAATGACATTATGTGTTGTTCCCCACTTTAGCTTCATCACTGTTGTCTTTTTTTTTCGCTATGTCAGATGCTTTTTTATGCTTGTGGGATTCCAGATATCTTGAAAACAATTTTTTCTACACAAAATAGAAAATTTATTTTAACAAATACAATTCATTATCTCATATGCCGAAGGCGTTTTCTGTGGCTTTGCCGCAGAAGACGCCTTCGGCTACAGCTAAGCCGAAGGCTTAGCTGAATAAGACCCTTCAATGTAAATTTATAATATCTAATCACTTACCAGGACATCACATTGTTTTTATTTTTTTATATCATATATGATACTTGATTTTCTGTTGTATTTTTTATAGGTTTATCATATATGATAATTCACATGTTTTTTCAAATCATTTGTTATATCACATGTGATACTTTTTTTTCCATCACTTACCAGAACATCACATTGTTTTTATTTTTTTATATCATATATGATACTTGATTTTCTTTTGTATTTTTTATAGGTTTATCATATATGATAATTCACATGTTTTTTCAAATAATTTGTTATATCACATGTGATACTTTTTTTTCCCATATATGTGATAGTGAAAACACAATAATAAATCAGTACGCATCGTTACTTGAGAATAATCTCTAATTACTTACTAGAATGACACATTCTTTCGAGTATTTTGATTCATAAGTCGCCCCTGAGTTGGAGTTGTCAATGATGACAGAAGTACCTTTGACTAGATTGAAAACAACCAGATAAAAGTGTTCATGTGCAATTATTGAAAAGAATGCCTGTATAAATAGAGTAAGAAAAATCAGATTCATTTTAATACAAGTAAAACTTTTTTCATAATAAGTCAAATTATTTCTTACCAATTCCACATTATCCATTGATTTTTCTTCTGGATTACCTTTAAACACGGTTGTCAAGTTTGCACAAAACTCTTTATACTGCTTCTCTTCATCTTCCTTTTTTGCTTGCACTATTTGTGTTGTCTGTTTTTAAAAATCAACATATGTTAAATAAACAAATTTAATATTTTAGCAATTAAGTTCTAATTTTTTAGGTAACTTACAAGTATTCCCGTGTGAAAATACTGTTTAATCTTTTATCCTTTGTTGTTGATTGTTTCTTCATAGCTTAAAACACAAGCAAAGCTGTCGATTACACTAGAGTCCACTTTTAAATGTGGTGCTAGTGTTTGCATGTTGTCCCTGAGTGTTGCTGCGCCCCATGCCCATTCTGTTTGAAATATAAATTCGCTACACAAATAGATAAAAGCATAGTTAGATATATTTTTAGCACAATTTCACACTTTTTATTCATTTGATTCTTTAATAGTTTAAAGCATACTTACTATGGATTTCCTTGCATGGAGAATAGAGCATTGGTTACCATCATTTCATCTCGCTGAGATGGTGTATTTATGACAGTTTTCTTGTTCATATATGGTGAAACCAGATATCTTGAAGGCTTTTTTGCTCTTTTTTCAAGTCGCTCTTCTTCCTCTTTAGCTTCTTCAGCAACTTGATTTCTCGTCCTTTTTGTAATCTTTGGTGTTTCAATTGCAGCCGTTTTTTCAATCATTGGTGTTTTTTCTTTTGCTACCGTGTCAGTTTGAACTGCAGGTTTGTTGGTAACTAGGCTTATACCAAGACTGAAACTTGGTGGTGAAATTGATTTCATTCTTCTTGTTGTCATTTTTTGTTGTGGTGAGGTGGATTTTCTTGCTGTGGTTTTTGTTGATTTCTTTTGTGATTCATTAATCTTTTCCAAACTTTCTTGTGCTTGAGTCATAAAGGCTTCATAATTATCATCCACAGCGAAATAGGCATCTAGTTCTTCTGTTCCTGTCATAGATGATGGTTGTTCTTTTTCCAAAATCTTGTTTGGATTCTATTGATCGATGCCCTATTTTTTTAGTGTCTCAAAAGAATGAATTGGACTTGCCTTTAACTTCTCAAGTGGTTTTTCTTTCTCCTTTTCCTCTTCTGTTTCCTTTTGCATCTCGACTTCAATTTCTTTATCTTTTTCCTTCTCAACCGGAATTTGTTTTTCCGTCTCCAATTCTGTTTCCTTCTTATCCTCTTCTTCCCTATGTTCTTTTCCCTATTTTTTTCCTTGTTCAACACCTTTTTTCATTTCATCTTCACTCTCACTCTCTTCTTCATTGCCACTCTCTTCTTCACTCTTTTCTTCCTTTTGCATTGTATTTTTCTTCTAATGTTCTTCATTTTCAATCCCACTCTCTTCTTCACTTCCATTCTCTTCGTCACTTCCATTCTCTTCTTCACTCCCACTTTCATCTGTATTATCACTGAAATTTTCTTCTTTTCTATCTTTAGATTTATCTTCCTTATCCTTCTCATCGTCATCACCACTTCCATGATCACTTCTATCATCATCAGTGTTTCCATCATCACTGTTGCTTTCTTCACTATTTTCTTCTTTTCCTTCATCAATAAAAATATCTATCTCTTTGAACATTGATTTGTATCTTTTACATAAGCCCAACAACTGCTTGTCTCCTTTGAATTTCATCATACCCTCCCTCATCGTCTCAGCTAGCTCTTTCCTTTCATTTATTATGATTTCAAACTTCTCTTCTATTGTTTCATAGAACTCCTGTAAAATGAGTAATATGTATTAGTTTTTTTTTTAATCTATATATAAAATCATATAACAAATTATCATATATGATATTTTTTATTTTACAAAAACATTTGATGTATCATATATGATTTTCAAAATTATCATATATGATTTTTCAAAGAAATTTAAATCTTATTTAATATCATATATGATTTTTCAAAGGCTTAGCCATAGGCAATGCATTTGGCTTTAGCCAAAGGCATTGACTGTGGCTAAGCCGCAGGCATAACCTTAGGCTATAGCCAAAGGCTATGCTGCAATTTATAACACAATCAATTTATATAGCAATCAAAATAGAAGGTAAAATTAACCTCTATGGTTTCTGGTCTCTTTGGAGGCAATGGTTCATTGTACACATCATTTCCTTTGTATAAATTCAGACCAGTTTGCTCTTCATCTGGATCAAATTCTTCATGATGATCAGGCTTCCCCAGGCATTCATCCTTCATTTCCATTCCTATCCTCTTCCTCATCGCCTGGGTGTTCCAACTTCTTAGTGCTGGACGATGACGCATAACTTGAAATGTTGGGAAGTTTGTTGAGTCCAAGCACAACAACTTTTTCATACAAAAAATAAATTTGTGTTAGATTGTAATATTTGTATAGTATTGAATCACATTTGATAAATGTATAGAAACATGTAAAACAAACCACATTTGATAAATGTATAGAAACATGTAGAACAACTTACACATAAGAAGGTTGTTGGCCCATAATAGTAGTCGCCTATCTTCACCTTTTCCCAATTATGCTTACTTGTTTGTAAGCAATCCATTATGTATCCACACCAGTCAATATCTGAAATTTCATCACTTTCTTTGACATGTTTTAACACTGTCTTAAACACCTTTGCACCATTGTCTATTGTCCCCATGGTGCTAGCAAATAGTGTCAAGAAGTTTATTGTGAAGATGAAATCAGCATTGGATGTGCTAGATATCTCCGCTGATATTGCAGCTGGTGTGATCTTTTTTACTTGAGAGTATTGTTTTTCCCATTCTTTGATGAAAGGATCCTGATAATCTCTTTCTTCTTGCTCTTCCAATTTCTTTCTTCCCATTGGCACACCTAGCATATCATTAATTTTTTGCCTTGTTACCTTTATTGAGCCTTTCTCTAATCTTAATTCCATGCTTGCTGGATGGAATTTATCAACCACGTGGTATATCAAAGCACTCGGAAGTTCAGTTATCGGGAAGTTTATGTATCTCTCAAAACCAATATCTCTCAGACATTTCTTTCTTATTTCCGTTAAACCATCCATGGCATCAAACAAGGCTTTTGGTGATGACCTTGTAATGCAGGTTGGGTATATCACCTTTTTGGTTGCTTTTTTTTGTTTTTCTTTTTTCGGTTTTTCTTTTTTGACCTTGACAATCTTGCGTTCCTTCTCCTCCTCGTCCTCTTTATCATCTTCTTTTTCTTTAATTTCTATTTTTCACTTTTTTGTTTTCTTTTTCACTTCCTCCTCTGTTTCACTTCCTTCCTCCTCCTCCTCTTCGCGCTCTTGACTACTTTCTGCTTCTTCATTTGTTCTTTTAGTGTTTTGCCTTTTCAATCTCTTAGAAGATGTAGCAGGTTTTGCTGCTTCTTTTATTTGTTTTCTGTGCACGCCCTCTTGTCGTACACTTTGTCTTCACATATCTCTTTTTTTCTCTTTGAACAACTTCTTGTTGTTCTTTTTTAATTTCCTTCTTTTTTGGCTCTGGCTTCTTTTTGTTATTATCATCTTCCTCCTTTTCTATTTCTATGTCTTCAACATCTACTATATGTACTGCAAAAAAATATTAAAATTTTATCACATGTGATAAACCAATAATAAATACAAAGAAAATCAAGTATCATATGTGATAAAACATGTTATTTGAAAAAAAATATGAAATATCATATATGATAAAGCATTTAAAATATACCTTTTGCAGCTTGTCTTTCTTTTGTGGATGACTTTAAGAACGGCAATGTGGTTATTACTTTTTCCACATCATCAGTTTCCTTTTCTTTACCTTTATGTACATTTTTAAAACACGCATGTTTAGTAATTATGTTCAAGTAGACCAATTAACATACATTATCAGTTTTTTTTCGAAGGCTTAGCTGCATTGATAGCCTTCGGCAAAGCCGAAGGCTATCACTGCAGTTATGTTGGGATCTACTCCTTGATAGATCACGAGCCAATAGATCGTTAGCCTACTAATGTAATCACCAGTAAGACTAAGTGAGATAATCTCTGTGAGCTTGTAATTATTGCGGAATATAAAAACAAACTTATACTAAACTTGATCCTCTATGGATCAATAAACTTTCACTAATAATGTTATAAAAACTCGTACGCATTACAATGACCTAGGGTTCCTTATATACTATTGGAAACCCTAACCTTTCTTACAAGAAACGAATAATAATAAACTAATAAAAGATATTCTACATATCTTGTCCTAAAATACATAAGTTCTATCCACGGTTTAACTCTATCCGTAGGATCTCTATCCGTCCGCATGAACCATTCATCAGCAGAAACTCTCTAGGCTTCCGCAGGAACCTGTCAGCAGTATTAGTCAGTAGTATCTTCAATAATTCCTTACAATCCTCCCCTAATCTTGAATTTGACACAGTTAAGTTCAAGATTTCTTGATAGATCGCCAATAGCACAAACCAGAGGATTGAGGATGAACATCAGCAGCAAAGAATCTCCAGAAGGATGATCTCTATGAGCAGCAACTATTTGAAAAGCACCATTCTTTGCAGCAACACAAGACTAAATGTACATCAAAACAACTGAGTTTCATACTATTCTCATCACATCCAGGTGTGTTAACTCCTGTGAGAGGTGAATCATTGAAAATAATGGATTTGATGTCTCTTTACCAATAGCCATCACTACTGGAGTAGCCAATTGTTCTCAGTTAGAAACTATGGTACACTGATAACCCAAAGAATATGATTTTCAGCAAATCATCAGTTATAAACAGATTTGAGAAGTCTTTACCTGTAGCCGTTTGCTCAGGACTAGTCAATTATGGATGAAATATCATCTTGGTCAATTGAATACCAAATATGGTTTTCCACTGCCTTTACCACAAGCCATATACATATGGGCTAGCCAATTATTTGGAATCCAAAAAGGAAAAATCCATGGTCAATTGACAACCATTTCAACTCTCAGCAATGAAGCATGGGTGAGTTGAATACCCTATGGTTTAGAGCAAACCATTACAGCTTTCAACAGATTTGATGAGTCTTTACCAAAGCTGTACCCTTTGGACTAGCCAACTTTTTGATGGAATAGTCAACATCAGGTAAGTTGATGACCAAAAAGAATCAACACCAAACCTGCATACAACAGACACAAAACTATACAAATATGTTATTTTTTTTTTACTAAACTAAAAAGAATTGATACGTGGGAATCGCACCAGGCTTTACCTCTCAAGGGATCTTGAGAAGCTTACAACCCCCACCAGGCAGTGTACCTGATCATTGTAGTATAGTATAGTGACAAGTACCGGGGGATTGATCGTTCAGCTAGGAATAGTGTCGCTAGGATTAGAAAACCTAAATACTAGTTCTAAGGATGAGGGATGATTATTTTTGTATTTTTATATTTTTTAGAAAGCAAGTAAAAATCTCGGGGTTTGAAGGATTTGGGCGGAATTAGTTGCTAGTCAACTAACCCAATACTAAAGATGCAATCAAAATAAAATACTAGATATGAAAATAAACTAAATTAAACTAAGGTTGTGAGCAATAAGTGGAGAAATTGTGTTTACTTAGATTTCACTACTCCCTAGATATCTTTTACACGTTAATTACTTGTTATAGTTGCGTGGATGACGGATTGTATTCCTTAATACCATTCATGGGGTGGCGCACTTAATTCCCCAATCCTATGAGTGCCTACTTCACTCCTATGTCGAGCCGGCTAAGAAGCTCCTAACATGGGATCATTAGAATTTACTCATGCATTAAATACAACCAATAAAACCTAGTCCACGTCAGTTCATGTTTCCTAAGACGTTCAAGCATGTTACCAATTGGAGATCTGCCAGTTTTCTTAAGCCTAACATCGAAATCATTCATCCAATACAACCATAAACAAGTAATCAACACATAATTAACATCTAGGTTTCATTAGATCTAAGCAAACACAAGATAGATCTAGCCTAGCATGATGGAATTAAGGCAAGAACAAGATATAGACAACCAACACATAGACATATTGATTGAATTAAAAGAACACTTATCTCAATTACACATGAAAGGGTTCAAGGGCTGAGAACCCTTGAAAAACCTGTAAAATTCGTACTAAGTTCGGCCTTAGGGTTTCTCCAAAACTTCTCTTTTTTTTATGAATGAAATTTAGAAAACTATATATAGGAAATTGAGGCTGACGGTGTCAAGACCAAATTGGTGACGCCGTCATCTCGCCGCCAAAAGAATTCTCGGACTGCCTTGATCTACTTTTGACGCCGTCACGTTATAATATTTTCTAGGCCGTCACGTATTTTACTCTTGACGCTCTACCTCGTGACGCCTTCAATTCTGTACTGGGTCGTCATGGAAATTACTCTTGACGCCGTCAGAATTTCCTTCTTGACGCCGTCACCTACTGTTCCCAGCAAGGAAAATTAAGACTTTGGCGTTTTCTTCACTTTTATGCTCCAAAAACGTCCGAATTGCTTCCTTTTTCAGATTTCTCTCCCAAAGTACCTAAAATCACAAAAGGAACGATTTAGGGCAATATTTGATCAAATAAATTCAATTCCGGGCTTAAATGACCCCCTAAAAGTGGTTCATTTTTTGCCTCATCATATACCCTTACACTTGAGATTTGCTTGTCCTCAAGCAAATGCGCTTTTATTCTAGTCAAAATACAAGTTAGGGGTCATTTAACACTAATATAAAAGTAATTACAACAAATAATCGTTCCACTAAAGACCAATAGACAAGCACGGAGGTCATACATTAGCACCTCACAAATAGTGTTTAGATACTCACATCTCTCGGGTGTAATAAAGTATAAATTACAATATGGAAACGGAAGATATCTCTCACTACCTGTCATAGCAAAATAGATTACCATAGGCTTGGGAAAGGATCAAACCTCCACCACATGGCGTAAGCACCTAGGATAAACTATCAAAGAGGTCTTTTAAAGGGTTGTAACGTTAGGTGTAGGGATATGAAATACACGGTTTTGTTGGATAAAGAAAGTTTTTACTGGTGGCGAGTTAACAATCTTGGTTAATTACATGTACAATATGGCGTTGCTAAGCCAATACTAGACTCGACTTAAGCTAATAAATAAAAAATAACAAAAACATAAAATAAACATAGAATAAAAAGGGATGGTAGTCCGTATGTTTTTTTTTTTTTTTTTTTTTTTTTTTTTTATTTTTTTTACATACACTCTTACCCTACCATCCGAAATAATACATCATAGAGAATGAACATTCCCCTTACACTTGAATCTTTACATACTTTACAATAAACTAATCTATTGACTCGAATTAAGAAAATCAAAACACTTGGAGCACTTTTAAGATTAACGCACATACGGGGGTAATAATATTATGTTCTTCCCCATTACTCCATAAAATAAGTACTTTACCCATGAGTCCCAATCGTCCCAAAACAATATGTACAAGGATATGACTCGACTTAGCAACCGTGTAATCAATTAGATAGTCAACTTAGGGTTTAACAAATAACAATAATGCACTAAAAATGAGCGCATACACGGAAGGCTAAGGCGATTTGGGTGTACATTTAAGTGGGGTGTAACAAATTCTTCCTTTAAGTAAAATGCTTAAAGTTAGAAACGAAAAGATAGGCTCGGAGGGGTGTACTAGGGGTTTCGTGTACTAAAAATGAGTACAACGCTAAGGGTGTGGGAAAAATTAGTTGACTTAACTAGCCAAGTAATATGACATAAATGGTCAAGTAATTATGATACGGGTTTAACACAAGGGTGATCCTAATGCCTCTTATCATGTAGTAAATCCTACCACACGAATGTAGTCTCACTAGCAGTCTCGGGATGCATCACTAACCCAAGTTCTAGAATCTAAATGCTACCGATACACTCATAAGCACTAATAGTTAATGCTTTTCCTATCAAATCTAAAGGCGAACCTCACATATTTGGGTGGAAATTTTTTCTGAATATACGGTTATGTGCTAGTCATACAATCTCCTATCCATGAGACGCTTGCTATGGCTAAAGTTTCACTCCTAAATGTTGTAAAAAAATTTAAATTTGGCGCTAAAATTGCACTAACAAGTATTTCTCATAGTTTTATTACACATCTACCTTTAAACAAAACAAACTTAAGCGAAAGTATACATGTAAGGTATCATCATTTTACCCTCCCCTTACACTTAAGATGAACATTGTCCCAAATGTTCAAGTAAAGAATGTAAAAGTGAAAAAGTAAAAAGAATGAAATCAAATACTCCCCTGATTCGCTCGGTATAGATAATAAAGTGGCCAGGTTAAATCTTCCTCCAAGAAAATGAACAATCAAAGATTCCCTTCCAGAATATAAATCATCTCCTTGTCATACATAACCTGTGAATCCAGAGAAAATAGACAAGACAACCTCGCATAAAATCGGCGGCAACCTATATAAGTTACTAAATCCTAGAAAACAAAATAAGATATAATGCTTGTGGAATGAAGTTTGCAGATTTCCTAGAGATTATAAAACTTAATAATTCACAAAAACTATATGACTCCGTTAGAAAAACAAAACCGGTAAAATTTCCAGATTTTTACACGTGACGCCGTCAAGAATTAACTCGTGACGCCGTCAGAAGTGACCTGCAGAAATTCTTGTGTTAAGTTTCCGGAAAATTTCTGGAAAAACTTGGTCCTACTTCCTGGAAAATCCTGCAAAACTTCATTATGACTCGATACAAGCATTTGACTCTAACAAATTCGAATATACATGTTCACTTAATATTGTGGAGAATCATGATCGGTTTGTTTCTTAAAAACATATTTGGGGTTTCCCCTTACACTTATCTTTTGCAAAAATACTTTTAGGTGGAGTTAAGACTAGGCCAAAACAACAAAGTAAAGTATTTCCACTATTTAATTGAGAAACATGATCTACCAACAATAAAAATAAAGCATGCATACGGAAGCAAATAACAAACAAACAAAATAAAATCAAACAAAACATGGGTTGCCTCCCAAGAAGCGCTTTTCTTTATCTACGAGTCTTGTAGCTAGACTCAAGGTCATGGGTTACTACGTGACCTCATCGTTGGTTCCACTCTCTGATTGTAAATATTCTTTGTAGAAACCAATCACCTTTTTCTCAATCGCCCCCATAATCCTTTGGGCCAATTCCTTATCGACTTTATACCTTGGTCCTAGGGCGAAGCAATCTTTGTAGAAAAGGCTCCTCTTTTCCCATACATAATCCATGCCCTTTTTCTTATCCTCTTCATTGATGTCCTCAAAAGCACCAACGTTGTCCTTATCAAATCGGGATATAAAGAGAAATTCTTTCATCCTATTAGGCATCCTATAAGTGATACTATCAGTGTTACTTGCAAATCGGATTGTTCCTTCTATCTCATCATATTCCAACTTAGACTCCTCAACAAACGGTTTACCAAACACGACATTTGACAATCGACAATCAATAACATTAGCAAGATCTTCCACAATCATAAAGTCGGTGATAAAAGTGAAATTCCCAACAAAGACATGTAAACCTTTAACTCTCCCGACAAAATTACAAACTCCACCGGGGTATTTGGGATCTTTTCTAGGTTCAAGTCTTGTTTTCACTATATCATTATAAACATTTGAGGACATAATGTTGATTGGGGATTTAAAGTCAATGTAAGCATTTTCAACGTGTCTGTACCCAATCATACATGGTATTTTAGCATTCTTAAGATCGCCTCTCATTATCTTAGGTTCGATTATAGTGAAAGGAGATCGCGGGTTATCAATAAGAATTATTATAATATGCAATCTCCTCCTTAGTGGGGTATAGATTAAAATAGTCATTAAGCTTCGGATCTATTACCCCCTCGTCTAGTCCCTTAACAACATTCACAAAGTCATTAGGCCCTAGGTCTTCATTTGAATACAAGGCGGTCGCTAGGTCACTAAATGCCTGGTCGAGCTCAATCTTAATCAACCTATTAAGCTCCCTAAGTTCCCTAATCTCACTCTCAATTTGTTCACGTAATACAGCCACTTCTCTAGGGGAAAGGGGTGGATTCGCGTTTTCCATAATGGTCAACAGAATAGTCAATGAATCTGATTTACTAACAAAGGCACAAAGAAAAAGATAGACTAAAGAAAACCTAAAAAATGAAAATATAATCTTACTAGAAAGGAATCTAGCAAGTAGACCTAATAAAAAGAAATTCTAACATAGACAATAACTATTCCCCAGGCTGCGGCGCCAAAAACTTGATACGTGGGAATCGCACCAGGCTTTACCTCTCAAGGGATCTTGAGAAGCTTACAACCCCCACCAGGCAGTGTACCTGAACATTGTAGTATAGTATAGTGACAAGTACCGGGGGATTGATCGTTCAGCTAGGAATAGTGTCGCTAGGATTAGAAAACCTAAATACTAGTTCTAAGGATGAGGGATGATTATTTTTGTATTTTTATATTTTTTAGAAAGCAAGTAAAAATCTCGGGGTTTGAAGGATTTGGGCGGAATTAGTTGCTAGTCAACTAACCCAATACTAAAGATGCAATCAAAATAAAATACTAGATATGAAAATAAACTAAATTAAACTAAGGTTGTGAGCAATAAGTGGAGAAATTGTGTTTACTTAGATTTCACTACTCCCTAGATATCTTTTACACGTTAATTACTTGTTATAGTTGCGTGGATGACGGATTGTATTCCTTAATACCATTCATGGGGTGGCGCACTTAATTCCCCAATCCTATGAGTGCCTACTTCACTCCTATGTCGAGCCGGCTAAGAAGCTCCTAACATGGGATCATTAGAATTTACTCATGCATTAAATACAACCAATAAAACCTAGTCCACGTCAGTTCATGTTTCCTAAGACGTTCAAGCATGTTACCAATTGGAGATCTGCCAGTTTTCTTAAGCCTAACATCGAAATCATTCATCCAATACAACCATAAACAAGTAATCAACACATAATTAACATCTAGGTTTCATTAGATCTAAGCAAACACAAGATAGATCTAGCCTAGCATGATGGAATTAAGACAAGAACAAGATACAGACAACCAACACATAGACATATTGATTGAATTAAAAGAACACTTATCTCAATTACACATGAAAGGGTTCAAGGGCTGAGAACCCTTGAAAAACCTGTAAAATTCGTACTAAGTTCGGCCTTAGGGTTTCTCCAAAACTTCTCTTTTTTTTATGAATGAAATTTAGAAAACTATATATAGGAAATTGAGGCTGACGGCGTCAAGACCAAATTGGTGACGCCGTCATCTCGCCGCCAAAAGAATTCTCGGACTGCCTTGATCTACTTTTGACGCCGTCACGTTATAATATTTTCCAGGCCGTCACGTATTTTACTTTTGACGCTCTACCTCGTGACGCCTTCAATTCTGTACTGGGTCGTCATGGAAATTACTCTTGACGCCGTCAGAATTTCCTTCTTGACGCCGTCACCTACTGTTCCCAGCAAGGAAAATTAAGACTTTGGCGTTTTCTTCACTTTTATGCTCCAAAAACGTCCGAATTGCTTCCTTTTCCAGATTTCTCTCCCAAAGTACCTAAAATCACAAAAGGAACGATTTAGGGCAATATTTGATCAAATAAATTCAATTCCGGGCTTAAATGACCCCCTAAAAGTGGTTCATTTTTCGCCTCATCAAGAATTAACACCAAACCTGCATACCAACCAAGACCAACTCATTGCAGATAGGATTCCATTTGAATACCATACTTAGTTTTCAGTTCCTGCTTAGTCAAGATACTTCTTCTGATGAACCTTATCAATTGTTCAGCAAGATGAAGATCATTTTCAGTCATATCCAAAGGAACTGAAAGCTTTGCCTCTAGCATGAGTTTCATCACTTCCATAGTGATTGGGTAAAGAACATCACCCCAGCAGTATAAGGTCTTACCAGTGGTTGTGACAATCATATGAACATTAGGAAGTGGAAAGAACTTCCAATAGTCAACCACCCATGTCTTTTGACCCTTCCATACTTGAAACTTCACACCAGAATCACCCTTATAAGAATCACACAAAATCTGCAAATCTCCCATCAAATACATTCCAATTTCATCAGGGGAATGAGTTTGATAGTACTTGGTAACCCAATCATAAAGTGAAAGAAGATCTTGCTTGTCCACCATATGTAAGATTTGGCTCAGAAACAAGAATGTCTTAGTAGTTCCATCTTGTCTAGTTATTACATTCACTTAGCCTTGACCAAGCTCAGTATCAACAAGTTCCCACTTCACAATTTTCTCCCAAACAACAGGGTCTTGACCATCATTAGAAGCATAATCAAGGAAAGTAGTACTGTCCTCTAAAGGAATATCTTTTGGAGCCTTCCTCTTTATAGCTTTAGTCTTTCTCCTAGTGCCAGTAGTAACAGGAATAGAAGGACTATCTGCAGGTTCTTCTTTAGGCACTTGTTTGGAAGCATCAGCAGGAACATCAGTAGAATCATTATCATCAGGTACTTCTATTAGAGTATCTGCTGAAGCATCATTTGAAACATCATGTGGAGCTTCAGTAATATCATGATGAGATTCAGCAGTATCATGATGAGAAGCAGCAAGAATATCATCCATCTGAGTATCAGGAGTATTATCCATCTGAGGCAAGACTGAAGGAGATTGCACTTTCTCCTGACCACCATGAAAGGACCCAATAGACTCAGCAGGTTGATCAGTAGTATCATGAAGCTTAGCTCTCTTAGCTTCAAGCCTATCCAAAAGTCTTCCTCTAAACTCCAGAACATCTTGGACATGTATACCAGAAGAATGAAGATTGGAAATGATCTTGTCATAGTAGAAGGTGAGTTGTTTATCTGAGAATCCCCAAACCTTCTTTTGAGTCCAGCCTGACCTAAACATAGAACATCCCTGATTCTTCACAAAATTCCTCATGTATTTCTTTATTTCTTGTTTAGTCCAAGGTCTTTCCCTTTGATGCTTAGCTTTTCTCTCTGCCTCCTGTTGTTTCTACAACTTCCCTCTTTCAACCATCATCTGAACAAAAGCAGGATTATCAACTCCAAGCACAGATTCACCCAAATTGGGCTTGGAAGCAGCTTGTTTAGCCAAATTTTCTCATTGTTCTACAGAAAGATTCTTAGCTATTTCATCAAGTTCTTTTTGTCTTTCAGCAGGCAAGGTGCTAGTAAATTGAGTTCCCATCTTATCCAAATCATCTTGAATTTTCCTAGAAAGTGCTACTGAGGCTTTCAAATCCAATTGAACTTTAGTAGCTGCAGCATCCTCTTCAGCTTGCAAACATGCAGCAGCAATCTCACTAAGTTTTTCATTAGCAAGTTCCACCTTGGATTTCACCCTGGAAGGAATGTCTTGATCAACCAATATGGACTTTCCTTTGTCTTTCTTCTCAGGAGGAACAAAAATCTTATCAGGAGAATCATGAGGACAGTCAGCTTGAATATCTGCTGATGTAGCATGATTGCCCACTTCTGGCATAGTAGTAAGAAAAGGTTCCTTTCTAGGAGCATCAGCAGAATGCTTTCTCCTGACATAAGTGACTCTGGAATCCTTTGGAACACTTGCATCAGCAGAATGATCAGCATCAGTAGTTGGAGCAGGCCTAACATCAGTAGAATGAATAGATGGTGCAGGCTTAGCAGCAACAGCATTCTTCTGAACACTCTCCAATGTGGTAGCAGCAAGAAGTTCAAGACCTTCCAAGTCAATGTTGTCAGATGCTTTAGTGGACTCCTCATCTGATTCATACACAACACCTTGTCTCTTCCTTTGCTTAAGCTTAGCCTCCAACTTCTTAACTCTTCCAATGAGAGTCAGAACAACATTGCTAAGATTCTTTTTGGTGAAGTTCAGATCATTCTCCAACTTGTCCACCTTAGTTACATACCTGTTCAACAAAGCAGATACAGAAGTAAGAGTAACAGGACCTTCAGCTCCACCAACAAGGATATCTGTGGCATTAGAAGCATCATTGGTCCTGTGAGTAGAAAAATCTAAATTTACATCTACATCTACATTAACATGATCCTCAAAATGAGGTCTCAATGGACTAGGTGTTGGAAGTCTTGTAAATTGTGGTGAGTGTACAGGTTGGTCAAACCCTAAATTCTCATTGAGCTCATGCTTAGGAGAATTGATATCCATTGGGAAAGGTACAGGTGTGGGTGACCTAGGAGGGGGTGGTGGCTGAACATCAGGAGCAACTGATGCACTTGCATCAGGAACAACTTCAGTTCTGTCAGGGGAATCCTCTAATGCTTGAGCATCAAAAGGATCCTGACCACCATCAGCTGCATCCGCAGCCACTCCATCAGGGGGATTGCCCACCGGGGCATCAGCAGCTGCATCAGCAGCTACTCCATCAGGAGCATTGCCAGCAGGCAACATAGCTGGAAGTAAGGGTCTGTGTTCTCCTATATATTTAATTTTCATTTGAGAGAACAACTTTTTAGATAAACCCTTAACAGGCAAATGAGTAGGGTCAGTGGTCTGAATGCCTAAAATGATTTGAAGAAACCTAGGATACATTAAATATTTAAGTTTGGTATCCTTAACATTTTCAAGCATAGCATTAAAGATATACTTAGAAAAGTTAAATGTTCTTCCCTGAGAGAGACACATAATGGCAAGAGCAATGTCTGTAGAGAATTGGTCCCATCCACCAGACTTAGAACCCATGCACTGAAGCAAAGTGTGTGTCAAAAACCTCCATTTAGGGCAAAACAAGTTCTTGTACCACACTTTCCCATCTCCACAATAACCAGCAGCCTGAAGGCCTCTAAGTATCTCTTCCTTAGGCAAATCAGTCACACCTCCTTGATCATCCAATTGTAGTTGAGTCCTGACCAATGACTCAGTAACCACATATTCTTCCCCATCTATGACAACAACAATCTATGTTGGTCCATCTTCAACAGTCCTTGTTTGTGCTGTTTCCCAAAATTGTACAACAAGAGACTCATGAATAACACTTGGATATTGGATCAGAGCATAACGAATCTTGGATCTTTGGATAAATTCGATCATGCCCACATAATCTTCATCACCCTTACCACGACCAAGAAAGGCATGTTTGTTATGATCTCCTTTGAAAAGTAGTGCAGCCATTGGTTGAGAATAAGAAATTAGGGTTGGGAGTGCTGAAGAATGTTGAAATGGTTTTTGAAATTTTATAGCGAGAGGGAATCAGTTAATTTGGGAGTGGGATATGCACGTCTTAGTTAATTAAGGAAGTTACCAAACGTGGAATGAAACAGATATGAATTATTGGAAAGTAATCTATGACCAATAATCAACTGAAGAAAATCCCAATTAAACTGACGCATCCGAAGAAACCAAGTCAATCGGCTGAAACCAAATGGTCAATCCACAGAAAATAGTCAATCGTTGACTACGGTCAACCATTCATTCAACAGAACCTTCCGCAGAATCAATCAGCAGTATCTTCCCTTCAGTGGAAACCAAATATCTTAAAAAAAAAATACTCTTTATTCAAATTTCAAATAACCCTTAATTATCTCCAAACCACCTCGCATTTATCGTAATAAAGACACACGGTTGGGTGATCTTATAAATAAAGTTTAATTATCCCCAAATCTCTCCATCAAATCCCTAATTACAATTTCACCAATCAAGAAAACAACCATGGCATCCAAACAACGCATCATCAGCCTTTCTTCTGACTCATCTGATACTTCTGATTCACTAACATCTCCACCACCACTCAGAATGCCAACACTTCCCCGTGGTCTTACAAAGGAACAAGCCAAGAAGAAGAAACATGATGTACCTTCTCCAAGTTCATCATCATCTGAAGATCTTCCACCATATCCTTCTGAAATTGATGATCCTGAGTACTAGAGAGAGATGGAGAGAAGGTGGAATGCATTGGAGAGGGCAAACAGAGTTCCCAATCCTGATGAGTCTCTCTTCATCTTCACATCTTCTGATGAAGAGGATGATGAGAATGATGCACTTTACAATCCCACAACCCCTGAGAAACCTCAGTCCTCTCGTCCAAGAGGAAGAAAATTAAATCCCCCATTGCCAAAGACAAGAAAGATTGTGATGGGGTTGCCCTGTCCTCAGTGGCAAGGAATCTTCAACATCAACAACAAAGGCAAGGAGAAGACTGTGGATGGCAAGGGCAAGGGCAAAGTAGAATAGGAACTTGTTGTTAATCTTTCAATTTCATTGTCTTGTATTGTACTTCAGAAGAATCAATAAAAATTTTGCTTTGATTATGTTTACTTGTTTTTAATTCTTCTGAAAGATTTGCATTCCCCTGAATAAAGTAATCTTTAATAAGCCATCAGCAGGAAGACACTTAACAACAAAATAGGAATTATCAGCAGCATGTGGTCAAACCCATTGACTTTCATCCGAAGAATCCACTTAAGTGGACAACTTGCACAATTAGTAATTGCTACTGACTCAACTACCCCCATTTACTTGCATTAACTCACATTAAACCCAAATCAAGTCTTTATAAAGAAGTCTTCAAGTCATAAGCAACTCACCATCCCACAAATAACATATTCCAAAGTCTTTCTCACATTCAAATCATGAAGCCATCCCCCAAAGTCATTGAAGTTTCTTCTGATTCATCAGACTCCACCTTTGACATACCTCAAATCCAAAGATCCTACTACAACCTAGGTGAGGGCCCTTCAGAATTATGTCCATCTCCTACCTCTTCAGAAGAAACCACTGAAGCTGAGAAAGCTCCAACTCCTCTAGCTATGGTTGTCCCTGATTTCACTCCTGTCACAGCATTCTTGACCAGTGAAATGGAAAGGGTATGTGCAGATATGAGGAGGATTTAAGTCCCTGAAGAGCCACAGTCCTCAAGAAGGAACAAGGGTCCATTGAAGGTGGTCCTGGGTCTTGCTGCTCCCAAGCTCTGGAACAAGGACATGCAGTCCAGAGGGGTTCACAAGAGGATGCCTGACCCAAAGGACTTGGGCAAAGGAAAGAGGAAGATGGAGTAGAGGGTTGGGGCTTAGGGAGGTGGTGGTTAGTTGGTGGTTGTTTGTTGTTGTTTGATGTATTTGGTGTTTCTTCTGATGACAGATCTTGTTGTTGATGTACCAAGCTTTCTTCTGATTAATAAAATATTTTACTTTTATGTCTTTACATCTGATTCCACTGATAGAAGTAATTAAGTCCTTTGTATATCAGCAGAAACATGACCTGAAATCAAACATTCAAACAAAACACAAAAGAACAACCAAAATAATATACAAGATTAGTAAGAAACCTGCAAGACAAAGTTAGTAAACACAGTAATAGTAAACATAATAATCTACATAGTATACAACAATAACAATCCTCCCCTGAGGCATATGCCTCCCCTGAGGCTTATGCCTCCCCTCAAACATAGCATTCAAGGGTTAACCATCCCAATGGTGACAACTAGGTGATTAAACCTAGGTCCATCAAAAGCTTTTGTTAACAAATCAGCCACATTATCATCAGTATGAATTTTAAGCACTTGAATTAGATGCTTCTCATTTGCATCTCTTATAAAATGGTGCCTAATTTCAATATGTTTAGTTCTCTGATGAAAAACAGGATTTTTAACAATAGAAATAGTACTTTGATTATCAATGTAGATTTTAGTGTTCATAAAGTTAAACCCATAATTTAACATTTGATTCTGAATCCAAAGTACCTGACCACAGCAATTGGCAGCAGCAACATATTCTGCTTTAGTAGTAGAAGTAGCCACTATGGTTTGTTTCTTGCACTGCCAAGAGATGAGTCTTCTACCAAGAAATTGACAACCTCCTGTTGTGGATTTCCTATCCAAATTAGCTCCAGCATAGTCACTATCACTGTAAGCCTCCAACACAAATGGTGTTTCCCTTGGGTACCAAAGGCCTAGTTTGGGTTGGCCCTTGATGTACTTGAAAATTTTCTTCACTGCATTTAGGTGAGAAGTCAGTGGAGTGACTTGATGTCTTGAGCAAGCACTGACTGCAAAGGTAATGTTAGGCCTAGAAGCTGTGAGATACATGAGTGATCCAATCATGGACCTATAAAGGTGAACATTCACAGCCTCATCTTGCTCATTTGGATTCTTAAGCTTGGGTGGTTGATATGGAGTAGTAGCAGTCCTCAGAAGTTCAAAATCAGACTTTTTCAAAATATCTTTAACATACTTCTCCTGATGGATAAAAATCCCTTCAGGTTGTTGTTTGACTTGCAGTCCTAAGAAAAAGGTTAACTCCCCCATTGCACTCATCTGAAATTCACCTTTCATCAATTCTTCAAATTCCCTGCACCATGCTTCCTTTGTGGATCCAAAGATAATGTCATGCACATATACCTGTACTAGAATGATGTCCCTGGAGTTTTTCTTAATAAAGAGGGTCTTGTCAATAGCTCTTCTTCTGTATCCATGCTCCAATAGAAATGTAGACAATCTAGCATACCATGTTCTTGGTGCTTGGTGAAGTCCATAAAGTGCCTTGACAACTTTGTACACCTTCTTAGGATGATGGGGGTCTTCAAAGCCCTGTGGTTGAGTAACATATAACTCCTCTTCAATTTTGCCATAGAGGAAGGCACTCTTGACATCCATCTGATAGACCTTAAACCCCATATATGAGGCAAAGGCTAAAAACAGTCTAATTGCCTCAACCCTAGCAACTGGTGCAAAGACCTCAGTGTAGTCAATCCCTTCTTCTTGTCTGAAACCTTGAGCCACCAATCTTGCTTTATTTTTGACCACAATACCTCTGGCATCCCTCTTGCATTTTAAGATCCACTTGGTCCCAATTGCAATTTTCCCTGCAGGCAGATCAACAAGTACCCAAACATCTTGATTCTTGAATTGTTGCATCTCTTCCTGTATAGCTTCAACCCAACTAGGCTCACTCAAAGCCTGTTTAATGCTTGTTGGTTCAACTTGGGACAAGAAACAATCAAATAAACAATGCTTCTGATCTGTGTGATTGTCTCTCTTCTGAGTGGATACTTAAGTCAAAAATGCACATTGCCCAAACTTGGTATTCTTAATTGCACTCCTGGTGAGTACCATAGCATTTGGATCACCAAGTATATTATCTTGTGGATGAATGGTGTTGATCCTTTTAGTTGCAACAGGATTAACATCAATGGAGGTATCAAGATTGGTTAAAGTAGGAGCAAAGTCTTCATCATAAGAGGCTGATTGAAAAATGCCATCACTTTGCTCAACATTAGCAAGATCTGAGGGAAGTGGAAACCTGCCATAAGGTTCATCCAAACTTGTGGAAGTTTGAGTGGAAACAGGAACTGCAGCAGAAATGCCTTCAGCAGAATCTCCATCAGCAGAATCAGCAGCTGCATCAGCAGATGTATCAGCAGAACTAGTTTTTCTGCTATCTTCAACAACAGCTTGTTTTAAAAGTGCTTCAGTGTCTTGAGCAAATTCAAGACCAAGTCTTTTAGCTTCCTCAGCAGCTGCATGTTCTTGCTTTTTGAGTCTAGCAAGATCTTCTGCATAGGTTGAATTTTCCACATCATCAGCAGATTTGGCATCAGAGGCTTCTTTGTGAGGAGGATCTGCTATCTGAATTGGTAGAGTAGTTACAACAATAGTGGGTTCATCACATTCTGAATCACTGTCTGAATCATCCTGTAGGGTACCTGCATTGTTAGAAGATGACACTTGTATACCTGCAGATGGGTTAGATTTGTGTCTAGCATACCCCAAATAATTTGTAAGGTAATCAAGGTCAAAATACCATTCATGACCTTTGCCCTGAACATTTACATTATCCTCCAGAAATTTCAGGTTAAGAGTCTCTTCTATCTTCTTTGCAGCCAAGTTATATACCCTATAAGCCTTGTTATGAGCTGAGTAACCAACCATATACCCGTCAGCAGCTTTTGCTTCAAATTTGCCTAAGTGATCACTTGTATTAAGAATGGTCACCTGACAACCAAAAGGTTTCAAGTGTTCAATGGTAGGTTTCTTCCCTGTCAATAGCTCATAGGGTGTCTTATTAAGAGGTCTAGTAATCAACACCCTATTCAATACATAACAGGCAGTGCCAACTGCCTCAGTCCAAAACATGGTGGGAAGTTTAGAGTCAGCAAGCATAGATCTTGCAGCCTCTATTAGGGTTCTATTCTTCCTCTCTGCAACTCTATTCTGTTGTGGAGTTCTAGGAGTGCTATAGTCTCTTTTAATACCCTTTAAACCACAAAGTTCAATGAGATTAGCATTTTTGAACTCTGTCCCATTGTCACACCTTATACCTTTAATCTTCTTGTTCAGTTGGTTTTCAACTAGAGCCATAAATTCTTTAAGTGCCTGAAAGGTTTGATCTTTAGTCACCAAGAAAAATGTCCAACTGAATCTGCTGAAAGCATCAGTGATTACCAAACAGAAGTACTTATGATCAATACTCCTGATGGATGTTGGACCAAAAAGATCCATGTGAAGTAGCTGCAATGGTTCTGAGATGGTGCTCACAGCAGTAATGGCCTTATAAGAAGCTTTGTGTTGCTTTCCCTTGTTACAAGCCATACAATTATGCTCATTGGTGAAGATCTTGGAAGGAAGTCCATGAACTAGTCCATCTTTAGCAAGTTTGTTGATGACTTTGAAATTAACATGTGCCATCCTTCTATGCCATTTTGTATATTCATCTAAGGATGCTTTAGCCACCAAGCATGTGAGATCACATTCTGGCTTGACATCATTCAAGTCAAATGTATAAAGATTATGATTTCTTGGAGCCTTTAGTAATACATGATGGTCATCAGTATTTTGAACTCAGGTGAAAGAATGAGACAACCCTCTTCAGTGAAAAGTACAGGAAGCTTTTTGTCACAAATTTGTGAAACTGAGTACAGATTGAATCCTTGAAGCTCCTTCACATAATAGACATTCTCAAAATCCACCTTTGGAGTTCTAATGGTTCCTTTGCCAGTGATCCTTCCTACTCCTCTTCCAAACCTCACTATCCTCCATTAATAGGCACAAAGTCATGTAGCTTCTCCTGATTTCCAGACATGTTTCTTGAACAGCCACTATCAACAATACCTAAGTCTTTATTAAGAAGAGGATGTTCCTACAACAAAGAAAGTTAATATACAACAACATAAGTATGTTAAGAGACTTAATTCATGAAGGACTTGAGCCTGCCCTGTGGATCATTATGATGTACCCAAGAAGATGAGTTAGATCTACAATTGTTCCTGGATTCCCTGTAGTTATATGGTCTTTTATGTGTCCAAGAACAATCTGCTGAGGACTTTTCAGCAGAATCCCAATTAGCCCTTCCCATAAACATTTGGTCATTATATTCATACCAATGGTTAACTCCATAAAATGGTTTTGACCCATATCTATTTCTATTGGTATTCATATAGCTACTATGAAAAACAGACCTATCAGAAGGAACAGACCAATCAGCAGTGTTGGGATCATAGTTTTTACTATTTTATCAAGTCTCGGTCATTTGTAATAATAGGTTGCTTATGTTATTATTTACTTACAATTTGTTTAAGTTACAAGTTTACTAGGCTTAAGTTAAATGGTCCATGGGCTTGAAGCCCACACGTTTCTCATGAAAGGAAGGAGAGGGAGTGTTGCCCTAGCTCCTTCCCTATATATAGTAACCTTAGGTCTCATGTAAACTTGGTTGGTTATTTGATTTCTTAAGGAAACTCTTGCACTTATATTTCTCTTATTCATATAATCACCCAATCTCTTTTCTCATCTCATTTCTATCATTATTATGCTTGTGTTTACTAAATGGTGACCTAACAAGTGGTATCATTCGCCATATGAAGGTGTAGCTTTTGGTTTTTCATTGAATTCGTTTCTTAAAACTTGTTTTTTAATCGATTTTTGCTAAAATTTTTGTATTTTTTGTTTGTTTTTGGTTCTCTATCACATATTTGCTTACAAACTTGTGCTACAAATCAAAACAAACATAAAAGTTCCAAACTTTTCTCAAAAATTCGATTTAGGGTTTCTTGTACTATTTTTCGCAATTTTATTTTTTGATAAAGTTCATAAAGTTTTCAACTTTCGTTAAGATCTCATCATTTTATGCCTAAAAGTACAAGAATCTTGAAATAAAAACGAGTTTTTGGCTAGCTTTCATTGAAAACTAAAATTCTGCCATCTTTCGCAAAACCTCACTGCCCAAGTTTCGCAATCGTGGCCTTTGCACTCCATCAACTTCCGGATCGTGAACTCAGTCTTTTCTCTCTTGTATAAGAAAGAAAAGTACTTCGACTTTTGGTTAATTCTCGAAATTGTATAATTTCGAAAATTGTGCTCGTAACTTTGTGTTTTCGAAAACATTTATTTTTTCGAAATCACACATTTTTGCAAACTTGTATAAGTTTCGAAAACTTACATTACCTCACTTTGTTTCGCGATAACTTAATTAAATTTCGAAATAACCTAAAGTTTCGCAAACCTAAAGTTTCGCAAACCTTAGTTTCGAAATTAACAAAAGTTTCGCAATCTCAGTTGAAGTACACTTTCGCAATCACAGCTGAGAAAAGTTTCGCAATCCCAGGATAAGCTAAGTTTCGCAAATCACTGAAAGAGCAAAGTTTCGCAATTGTGCTAAGTTTTTTCTCGAAATTTGGCTAAATCTATACCTTCTACAAGATCCATTTCTACACAAGTGTTCTAAGATGTCTCAACCACCTAATCACTATTTCCCTCATACTCAGCAACATCAACATCAGCAGTATCAGCAACAACAATACCATCCGCAACAACTGTATCAACAACCTTCACAATCACACGTTCAAAAACAAACGTATAATCCACTACATCATTACCTAATGATGCAACAACATCAGATCATTCCTCAACAACAACCATATCAAGTGCCACAACAAAACACTCAGTTTTCCTCCAAACAACCTCACTGGTTTGACAGAATGTGTGAAGTTATTACAACTCAACAATCCCGACATGAGGCAGGATCACTTGAAACACCTCCAATGCTAACACCTGGGAACTATGTTCAATGGTCAAGTCGATTCTTACGATTTCTTGAACTAAAGAAACCTCATGGGAAATTCTTGAAGCAAGTGATACTTGAAGGACCATTTGAGTGGCCAACAAGATTTGAAGCTGGTGATCCACATGCTGATCCTCCACGTCCTCCTGGTAATAGACCTCTTCCAGAATCTGCACTCACTGAAGAACAGAAACTACATCGTGAAGCTGATGAGTATGCAATGGCTTATATACTTCAAGGTATACCTAATCCAATCTATCGAAGTGTCGATGCTCAGAAAACAGCCAAAGCTATGTGGGAACACGTTCATCTCCTAATGGAAGGCACTCAATTGAACAAAGATGATATGGAATCCAAACTCTACATGGAATACACTGACATCACAATTGAACCAGGAGAGTCACTTGAATCCTACTATCATCGTTTCACAAATGTGGTCAACGATCTGGAACGTCACAAAATCACAGTACCAAGGATCGCTGTGAACTCCAAATTTGTTGGTAGTCTTGGCCCTGATTGGCATAAATATGTGACATTTGTTCGTCAAACGAAGAATCTTCATGATGCTCCATATGGTTTGTTGTATGATTTTCTGAAACACCATGAACCTGAAGTGGAAAAAGATCGAGCTCTACGAGGAGGATACACACCCACACCAACACCAAATTCTTTGGCTTTCGTAGCTCAATCTTCCTATGCTCCACCACCACTGTCAAATCATGCATACGTTCAAGAGCAAAACTACTTCAGTTATCCACAATCTTCCACCTCGAACCAAATGGTCCCTTATGATTCATCTCCACAGAATACTTCTACTCAACTAGTTCCGTCAAACAACAATGATGCTGTGTACTACTCCAACTCCAATGATGATGACGATGATGACTTTAATACGTTGAATCAGGGACTTGCTCTTATTGCTCGTGCTTTCAGCAAATTCTCCAACAAAACAAACAACCGTCAACGTTCATCTTCTAACACAAGGAATCAAGCTGTTGTCAATGATGGAAGAGTGGAAATTCAGAATCGTAACTATCGTCGATCTGGTTCAGGAAGCTCTTCAGGAAATTATGGGAATGATCAGAGGTTTAGTAACAATACGGGGTTCAGGAGCAACTCAGGATCTTCTCAACAAAGGTCTGACTCAGTTGCAACAAGGAACTCCAACTCAGGGAATGCAGTTTGGTGCTACAATTGTAATGAACAAGGTCATATAGCGACAGCATGTCCCAAACCGAGAACTCGGGGTAGTAAGTTTCACAAGCAGGCATTACTCATGGCTCTTCAAGATGAAAAAGATGGACATTTCCCTGAACACGATAACAACTTCATGGCAAATGTGTACAATGATGACGACATGGAAGATCTAGAAGCCAATGCAGCTGTGATGCTTATGGCCAACATACAGGAACTTAAGCTCAATGATTCAGGTCCAGTGTATGACACTGACGGCTTGTCTCAGGTACATGACCTCAATGCATGCTTTATTAATGAAATAGTCTCACCTTCTGCTTATGAATCAGATATGGCGCAAGTTGTTCCATCTAAATCATCTTCATCGTCTCAAACAGATGAACAAATAAGCACAGTTGTCATATTTGATGATGACACAGTTGTTTCATTTGATGATCCTATTGAGAATGATAAACATGATCATTTAGAACAACATGAACCATCATTTGATCCAGACCCTGACCTAATATTGTTATCTGAACAACTGGATGCTCAACAATTGCAAATCATTAAATGCAACGAGAATAATCAAGTTTTGAAAGAACAAAATGCGTCACTTGCAAGAGATATTGAGTGTTATAAAATTCAGCTTCCAAATCAGGAAGACAAGATTAAAAATGCAAAAAGTTTTGAAAAAGCTTTTCAAGATTCTTACAACAAAGAACAAGATCTTCAACGCAAAATGCAAGATTTAATTGAGTCAAACGGAAAGTTGATTTCGAAACTCGAAAGTAACAAGTGTGAATTGAAAATGCAAGTTGAACGTCTTCAAACAGTACTTTCAAAAACAGAAACTGAATTGTCAAGTTGTAAAAAGGATTTTTGTGAACATAAAATACGCAAAAGGAAGTATATAAATGATTTACTCGGTGATATTGTTGATCTTGAAAAACAACTCAAAGAATTTCGTAACATTGTTTACAAACACGGGAACTCTGTCACAACAATTCAGAAATTTACTTTAAAACCAAGACCCGATAAAGGATTTTCACTTGGCGATTACAATTCAATGTTTCTTCACACGGCATTCAAAGATATTCCAAAAATTTACAGTATGGACTATTTGCTTGATAATACGATTGTGCGTGCTGTTGTTTTTGATACTGAGGAAGAAGAAGAACTTGAAGACGAGAGTCGATCAAAAATGAGTAATGTTCAATACTGGACACCATATGACTATTCAAAAGCTCCACCTCTTTCTAAATCTTTTGTTACTCAAAAGGACTTACCTGAGAAATCATGGTTTGTCGAAGAGTCATATGTTTCATCTTCTAATGCAGCTCCTGTCCAAACTGTAGCACAAATAAATGGTCCTTTACCATCATCCGGTGAACTTACACCTTTACCGAAAACTATTTACAAGTCATAACTAGTAGAATATCATATTTACACCCGTAGGTTTTTGAAGAGTCATATTTACAAGTCATAACTAGTAGAAGAAGAAGAAAAGATCTGGAAACAAAGTAGAATACGAATATCATATGCAGAATATAGCTAGTGCAATGTCTGCCGACTTTGACTGGTTAAATCCTGAAGTGAATATCGATCTCAGTTCCAAGAATCATGAAAAACCTTACTTCACTGACTAGACCAAACCATTACCTTTGAAAGGATTTCCAGACAAACCCAAGATACCTTACAGCTTCTTCTTCAACAAAGATCTTCGTAACATCCAGCTCACTCAGGAGACATCCAAGAAGAAATATGCTTCCTCACTCACAATCTCAGTACCAGCCGCACGATACGAAATTCCTGCTATTGAAGAAACTACTCGTGTTTTCAGCAACTCCATCGTAGCTTACGACAGAGATGCCCTACACGGAATTCAACACTGGCCAGAACGTCATCGTCTCGGTTATACTAGCAGATTAGGAGAGAAATCATTGGAAAATGTGAAGCAGAAATCTAAGATCATCGCTATCTTGGAGATTCAACAGTCGAAACGGTTTAACTATATATTTATGTGTGAAATTGTTGTTAAACGACAAGATGAAAAGAAGTACAAATTCTCCGAAGCAGACTTTCCTGACCTTAATCTCAATGACATAGAAGACATGTATCTCGAAAAGGTTCAACGAAGAATGCGTAGATTTGACAGAGATGTACAGTACAACTTCATGGCATCACTACTTCTTTACATCCGACGACTGATTGTTCAAGAAAGAGTGGAAGATCTTCAGCTTGGAGTGGAAAGTTACCAACAGAAGATCAATTTGACAAAGCCACAATTCTACTATGATGGTCTCTATCAAACACCACAGTTTACTCTCAACCAAGAACCGTTTGGTTTCACCTACATCAACAGCAAAAAGCTACAAAGCTTCATGAGGTTCGATGAGGTACACAAATTCTGTGATGTTACACTCAAATCTGTTCATGATGGGCTTGTCAAAAGGTTGAATGATGATCGCCATAAGATAGCAAAGGGGGAACAACCTAGATGGAAATCCAGCTCAAGAAGACAAGTTCGTAACTTTGTCTTAAAGATTGAAGAAAGGTTATTTCGACGGGAACAAATCAGACGACTGGAAAGCTATATCGGCGTCAGACCTTCGTTTCCTATCAGAGTCTTCGAAAGACCAGAACCTAAGTTCACTGACTTCGATGCTCCACTTCCTGCCAAAGATTAACTTGGTACATTTGGTTATTCTTTTCAATATCAATTGTTTCATTTGATTGAATTATTTTTCATTATGGCATGTGCACGCATAACAGTGTACAACCCGCACTTATAAAGAAAGGACCCTGAGGTACGCTTCAGTGCCTCAATCCTAAACATAAGGAGCGAAGGCTTCTTACTTTTGAGTAGAATTAATCAAACATTTATGATTTTTCATAATTCTGCTCAAAAGGACAAGTATTTCACCTCAATAAGACTTAATCACTTGTTGAGGGGGAGCACTTGTCAAAACTAAATACTTTGCTCAAAATCAAAAGTTCTTGGTGAATCTCCCCGTAAGACTCAAAAGGCATATTTTAATCTAAAAGATTGTCAAAAACATCATTTTATATGCTATTTTTGAGGGGGAGAAAATGAAAAAGTGATTAAAATATACGAGACGGGTAATAACATCAAGTTAGTTACTAGAGCTAGTTGTCACCTAAAAGCTGACAATGTATCTCTTTATCTAACCATGTAAGCGTGTCTCGAAAAGGATATGTCTTAGTAGAAATGTACCGTCTCGAGAAACTTTCTGTAGACTTGACCAGGCCAGGTAATAACTTCAAGCTAGTCTAACTAGTGATGTAAGCGTGTCTCGAATCGGTCTTGTTCACGGAAAGTGGATCAATTCAAAAGTACTTGCTCCACCCGCATGTGCAAATTCATTAAACACTTATGAGCACATGTGCAGGGGGAGCCCTTCAAAAGTGTACACAAAACTCTCAAAGTGTTAACCAAAATATTTGATTACCACAAACACTTTCAGAGATTTTCAATCAAAGGTTTCTTGGCTACTGTCGGAGTTATAAGGTGATTAAGATAGGAATATCCGTCCTATGATCCGCCAGAGCCGGAGGGATCTACCCAAGGACATCTCCCATAGTTAGTATTAGAAGTCCTTAGGTATGATACGAAAAAAAAAAGGAGAAAAGAATGAAAGGGAAAGAAGGAGTTGAAGAATTAAAAAGAAACGTAAAGAAAAGGGTGAAAAGAAATAGCCCTCCATATGTTCAACCTTAGGGCAGACACCGGGTTCAATACGTATGCTACTGGTTGTTGCTAAAGATAACACCGGTATTGAAGACAAAGTCGTCATGGACCCAGTGACGCAATGCACTAAACCTTCTTAACCACTCAAGTTCTCTTAAAAGGACTTGTTTCATTCTCACGGGGAACCAGCATAATCTATCGACCTATCTCTTAGAGACGGTTGATATTGAAGCAGGAGACCCCTCCCTAGTCTCCGCATAGGAAACCTAGGAGTGCACTTATAGAGTCTAGAGCCTTGAGATACATCAAAGATCTCTTAGGAACACTTAGTATTTCTACAACTGGTGATCTACATCAATGGGCATCAGTTGTAAACTATCGAGTCCTTCGCAGATCTTAGCAATCTGCCGAGAACGTTTATGAGAGGATTACGTAAGTATTTCTCAATGATTGAACGGAAATCCTGCCAGGGTCAATATCAAACAGCCCTGACAGCAGGTCACTTTGGTAACCCCACAAGGGTTACGCTTAGTGTTTGCGGTGGTTCCATTACGGTCTATAGTCGTGGAGTGATCCCCAGCGACTCACCCAGTCATTGAGCTACTTAGTAGGTCTCGTAAGCTCCTTCGGGAGTATCTGATATGGGAACGGCCTGGATAAGGATTAGAAGGAGTCTTCACAATATGTTGTTGATGAGCTCTAATTCCTTATCTGTAAGTACCGGTTATTTATTGCTAACTGTTTACTCGCAGGTACCTCACTTCCATGATGGTAGATTCCAACATGCTCATACATACATCTTAAAGTCAAAGAAAGCTCCTCCAAAGATCTTAAGCAACACAAAGTTCAAAGAAAGATTCTACACCAATAAGAAGAATCTACAAAGTATAAAGACAAAGATCTCAATGTATGAAAAGGAACTTCTTGTACGTGAAAGTCTAAGTCCAAAGATGTATGAGTATGTTGGAATGGCGGACAACCACCACAGACGCGGGAGTGACGAACGGCAGATTACTTCATAACACAATCACTACATCATCACCAAAGAACAATGACAAAGAGCAAAGTACATCCATTATCATTCAAATCATTCTTGAAGACGTCTAGAGTTTTACATGTCACAAGTCAATGACAAATATGAAGACGTCAAGCAACCGTGATGACCGACCCTTAGGGGGAGATTGTTGGGATCATAGTTTTCACTATTTTATCAAGTCTCGGTCATTTGTAATAATAGGTTGCTTATGTTATTATTTACTTACAATTTGTTTAAGTTACAAGTTTACTAGGCTTAAGTTAAATGGTCCATGGGCTTGAAGACCACACGTTTCTTATGAAAGGAAGGAGAGGGAGTGTTGCCCTAGCTCCTTCCCTATATATAGTAACCTTAGGTCTCATGTAAACTTGGTTGGTTATTTGATTTCTTAAGGAAACTCTTGCACTTATATTTCTCTTATTCATATAATCACCCAATCTCTTTTCTCATCTCATTTTTATCATTATTATGCTTGTGTTTACTAAATGGTGACCTAACAAGCAGGAATGGAATACATTCTGCTGACATTATAATTTGCCTATGGAACTAATGAGGGTTTGGAACAGTTGTTAGTCCACTTTTGTCTAGGTCTATTATTAACAATAGAAACACCCATCCTCTTCTCATGAAAATCACAATCCTTAATTAAATGCAATTTGCTACCACAAAAAAAACACTTCTTCTTCTAAGAAGATTTATTAAATCCAAAAGATGTCTTATTAAACATAGAATTATTCAAAGAAACACCAGAAATAGAATTGTTTTGTAAACACTGAAAGGAATTGTTTTCAAAAGAAGTAAATAACAAGTCTTTAGAAGAGGCTGTCTTAGACAAAACTTCATCAGCAGCAACTTCAGAGTCCACAGACTTGTAAGATGACTTGTTAGAAATCTTTATTGAGGACTTGGGTGAGTCTGATTTGGCCTTGGAATCACAGCTGGCATAACTAGAGGTCTCTGAGGTCTTGTCCCTGGAAGAACAAGAGACATAAGTATTAGAATCATTACTAGATATACTTCTAGAGTCAGGGGAGTCATTGATCCTAATGCCAGTGGTTTCCTTTGATTCTGGTAATTCAAACTTATGGGATGTGGGCTTAGGGGTTCCTATGGTTGGAGGGTCTTCAGACTTATTTGGCAAGTCTTTAGACTTTTTGCCAAAGAGATGGTGTGAACCATCAAAGTCAGAGGTTTTGGTAGTGGGCATAAACACACCTCTGATAGGTCCTGGTACAGCATGCATCTCACCTTCCTTTAGATAGTTTATTGGGACAGAATAGTTATGATTTTTCTTATCTAAATAGTGATTAGCTTCTGGTCCTACATATTTCTTAAACCCTAGACCTATCTCAGAAGTAACAGACTTACTACTGTAGAGTAACCTAGATAATTTATCACCTGAAACTAGCCACTCTTTATGCCTAGCTACTTCTTTATCCAGTTTCTCTTGCAAAACACTTTTCTCAGACTCAATTCTAGCTTTTTCTTTTTCAGAAAACTTTAATTCATTGCTAGCACATTCTAAATCTCTACTTAAAACTCTAATCTTTTCCTCATAAGCCAATTGATTCTGTTGAAACCACACCTTTTGTTGTTCTAAAGTTTTAAAAGCTTCTTTATAAGTTGCAGCTTCAATAAAATAAGCATTATATTTCGGTTTCATATCATCATAAGCTTCTTTTAGAGTTGTATATTTAGAATCACAATCACAAACACAAGTAGATACCTGAGGAGAGATTCCCATGAGACCAAAGTTATCATCACAACTAGCCATGCAAGAGATTTGAGGAGAGCTGCTTGTTGCATCTTCATGCTCATTCCAGTCAACATTAGTATCTATAGCAGTGATCAAGGCTTTTGATACTCCAGCCTCCACCTCTTTCTTCTTGTATGCTGAATATCTGGTACTAGCTTCACCCTTCTTGGTTGTGCACTCTCTTGCAAAATGGCCAATCTCTCCACAAGCATAGCACTTCACTTTCCTCCTGTCAAACCGAGCTGCATCTCTGCCATCAACATCGAGCTTTTTACCAACCTTTTGCTCAAATCTTCTGACCTTGAGGGAGAGCATAGCCATTTGCCACTTTAAGTCCAACTCTTCTAAAGCAAGTTCATCAATCTGCTAAAAATCTTCATAAACTATTTGTTGCTGTTTATCAACTTCAGCAACAAATGAATGAAGTACATCTTCCATCACATTACTAATCTTTGGATGAGTTATTGGATTAGCATTTGAAAAAGACAATGTGGTAATAGGAAGACTTTGACTTGGAGTGGATGGACTTGAGTAAACCTGTGGTACTGGGGATGGACTTGAATATGTATGTGGCATGTAGTTTGAGTTAGAGCTGACAAATGCAGATTGTGAAAGAGTTGTTGCATATGGAGAGAATCCCTTTATGTCACCTTCCAAAGCTCTGAGTTTTTTGTACAAGTCATCAAAACTGAGGTAGTCCAGGCCACCTTTGGTTTTCAATGATATGCTCACCTGAGACCATGAGGGAGGCAAGGCTCTTAGAAACCTGGAATTCACCTCCTCATTGTCAGGTCTGGCTAGAAGCTGATTCAAGTGACTCAGGATCTTCTGAAACCTGTCATAACCTTTGTGGAGACCTTCCTCTTCAGTTATCTTGAATTCTTGGAATTCTTGCTTCAACATACTCTTTCTCATCCTCTTTGATTCTTCATTCCCACCAAATCTAGCTTTGATGGCCCACAAGATTTCTCTTGGATCAGTCATGGAATGAAAATCTCCCATGTGGTCATCAGGGATTGCCTGCAGCAATATGGTTCTTGCTTTGTTCTCCCTTTGTATAGCAAGAATTTCTTCAGCAGAAACAGGTTCCAAAATCTTAACTTTGCCATCAGCATCTACACTTTGCTTTTTAGGACGACAGCCATTGAGTATAACATTCCAGAGGTTATAGTCAACACTTGCAATCCAGTTTTGCATCTTCATGGCCCAGATCTCATACTCATCCTTCCTAAGAAAAGGAAGTTTGGCATTGCTGTTGGAGAAGGCCACCTGTTGTAGTTGTTGAGTAAGAGAGCCTGCTTCTGAAAGAGCAACATCACTGCCTGGTTTGTCTCCCATTGGATATGACTGAAAAGTTATGTGATTGTGTTAAGGTTACAGAGAGTATCTCGTGGCTCTGATACCACTTGTTGGGATCTACTCCTTGATAGATCACGAGCCAATAGATCGTTAGCCTACTAATGTAATCACCAGTAAGACTAAGTGAGATAATCTCTGTGAGCTTGTAATTATTGCGGAATATAAAAACAAACTTCTACTAAACTTGATCCTCTATGGATCAATAAACTTTCACTAATAATGTTATAAAAACTCGTACGTATTACAATGACCTAGGGTTCCTTATATACTATTGGAAACCCTAACCTTTCTTACAAGAAACGAATAATAATAAACTAATAAAAGATATTCTACATATCTTGTCCTAAAATACATAAGTTCTATCCACGGTTTAACTCTATCCGTAGGATCTCTATCCGTCCGCAGGAACCATTCATCAGCAGAAACTCTCTAGGCTTCCGCAGGAACCTGTCAGCAGTATTAGTCAGCAGTATCTTCAATAATTCCTTACAAGTTAAGATAAGTGTTTTTTTTCAATATCATATGTGATAAAATGCATTCAATATCAACTTAATCTATCTATAGGTGAATATTTTTTATATATCATATGTGATAAAATACAGACTATGCGGCATCCTACGGCTTTTTCTATTCCAAAGTCGTAGTATTTGTGTATGCCAAAGGCATTTACATATATGCCGCATCCTATGCCTTTGTGTATGCCAATGTTTCTTCATTTAAGCCGAAGGCGTCTTTTGCGGCTTAGCCGCAGCCAACACCTTTGGCATAGCCGAAGGCGTCTTCTGCGGCTTAGCTGCAGAAGATGCCTTCGGCATTTCCTTCTTCTGCGGCTTAGCCGCAGCCAATACCTTCTTCTGCAGCTTAGCCGCAACGAACGCCTTTGGCATAGCCGAAGGCGTCTTCTGCGGCTTAGCCGCAGAAGATGCCTTCGGCGTTTCTTTCTTCTGCGGCCTAGCCGCATAAGACGCCTTGAATAAATGCTTCTAATCTGTGTTTTTTATTTCAACATCCACTGATTTAGTATGTTAACTTTGAAAACCTAATTTCTAGTTAATTATTTCTTCACAAAATCATAATAACTTGCATAAACATTCAATAATCAATGTAAATTCATAACATCTTCCGTATACTCTCTATACATAGTACGCATCAATATTTAAAACATATATGATATTAAGAGATAGTAAATTTGTTGTTTGAAATGTATAAATATACCTTTAATCGGTTTTTTAACCGTATTTTTGTTCTTCTTTTTCTCCGGAGATGTGTATTGTTTCAGTGCTATATCATCTCCGCCACTTTCCACCATTTTTTCCGGTGAGATTGGTGGATCTGGTGTGTTTTTATGGTTTTGATTTTGATCGGTTTGAATATGCGTGAGTAGTGTGTGTTTGGTGAGGAAATTGTGATGAAATGAAAATGTTATTGGAAGTGTAATTTTACTTAATTGCCCCTCCGTGTATTTTATTATTAGTAACTGTTTTGATCTCAACCATTGATCAAAATTAAATCAATTGTCCATATATGTCCCTTGGTATGTGAGTAATGTATGGTATTTGAAATAACTCAACTCTAATAATACAATGACAATATATCTAAAAAGTTATTAATTATACAACCCCGCGTTATGGATTAAAAATTAAATACCACCAACATTATTAAAAGTCTTGTACATTAAACTCAAAGTTTAAACCAAATTTAATTCATATATAAAATATTATACATATACAAAAATTAGTATATAATGACACGTTCCCAATTTTCACCTCCCTTAAATGAAATCTGAAAGTTCAACCAAACAAGGCCAGAAGTTCCACGACTCTAATGCAAGGTATGTTCCATGCATGCCTTTATTGTGTCATTACTTTATGCTTAAAATACTACAAAATAAATTATGTTTAATTGCTTGTGATCGAGTCATGTAGTTCATACCTTCGCTGTGTCATTAATTAATGTTTAAAATACCATAATAAGATTTATTTCTTTAATTGAATTATTCTTGTATACTTTCCATTTGAATGAGAAATTTTTTTATGCATAACACAAATGCATACTCTTATTTTGGTGTATACCAATGGACAAATCCTCACCATCCATCTGATTTGATCTAATGGTGGGGATTAACCTAAGATTTAAATGGGGAAACATAAGTCCATGTTTTTTTTCCCTTTTTCTTTGTCTTCTTGTTTTTTTTATTATTCTTTTTTATCTTTCTTTATTTATGCCTTTTTTTTCTTTCTTTCTTTTTTGTGCCTTTTTTTTTCACGCTACTAGTTTTTGTTCTTTTTTTTTTTTTTTTTTTTCTTTTCTTTTTGTGTCTTTTTTTTACACGCCTCTTTTTTTTCCTTTTTTTTACACTTTTTTTTTTTTTTTTTTTTTTTTTTTTTCGTTCTAATTCACGTTTTTTTCCTAATTTCGCTTTCATACATTTTCGTCTGTTTTCATACGTTTTCGCCCGTTTTCATATATTTTCACCCGTTTTCTTACGTTTTCGTCCGTTTTCATACGTTATTGTCCGTTTTCATACGTTTTCGTCCGCTTCCTTACGTTTTCGCCCGTTAACGTCTGTTTTCATATGTTTTCTTACATTTTTGTTCGTTTTCATGCGTTTTCGTCAGTTTTCATACATTTTCGTTCGTCATAATACATTTTCGCCCGTTTTCTTTTGTTTTCGTCCATTTTTCATACGTCTTCGGCCGTTTTCAGACGTGTTTTTACGCTTTCATACGTTTTTGTTCGTTTTCATACAGATTAGTCTGTTTTCTTACGTTTTTGTTCGTTTTCATACGTTTTCGTTCGTTTTCATCCGTTTTCTTTCGTTTTCGTTCATTTTTCAAACATTTTTGTCCTTTTCATACATGTTTTTACTCATTCATACGTTTTCTTCCGTTTTTATACATTTTCGTTCGTTTCTTATGTTGTTGTCCGTTTTTTCATTCGTTTTTGTTCGTTTTTAAATGTTTTTGGCAATTTTCAGACGTTTATATGTTTCTAAATATCACAAGTGATATTTAGAATATCACCATTGATATTCATAAAAATACAAGTGATATTCTGAATATCATTTGTGATATTCGGAAATTTATAAAAACGGACGAAAAAGTAAAAAAATGGACTAATACGTATGAAAATGGACGAAGTATGAAAACAGACGAAAACATAAGAAAATCACAAGTGCTATTCATAATATCACAAGTGATATTCAGAAAATCACAAGTGATATTATAGAACCACTGAATATCACTTGTGATATTCAGAAACGTAAGAAAATGGACGAAAATGTAAGAAAACGGACGAATACCTATGAAAATATCATTTGCGGTACTCATAGTATCACTTGTGATATTCTGCATATCATAGAAAATCACTTGTGATATTTAGAATATCACTTGTGATATTCTGAATATCACAGAATATCACTTGTGATATTCTGAATATAACTTGTCATGTTTAGAATATCACTTGTGATATTCAGAATATAACTTGTGATATTCAGAATATCACTTGTGATATTGAGAAACATATGAAAATGGCAAAAAAAAAAACGTTTAAAAACGGATGAAAAAACGGACGAAAATATATGAAAACGTATGAAAGTGTAAAAACATGTATGAAAATGATGAAAATGTTTGAAAACTAGATGAAAACGGACGAAAATATATGAAAATGAACTAAAATGTACGAAAACGAACGAATATGTATGAAAACGGATGAAAACGTGTGAAAGCTTAAAAACACGTCTGAAAAAGGACGAATACGTAAGAAAAATGGAAGAATATTACTTATGATATTGAGAATATCATTTGTGGTAATCATAGTATCACTTGTGATATTCTGCATATCACAGAAAATCACTTGTGATAGTCTGAATATCACTTGTGATATTCTGAATATTACAGAATATCACTTGTGATATTTAGAATATAACTTGTGATGTTTAGAATATCACAGAATATCACTTGTGATATTCAGAATATAACTTGTGATATTCAGAATATCACTTGCGATATTTAGAAATATATGAAAACGTCTGGAAATGGCAGAAAATATCTGGAAATGGCATAAAACAATTAAAAATGAACGAAAACGAATGAAAATTTATGAAAACGGAAGAAAACGTATGAAATTATAAAAACATGTATGAAAATGATGAAAATGTTTGAAAACTAGATGAAAACGAAAGAAAACGGACGAAAATGTATGAAAACGAATGAAAACGTAAGAAAACGAACGAATATGTATGAAAGCTGATGAAAACGTATGAAAGCTTAAAAACACGTCTGAAAAAGGACGAATACGTAAGAAAAATGGACGAATATTATTTATGATATCCAGAATATCATTTGTGGTAATCATAGTATCACTTGTGATATTCTGCATATCACAGAAAATCACTTGTGATATTCTGAATATCACAGAATATCACTTGTGATATTCAGAATATAACTTGTGATGTTTAGAATATCACAGAATATCACTTGTGATATTCAGAATATCACTTCCGATATTTAGAAACATATGAAAACGTCTGGAAATGGCAGAAAACAATTAAAAATGAACGAAAACGAATGAAAATGTATGAAAACGGAAGAAAACGTATGAAATTATAAAAACATGTATGAAAAGGGCAAAAACGTTTGAAAACTGGACGAAAACGGATGAAAACGTATGAAAACGAACGAAAACGTAAGAAAACGAACGAATATGTAAGAAAACAGATGAAAACGTATGAAAACAGATGTGAACGGGCAAAAACGTAAGAAAGCGGACGAGAAACGTATGAAAACGGACGAAAATATATGAAAACAGGCGAAAACATACAAAAACAGACAAAAACGTATGAAAACGGACGAAAACGTATGAAAAAAAAAAAAAAAAAAAAAAAGAAAAAAAAAAAAAAAAACGTGTATTACGAAAAAACATTTATTAGAAAAAAAGACAAAAAGAAGGGGGAAAAAGTGATTTAAAAAAAAAAAAAAAAAAAAAAAATCAAAAAAAAAAAAAAAAAGAAAAGTGAAAAAAGAAAGACAAAAAAATAATAAAGAAAAAAACAAAAAAAACAAAAAAAGAAGAAAAAAAAGATGCGTGACAAAAAAACCAAAAAGAAAGAAAGAAAAAAAAGAATAATAAAAAGACAAAAAAAGGAAAAAAAAAAAACATGGACTTAGGTTTCCATATTTAATCTTAGGTTTATCCCAACCATTAGATCAAATTAAATGGATGGTGGAGATTTGTCCATTGATATGCACGTGCCTCCACCGTATTAATTGTTTAAAATACCATAATGAGATTTATTTCTTTAATAGAATCATTATTCTTGTATACTTTCCATTTGAATGAGAAATTTATTATCCATAACATACCGTATTAATTGAGGTCCGACGGTGTATCAGGTCTTTAGGACTCGCCCACTGACGATGCAAAGTGTGATCCACTAATGAACTAAAGTGTGATCCAGTAATAACACAAGTGGACGATAAAAAAAAGTACGTCAACTTGAAGAATAAAATCTCCCGTATGTCTATTTCCTTTATACTCATGTTATTCCTCTTTATAACATCAATATCCAAAATAAATATTTTTAACTATCTACATTCAATAATAACTCATGTTATTGTCTCTTTATAAGTTTAACTTGCGTACGGGTTTATACACCGGCTTAAATTATTATAAACAATAATATAAATATCAAAATAAAGGCATGCACGACCTCACATGTTATTGTGAGATGAAAATAAATAGACGAAATTCTACATATGACAACGACACATATATTTTCAAGGTCATTAGGTGCTAGTAAACACACATAACGTCTAGAACATGTTATCAATAGTTAAATTTAAACAAGATCAAACTAAGCACCATGACAATTAAACAAAGTCTAATTTTTCGTGGAATAAAAATCTATGAAAAGTATTAATCGATATAAACACATATGAAAAAATTATTTAAAAACTCGTGCATGCAAAACAATGGATTTAATAACTATAAGTATAAAAAAATTAATATAACTTTATAGAAAAATTTTAAACATTAAAAAACCATGAATTTATATATTGTCAAATATTTAACTTCAAAACCAACTAATCGCAATATTATTACATGTTATACTATCTGTTTGTATGCCAGTATTTGTAGGTTTAGTCACTGAATTTATTTTCACCAGGTTCAGTCATTGAGGTATCAAAAGGTTACAGATCCAGTTCAATTTTGGCAAATCTCATGGACCATTTGTGTAATTTTGGCAAAACACAACGACCAATTGTGTAACGAAATTGAACTGAATCTCTAACTATTTAAAACCTTAATGACTAAACCTTATGAAAAAATATTTTTATGATTAAATCTTCAAAAGTCGGCAAACAATAGTGATCGTTTATGTAATCCACTTCATTTTGTATTGTATTAAATTGTTTTGATTATCGTAACTAATTGTTAGATATGATATTTAGTTTATGGAAAGTTTATTTTAATATAAAACTTTATCTCTGTATATTTTTATATCTGTTGCTACGATAATATATGTTACATATTTATATTTGTATTAAAATAATTTAAAATTTATTAGTCAATGCTTTCACACATATATATATAACGCGTGATTAACCTTTTTCTTTAAAAAAATTAGAGTGTAATTATGTACTAGTTATAATGCCCGCGCATGTGAGGGTTTTTTTTTTTTTTTTTTTTTTTTTTTTTTTTTTTTTTTTTTTTTGAAATAATTATTTAAAAATTTTGTTTTTTTTAAAATTTTTTGAAATAATTATTTAAAAATTTTAATCCTGTTGTTAATTGCATCTTATCTATATTTTTTGTATTTATCTTCTTCTTGTGTTGTGGATAAATATAAAATAAATAATATTTTTTTAAATATCTTATCTATATTTTTTGTATTTATCTTCTACTTGTATTATGGATAAATATAAAATATTACCTAATAAGAAAATAATATTTTTTTTAAATAAAATTATTACTAAATTAGGTATGAATTGATTTTTTTGAAATGCAAAATTCCAAATAAGGGTTTTGTTTTATTATATAAAAGATATGAGAAGAGATGAATATAGATCTCATATTTGCCATATAACCAATGAACCAATTATAGCCCCCCATTTTTATTTTTCATTTTTTTTTGAAAACAAAATATCTTGCAAACGGTAAATCGTCAAGCTACGAAAAAAATACCATCGCGACGAGAATTAGATCATATTTCTATAGATATGCATTGTTATATACTTTCAACGAACTTTTTTAAAAAAAAAAATTTCCGCCCAGAAAAATCATATATGATTTGTAAAAATCATATATGATTCGTTAAAATCAAATTATATATGATTCTTACTAATCATATATGATTTTTAAAAATCATATATGATTCGTAAGAATCATATATGATTTTTACAAATCATATATGATTTTTCTGGGCGAAAAATTAAAAAAAAAAATTGTCAAAAGTATATAACAATGCATGTCTATCGAAAGATAATTTAATTCTCGTCGCGATGGTATTTTTTTTGTAGCTTGACGATTTACGGTTTGCGAGATATTTAAGTTTTAAAAAAATTGTGAAAGTTTATTTTTTTATTTTGATAGAAAAAATAAGTGGCTAAGATTGATTAATGAGTTATATGGTAAAAGTTGGATTTATAAAGAACTTTTGCCTTATGTATATAGTATAATATAAAACTTTATATATTAACCTCATATAAAAACTTTATAGGAGATATTTAAGTTCTAAAATGGTAGAAGTTTATTTTTTTATTTTGATAGAATAAATGAGTGGCTAAGATTGTTTAATTAGTTATATGAGGCGTTTTATTTTGGAGACTCAAAAACCCTCACATATCAATGGACCAATCAGAAGCCTCCATTTAGAAAAACAATATTTAATAATAAAAAAGACGGAGGGACCATTTTTGCCAACTCACCAAACTTACCTCACCAACCCCACCCCTACCTCTCATCTTCCACACATCAGATATCACAAAAACCCACTTTCTCTCTCTAACCATCATCAAAAACCACTATAACAAATCAAAAATAACAACTTTTTAACCGTTCAAATCATCAATAAAACACAAAAATGGAAGAATCATCGAGTGCACAAGCAGATCCATGAAAAAACCGGTTCAAAATGAACCTACTGAATCTCGGGATGAAGGTATGATGCTTCTGACTAATTATTTAGTTGTTTTATTGGTTGTGTTTTTTAGTGTTTACATTTGGTTGAGTTTTTCTGAGTAAAAACCTTTGTATACATGGATGCACACCAAGTATTTGATGAAATGTGTGACTGAAAAGTATCACCAGTGATATTTGAAGTTGAACTGTATACGTGTGTATCACCAGTGATATTTGAAGTTGAACAGTATATGTGTATTATCACTAGTGATATTTGTATTTGACTTAACCGTGCAAATCATATAAAGCACACAGAAAATGAAGCAATCGACATCTAAAACAACGAATACTTTAGTTTTTACTGTTATATAATCATTATTAGTGTGTTTTACTAGTTAATTTTTGATAATTTGTGATGTTGTGATGATTTATGTGATAATATGAGAGATTAAAAGTTAGGTTTAACAAAACAAAAGATATGTTGTGATGCTTCTGTTTGATTTGTGGTGGATTTGTATGTTTAATGATTGTGCATGTTTCAAAAGGTTTTACCGCGGTATTTGAAAACAATATTGATTGGTAGTGTATTACATGTGATATAAAAGTTAAATTATTGTTGATTGGTAGAATATCTATTGTGATAACAAATAGTTATTTGGTTGACATATGATATTGAAAACAAATGAACTATTCGTACACTAACAAAAATTATGAAAATATTTTGATGCAGATTTGAATGAGACCTGTGCAAAAAATAGCCTCATCAAACGAAAAGAATCAACAACAAGTGCAATTGTCGTTGAAGAAAGCACAACATCTTCACAACCAAATTGAAGAAGCTCAAACACTTGTGATATCACAAGTTCCTCCATCACCACAATTGATTCAACAAATAGAAGAAAGCTGACACACATGTGATATCACCAGTGATATCACATGTGATATCAAAGGTTCCCCCAAAAGCATCTGGAAATAAAATGAAGGTGTTGGTTGATGAACCAATGAAGATGACGATTGTTGAAGAACAAAAGTAAATAAAACAAGTTGATGAAAACAGTTGCGCTGCGTTATTACGTTTTAATCTATACGGTTATAAATAAATGTGTATAGTTGACAAGTTGGAAGTCAATAGTAGGTATTTAGTTTGACTGAATCATGTTATTTGTCACAAGAGATTCAAACTCACAAAAATGGGCCATAGTGAGCAATTGTTTAATCCATCTTGATTTGTGAATATTTGTTTGATAAAGTTTTGAGTGGTATTTAGTTTAATATGGTAATGTGAAAAGTGAAAAGTGTCATACCTGTAGTATCACCAGTGATATTTGAAGTTGAATTGTATATATGTATTATCACTAGTGATATTTGTATTATCACTTGTGAAATTTTGTATATTTTATAGGTTTTTTTGTTTAGTTGTTAAGCTTTATTTTACTAGTGCTATTGAGTAAACCTAACAATTCAGGGGAAAAAAATAGTATCACAAATGATATACAAGTCCAGGATAAAATTAGCAATGCTATTAAAATAAACCTAACAATTCAGTAAAAAAAATCAATCAATCAACAAACTAATACTTCAATTGCAGCGACTGAGAAACCGCCTCCACTTTCAACTACGCCGCCGCCCCATTGACATTTGAAACTTTTCCCTTGTTTAGACAAGTATGTCTATTATGATCAATTAAACTATAAATATTACAATCCTTCTTTTGGTTCTTACTTTTCTCAATAGCTTTCTCACGTCCACCCTTAATACGGTCATTCTTATGTCCTTTAGGAGGATTCTTTATACCCATAAAATCTTGAACAATATCACAAACTTTTCGAGGTGGAAGACTTGGCAAATCAGTCTCAACTTTTGACTTTAGCTCTCTCAGGTTGTCTACAAAAGTAGTCCAGTATCATAGACAGCTTATCAGTAATTACAACAATAAGAAATAGATTATCAAATATATCACTGGTGATACTACACATATATCAAACATATCACTGGTGATACTACACATACATCAAGCATATCACTGGTGATACTACACATATATCAAGCATATCACTGGTGATACTACACATATATCAAACATATCACTAGTGATATTACACATATACCATTAGGAAAAACATTTATTGTGTTTGTCTATTACAGTGAAAGGCACAAAAACCATCTTGTACACAAAAAGTACGTAATTAATACCTTAGTGTAAAATCCAATAATGATCTTCATTACATACTCAGCATTAAACTCAGAAACAACATGAAAAATGCCAAGAACTCCATAAGCTTTTTTGGTAGCCGTGCAAGCATTTAAATAGAGCACCGCAGAAAAGATTTCAAAACACTGTAAGCTACACCTTAATTAATAAATAATAAGCAATATTACACTATAATTAATAACTTATCAGTAACTTATACTCACAGCTTATCCTCACAAACTTATATTTTCATCCTCATCAAAATGTCAAAAATATTATATAAGGTGGTAATACTAAACGTATATCACTGGTGATACTAAACCAGCTTATAATCATCAACTTAAAGTATCACTGGTAATACTAAACGTATGCTACAGAGTAGATTCAAAACCACAATTAGACACAAAAACAGCATTCAAATGCAGTTAAAAACATAAATTCAACTAACAAATTAATTAATAAGCAAAATTACAAAAGCAGATAACAAAATTATCAAATATTTTTTACTTACACATTTCATCAAACACTTGGTGTGCAGCTTGATAAGAAGAAATATTAACAACTTGATTCACATAATTATCAACTGATTCAACAACATTATCAACCGCAACAATATCAATCAAATCTGCTTTTGAAACAAGCACTTATTTCAGATCAAAAGAAGCCATAAAAAATGATGATAATGATCGGAACGGTGATGGTGATCGGAGTGGTGCTGGTGATGATGATCGGAACGGTGATGATGAAAGACACGGTAACTGTCGATCGGAACTGATGGTAATCGGAGTGGTGATCGGAACATTGATGGTGATGATGAGATGATGATCGGAACAGTGATGGTGATCGGAATAGTGATGGTGATGATGATCGGAATGGTAATATAACTGATTTATGGATAGAAGGAATGAGAGCAGATGAAACACACACATAAAGTGTGTAAAAAATGAAGCGAATGAAAAAAAATGAAAAAAGAAGAGGCTTTATATAGTTAGGAGTATTAAGGTTAAGCATATTAAATCTTAGATTAATCTAGGCCATTAGATAAAAAAGGATGGAGGGTTGGGATTTGTCCATTGGTATGTACAAAAATATGGGTATGCAATTGAATTTTCCTCTTAGTTATATAACAAATTTTATATATCTATGAATGCTAAGAGATCGTAGTTTCCTTACAGAACCTGAAATTAAACTTTCTTTGTAGTGATCCAGTCTTGTTCATTTTTATTTATTATTATTTTTTTCTAAGTTTACACCACGAAGAATGGAAATGAATTTCATATGTACAATATTTGTGTGCCACATTTATACGAGCTATAGGTCATGATAAAACTGATCGATCATACGTGCTGTTACTATATAAAGCCCAAAATCCGCTAAAAATAATTTGATAAACAAAATTTTATAATTAGAATGAACACCTGAAAACAATAGTTGCATGATCCAGTTGTGTGTATAATATGTATCAATATTGAATATATAATAAAACTTGCATAGTAATATATAGGATATACATAATACTATATATGGAATTCATACAATATAAAAATAACCTAACCTTAAAATGCTACTATATAAAGACATGCCCATGCCATATGTTCAACACCACAACAAAAATACTACTACACAAGTAATACAATGAATTGCTCACTCGAATTAATTGTGTCACTCGTTTCCCTATCATTTCTTTTCTTGTTCATGTTTATCAATCGAACCAAGTCGAAATCAATAGCTAAAGAAGCTCCTGAACTCGATGGTGGATGGCCTATCATCGGACATCTCCATCTGCTAGGGGGTGGCGACCAGCTTCTGTATCGTACACTAGGTGCAATGGCTGATAAATACGGGCCAGCATTTAACATCCGTTTAGGTACCCGCTGTGCTTTCGTGGTTAGCAGTTGGGAAGTAGCCAAAGAATGCTTTACTATAAATGACAAAGCGCTTGCTTCTAGGCCCAAAACCGCGGCTGTTAAGCATATGGGATATAACTATGCAGTCTTTGGGTTCGCACCATATACTCCTTTTTGGCGTGAGATGAGAAAGATTGCTACCATTGAGCTACTCTCCAACCGCAGGCTTGAGATGCTTAAAGACGTAAGGTCATCTGAGATTAATACAGGTATTAATGAACTTTACGTGCGATGGAAGGAAAACTCTAATGGGCCAGTGGTTGTTGAATTGAACAAATGGTTAGAGCATATGATGCTAAACATTGTTGTTATGATGGTGGCGGGAAAGCGCTATTTTGGTGTGGGAGGTGGTGGGGAGGAGGCCGAAAGGTGTCAAAAAGCCATAAGTGATTTCTTTCGTTTGATTGGTATTTTTGTGGTGTCAGATACTCAGATGCGATACCTTTTCTTTGGTGGTTGGATTTACAAGGGTATGAGAAACAGATGAAGAAGACCGCGAAGGATCTTGATTTGGTGCTTGGAGGATGGCTAGATGAGCATCGGCAAAAGAAGAAATTAGATTTGGGACGAAATAAAGACGAGGTAAAAGATTTTATAGATGTGATGTTGTCGCTTGAAGACGAAGGGAAACTCTCCAACGTTGAGCATGATTCAGATACTAGCATCAAGTCTACGTGTTTGGTAAATTATACTTGTTTAGATAGAGTTCTTTCAACAAAAAACCATTATACCTTTTACAGTACATGTCGATAATAAATAGTTTCTTTTTTATGCATCCTGCAGGCATTGATTCTAGGAGGGAGTGACACTACGGCTGGGACACTAACTTGGGCAATCTCGTTATTGTTAAACCATCCTGATGTCCTAAAGAAATTGCAACAAGAACTAGACGAACACGTAGGAAAAGACAGACAAGTTGATGAATCTGATGTTAAGAACCTTGTGTTTCTTCAAGCTGTAATCAAAGAAACTTTACGTTTGTATCCAGCCGGCCCGCTTTTAGGACCAAGAGAGGCAATGGAAGATTGCACGGTTGCTGGTTACAATGTCAAAGCTGGGACTCGGTTAATTGTTAATGTTTGGAAGATTCAAAGGGACGAGAGGGTTTGGAGTGATCCATCTGAATTTAAACCCGAGAGGTTCATGGGTTTAGAACATCATGAACATGTCGACTTGAGAGGACAACAATTTGTGTTGATGCCATTTGGCTCAGGTCGACGTTCATGCCCCGGGGCCACATTTGGGCTCCAAGTGCTTCATCTAACATTGGCTCGTCTTGTCCATTCTTTCGAATTGTGTCCACCCGGAGGTCTCCAGGTGGATATGACTGAAAGCCCTGGTTTGACTATTCCAAAAAAGACGCCGTTAGAGGTCCTCTTGACTCCACGGCTTCCATCCCAGGTTTATGGTTGATTGAAAATGTAATATGATCATCTATTGTTTTTCACTTTACGTTTAAGAATAATTGGTACAATGTGACATTATTGTAACTGAGTTTTGTTATGTGAAATCTCTTCGTTGAAAACTTATTCACATCTTTTTTTCATGATTTGAGCACCACCTTCTTTTTTTATTTTTAATGTTGAAATGACTGTGACATACTTTATTTAATACTGTATGTCAGTATGTGCCTTGGACATATTTTTTGTTTAATATGCACAATATATAGCCTTGGACACATTTTTAAATTTCCGTCTCGGAATCCTCCTACACCACAACTATTTGTGACCTACGTTTATTTAGTGTAACGTTCGCTACTATACACATCGGGCACCGGCTAAACTTCCTTGGTCTCTGTCGTTGTTGTATATGGTTGCCGTTTTTCAGAAAGTTAAAATCTGTGACAATAATGGTTCTGAATACTATAACAATAGTATGTTGTATACAATGACATTTATCCAATCACATTGCATATTGATATACTTTAACCCTTTTGACTAAGGATGTTAACTACAAGTATATGTGTATCTATATTACTACTTTAAATGTTAGTACATTTTTGTACATTGAACTGCAAGCCATACATCTAAATGTGGATATCCCATATAACTTACAAGTTTATAAGCTAGTATAATATTAAACGGACAAAACATTAACGGCAATGGGACTTCTAACCCTGTGAACATCATTCATCCATGTCAATGATCCAAACTCGAAGCTACCATTGGTGCTCTTATAAGGTACAAAATCTATCCTGTAAGTCATTTTCTCCCCCGATTTTGTAAACCTCAAGACATCAGGATCAACCGAAGCTTTTACTCCTCTAACTGGTTCAATTTTTGCATAATAAAGAGTTGGACCTTCACCAATGTAGGTAACTGTCCTGTAAACCGATAAGTTTCTTGTCATATTAGAGACACCTATTGACGGATAGTTGAAGTTATAGGGGGGCGTGGGAGGATTCTGGCAGTAAAATGGTGTTTTGGTTAAGTTCTTTAGTTGTGCGGGGCTTGCGTGATAGCTGCAAAGTAAGTTGATGATATCGTTGGTGTTGAAATCATAGATGAGCCCAGGATCTGTTGCTGTTGCTGGATTTATGTGTCCCGATCCATAATCAAAAGGAGTTGCATCTGTAGAGTCGTCATTTTTTATGAAGTTTTGGGTGTTGTCTGTGGTGTAAGCTGCAACAAGAGAGATTTCCTTCATATATATATGGTGTTTGAAGAGAATTACGGCAATCATATAATCTGTTGATCATACATATATCTTTAAACACAGAAAGTTGTCTAGGACATGTTAATTAATGCATATAGACCATCAAATTAAACAACCTTAGATGGTAGAGTACTAAGTAAGAAAAGTTGCTACTTTTCTATAATTACTATCTTTTTTGCATTGTTAATCTTATAAAGATAGAAATTTGAAGGTTATGGTAACATACCGCGTATGGACACTACATGAAATTTGCCTTTAGAGGCATCAGATGTGTCATCAAAAATCATACAGTATACCTTTCACTGTATAAAAAAGACTAGGTGTCTTGCATACAAATCTTATGTTTTTCCTTCTATAGTGTCAGTTAAACGAAGATGCCGACTTTTTTTGTATCAATGGAGTATGATACTGACACCTTTGTGTCACTAAATATCTGTTATTTAAAGTTGGGGGTATGCCTTGGTCTCAACTCTGATCAAGGTAGCCTTTCATGACAACGCAAAAATAAATCAAAGTATACATGTATTTGCAATGACGAAAACGGCAATAAAAGAAGGTGGGTTGAATGCCGCTCTTAAGTTGGTCACTAAGAAAAACACATCCACCATATGAAATGATGGTCTCAAGCCATTATGTGTTGGTGACACTATAGTGAATGGAAAAGTGAAAAGGGAATCATGTTAGCAGCTATTAATTCATTTATATCAAAAGAAGCCCGATTTAGCTCTTGAAAAATCTCACGAGTCACTGCAATATCCTCTCAATTCGCTATCAGTGGCAAAGTACATTGATGACTAGCTATCTATTCACATGCATATGAGGAGTACAAAAGTATTGCTTTTTCCAACTTACTTCTCTAAGGGTTAAGGTTAAACCTGTGGTCATTATTGCAGATTTTACAGCGGCGGGGCTCCAATCTGAATGAACTGATTTTAACAGTGCTGCCACCGCAGCTACGTGTGGACATGACATAGAAGTGCCCGATATGATGTTAAAGTTTAAGATTTTGCCAGCGGTATCTTCTGTCGCTATAGGTGACCATGCAGCGAAAATGTTAACTCCAGGTGCAGTAATATCCGGCTGCATTCAAAACTTACAACTGTCATTGATATATATTAGGATTAAAGTTCATTAACTTGGTAAAAGAATTAAGGAAATTAGATACAAACTTTAATTATATCAGGAGTTATAATGTTAGGTCCCTTGGAGGAGAAAATCGCCATTGCTGGTGCTGGTTTAGTCCCGAGGTTTGTTTCTGTTGGGATTATTCTAGCTGTCGAGTTTCTTGGATCATGAGGAAAAACATTTATGTTAGATCAGAAATATATATATCTTCTTTCTAAAATTGTTCGGTGTTTTGAGAAAACTGGCTTTGGAACCTACTTTTCAATGCTCATGTAAGATTGAAGCTCTTGAGCTTCCGCATGCCTGATTAAAACACTTGGGATTACAAATTGAGATAAGGCGACTTCTGCTAGAGGATCCATGAGTATCATCCCAACACCACCTTCTTCTTTTATAGCAATGGCTTTCTCGTTTCTGTCAGCAAGCAATGACTCGAGCTTACACACCACAATTTTCCCCTTGATCAAGTTTGAATCCAAGGCGTTTCTCTTGCAAAAGCTTTATAATCGGAGCCCAAACAGATATTGATTGTTAAAATTGAATCAAATAAAAGTGTAAATTTAGTTTAGCTAATTTGTAATTAGATTTTTTAATCTTCGTGACACTTTTTCGGCGTATCTGTTTTTATTTTTTAATACCTTGCATTTCTAGAAAGAATTTCTGAAGCTGCAGCATCAGCCCCGGATATCAAGCTGAGTTGTTTCCCTTGGCCTTGCATAGTGTTTACACCAAACCCCTTCAATTGCTTCATATTTCGAAGAAATATATATGACGGAAACTCACGGTCGATTGTGCTAGCAGCGACAGTCAGTATCCATGGGGCTACATTGGTCGTTGTGCGTGGGAAAAAGCTGTTCCCACCTGATGCACAAACAACAATACCTTTTTCAAAAGCATGAAATGTTCCAATCGACATCCCGTTCTCAAAGTAAACTGGTTGGGGCGGAAGTGGGCCAAGAGAAGTAGAAATAATGTCGACGCCATCATAAATAGCATCATCAAATGCAGCAAGAACGTCGGCATCTTCACAATGACTAAACCAACAAACTTTGTAGATGGAAAGTCTAGCACTTGGCACACCTCCTGTTGCATTGCCTCTTCCCAACCCATATAGACTGATGTTTGAGACCTTTGATCCAGCAACAGTAGATGATGTATGTGTACCATGGCCTTCACTGTCTCGTGCTGATCGGAAGAATGTAAGGTTGAAGCTCTCAAGTGGTCCATTTATTGCTTCGTATGCTTCATAGTAGTATCTAGATCCTATAATTTTCCTGGTAAAATACCAACTAATATTAACAAAATTGGGAGATTGACTTCACGCACAACTATAAGAAAATCCATCATATAGTGACGCTATAATCAACAATAATGCGGTAAATTTTTCCTTTAGAGTGCAAAGTACACAGTATATGATCAATAGCATAACATTGCTTACCTATTGCACATTGATCTTGTGAAATTCTGTCCTGGCACACATTCTCCTTTGAACTTTGTTGGCACAGGCCCTAATCCATAGTCATTAAAGCTTTCTGACTCCGGCCAAACACCTAAATTCATCGTACCACTTTTATTAGAAAGGGCTTGATGTTGTGTTTAAATCGCTAAAAATTGTGGCAAATGGTGAAGTTACAACAACCCGACATTTCACCTCTGATAGAAGGAAATGGGATTAGATTTGACATCCCACATTCCGGCTTGCAACTAACAAGCTTTTCATACCATAATACCGTAGCAAACTAGTACTGTATGTAACGAGTACCCGTGTCAAGGACACCAACAATTACATCCGATTTTATGTCCATAGGAAGATTGCTATATTGCGGGATAGAATCTATTCCCAGAAATTTCCATGAATGAGTTGTGTGCAATCGGTTCATCCTGCTCTCAAAAACAGAAACTACACCTTCATTTTCTGCGAGGAAATCATGTTGTAAACTGTTAGATGACTTTTAACGATTATCCGACGAATTTAAATATATTATAGCTGAGATGAATTTAGTTTGCTAGCTCCAACAAAAGCTTTCTAATTATTCAAGACCTATAACAATTGCAAATTATGTATCATTGCTGTGTTGGACCATAATGTTATAGAAGCAAAAGTTAGGGTAGTTTAGTGTAATGTATGTATTCTGTAAGTTTGTATAAACCGACCCACTGTATTGGGATGGGTCACAAGAAAGAAACGGTTATATAGTGTAGGGTTACAACGGTTAGAAGTATTATAACTTTGTGATGAATCGTTGTGTCTCTTGTGAATGCAACGTTTCAGTATGTATATATAGAGTAGGATTCTGTAATCAACAGTCAACCCATACGTTTATAATATATCAGTTATAAAGGGTTCATCCCAAATCATTCTTTGTTTCTTATTATTGATTCTTGTTTGGTATACATATGATGTTGTTATGATCATATTCGATCAATCCTGTGGAAGATGCAAGACCTGTGTAACATTGGCATCAGAGCAAGAGTTAAATCGATCCAGGGAAAGAACGAGTTCAAGTTATGATTGATTGAGAAGCAAGAATAAACAGCGAATGGTTTCTGTACAACCTTGTGTATAGCGACCAGAGGAAAGAGGGAATCAAACAACGATCAAAGCAAGAGTATAAAGACGGCAGTGGTTAACCAATGAAGAGAAAGAAAAAATTACACCAGCCATCTGGTGGTTAATCACAGAAGATGAAGCAGTCACAGAAAGAAGAGAAAGAGACATGGCTGATCAACCTTTGTGGTATAGTAAGCAAGAATCCAAACCTTAGTGGTACAAATCCTTCGTGGAACAGTCCTTCGTGGAACAAACCTTCGTGGTAAAACCTGTGTGGTATGATCAAGTAAGTAAAACCTGTGTGGTATGATCAAGTAAGTAAAACCTGTGTGGTACGATCAAATAAGCAAAAAGAAAAACCTGTGTGGTACAAGCAAGACAGAAAGAAAGAAAGAAAGACAGAAAGAAGGAAAGACAGGAAGAAAGAAGAGAGAAAGGCGAAAGCACGTCAAATCAGAAAGAAAGACAGCATGGAAAAGGGCGAATGAAGTCAAGTGAAGAAGCCTCGATTTGCGTCTATAACATTAGGGGGGAGAATGTTGGACCATAATGTTATAGAAGCAAAAGTTAGGGTAGTTTAGTGTAATGTATGTATTCTGTAAGTTTGTATAAACCGACCCACTGTATTGGGATGGGTCACAAGAAAGAAACGGTTATATAGTGTAGGGTTACAACGGTTAGAAGTATTATAACTTTGTGATGAATCGTTGTGTCTCTTGTGAATGCAACGTTTCAGTATGTATATATAGAGTAGGATTCTGTAATCAACAGTCAACCCATACGTTTATAATATATCAGTTATAAAGGGTTCATCCCAAATCATTCTTTGTTTCTTATTATTGATTCTTGTTTGGTATACATATGATGTTGTTATGATCATATTCGATCAATCCTGTGGAAGATGCAAGACCTGTGTAACATGCTGTACTGGGTCTAATGTGCTAGATATATTTGTTATCCAGGCATGTATAGATCCATAAACTAAAAAGAAAAGCAGGTTACGAAGACCGATCATACCCGTCGGCAAGGAAAATGTGTTTGTTAGCTGTCCAACTTGGAATCGTTTCAAATAGTTTCAAATAGTTTGAAATAGGGAAAATTGTTCAAAAATACATCCAACTTGCCACATTTTACTATTTTATGCTATGAACTTTATTTTTCCTATTATATACACGATCTTTCTTAATCTTTCCTATTATATACATGAACTTTCTTAATCTTCCTATTGTATACATGAATCTGACGTAGCATTGAGTTAATTACATAAATTTACATGAATCGTCCCTGTGGCTCAAACAATTATACCATTCGTCCTTGAAACAATTACATAAAAAGTCCCAGTAACTCAAGAGTTAAAATATTTGCATCGGTAGTCCACATTGAGTTAAAATATTTGCATCGTTAGTCCTCACTGCCACCCACCGCCACCACCACCACCACCACAGCCCACCACCGCCACCCACCATCACCGCCTCCTACTACCGCCACCCACCACCACCACCGCCCACCACCGCCACCTACCATCACCGCCGCCCACTACCGCCACCCACCACCACCACCACCTACCTCCACCACCACCTACCACCTCCACCCACCACCACCACCGCCCACCACCGCCACCTACCAACACCCACCGCCACCACCCACCACCTCCGCCCAACACCGCCACCACCACCACCCACCACCACCACCGCCACCTACCAACACCCACCGCCACCACCCACCACCTCCACCCAACACCGCCACCACCACCGGCCACCACCACCACCGCCCACCACCGCCACCTACCAACACCCACCGCCACCACCCACCACCTCCACCCACCACCGCCACCACCTCCCACCACCACCACCCACCACCTACCGCCACCACCACCCACCACCTCCACCCGCCACCACCCACCGCCACCACCCACCACCTCCACCCACCACCGCCACCACCACCGCCCACCACCGCCACCTACCAACACCCACCGACACCACCCATCACCTCCACCCACCACTGCCACCACCACCACCACCCACCTCCACCACCGCCACCACCCCTTTCTGGTCTGAATCATCAAAAGGCAACGTTAGTCCATTTACCATCGCCAACACCCACCACCACCCACCTCCACCACCACCACCCACCTCCACCACCGCCACCCACCACCACCACCACCGCCACCCACCGCCCACCACCTCCACCAACCACCACCCACCACCGCCACCACCACCCACCGCCACCGCCCCCACCACCGCCCACCACCACCGCGGTGGGTGTTGGTGGGTGGCGGTGGGTCGTGGTGGCTGTGGGTAGTGGTGGGTGGTGGTGGGGGTGGTGGTGGTGGGTGGTGGTGGCGGTGGGCGGTAGGTGGCGGTGGTGGGTGGAGGTGGTGGGTGGTGGCGGTGGGTGTTGGTAGGTGGCGGTGGTGGGCGGCGGTGGTGGTGGGTGGAGGTGGTCTGTGGTGGTGACGGTAGGTGGTGGTGGCTGTGGTGGGTGGAGGTGGTGGGTGGTGGCGGTGGGTGTTGGTAGGCGGCGGTGGTGGTGGTGGGCTGTGGTGGTGGTGGTGGTGGTGGCGGTGGGTGGCAGTGAGGACTAACAATGCAAATATTTTAACTCAATGAGAACTAACGATGCAAATATTTTAACTCAATAGTCAATGAGGACTAACGATGCAAATATTTTAACTCTTGAGTTACAGGGACCTTTTATGTAATTGTTTTAAGGACGAAGGGTGTAATTGTTTTGAGCCACAGGGACGATTCATGTAAATTTATGTAATTAACTCCATGCCACGTCAGATTCATGTATACAATAGGAAGATTAAGAAAGTTCGTGTATATAATAGGAAATATTAAGAAAGATCGTGTATATAATAGGAAAAAAAAAGTTCATAGCATACAATAGTAAAAGGTAGCAAGTTGGATGTATTTTTAAACAATTTTCCATTTGAAATATATTTACCCAGATGGGGAATAGATCCACTAAGAAGACAAAATTAAATAAGAAGAATGAGAAATGTTTGTAGCCACATATTTCAAATGATGAAGGAGAATTTCATGGGAGATGCATCTTATTTTGTAGGTGCATCTGAAATGTGCGGCTGTGGTTACTTCTCATTCTTCTCATTTTACTTTTATTTCTCATTTGATCCTTACTCTACCCAGATGAGAGAGTAATATATTAAGTAATGTATCTGCAACTTGTTGCTAAATCCTGTGCCATCTTGTTGTTTGTTAAAACATTGTGTATGTTGTGAGAATAAAGGTACCAAAAAGGGGATAAACTTAGTAGAAAAATATGTTTATTCTTAAGTCTAGTATTCACGACACCATATATGTGTTTGTAATTATTTAAGACCGACACAACAAGCGAGTCACTTGTAATAGATTTTCTTGTAGTAGAGAAACCTAAAAGTTTTGATGCTTGATCGGGCGTAAGCATGGCGGAGAAGCCTCTAAAACTTTTAGTGTAATGATGGATCGTTGCTTCTTTTGCTCCGTTGTAACTGCAAAAGAAGTGTGATGTCATAAACCTCAACTAATGTTTGTGGTTCCCATACAAATGAGACCCCATAAACACAATAAAGAAACAAAATAGACAAACCGAATATCTTCAAATCGTGATAGTGATTTATAAATGCTTGCCTTTTAAGAACCGATGTGAGCATCTCATGGTTAGCTGATATTACAGATTCTGAGCTCGGGTGCGAGTGTTGTCCCATGTACACTATGTAATGCTATATTAGTCCAACACTTTAATTAGTTATATAACTTTTCTATCTCTTGTATCCTTACATTTGTGGAAAAACTGTTAGCAAAAGACGATACCTTTCTGTCAACGACGCCATGGCCAACTGCAAATGTAACGAGCAAAATAAGAACAAAAAGTCTTCTTGTTTTCGTTCTTGACGAGAAGCTTTCATGCACCATGGTTTTCTTTTTTAGAAGGTTTGAAACCTGCTTAGCATATTTAGTTAGCAACTTTGATACGTATTTCTATTGTACTACTACACTTTAATAGGTGAACTCGTCAGAATGAAAATAACTAGTTAGTTTAATACAAGTTTATTAGAATTATTGAGTTTAAGGATAGCTATCAATGAGCCGACTGTTAATGTCTTTTCTGTGACCTATTTTTGTATTTGTTATGTAAAGTTATACCATGATCATTTGATTATTAACGGTATTATTTTTCTGATAGGATTAAGATTTTCATGTTCAACTTTCTCATGTTCTTTCTTATGTTAGCATTGAGTGAAGGGTTGAAAACCTTTAATGTTTGTGTCTCAAATTATATCATGGTGAATAAATAACAGTGTTTTAAAAGGCGCGCTAAGGCGCCGCAAAGCAAGGTTATAAATAGCGTGAGGCGTGGCGTGGCGGCGAAGCCAAGCCTCAAGCTATATGAGCTATAGCGAAGCTGTAGCGTTTTTTGAGACGTGACTAAGGCGGCATAATTTTTTTATAGATTTATATATTTATATCATATATATATATATATATATATATATATATATATATATATATATATATATATATATATATATATATAACATCAAGTTTACAAAACGCGTTATACAAAAGAAATAAACTCAAAAAACTAAAGTATCATTGCATTTTTCGTCATTTCTTTAAATAAAACCTTCTCCGTGAGAGTAAACTGCAAAAAGATAAAATGTAAAAACCTAAAAACTACGGTATAAAACATCACATTCACAGATTCACATTCACTTGTTATATTATCTTTTAGCATTTGATTTATAAAATTAGCCCAAGCCCAAGTTTCTTCTAGCCCAATAATAGTAAATCACTAAATCCTACAAAAGCTTCAAAATAAAGCGCCACGCTTCACGCTATAGCACGCCTTACCACGCTTTCTCGCGCTTCATAACACGCTACGCCTTAAGAAGACGCCTTGGCCTGTTTCGTAACGTGGAGGCTACGCCTCGCGCTATGGCGCCGCTATAGCGCCGCTATGGCGCGCTATTTAGAACCCTGCCGCAAAGGCGTCACCAAAGCGCGAAGCGTGGCCTCGCTGCACGAAATGGACCTTGTCGGCTGCTCTAGGCGTGGCGTGGGAAAAGGCGAGAAAAAGCGCGAAAAGACGTGTCTTTTGACCGGTAAGGCGCGGTGCCACTTTTTGAACCATTTTTTTTAATAACTATTTTGAACCGGCATTTGAAATTTGGGCTATTTAGTATTTGAGCCTGATAATTATATAATAAGTAGTAGTCTAAATGTTTAATATAATTGTAACACCCCAACCCGACAAGGGTCAAAATGTCACATTATGGTGCCAAATCAGAATATACAAACGCAAGCGGAAGACTTATAAACATAAAGTTACAAAGGTATTCTAAGGTTACAAAAGAAATGCTAACTCTATACAAGAAGAAATATAAAGCCAAACAGAAATCTAATTGAATCCAAATCCAAGTCTAATCCAGATGTAATGGGCTTCTAATCATCGGGTAGTCCACTAACGCTCCTATGCACTCGTCACCCAAACCCAGCTTCTAACCTAAAACCTGCCGCAGGAAAAGAAATGCGGCTGAGCTTAAAAAGCCCAGTGAACAGATATATAACAAAACTGATAATCGAAACGTATGTAAGTATAGGAAAAGGAAATCATAAGCTCCTGCTGAAATGAATATCATCTGTCAAATGCATAAGAGATCAACGATAACTGAACAAATATCATAAGTCAAATGAATAATGAGTACGAAGAGTCAAGTGATAATATGAATCATATAGTAACCAAAATCAAAGAGCACGTATCAACAAAGGCGCGTCTAACGAGATACTCGAATAGACATACGAAACATAGGAAAGCCACGAGTCGACCTAACGAGATACTCGAATAGGTCTCAAATCACATAATCACATATCCGTCAAATCATGGGTGTACGGAGAGGGGAGACCTCTAAGTACCAGAAGTGAAAGGGGTACAAGGCACGTACAGCCAGTCACTAAGTCAAATCATATCATATCACATCAAACATATACCTAGGATGCATCCATACGCTCCCTGAAACAGAATACATATACAAGTGCAAGACTATGCATATATATAACAGAATGGCCATAAGTGCACATAATCATATAATCATATCATAACAGAAGGGAACGCCGGGGACTAATCACACCGCCCCAGATAGTGTCATGCCACCGGTGCCTCGATGACACGCCCATGGTACCTCCATGAGTAGACTAAAAACTCGGGCATAAGAATCGTACATATCAGAACAGAACTATCCATAAACAAAGTAATCATAACATATCAATCAGAACATATCAACAGAATCTCATATCAGTGAGATAGTAATCAGATCATAATAACAGAATGGATAGCAAACAGAATCCTATCGAAGGATAATATCAAACGAATCATATCATAGCAAACGAATCAAAGTCAAAGGATCAAAGTCATGAGATCGGAATCCTTACTAAGAAAGGATAGAATATCTGTACCTTAAACCGCCAATGAAACATATCATAAGAATAGGAAGTCACACCATTCTTCAGCGAATCTACACGAATTAATGATCGGTTTATTATTCAAATGCTTGTTTTAAATCAGATTACTCATTTTAGTCGGCTTTCCATTTTTAGAAACTTTTCGCCTTTAGTAACTTGCCAAATATAGTAACTTCAAAAAAATAGTAACTTTTCCGAAATAGTAACATAATACTCTAAGGTTATAATTGACGATTAATAATATTTATGGATTAAAATGAAATTATAATAGTTTGGGTTAATTATGTCAATTTAGTAAAGTTTAGGGTTATAATGAAAATTATCAACATTAAATATTAAGAATGTCAAATAAAATTATATTACGATTTATACTATAATTTTATATTAAAATGATAATTTTAGACCCCGTTGTTCAAAGTTTTATTAACGTATTTTTGACATTAATCTTATACCGCGATGACCCAAAATTTTATTATATCAAGCATGACTCGTGTATAAACTCGACACCTTTAACACACATTCGAACCAACATATTAAATAATGAGACCAACTCATACCCTACCTTCCTACCTTCTTTTTTTTCTTAACTCAAAGACACACATGCATATAACGAAACCGAAACAGACTTCACAGTTAAAACCATATTCACATTTCGCTTGTTTACCATCACCTCACGTCACACATTTACATGAATTTATTTGACAAACCTCAACTCATGCGTACAAAATAATCTCATCAACCATGCATGCATTTTGAAGTGAAAAATATACTTTAAGGTTACAACTTGGACAGATTCAAAACCAAACTCGATGTCAAACATGCACACGAGTACACTAATATTCAACGAGTCCCATACTTTTAGTGACTTAATCAAGGTTTACATATATAGTTGTATGAATTTCATCCCGTTAAGTTTATTTAGTTGCTATAAACACAACCCGAATTTACCGATTCAATCAACCTGAGCAGCTCAAGCAATTAACTAGACACATGAGAGACAATTAAAGTATCACGAGACCAGATCTAAACCACGAACCTTCGCGAGACCCGAAAAAAATTAACGAGACACAGCCAAACTCACATTCACACCAAGACACCACAAGCACACTCTTTTTCATGTAAATATTCATACATGATCCATTCATTTCGCATAGGTTTTTAATCCAAATTTTAGATCAGGTTTTAAAGATCACAAATGTATATTAAAGTCTTGATCAAGACGTATATCCTAGCATGTTCGAAAGACTCAAAACAACATAAAGATGGATGTATGACAGCCATGTTCGATATATAATATAAAGGTTTAAGATTTCATGAGACATATATCATTTGCCGGCATGATCATTTTAATGTAACATTAGATTAGGTCTTCCATGTTATATACGTATATACATATATATGTTGTATGCATGTCAAGTGATTAGAAATGAAGAGGTCGATATACCTCTTGGGTCGGATATGAACGAAAGCAAGAATAACCAGAACCGAAATCAAAGTCGATCGATCCAAAACGCCAATACCATTTTTCGAATAGGAATACACTCCCGATTACTCAATGTCACACCAAGCAAATCACCACCTGCTATCCATCGTATCTTCTTTTCTTGGAGAGAAAATGACCAGTCGATTTATTAAAAGTGTTTGTAGGGTTTGTGAGTGAGTTTTGAAATGGTAAAATTGTTGAGATAAAGAAGCTGCAAGTGGGGTGGATTTAAGGGAAAATGGCCGAGTATATGGCTACAAATGTGGAAGACCAATTTTATTCCTTTCAAATGTGATATTATCTCTTTACCATGCATGTTGTGTACCCAACATAAAATGAATCAGGTCCTTTAATGACATAGTTAACGTGCGATACATAAGTTTTCAAAACAAAATTTGGCCCAATTTATAAGTGTTTTGTCGTGTGAAATGAGAGTCCAAACAATCCAAACACACTGGCCCAAAAATGATCCAAACAATTTATCTAACGCCCTTCTAAACCTTCGTAATATGCGAATGTCGGGATGAATATTAAGTGGTGTCATTTTATTTGTAGTTTAAGTTCAAGGTTCATAACTTACGTATTCATATTCAAAAATTTTAAATGATAGCTCCAATGACATGAATTCAAATATCGTTCAATATTTTAGGTTGTTATAATTCTTCCCGTCTAAAAAGAAAATTTCGTCCGCGAAATTGAAGTCGGAGAACTCAGGCGACTACGTATCAAATCACAAAGAGAGACGTCAACAAAATAGCCTCATGCTCGGTGAGGTTCTTCCCAAAAGAATCTTCACAAACGGAATAGTTTCTCATGACTCGATCACGACAAACTCGGATAGCCCCAGGCTCTCCACAGAATACAAATCGCAATAAATCTGATCCAACGAATGCGAAACAAATGCGTAGCAGATGATAGATGACAGATGATAGTTGAAATCCCACAAAGAGATACATGAAACACATATGCCTACGAGACAAAAACGGAGCTAGTGCTAACCGATAAATCTTCATCAACTCCTACCAATTCTGAACGAACAAAGGAACTTGCCAAAGTCAGAGAACATAAATCGAATTATCAAATGTATCGAGAGTCTCATAAAGAGATGGGTAATATATTCGCACTGACGATCACATCACAAATCAGAGTATCAAAACGTAGAAGGCATAATAGAATAGGTAAAATAATTGTACGGATAAGAATGAATCCAAGATATAACGCCTCGCGAACCAAAACTTCCTCAAATGCTAAGACGTTTAATTCTTCTGTGTAGACTAATCATACGGAACCACAACTCCTAGTCTAAATCCCAAATTCCTCTTCCACAATAATAACTAATCCATTAGTTGTTGAAATCGACTCTGAACCTTCAGAGTAGCTCTTTGACCATATTCCAACCAAAAGTATTCCACACCTTCATTCATACAAAATCCTAGAAAGGACCTCTTGTCACTTGCATGCCATCTTCCTTAGCGAGCAAACACCACTCAGCCAAATACTTGTCAAATTTCCCGCTCAACACGTCTTCCAAGTTTAAATAGTTGTTCGGTCTGTCCATCCGTCTGAAAATGAGAAGTCGTACTGACATCACGAGTCAAATCCACATAGGCTTCTGTACCTCTTTTGAAAGTGTGCTGCAAAACGCGTCCCTCTCTCATGATCACTGTAAGTGCGCCATGTAGCTTGAATAATTTCTTGTCGATAGAAATCTCTGCCGATCTTCCAAGTAAACCGTCCTAGTCCATGCTCCACTGTAAATCCACTTGTGTTGTCTCTCCTCCTGTGCATGGAAATCTCCGTTGTAGTCACCACCGTCTTCATGTCATCCCATCCAGCTCCTGCTTCGAGACTCTATCCATATTAGTACAACTAAGATGGATAGAGTTGATAGAATTGTGTGCTTTGCTTCAAACTACTTCCTTCTATCCTCTAACATAGCTAAAAATCCTTCCTCTTGGATAGAAATAAATCTCTTCTTAGCTTCTCAAACTTCTTCTCTCATTCTTCATCCCACAAAAGTTACTCTTCAAAATATCACATAGGCTTCTTCAGATGTAGAATAATCAACACCAAAACGAAGATGATTCTCATGTTTCTCTTTCGTCTCCGAACACATTAATATGTCATACTATTATAATTTGTCCAAGTATTCATGAAAGACACGATTTATTAAATTCATAAGAATAGTCGGAGTAGTAACCAATACAATTGGCATCACAACCCTCATAAAGATTTTAACGAATATGAAAAGGAATTCTAAGAATATCTCGCTCTCTCACACAAACATGATAAGATCCAGCTTCCAGAAATCAACCCACAACTTCATGCTATCATCATTCTTCTCCCTGAATAAAACAGAAGCACCTCAAAGATATACTCTTGCACAGATATTATACCACTTCCTAGAACTGGCTCTTGAATTCTTCCCCTTCCACTGATGTCATTCACAATGGAGTTTCAGCATTAAGCAAACGACACTATTAGACGGATAAAGTTCCCGAATCAACTAACTTACTGTTCTCAGGCACTGCTCAAAATATTATATGATCCCAATAAGTTCAAGTTATATGATGTAACTATTATCACGTTGGCCAGACGTCATAATACTTGCATCATATACACATGCCTTTATTGCAACCATATTATATTTTGAGTCGTAACTAACAAATTCTCATCACCAGATCAAACAACTTCACATTCATATGGTAATATTGGTAGTTCATATCAACAACCGAATAACTCTCGAGACGAGTTTCATCAAATGAAGTATCTTCACAACCGCGAGGGATTAACGTACGAGTTTTCAAAACAAAAATGATCATAATCGTTTACCAGGTTGGGAACCATGGTATAGAATTTCGAGTTTCTCAAATTGCCAAAGATGACAGATATAATATGACAGTTGTTAGCATCACGATGCTCTGTCAACAACTCCATGTTCAGAATAATATCGAATCAAACATTCCCAAATGAAACAGATTAGCAGAACGAAACTCTTCTTCAAATATCTTCAACATGCCTTGAACAATTCGAATACTCGTTATGGATAATCACAAGATTTCTCATAGAGATATAATAGGTAGGGCAAAAACTAATACTGTAGAAGAAATCTTAATATGCTTATCAAAAGCAAGAGAAACCACAGAATGTGTCGAACACATCGGATTGATACATATACGAATTTTGTGAATGAACGAAAAGGTATCTAAATGAATTTCAAACGAATCAAAGATTAAAGTTCAAAAGAATGTGATAATCCTCAGAAATGAAACCTATAAGGCAATACTACAGAGTCTCAAAGCATTCTAGACTTATGTCGCGTGTCCTGATAAATCTTCTAAATCTCCGGAACGAAAGATCCTATAAGACCTTAATTAAAAGCAGAGGTAAAATCAGAGTGATGCGGAAGAAAGATAACTAATCATAATCTACCCAATCCTCACAAGTCATAACTAAAGTTCCTAAGGGAAGAAACCTAAAGCAAATCCTTCCAAGGTTATTCCATAAGCTTCTAAAGTGCAAACCTAAGGGTCCAAATTCGCACAGGTCATAACTTATGTACTACAAGTCGCAGCCTGAGCTCTGATACCATAATTGTAACACCCCAACCCGACAAGGGTCAAAATGCCACATTATGGTGCCAAATCAGAACATACAAACGCAAGCGAAAGACTTATAAACATAAAGTTACAAAGGTATTCTAAGGTTACAAAAGAAATGCTAACTCTATACAAGAAGAAATATAAAGCCAAACAGAAATCTAATTGAATCCAAATCCAAGTCTAATCCAGATGTAATGGGCTTCTAATCATCGGGTAGTCCACTAACGATCCTATGCACTCGTCACCCAAACCCAGCTTCCAACCTAAAACCTGCCGCAGGAAAAGAAATGCGGCTGAGCTTAAAAAGCCCAGTGAACAGATATATAACAAAACTGATAATCGAAACGTATGTAAGTATAGGAAAAGGAAATCATAAGCTCCTGCTGAAATGAATATCATCTGTCAAATGCATAAGAGATCAACGATAACTGAACAAATATCATAAGTCAAATGAATAATGAGTACGAAGAGTCAAGTGATAATATGAATCATATAGTAACCAAAATCAAAGAGCACGTATCAACAAAGGCGCGTCTAACGAGATACTCGAATAGACATACGAAACATAGGAAAGCCACGAGCCGACCTAACGAGATACTCGAATAGGTCTCAAATCACATAATCACATATCCGTCAAATCATGGGTGTACGGAGATGGGAGACCTCTAAGTACCAGAAGTGAAAGGGGTACAAGGCACGTACAGCCAGTCACTAAGTCAAATCATATCATATCACATCAAACATATACCTAGGATGCATCCATACGCTCCCTGAAACAGAATATATATACAAGTGCAAGACTATGCATATATATAACAGAATGGCCATAAGTGCACATAATCATATAATCATATCATAACAGAAGGGAACGCCGGGGACTAATCACACCGCCCCAGATAGTGTCATGCCACCGGTGCCTCGATGACACGCCCATGGTACCTCCATGAGTAGACTAAAAACTCGGGCATAAGAATCGTACATATCAGAACAGAACTATCCATAAACAAAGTAATCATAACATATCAATCAGAACATATCAACAGAATCTCATATCAGTGAGATAGTAATCAGATCATAATAACAGAATGGATAGCAAACAGAATCCTATCGAAGGATAATATCAAACGAATCATATCATAGCAAACGAATCAAAGTCAAAGGATCAAAGTCATGAGATCAGAATCCTTACTAAGAAAGGATAGAATATCTGTACCTTAAACCGCCAATGAAACATATCATAAGAATAGGAAGTCACACCATTCTTCAGCGAATCTACACGAATTAATGATCGGTTTATTATTCAAATGCTTGTTTTAAATCAGATTACTCATTTTAGTCGGCTTTCCATTTTTAGAAACTTTTCGCCTTTAGTAACTTGCCAAATATAGTAACTTCAAAAAAATAGTAACTTTTCCGAAATAGTAACATAATACTCTAAGGTTATAATTGACGATTAATAATATTTATGGATTAAAATGAAATTATAATAGTTTGGGTTAATTATGTCAATTTAGTAAAGTTTAGGGTTATAATGAAAATTATCAACATTAAATATTAAGAATGTCAAATAAAATTATATTACGATTTATACTATAATTTTATATTAAAATGATAATTTTAGACCCCGTTGTTCAAAGTTTTATTAACGTATTTTTGACATTAATCTTATACCGCGATGACCCAAAATTTTATTATATCAAGCATGACTCGTGTATAAACTCGACACCTTTAACACACATTCGAACCAACATATTAAATAATGAGACCAACTCATACCCTACCTTCCTACCTTCTTTTTTTTCTTAACTCAAAGACGCACATGCATATAACGAAACCGAAACAGACTTCACAGTTAAAACCATATTCACATTTCGCTTGTTTACCATCACCTCACGTCACACATTTACATGAATTTATTTGACAAACCTCAACTCATGCGTACAAAATAATCTCATCAACCATGCATGCATTTTGAAGTGAAAAATATACTTTAAGGTTACAACTTGGACAGATTCAAAACCAAACTCGATGTCAAACATGCACACGAGTACACTAATATTCAACGAGTCCCATACTTTTAGTGACTTAATCAAGGTTTACATATATAGTTGTATGAATTTCATCCCGTTAAGTTTATTTAGTTGCTATAAACACAACCCGAATTTACCGATTCAATCAACCTGAGCAGCTCAAGCAATTAACTAGACACATGAGAGACAATTAAAGTATCACGAGACCAGATCTAAACCACGAACCTTCGCGAGACCCGAAAAAAATTAACGAGACACAGCCAAACTCACATTCACACCAAGACACCACAAGCACACTCTTTTTCATGTAAATATTCATACATGATCCATTCATTTCGCATAGGTTTTTAATCCAAATTTTAGATCAGGTTTTAAAGATCACAAATGTATATTAAAGTCTTGATCAAGACGTATATCCTAGCATGTTCGAAAGACTCAAAACAACATAAAGATTGATGTATGACAGCCATGTTCGATATATAATATAAAGGTTTAAGATTTCATGAGACATATATCATTTGCCGGCATGATCATTTTAATGTAACATTAGATTAGGTCTTCCATGTTATATACGTATATACATATATATGTTGTATGCATGTCAAGTGAATAGAAATGAAGAGGTCGATATACCTCTTGGGTCGGATATGAACGAAAGCAAGAATAACCAGAACCGAAATCAAAGTCGATCGATCCAAAACGCCAATACCATTTTTCGAATAGGAATACACTCCCGATTACTCAATGTCACACCAAGCAAATCACCACCTGCTATCCATCGTATCTTCTTTTCTTGGAGAGAAAATGACCAGTCGATTTATTAAAAGTGTTTGTAGTGTTTGTGAGTGAGTTTTGAAATGGTAAAATTGTTGAGATAAAGAAGCTGCAAGTGGGGTGGATTTAAGGGAAAATGGCCGAGTATATGGCTACAAATGTGGAAGACCAATTTTATTCCTTTCAAATGTGATATTATCTCTTTACCATGCATGTTGTGTACCCAACATAAAATGAATCAGGTCCTTTAATGACATAGTTAACGTGAGATACATAAGTTTTCAAAACAAAATTTGGCCCAATTTATAAGTGTTTTGTCGTGTGAAATGAGAGTCCAAACAATCCAAACACACTGGCCCAAAAATGATCCAAACAATTTATCTAACGCCCTTCTAAACCTTCGTAATATGCGAATGTCGGGATGAATATTAAGTGGTGTCATTTTATTTGTAGTTTAAGTTCAAGGTTCATAACTTACGTATTCATATTCAAAAATTTTAAATGATAGCTCCAATGACATGAATTCAAATATCGTTCAATATTTTAGGTTGTTATAATAATAGTCCAAATGTATATGAAATATGATATTATAACATAAATGATAAATCTATAAATATTTTTTTGCCTTCCTTAATCACGTCTTAAAAAACGTCATGGCTTTGACATGGCTCATAAGGTTTGAGGCATGTTCGTGCCGTGCACGCCATTTATTACCTTCATAAATAACATAAAAAATAGTTGGGTCATGATATATATTTATAATAAGGCTTTTTCTAACTTGTGCCCTGGGGGCACAAGTTAAACACACAAAAATATGTATCTTTTGCGGATCCCTGTGTCCTTTTCTATGAGTCCCTGTCACTTTTTAAATAAAAAACAGTTTTTTTGTGAACTTTTTGCGGGTCCATTAGTACTTTTTGTGTGCTTAACTTGTGCCCCAGGGCACAAGTTAGAAAAACCCTTATAATAATAGATAAAATATGTGATCTATCAATTTACTTTGTCTCACAACATGCTAACCGTGTTGGTTGATTAATTAATGGATTATAGCCATTAACTTTGCTTTTTGTCTTCTGTGCTGTGTTTCGTGAGTGATCATCTTTTACACCATACAAAAAGTAAAGTTGACGAGACGTAATCCACTGACTAAATAAAAGTTTGCTGTTTAGATATAACATCAAAATATTGATAAAACAATCAGTGTACGTGGAAATTAATTTAGGAGATAAATTGACGAGAAAAGGAAAGTTTATCAATTATTAATAGCACTCGAGATATTATCTTCTCTTTGACTGAATGCTCTAAAATTGACCACTACCTTCCAATCCAAACAACACAATCCCTTTCTTTGTGTACCACACAATGATTTTTGAGTAAATTGCAAAAATTGTCCTTGTGATTTTATCAAATTGCAAATTTCGTCCATAACCTTTTGAAATTGCAGTCACTATTCATGACTTAAGGTGACAATTTCTGACCCGACACGAAAATCGACACGAAAATTAATAAGTTCGGGTTAAGTCTACATGGATTTCGGGTCGGGTTTAGGTCGACCCATCTAACCCGTTTATTAAACAGGTCATGTTCGGGTTGGGAATAAATTAAGCAGGTTGACCCTCCAACTCGTTTAATATTCTTTTCTTAATAAAAAAATTTATATTTTATTATATAGGTTAAATGGGTTAAACGGGTAGACCCGAAAACCTGTTTAACCTGTTTAACTCGTGTAATATGTCAACTTTTATATATAAAACGGGTTAAATTGGTTAATCCGAAACCCGTTTAACCTATTCAAAAAATGTAACCTATTTAGCCGGCCAATCCAAGTATATATACAGGTTAAATGAGTTAGGTTCGGGTTATGTGTAAACAGGTTAGGGTTGACATAACTGACTCGATTATTCAAATGGGTCAGGTTCGGGTTGAAGTTTTCTGTCACAACTCACCATTTCAGGTCATTTCGGGTCATTTCGGGTCATTTCCCGAACTTTGGAAAAACACTATTCATCAAACACTATTCATCAAAACACTATTCATCAGTTTACTATTCATCATTTTTGGTGTCAGTTTGACATTCCGAGAAGCATTCAAAAATGTTACTATTCACTAAACACTATTCATTGCCGGAAAAATTTTCACTATTCACTTGCATTACTCATCTCATCGTAAATGTAGTTTACGGGTATTCAAATTCGCGTAACCGGATTGGTTTAGGTGCGAATTCATTTCATTAGTGCTAAGGACACTGCATACGGACTGGAGATAGTCTGCATATCATCATAACAGCATTTCCATGTTATACCACTCTTAGGATTTTCAAATTTATATATTTGATACAACTAACGTTTTTCTTATAATTATTTATAATAAACGTTAACACCCGGTTTATACACGACGAATACATCTAAATAATTCCCACAATGGTCCCGACATATTTTTATATCCATTTTATCATCATAAAAGTTATAACATTCATTTACCCAGTATTTTGGAAATTTATTTTATTTATAACGTAAGCTTATGAATATTACGACGGTTTTCGTGAAAACTAAACAATAATCACCCGAACACTCAGTAATTGTACCCAACATATTTTTAACATATTTACAACTTTATTTCATCCCGGTTAACTTTGTTAACATTTATTTCTATTAAACCCGGTACCCGATTATAACTAATACTTACACAAAACTACAACTAATACTACATTAAATTTTGCTAAGTTATCAAAACCGATTTTTCTTCTTTCTTTCTCATATAAAACCAGCCCTCAAAGTCCTCTCCTAGGCAAAATGAACCAAGTTTACTAACCTTATGCATTTATGTGAGAATATAATACATTATACTTGACCAAAATATCTATAAACCTAATATAACAATACACTTATATAATTTTTGGATCAAAGTTCAAGTTTTCTCATCTCATCTCCATCAAACCACAACCATAATCCAAATCCATGATCAAGTGGAGGTTTTCAAAAGTTTAAAGCACCAAAGTTGTTCATTTTGTGGTTCTAATCAAGAATATTGCATCAAAAACACAAGAAATCCAAGGTTTCTAATCATCCAATCACCTCATATTTCAAAGTGAGTATACAAATTTATTTTCAAGTTTTCTTCTAATTAACACTTATATCATATGGTAATCATGCTTAATTTCATGCTCATACTAGTTATACCACTTTATTTTGGAAGATTTTTGAAACATACAAACCCTAGATTGTGATTTAGGTGTTCCCTTGTTAAATTAACTTGATTACTAGTCATTAGGAACCCATGGCACCCTAAGAAGGTGTATGGTAGGATTAGTATAGCTTTGTGGTGTTTGCAAGAGATTCGGTTGAAGTAGAAACTAGTTTTGAACCTTGGAAATGGATTTCTAACAAGTATATATACATGCTGTCCCATTTTGGTAAATCCAGGAAAATCAGTAAACATAAAGTAAACTTTGGCAAAATTCTTAGAAAATACTTTCAAAAACGAATCCGTAGGCGAAAGAACGGATTAAAAAGAGTTTATAACGAAGAAGTTATGATTTTTGCAAGTTTATTGACGAAAACTATTTTCTGGAAAAATACATGCTGTTGGACGTTTTTCGTCGGTCAAAAAGAGGCTTTAGACGTAACCCGGAGGAGCCGAGCTTTCCAAAATATATTACTACATACTAAGACGTAACCGTGGATATAAAGAACAAGTAAAATGGACTTATAACGACAAAGATATTCACGTTTGAATATCGGCAAAACTCATTTCATTTTGACAGCTTTTACTAATATTAATACTAAAACTACGTAGTAACTTTAGAAGCTAGAAATAATACCAAGTACCCAATTTTATAACTAACGAAGTATTAGTTATTACAAGTATATTTTTATCACTACAAGACGTTATTTCAAGGATTTCAACCCGAGGATTTCAACACGAACATTGATACATACGATATATATAAGTATATATATTGCAACTAGTTTTATTTTTCTAATAGCCATATTTTTCCTAAGTCTTGGAATATATATTTTTGATAACAACAAGTGTTTTTTCAAAGAGTAGAGTGGTATAGAAACATGTGCATGGACATTTCCAACATCATTTCATGATCTAAAGTAGATCGTTCATCATTCATATTAAGTTGCGGCTAGTGTGCGCGCCTTGTTTTTCAGCTCATTACATGTTCATGGTACCATCATATTGGGTTGCGGCAGCTAATTGTTCATTGGTGTTCATTTCATTTCATCACAGTTTCATCAGTTAAGGTGAGTCATAGCCCCTACTCTTTTAATCGTTTTGCAAAATCTTTGGGGGAGAATACATGTTCGTTTTATTTAAACGCATTACTCACTTTACATGGTTGATTACTCTAATATTTTCAGCTTTATCTAAATACTTGTTTGATTATCCGAGTACAAAACAATTCACTTGCTACATACTTGCTATTTACTCATGGACATGAGTGCATAAATTTAAACTATTTACCGATTTCCTAAGATTGCCTAAGTTAAGGACCGGTAGCTACAATTTCTTGGGTATGTTTGATTACCTACAATTTCTTGGGTATGTTTGATTACCTACAATTACTTGGGTATGTTTGATTACCTACAATTTCTTGGGTATGTTTGATTACCTACATTTCCTAGGTATGTGATTACCTACATTACTTGGGAGCGTAACCTCCTACATATAGCTAGAAAACCTTTTCGGTGCCTTGAACTTAGTGCAATCAATATTCATTTTATGCGTTTTGCTTATGGTCAGATTCATTTTGTGGCGACATCGCCATGGCTATTGTACATACGAAAATTTCTTATGGAATTACGATACTTTTCCACCACTATTACTACGGAATTACAATGCCTTTGCAACAACCTTATGACTGATTTATTACAAACTTATTACATTTGGCAGTGGGTTGTAAACACACAGGTTACAAGTCTCTTATGGCGGGACTTGGAACTGAGTGGATTTACGATGCCTTTGCTGGGAAATCTTCATTTCAATGCATTACATTCTTTTTCACAAGACTCTATGAACTCACCAACCATTGTGTTGACACTTTAGCATGTATTTTCAGGTATTAAGCAATGACACGCTACAGGAGGTTTTGGCAGGGCAGGGCATGGTCATAGAAGACTCTGATTTAATCATTTGGGGACCGTTTTAAACTATTTTAAGGGCCTACTTCCGCATTACTTTTAACGATGTAAATTCAACAATTTGATTTAACTATTTTATTTTAAATGATTCAAGTGCAAACCATTTTTGAACTAGTGTTGTGATATCAATTGAGTTACACCCCAGTTACATGTATGCTTCCGCTGGACCCAATTTTGGGGGTGTGACAGATTGGTACCAGAGCTTTGGCTATAGCGAACTGAGTGTTTTTAAAACCTAGACTATAGCTACTTTTACGAAAAACTTAACCCTATGACCGTCACGTGCCTGTCTGCCAAGCTGAAGCCTCATTTGTGGTTAGTTGCTGACATAGGTGATGAGATTTGTGTCTCATTATCTGATATATTATATTCATTTATTATAGTTGATTACTATAATTGTCTTTCATATAAGCATGTTCACGTATTATATATGTCACCACGTTATGTTTTTCCTTGCATAGTTTCATCATTTGACCTCGAGTTTGGTCACCTGCCTTAGTATTTCAGAACGTTTTGAGTATTTGTGAAGGACATAGTATTAGTATAACTGAGCTGAGTATTTCAAAATTCATGGAACCTCGGTGGAATATAGACTGGTCATCTATATTCAACCCGGGATAGTGAGATATAGGCTGACCACCTATGTCTGACTCAGAAATGAATTTTGCAACACTGAGAATGGTTATAATAAAATTCTGTCTGGATTGAATCCTTTACTCATTTTCCAAATGTTTCATGCATGTGTGAGTATACCCTCGTTGTCAGAACATTCATACTTTTTATCACTTCGTGAACCGCCGCTTGGAAGCATGTCAATTGATCATTTCATCTCATGAACATTCACGTCTATGCATGATACACTTACATCACGGTATTTTTCTTTTATCACAATATCATTTTGTCGCAGTTGTCACAGTCTCTTCCCTTCTCACCATCACTATCATTTCCTTTCCCCATCCCAATATATATAAGGAAGTAGCTGAAACTTTATGGATTCCTATGCCACTTATCACTCACTACTCCCTATATTGATAAGTGGATATTATCAATGACCTCCTTAGGAAAGACTTTCCATACCATCTAGGAGGAGGATCCCTCGGTACATTAAGATCATTCAAAACTCAACAGAAATCTCAGGATATCACAAAACCATTCGAAACACTATCATTAGCCTGATCACCAAAAATTCCATCATCTAGAAAGTATTGGCTTGACTGAATTACAGGATTATTTTAGATACGAGTACTCATAAAACAACACCATAGAGATAAATCCAATCTCCTAACCAAGACTGTAGAACATTCAATTGAACATGGACTCACCAATAGACTTTATTCAAACATATTAGACATTTATACAATTGTGCAGACATACCTACCTGACTATTTTATCCTCTTAATACTTTCACTTTTAAATGGATTTTTTCTCCAAACTACATTTATACAAAACATATATCTTGTAAGAAATACTTTTCTGAGGCACTTATTTTGATAAGCAAATTCCTTTTGGTTAATCTTTTACAAAACTATTGAATTGTTAGGAAATCTTAAACATCGATCTTTGGTAAACCATATTATCCACCTTATATTGAAAACTGTCCTATCGTGCATAACTATTAAATTTTGAACCATCAAGAAAAATGTTACTTGGAAAGCCATTTGCTTAAACTTGTAGATTCATTTATTCGGGGAAGGTTTATGAACAAAACACAATCTCAAAACAAACTTTGAAAAATCAATCACTATATTACATCACTTATACATTTAGGATTTTGTGATTTGACGACATAGAGCTTGGGGAAAATCTTAGTAATGGAGACTAAGCATCGTAAGTGGAGAAAGACTCAATTCATGACATCCTGCGGAGAATCACAACCTTAGCCTAATCTATTATTTTCAACAACACCCTTTGACGGACTTAACCTTGTAAGTTTTTCCACAAGATTCATGATATCCATTTCAATTATTTCTAATAGAGGAATTTGATTCACCTCAAACTTCTGACAATTTCTTTAAGATTCCTTTGGAACCACACCACCTATCATCTTCAAACCAATGGTCAGGATTAGAGAACGATTCAAACATAGGGAGATATGCTCAGAGCATGAGTGATTGACTCAAGAAATGGTTGGACGAAACAATTACCATAAATCAAATTCAGTTGCAACTATAGTTATCGCGCGAGCTTAGAGACTACACCATTTGGAGCACTCTATGGTCGAAGTGCCAATATTCATTGACGGAACGAAATTTGGAAAAACCCAACATACTAGTCTAGTAGGCATTCATGAAATAACCAGAAATTTCCTACAAGTCAAGAATCAGTTACAAGTTTAATAAGTTGTAAACCATTAAAACTTCAAGTTGGTGAGCAGAGTTATGTTGAAAGTTCTGCTTAGGAAAGGCATGATACCATTCAGAAAACTTGGAAAGTTAAACCCGATATACACTGGACCATGTAATATTTCAAACAGAGTAGGCCTACTGGCCGTCAGACTTGAGCCTTGTTAGAGAACAACAGCAACAGGATTACACAACCACGTATTCTCAGCTTTTCAGAATTGTCACTCATAATTCCATTTGGAAAGGAATCCAACCCAAAGTCAAACATAAACCTTGCAGGAGAACAAGTAGAAATCATGGACCGAGAGGTCAAACAGTTGAAGTAGAGTCGAATTCCTATCGTTAGAGTTCGCTGGAATTCTCGAATATCATCACCTTTTCACCAATACATTCTCAGATACCAACATAAACTGAACTTCGGGACGAAGTTCCTTTTAGAGGGGAAGACTGTCACAATTCACCATTTCAGGTCATTTCGGGTCATTTCCCGAACTTTGGAAAAACACTATTCATCAAACACTATTCATCAAAACACTATTCATCAGTTTACTATTCATCATTTTTGGTGTCAGTTTGACATTCCGAGAAGCATTCAAAAATGTTACTATTCACTAAACACTATTCATTGCCGGAAAAATTTTCACTATTCACTTGCATTACTCATCTCATCGTAAATGTAGTTTACGGGTATTCAAATTCACGTAACCGGATTGGTTTAGGTGCGAATTCATTTCATTAGTGCTAAGGACACTGCATACGGACTGGAGATAGTCTGCATATCATCATAACAGCATTTCCATGTTATACCACTCTTAGGATTTTCAAATTTATATATTTGATACAACTAACGTTTTTCTTATAATTATTTATAATAAACGTTAACACCCGGTTTATACACGACGAATACATCTAAATAATTCCCACAATGGTCCCGACATATTTTTATATCCATTTTATCATCATAAAAGTTATAACATTCATTTACCCAGTATTTTGGAAATTTATTTTATTTATAACGTAAGCTTATGAATATTACGACGGTTTTCGTGAAAACTAAACAATAATCACCCGAACACTCAGTAATTGTACCCAACATATTTTTAACATATTTACAACTTTATTTCATCCCGGTTAACTTTGTTAACATTTATTTCTATTAAACCCGGTACCCGATTATAACTAATACTTACACAAAACTACAACTAATACTACATTAAATTTTGCTAAGTTATCAAAACCGATTTTTCTTCTTTCTTTCTCATATAAAACCAGCCCTCAAAGTCCTCTCCTAGGCAAAATGAACCAAGTTTACTAACCTTATGCATTTATGTGAGAATATAATACATTATACTTGACCAAAATATCTATAAACCTAATATAACAATACACTTATATAATTTTTGGATCAAAGTTCAAGTTTTCTCATCTCATCTCCATCAAACCACAACCATAATCCAAATCCATGATCAAGTGGAGGTTTTCAAAAGTTTAAAGCACCAAAGTTGTTCATTTTGTGGTTCTAATCAAGAATATTGCATCAAAAACACAAGAAATCCAAGGTTTCTAATCATCCAATCACCTCATATTTCAAAGTGAGTATACAAATTTATTTTCAAGTTTTCTTCTAATTAACACTTATATCACATGGTAATCATGCTTAATTTCATGCTCATACTAGTTATACCACTTTATTTTGGAAGATTTTTGAAACATACAAACCCTAGATTGTGATTTAGGTGTTCCCTTGTTAAATTAACTTGATTACTAGTCATTAGGAACCCATGGCACCCTAAGAAGGTGTATGGTAGGATTAGTATAGCTTTGTGGTGTTTGCAAGAGATTCGGTTGAAGTAGAAACTAGTTTTGAACCTTGGAAATGGATTTCTAACAAGTATATATACATGCTGTCCCATTTTGGTAAATCCAGGAAAATCAGTAAACATAAAGTAAACTTTGGCAAAATTCTTAGAAAATACTTTCAAAAACGAATCCGTAGGCGAAAGAACGGATTAAAAAGAGTTTATAACGAAGAAGTTATGATTTTTGCAAGTTTATTGACGAAAACTATTTTCTGGAAAAATACATGCTGTTGGACGTTTTTCGTCGGTCAAAAAGAGGCTTTAGACGTAACCCGGAGGAGCCGAGCTTTCCAAAATATATTACTACATACTAAGACGTAACCGTGGATATAAAGAACAAGTAAAATGGACTTATAACGACAAAGATATTCACGTTTGAATATCGGCAAAACTCATTTCATTTTGACAGCTTTTACTAATATTAATACTAAAACTACGTAGTAACTTTAGAAGCTAGAAATAATACCAAGTACCCAATTTTATAACTAACGAAGTATTAGTTATTACAAGTATATTTTTATCACTACAAGGCGTTATTTCAAGGATTTCAACCCGAGGATTTCAACACGAACATTGATACATACGATATATATAAGTATATATATTGCAACTAGTTTTATTTTTCTAATAGCCATATTTTTCCCAAGTCTTGGAATATATATTTTTGATAACAACAAGTGTTTTTTCAATGAGTAGAGTGGTATAGAAACATGTGCATGTACATTTCCAACATCATTTCATGATCTAAAGTAGATCGTTCATCATTCATATTAGGTTGCGGCTAGTGTGCGCGCCTTATTTTTCAGCTCATTACATGTTCATGGTACCATCATATTGGGTTGCGGCAGCTAATTGTTCATTGGTGTTCATTTTATTTCATCACAGTTTCATCAGTTAAGGTGAGTCATAGCCCTTACTCTTTTAATCGTTTTGCAAAATCTTTGGGGGAGAATACATGTTCGTTTTATTTAAACGCATTACTCACTTTACATGGTTGATTACTCTAATATTTTCAGCTTTATCTAAATACTTGTTTGATTATCCGAGTACAAAACAATTCACTTGCTACATACTTGCTATTTACTCATGGACATGAGTGCATAAATTTAAACTATTTACCGATTTCCTAAGATTGCCTAAGTTAAGGACCGGTAGCTACAATTTCTTGGGTATGTTTGATTACCTACAATTTCTTGGGTATGTTTGATTACCTACAATTACTTGGGTATGTTTGATTACCTACAATTTCTTGGGTATGTTTGATTACCTACATTTCCTAGGTATGTGATTACCTACATTACTTGGGAGCGTAACCTCCTACATATAGCTAGAAAACCTTTTCGGTGCCTTGAACTTAGTGCAATCAATATTCATTTTATGCGTTTTGCTTATGGTCAGATTCATTTTGTGGCGACATCGCCATGGCTATTGTACATACGAAAATTTCTTATGGAATTACGATACTTTTCCACCACTATTACTACGGAATTACAATGCCTTTGCAACAACCTTATGACTGATTTATTACAAACTTATTACATTTGGTAGTGGGTTGTAAACACACAGGTTACAAGTCTCTTATGGCGAGACTTGGAACTGAGTGGATTTACGATGCCTTTGCTGGGAAATCTTCATTTCAATGCATTACATTCTTTTTCACAAGACTCTATGAACTCACCAACCATTGTGTTGACACTTTAGCATGTATTTTCAGGTATTAAGCAATGGCACGCTACAGGAGGTTTTGGCAGGGCAGGGCATGGTCATAGAAGACTCTGATTTAATCATTTGGGGACCGTTTTAAACTATTTTAAGGGCCTACTTCCGCATTACTTTTAACGATGTAAATTCAACAATTTGATTTAACTATTTTATTTTAAATGATTCAAGTGCAAACCATTTTTGAACTAGTGTTGTGATATCAATTGAGTTACACCCCAGTTACATGTATGCTTCCGCTGGACCCGATTTTGGGGGTGTGACATTTTCTGACCCGCCAACCTGTCAACCCGAACCCGCCAACCCGAACCCGACCGGAATTGCCACCCCTAGTTCATGTGGAGAACTTTGGGTTGCAATTTTCGTCCTTCGATTGCATTTTTTGACAAGGGTATTTTAGTCATTTTACTTTGGACATAGACGAAAACTGCAACCCATAATTCCATAGAGATTATGCCTTCACTTTCAAAATGTTATGAAACCTATAATTTGGCTAAAATACAAGGACAATTTTTGCAATTTACTCATGATTTTTTTTATTTTGTTTAATTTTATTTTTTCATTTTAATGAACTAAACACAATGATCACTACACCGAAATACAGCATGTAGTAAGATTGATCTCCTGGTTAAAGTGTAATGATCCTTGACCGCAGTTGACTTATTATATATCGGGAGACCTAAGTTAGCCATGGCATCATATTCGAGTCTCAACCATGCACGAACAAATGGATCCTATTTCATAAAGGTTGTATCCAGGGAGGCAATCATGATATAATTGAATCAAGTGCATTTACGAAAATTATACAAAACGAATAACACAGTTTTTTTAGACCAGGTGAATCTTGAAAAAATTGAGATTTTTTATAATACAAGGAATAGTATAGAACAACTAGTCACGGCCTTTTAATTCAAAATAATCCACATAACACATAAAGGTCATAAAGCATAGATATAATTAACATGTATTCCAGTTTTTATTTTATGGGTTTTTGCATATATATTCTTCCGAAAATGCATAATTGCATATATATATATATATATATATATATATATATATATATATATATATATATATATATATATATATATATATATATATCTCTATATTATATATAACAGGAGGCGTTACACGTAGATAATGCCACATAAACGCCACCTCATTGCCCAGTAATTCATTATGTGCCATGTCATCAGCCATGTCATCACATTGCCGCCATGTAAGCAATTTTTTAAATTTATTATTATTTCCATTAATATTAATTTTGTTTTTAATTATTTAATCTGTATTTAAGGTTTTAAATTCGGATTGAATATTAAAATTCGAATATTGTTTAAAAATTTAATCACTTGCAAGAATCGAACCTTTTAGATGATATTTGCAAAACCAAATCTATAAACTTACACATATCCATTCCTTAATTATATAGTTTTAGTATTATAACTTTAACCTAATCCGGTGTCGATCATCTAAATTTATCTAAATGTGTTGGCCCAACTCCTCCCATATCGTATACGTATCCTGCTGCAACCCTAAAACAAAACCCGAAAACACAACAGACAAAAATACATACATGATATGAATACGTGTATACATGATGAGGTACTAATCGGTTATCTTTTTATTGTAACATGATCTTCATCAGTATTTTATTTGTGTATTAATTTTATACTATTGATGTTGCATGGTTTCAATGGGTTACTTGATACTACTACTTTAGAAATAGATCAAAACTACTACAGGTTTATAACAAAACTTTGAATTTTCTTTTAAGGTCGGACACTTATAAACCGTAGTTCAAATGAGATTATGTTTGTTTTTTCCAGTTCGTATGGGAGCAAAGGCACTATTCACAAGATGTATAGGCTCCAAGAAGGTATGTGCTTATTCACATTGTGCCAAAAGTTTAGTAAGTTTGATAACCAAATAGAGGTGGCAATTTCACCCATTTTTATATGAAAAGGTCACTCACAAAGATCTTGAATGAGCAAAAAAGGATTATCAAAAGAGAGATTGCAAAAGCTTCTACGCATGTCATGAATACAAGCTAGCTCTATCAGTACTATTTGATCTGGAATATAGTTGGGCGGCTGGGCTTACTATATTATTAGCAGATGCCGCTAGAAGTGAACAGGTATATTATATTGTTACGAATTTCAAGTGCAAATTGTTAAGTATTTTATAATTATAATGAGGAGTTTACTTATGCAAGCAGGAGAACAATTTGTTTGTGTATATGGTCGTATTCATAGTCAGTGAATGGTCAATACGGTTTCAACTTTCAAGTTTTGGTATAAACTTGTGGGCAACCTTATTTTTTGTATGGCTACCTGTTATTTTTTTGTATATAACAGGTTTGTAGTTTCTGTTATTTTGATCTAAAGCTCACATGATTGCTTACATATTTGAATCTTTTGAGTTATAATTGAAGTTTAATCTCTCTTTTAATTATTTTGATCCAGGTTTTGTGTGGTTTTTCAACAACTCTACAACAACTCCAAAAAAAGAAAAGAGTACCTTGTGCTTACTTGAGGTCAGGCTTCTGTGAACACCATGACACCAGGTGCTAAAGGTGAAGATGAAATTAGTTGTTTAGATGATGATGACAAGAGTAGTAACCAAACTGTAAGTTGTAATTCCAGTTCTTTTGATGACAGAAAAAGCTTCTAAGATCGTATTTCTCTAAATTTATATATATAATGTACAATTTAAACAAGCTATGGGCTGCAACTTTCCTGCAAATAAAACTATTCTTCCTTTTTCTACTTTGTATCTAATCGTACTTGCATTCCCTTCTTTTTTTCGTTAATTTTTAGACTTACATTTGTTACCTTAGGTCCATATTTTATATGTACTACACCTAGCTTTGGGATAAGCACATACAACTCATTCTTCTAGCTTTGTGCCTACAAACATGATATTCACATTTCATAGTCATGGGTTAGCAGATTGAGTGTTTCTTCTGTGATGATGAAAATCGCACCTAGAAGAGCAGTATCAAGAAGACCCCAACCACCATCATGCCTGCTGCAGGTGATTATTTTATTGAGAAAAGGTAGCAAAGGCAACTGAATTCAGTTGGATTATGGGTTTGTAAAATCTCGCGGAAGTAAAATATGTCAAGATTTGAAGGAGTTGTAGTTTCTGATCTATACTTCAAAGACAGTTCACTCAAGTTCAACTTCGTAACCTCAAATCCAAGGTGATTAATCTCAACGCCATTTTTTCGTACTATCATATTATGGTTCATAAAGCTGTAGTTATCTGTCATTACGTGAGCTAATAATGAAAGATTTAGGCGTGGTTAGACACGCTTTTGTAGCAATCAGTAAGTCATAATTGATGCTTCCCATTGAATGCTAAATCAATGTAGTTATAAGCACAAAAATGGACGCAACAAAAATATGAAAATATTGACATAATGTGTCTTTTTAGAATTTGTGTGTGTGTATCAGTATAGCAACTTCTGGTGTTGGTTAAGCAGCAAATTAAAAGAGTGTGCATTTTTAACCATATGTACTAAACAAAGAACAGACTTTGATACTTTGTTTTAAACACTAATGCTTTGAGTATAGATTCAGGAAGAGGTAACAGTAAAGTCGACAGGTTTTCTTCAATCTCCACATGCGACAACTGAAGTCCTGCTTGCTGAAAAGGAACATGTATATTTTTGTAACTTATTTTTGACATGCATACATAAAATCCAAGTCTCACTTGCTGAAGGTTGATCGACTTTACTTTGTTTTCAGAAAGTTTGAAAACAAAAAGCCAAGGCGAAAAAGCGCAAAGCCCCATCATCTACGGTTTGTGTTATATGCAAGCCCATGTAATATTATCATGTACCTATAATTTTTTTTGTTTTTGTGTAGAAACAATCGGGCAAGAAGTGCAAGCTCTCATCTAAGTCTCAGGAAGAAGACAATTCAGTGCCCAAAAGTATTCTATGGGAGCAAAGCGTTTTTCTGAACCGTGGTATTTGATTGGCTCAGCAGATGACCATGAGGTTAGTTTGAGTTTCCTAGATGTGAAATAACATCATTTGTGTTTTTTTATGGCCTGTTTCAGCTAAATTTGTTTTGGACTGCTGATGTATGTATGTAAGTATGTATATATGTTTGCAATTGTGGTTAGTTAACAAAAAAATGTGTATTTGATTCGAGAATCCTAGACGACAATATGTTAAAATAAGGCTGTTCACATGATATACTACATAAGTGACATTAGCAAAATTAGCAGATGATAAGATAGTATTCTTTACCTAATTACAAGACAGCCAGCTGGATTTCAAGGCTAGAGATCAACTACCAGCAAAACGGTATGTTCTCTATTTAGCTAATCTATTTACTTGATTATCATGTTTTCGAGTTTATATGATAATCAATAATTAGAGTGAGTTAGTTTCTTAAATATCTTAATTGTGGTGTAAAGTAATCAATGCACTTGGTGAAATGCAGAATCATGTTCAAGCTATTATTATTAATTTCAGCAAGTATGCGTTGTTCTTTTGCCCTAACTTTTATATTTCTTCTTGATGTTAAATCCATCAATGTTCATTTACTTGATTGAATCTAAGATGGTATTTGTTGATAAGTTGATTCTGTGATAAGTACTTTATAAGTTGCTAATAAACACATGCATATTTTTGTGTAGATACAGTCAATTGGGATGGTACATAAAAGGTTTGAGAGCTTCTCAGAGGCATTTTTAAAGCAACTTGTGTCTACACAAGCCAAGAGGTTTGTGTCCAGCTGTCATCAGATTTCTTTATATATTCTCAATACAATAGTAATTTGTAATATTATTGTAGGATGTTTATTGTGTGAACATATATGTATATGTGAAATGATCTGCATGTGCTTTACTATTTAGCATTGGCGATACATTTTCCATATACCAATTAGCAGAAGCAGGAACATGCGCCGTTTTGATTCGAATAGGTCGTATGCCTGTACCATAGTAAATCCCTTTTGCTCCAAGAGTACATGTTGGGCAGCTCTTTATTTAACTATGGAGACTTCATTTTGTTGAAGGAACTGCATAGTAAATGTAGCTTCTTACCACCAGTTTGCGAGTTAAGATACTATTTGAGTAAGCTAACAAAGCAGTCCATAAGGAAAGTGAAGTACGTAAAATGGTTCACTACAGACCTGTGTGGTGAGTTGAATGATGAAAGCCAAAATCTGCCAAGTGTTTCCTAACCAATTACTTTTGTATCCTAAATTACTATTGTAGATGTTGGGGAAATTAATCCCTACTTAGAGAAAAAGAAGAAACTTATTCTAAAGTCCGAAGACTACGAACATTGTATAAAACCATCGATTCTATCGAGTCTTTATCTGCTTGGGACATCGACGTGTCGTTGAGCATCAATAATACATGTCTAATCTCACTATTAAGGAGGCTGTTTCTTGCCACCTGTTGGTTTCAAAGCAGGCCATAGACCCAAAAAGCTTCCTGCTCGGGTTAACATTCCTACTTTTAATTTTATTAGTCTTATTATTATAGTTAAAATTTTAATTGTTACTGTTGCTGTATTTTCAAATTACTTCTATCATTCCAATAAGCAGTTGTCACATCTCTCAACTTTAACAATAATAGTTAACTGCTATCAAATTCCATAGTTGCCATGCTGATTGAAGTTAACTCTATTCTTTCTAATAGGTTTAGAAACACATTGTAGAGGGTACACAAATTGCTTTAGCTGGCAGTACTTCTAATGCATATGTATGTATTATTTATTTATCTCACAGAACCTTTGTGCTGCATATTCTTACAGATAAGAAAAGGGTGTCAAGCCAATCAGGGGTTTTAAATAGCGATACAGACCAACATTCAGAACCGGATATTTATGGCTGTGCAGGTGAGTATTTCACCCATCGAGCTAGATTGGGAGGTGGTGCCGGAGATGTGTAGGCAGGCACTGAAGGATTGGGACAAGGCGGTGGTGAGTTTAGGAGATTAGTGGATGTCAATTTTATGTAAAGGATTGGGAGTAAAAAGTGAACTTCTTCGTTTCTTTTTTTTTTCTTTTTTTTTACGCTTTGATATGCTGTTTGGTATCACTGCATCTATAGATGATTTATGCAGTACTCTCATTTTGGCAGACAATGAGATTGTTTCAATATACAAGCTTGGTTAGATGAAAGAGTTAAATACCCAAGGTATGAGTTATAAGTATTCAACACTCTAATAAGTCAACTTTTGTAACCTTATTTTTCCTGTGAAATATGGTGCATATGGTGTTAAACCATATCCCATGGTTCATCTTTGACATTAGTGATATGCCAGTGCCATTTGCCTTGATTGCTCTTAAATTCATGAGTGCTGCTTGTGTCCCTGCAGTCCTTTCAAAGAATCCAATTCAAAAAATTGGTGAATGTCTGGTCAAGGTTAATTCAATCACAAAAGTAAGCATTCATACGACATAACTTCAATTTGAATGTTGTGGGTCCCTACAGGGCCTCTTCTTCATAGTTTGTGAATTGTGAGTGTTTATTTAATTTTTCAGTATCATTAACGTATGCTTTAACCATAGCTATCTTTTTCGAACTGCAAAATCCAAGCCATTGATTCTTCAATCAAATCCTGCACAGAGTTAAGAGAACTTAGGCTAGCTCACAATGAGATCAGGGTATGTTATGATTCAGCTGTAGCGATGCATTTTAAACAGTTTTGCACATTGGCAATTACTGTTTCAGTTCTTATATTGGTGGAATGATGGGTATGTCACTTTTTTGGCGGGTGAAAAAAGGCTGGGCCTGGTTGGGACCTGCCAACATTTTTTTGTCCATATTTTTGGAAACAATTAAGAGGTTAATTATGATTACGAATATAAACTTTAATACTCCGTACAATAATAACTTAGAACTTTGAATAAAAAGTTTTAGATTGTTGTATGCGTTGAAAAGAAACTATTTGCAACTTTTGATCTATTTGACGGTTACCCTTTAAACTTAATTTTTAAATTTGATCCGTTTCAAATAAAACGCAACATTCTTAAGTACATTGGTTGAAATTGTGACCTCTATGTTCATTGTTATACTGACATTTGTTATTGATCATTCTTTCAGGCTCTCCGAAGTGAGTTGACTCGAAATACAAAGATCCAAAATTTGGATTCATGAAAAAATACTTGTCTTACTGTTGCTTCTGTTTTACATCTGAACTTATGGATTGATTGTGGAATTTTTAGATACTTTCTTCATAGGGAAACTTGAAAAATCTGAACCTTGCTGGGAACCCGGTCACTGAGAAGTATGTTATAACTAAAGAGGTAACACTAAATATCTGCTTAGAGATTTAAAAAGGACAATTTTACAGCTCATATGAATTATTTGATACACTTCTTTATAGTACCTGTATAAGCAAAATAGACAAACCATTTACCGTACTTTGATAACATTGGATATGAAACGGACTCAATTGGACGTATTGATGTATTGAAGTTGAATGATTATGATGGATGAATGATTGGTAGTTACAAACGGTTGAGAACAACTCATCTGTTTAATAGACCACTCAGAACAGCTGAGAAGGATCCTAACAGACTCAGAACAAAATTGGAACTTTGCATGCCTTATTACACAACTGACCCCTGCTACTACTAGACTTGGCATATGACTTGACCAATAGTCAAAGGACAGGTGGCATAGCTTAACACAACAGCTCCTTGAGACTAAAATGCCCATATCAACTGCCCTTCTTTTGAAAACAGACTTAACCTGAAGAACAAACTACAACCCCTAAGAATGTGCATAGTTTGTCAGTCACATACTATGACCTGCTAATACTCACAAACGTATTCATTTTTGCTAACTTCAGTGGGGTCTCGAATTAGGGTTTAGAGGACAATGTGCATATTGATGCCCTTGACAATAATGAAGATGGAAACGATAAGAGAGATGAGGATGCAATGGAAAAGAAAAAGAAAGTTAATAGCAAGACAAGAGGCCAGTTCTTATGCTGCCCTGTTGCTTCTCCCAGAGGTCGAAGTCAGATTAGGTGGCCAATCGACATGGGATGTGGATGGATAGTAGCCATATCAATCAGGTTTTGATTTGCAGTAGATTTACTAAAGAACCTGAAGATGTGAGGATGACTAGCGTGGCTTGAATTTTGTAGTTAAGCTTAAATGTTTGATGGTAGAGCATTCTTTGTTTTTATGCTATCCAGAGATCCGTTTATTAAGTAATTTGCTTTTATGTATTGTAGGAGCAAACTGAAGTGAAAAAGGCTTTTTGGTTTTTAGGGCAGTCGGGCGGACATTTTCATCATTTAGTGTATCTGTTTAGAATGAATTTAACCACAAATATCAATGACAAGAAGAATCCATCTCCATCTGTAATGCTTGCCGTGGAGCAACCATGCCGCAACTATATGAATTAGAGAAAATAAAAACAATGTCATATATCTAAAGAAAATGACCACTGTATGAATCAGAGAAAATAAAAACAATGTCATATATCTAAAGAAAATGACAAAACATGGTCGCCCAACATTTCTAAATTAACAATTACATACGTACAAATAAATCGCATGCCTAATGTGAATCACAAGGCGGGCTTGGCATTAAAATGGAGTTTACAAGGCTATAGCAAACCAAGAAAAATATAGCAAAAGTATATCATGTGTAGTAAACAATGAAAATATAACTTCTTAATCGCTTGAGATTGTTGAAAGTTATTGCGGCCAACTTTGTAACTTCTATTTGCTCAATAAAAGTTAACGTTTATTTAAGTGTGGCATTCTTTACTTTCTAAACCTCGTCACTAATTCGCAAATTTTTTTATTTTACATTTTTTTGTTACAAATCTATTACATGTTGCGTCATCTAAAATGGGGGCAAGGGGTTAGCGCGGGCATCTGACCTAAAAAAGGGAATATACACTAAAAACTCACTATCTTGATAAAATATTCTGTCTCGGACCATTATCACTGTCATACACAACCTCCATCTTCACTTTTACTCCATTATAGTCTACACACAATATAGTTACACATCATGAATTGATGTGTTTGCTACTTAGTAATTTTGAAAAGTTACGTACTATCTATGGTCGAATCCCTCTCTATTTAATTGGTGGAAAGACATATGGAATTGGTATTAGTGGAATATAATTGAGAGCAGCAAAAAAGAATGATGTCAGGGAGGTATGCTCATCTTTTATAACCAAAAATATGTTATTTCCTCTACCAAATAGTTGTAGGCACTTTTCTGTTTCGATCTGTTTTGCAATGACAATTAATAAAAGTCAATGCCAAAGCAAAATAACAAAAAAAAGTTGTATGCAAAAAGTTTTATTTATTTTACGATGTTCGTAATTCATTAACCGTTACTTAATTTACTCATTGGACACTTTTCTGGAATTATATTTATAAACACAAATATTTTGCCTATTCATTAAATTTACTTAACAACATGCTAATATTAAACAAAAAATAATTACAAGTCAAGACACACAATCGTAAACAAGAGGTTTACGATATAAACAACAAATTAAAATAAAACGTAAAATTACAAGTCATGCCCGCCCATTGGGCGGGCTTTGAGACTAGTATATATATATATATATATATATATATATATATATATATATATATATATATATATATATATATATATATATATATATATTCAAAACATGCATAATAACCATTGTATTATGTGCAACAAAAACTTGTACAAAAGACATATATGCAATTATTCATTTTTGGAGAGATATATATGCAATTCTGCCTTTATTATAAACACAGAAACTAACCTTAAGACCTATTGCCTTGTGAATCTTACAATCTTCGTTTAATAGATGAACACTCGAACTTGGTACTTGGTGTTAACACTTTGCTACTTCTTTTTATTCCTCTTAAGAAGAGAGTGTTCCTTTCTTAGGTACTATATATATTTGTTTCCTTCGCATATATAAAGCGTGGTTGGAAATTTCCACCACATATCTTAGTAGAGTATATTCAGCATTCCACTTAGTCATTGTTTCACTTGTATAATGTGTATATAATTTTGTACTTTGAACACAATGTGTAACACATGGAACGTATTAAATCCTCTAAGCTAATTTCTTTAGTTCATCTTTCTAACAAGATCATTACTTTTTTCAAAATCTCTTTCCTCATCCTCCTAACGTTAGATGAACCTATAGAGAATTAGCAGGTGATAGAATTTATCTAGTAAGACAAGAAAACTCTTAAGAGAATCCACAATGGTTTGTATAATTTTACATGTCTTATAATTTGATCAATTTATATTTCACTAAAATAAACTTGTTAAAGTTTTATAAAGTAGATAGGCATTAAATGAGTAATTACTCACGTACACTTGTAATGAAAAGGTTCATAATCTTGAACATATTTCTTTCACGTCCTCACTCTATTATGAACAACCAATTTATAATCCATTTCATCGTTTATAGAGCTTTTATGAATTGAGGTGAGTTATTTTACATACTAAGTTTTTGTTACAAACTAAGGGACAAATCCCCACCATCCATCTAGTTTGATCTAATGGTGGGGATTAACCTAAGATTTAATAAGACAACCTAAGTTCATGTTTTTTTTCTTGTCTTTTTTGTCTATCTTATTTATTCATTTTTTTTTCCTTTTTTCTTTTCTTTCTTTTTTTATTCTTTTTTTTCTTTTTTCTTTTCTAACATCACGTTTTTTCTATAATTCAATTTTTTTTTCTAACTTCACGTTTTTTCTATAATTCTTTTTTTTTTTTTTTTTTTTTTTTTTTTTTACGTTTTTTTTCGTTTTTCATACATATTCGTCGGTTTTTTACGTTTTCGTCAGTTTTCTTACGTTTTCATTCGTTTTCATACATTTTCGTCCGATTTCATACGTTTTTGTCTCTTTTTTTACGTTTTCGCTTGTTTTCATACGTTTTCGTCTATTTTCTTACGTTTTCACCCGTTTTCATATGTTTCGTCCATTTTAATACGTTTTCGTCCGTTTTTATACGTTTTCGTCCGTTTTCTTACGTTTTCATCTGTTTTTGAATTTTTTTTCATACGTTTTCGTCTGTTTTCTTACGTTTTCGCCCGTTTTGATACGTTTTCGTCCGTTTTCATATATATATATTCGTCCATTTTCTTACGTTTTCATTTGTTTTTGAATTTTTTTCATACGTTTTCGCCCGTTTTCATACGTTTTCGTCCGTTTTCATATATATTCGTCCGTTTTCTTACGTTTTTGTCTATTTTCATACGTTTTCGTCCGTTTTCATATGTTTTCGTCCGTTTTCATACGTTTTCGTCCATTTTTATACGTTTTCGTCCATTTTTATACGTTTTCGTCCGTTTTCATTCACTTTAGTTCGTTTTTAAATGTTTTCAAACGTTTTCATACCCTTCTGAATATCACAAGTGATATACTGTGATTATCAGAATATCACTTGTGATATTCAGAATATCATGAGTGATATTGAATATCACTCGCGATATTCTGAATATCACAAGTGATTTTTAAAATTTTGTAACATGAAAATCACAAGTGATATTCAGAATATCGCAAGTGATATTCAAAATATTGCAAGTGATATCTGAATATCGCAAGTGATATTCTGAATATCACAAGTGATTTTCAACAAATGTTCTGTGACATGAAAATCGCAAGTGATATTCAGAATATCGCAAGTGATATTCTGAATATCAAAAGTGATATTCTGAATATAAATCACAAGTGATATTCAGAATATTACAAGTGATTTCACGCTTTTTTTAATTCACGTTTTTTCAAAAGTGATATTTTGAATATCACTCTGAATATCACTGAATATCACAAGTGATATTCTGAATATCACAAGTGATTTTCAACAATTGTTCTGTAACATGAAATTCACAAGTGATATTCAGAAAATCACAAGTAATATTCTAAAATATTACAAGTGATATTCCGAATATCACAAGTGATTTTCAACTAATATTTTGAAACATGAAAATCACAAGTGATATTCTAAAATATCACATGTGATTTTCAACTAACGTTTTATAACATGAATACCACTTGTAATTTTCAGAATATCACTTGTGATATTCAGATTATCACTTGTGATTTTCATGTTACAAAACATTAGTTGAAAATCACTTGTGATATTCAGAAAAACACAAGTGATATTCAGAAAATCACAAGTGATATTCTGAATATCACAAGTGATATTCCGAATATCACAAGTGATGTTCAACTAATGTTTTGTAACGTGAAAATCACAAGTGATATTCTGAATATCAAAAGTGATATTCAGAAAATTACAAGTGTTATTGAGAATATTATAAGTGATTTTCACATTTTTTTAATTCACGTTTTTTTCACTTTCTTACGTTTTTGTTCGTTTTCATACGTTTTCTTTCGTTTTCATACGTTTCTGAATATCACAATTGATATTATTAATATCACAAGTGATATTTTGAATATCAAAGAAAATCACTTGTGATATTAAGATTATCAATTGTGATATTCAGAAACGTATGAAAACGGACGAAAACATATGAAAACGATCGAATACGTATGAAAGCGTAAAAACACGCCTGGAAAGGGACAAAAACGTATGGAAAATTGATGAAAACGGACGAAAACGTATAAAAACTGCTGAAAAGTATGAAAACAGACGAAAGCGTCTGAAAACAGACAAAAATACATAAAAACGGACGAAAATGTTTATAAACGTATGAAAACAGATAAAAATGGATGAAAGCATATAAAAACAGACGAAAACGTCTGAAAACAGACGATAATGTAAAAAATTGATGAAAATGTTTGAAAGCAGATAAAAACGTCTGAAAACGTATAAATACTGCCGAAACGTATGAAAATAGACAAAAACGTTTGAAAACAGACAAAAATGTAAAAAAAATGGATGAAAACAAACAAAAACGTATGAGTATCACCGAATATCACTTGTGATATTCAGAAACGTATGAAAACATCTAAAATTGGCCAAAAAAATTGAAAAACGGATGAAAACCTATGAAAATGAACGAAAATGTAAGAAAACAGACGAATATGTAGGAAAAAGGACGAAAACGTCTAAAAACGGACGAAAACATAAAATAATGGAGGAAAACGTATGAAATCAGACGGAAACACATGAAACCGGACGAAAACGTATAAAAACGGATGAAATCGTGTAAAAACGGATGAATACATATAAAAACGAACGAAAACGTATATAAACGTATGAAAACGGACAAAAACGTATAAAAACGAACGAAAACGTCTGAAAACGGACAAAAACGTATAAAAACGGATGAAAACGTATGAAAATGGACAAAAATGTCTGCAAACATATAAAAACTGACGAAAACGGATAAAAACGTCTGAAAACAGACGAAAACGTAAAAAAACGGACGAAAGCGTATAATAACGAACAAAAACGTCTGAAACAGACGAAAACGTAAAAAAACGGACGAAAACGTATAAAAACGGTAAAAAAACGTCTGAAAACGGACAAAAACGTCTGAAAACGTATATAATCATGTGAAAACAGAAAAAAACAGACGAAAACGTAATAAAATGAGAAAAAATAGTGAATTTATTTAAAAAAGAAAAGCTTGACTTATTTAAAAAAAAAAAAAACGTGAATTAAATGTGTAACGTTAATTGGAAAAAAGAGCAAAAAAAAAAAAAAAAAAAAAGAAAAGAAATAAAGAAAGAAAGTAAATAATAAAAAAGACAAAAAAAAAAAAAAAAAAAAAAAAAAAAAGACATGGACTTAGGTTTCCATGTTTAATCTTAGGTTCATCCCCACTAAATGGATGGTGGGGATTCGTCCCTTGGTATGTACAAAAAAACTAGTTCACAAAATAACTTTTCTCTTTATGAATTTACCATTGTGGATGGCGTGAGATTGAAAAAACTTTAGACTTTTCATGTTAACTAAAATCAATTAAAAAACATAACAATGTAATTAGAGTCGAGTTATTATACAAACCAAACATTTCTCACATACCAAGGGACTCATCCCCACTATCCATCTAAAAATGAAATCAATAGTTGAGATTAAAAGCATTTTAATTCACCCATTTTTTATAATTTAAATATCTCTCAAACCGTTAATCGTTAAGCGAAAATAATTACACCATCGCGACGGACATTTAATTATCTTTCTATAGACGGGCAGTTTGATATATTTTCGAAAAAAAATCATTTTTTTCACGTTTTTTTTTTCGTGGCCGAAAAAAAATCATATATGATATGTAATATCATATATGATATTACATTTCATATCATATATGATATGTAATATCATATATGATATTATATGTAATATCATATATGATTTTTTTCGGCCACGAAAAAAAACGTGAAAAAAACGAAAAAAATTTTTTTTGTCGAAAATATGTCAAAGTGTTTATCTATAGAAAGATAATTAAATGCTCGTCGTAACGGTATAATTTTTTTCGCTTAATGATTAACGGTTTGAAAGATATTAATATTTGGAAAAAAAGGATGAAAGTGGATTTTTTAAATCAAAACACCTGGACTACTTTTAAGATTAACGGTATAATTTTTTTCGCTTAATGATTAACGAATTAAGAAAATCAAAACACCTGGACTACTTTTAAGATTAACGTACATATGGGGGTAATAAATGATGTTCTTCCCCATTACTCCATAACATTAGTACTTTACCCATGAGTCCCAATCGTCCCAAAACAATATGTACAAGGATATGACTCGACTTAGCAACCATGTAATCAATTAGATAATTAACTAACGGTTTAAACCAATAACAATAATACACTAAAGATGAGTGCATACACGGAAGGCTAAGGCGATTTGGTTGTATATTTAAGTGGGGTGTAACAAATTCTTCCTTTAAGTAAGATGCTTAAAGTTAGAAACGAAAAGATAGGTTCGGAGGGGTGTACTAGGGGTTTCGTGTACTAAAAATGAGTACAACGCTAAGGTGTGGGAAAAATTAGTTGACTTTACTAGCCAAGTAATATGACTTAAATGGTCAAGTAATTATGATACGGGTTTAACACAAGGGTGATCCAAATGCCTCTTATCATGTAGTAAATCCAACTACACGAATGTAGTCTCACTAGCGGTCTCGGGATGCATCACTAATGCAAGTTCTAGAATCTAAATGCTACCGGTACACTCATAAGCACCAACAATGAATGCTTTTTCCTAAAGATCTAAAGGCGAACCTCACATTTTTGGGGTGGAAATTTTTGAGTGGTATGGTTTTTGTGCTAGTCATACAATTCCTATCCATGAGACGCTTGCTATGGCTAAAGTTTCACTCCTAAATGTTGTAAAAAATTTTAAATTTGGCGCTAAAATTGCACTAACAAGTATTTCTCATAGTTTTATTACACATCTACCATCAAACAAACAAACTCAAGCGAAGGTGTATCTGTAAGGTATCATCATTTTACCCTCCCCTTACACTTAGGATGAACATTGTCCCCAATGTTCAAGTAAAGAATGTAAAAGTGAAATAAGTAAAAAGAATGAGATCAAATACTCCCCTGATTCGCTCGGTATGGATAATAAGGTGGCCAGGTTAGATCTTCCTCCAAGAAAATGAACAATCAAAGCTTCCCTTCCAGAATATAAATCATCTTCTTGTCATACATAACCTGTGAAACCTGAGAAAACAGACAAGGCAACCTCGCGTAAATCCGGCAGCAATCTATATATGCTAACAAATCCTAGAAAACAAAATAAGATATAATGCTTGTGGAATGATGTTTGCAGATTTCCTGGAGATTATAAAATTAAAGATTCAACAAAAACTTTAAGACTCCGTTAGAAAAACAAAACTGGTAAAATTTCCAGAATTTTACACATGACGCCGTCAAGAGTAAACTCGTGACGCCGTCAGAAGTGACCTGCAGAAATTCTTGTGTTAAGTTTCCGGGAAATTTCTGGAAAAACTTTGTCCTACTTCCTGGAAAATCCTGCAAAACATCATTATGACTCGATACAAGCATTTGACTCTAACAAATACGAATATACATGTTCACTTAATATTGTGGAGAATCATGATCGGTTTTGTTTCTTAAAAACATATTTGGGGTTTCCCCTTACACTTATCTTTTGCGAAATACCTTTGGATGAAGTTAAGACTAAGCCAAACAACAAAATAAAGTATTTTCATCATTTTAGTTTTGAAACATGATCTACCAACAATAAAAATAGAGCATGCATACGGAAGAAAATAACAAACAAACAAAAATAAAAATCACACAAAGCATGGGTTGCCTCCCAAGAAGCGCTTTTCTTTATTTACGAGTCTTGTAGCTTGATGCGTGGGAATCGCAACAGGTTTTACCTCTCGAGAAGCTTACAACCCCCACCAGGCAGTGTACCTGATCGTTGTAGTATAGTATAGTGACAAGTACCGGGGGATTGATCGTTCAGCTTAGGAATAGTGTCGCTAGGATTAGAAAGCCTAATTACTAGTTCTAAAGGTGAGGGATGATTATTTTTGTATTTTTATATTTTTTAGAAAGCAATTAAAAATCTCGGGTTTTGGAAGAGTGGGCGGAATTAGTTGCTATTCAACTAACCCAAAACTAAGATGCAATCAAAATAAAATACTAGAAATGAAATTAAACTAATTTATACTAAGGTTGTGAGCAGTAATTGGAGAAAATGTGTTTACTTAGATTTCACTACTCCCTAGATATCTTTTACACGTTAATTACTTGTTATAATTGCATGGATGACGGATTGTATTCCTTAATACCATTCATGGGGTGGCATACATAACTCCCCAATTCTATGAGCTCTTATCTTCTCCTACACCATGGCCAGCACAACTATAGGGATTGTAAACAGTGGCTCATGCATTAAATACAACCAATAAAGACTTAGTACGCCTCGGTTCATGTTTCTTAAGACGTTCAAGCATGTTACCATTTGGAGATCTGCCAGTTTTCTTAAGCCTAACATATAAATCATTCATCCAAGACAAGAATAAACAAGTAATCAACACATAATCAATATCTAGGTTTCATTAGATCTAAGCAAACACAAAAGAGATCTAGCCTAGCATAATGGAATTGAGACAAGAACAAGATATAGACAACCAACACATAGACATATTGATTGAATTAGAAGAACACTTATCTCAATTACAATGCAAGGTATCAAGGGTTTGGAACCCTTGAAAAACCTGTAAAAGTTGCACCAAAATCGTACTTAGGGTTTCTCCAAAACTTCTTCTCTTTTTTTAATGTGTGAAAATTAGAAAACTATATATAGAAAAATAGGTCTGACGGCGTCAAGACAAACACTGTGACGCCGTCACCTCGCCGCCAAAACTCTTCTCGGACTGCCTGGATCTACTTCTGACGCCGTCAAGACTTATACATTTCCAGGCCGTCATGACTCTTTTACTCTGGACGCTCTTCCTACGTGACGCTGTCAAATCTGTTCTGGACCGTCATGGGAATTCATGAAATTTGCTCTTGACGCCGTCAAGGTTTTCCTCTTGACGCCGTCAGGTACTGTTCCCAGCTTGGAAAATTAAGACTTTGGCGTTTTCTTCACTTTAATGCTCCAAAAACGTCCGAATTGCTTCCTTTTCCAGATTTCACTCCCAAAGTACCTAAAATCACAAAAGGAACGATTTAGGGCAATATTTGATCAAATAAAATCGGATTCGGGCTTAAATGACCCCCTAAAAACGGATCATTTTTCGCCTCATCATATACCCTTACACTTGAGATTTGCTTGTCCTCAAGCAAATGTGCTTTTATTCTACTCAAAAGACAAGTTAGGGGTCATTTAACACTAATATAAAAGTAATTACAACAAATAATCGTTCCACTAAAGACCAATAGACAAGCACGGAGGTCATACACAAGCACCTCACAAATATTGTTTAGATACTCACATCTCTCGGGTGTAATAAAGTGTAAATTACAATATGGAAACGGAAGATATCTCTCACTACCTGTCATAGCAAAATAGATTACCATAGGCTTGGGAAAGGATCAAACCTCCACCACATGGCGTAAGCACCTAGGATAAACTATCAAAGAGGTCTTTTAAAGGGTTGTAACGTTAGGTGTAGGGATATGAAATACACGATTTTGTTGGATAAAGGAAGTTTTACTGGTGGCGAGTTAACAATCTTAGTTAATTACATGTACAATATGGCGTTGCTAAGCCAAGACTAGACTCGACTTAATCTAATAAATGAAAAATAACAAAAACATAAAATGAACATAGAATAAAAAGGGATGGTAGTCCGTATGTTTTTTTTTTTTTTTTTTTTTTTTTTTTTTTTTTTTTTTTTTCTTGATTTTTCGATTTTTATTTATTTATTTATTTTTATTATTTTTTTTTGCATACAATCTTACCCTACCATCCAAAATAATACATCATAGGGAATGGGAATTCTCCTTACACTTGAATTTTTACATACTTTACAATTAACTAAACTAATGACTCGAATTAAGAAAATCAAAACACTTGGAGCACTTTTAAGATTAACGTACATATGGGGGTAATAAATGATGTTCTTCCCCATTACTCCATAAAATAAGTACTTACCCATGAGTCCCAATCGTCCCAAAACAATATGTACAAGGATATGACTCGACTTAGCAACCATGTAATCAATTAGAAAGTTAACTTAGGGTTTAACAAATAACAATAATGCACTAAAAATGAGCGCATACGCGGAAGGCTAAGGCGATTTGGTTGTACATTTAAGTTGGGTGTAACAAATTCTTCCTTTAAGTAAAATGCTTAAAGTTAGAAACGAAAAGATAGGCTCGGAGGGGTGTACTAGGGGTTTCGTGTATTAAATTGAGTACAACGCTAAGGGTGTGGGAAAAATTAGTTGACTTAACTAGCCAAGTAATATGACTTAAATGGTCAAGTAATTATAATACGGGTTTAACACAAGGGTAATCCTAATGCCTCTTATCATGTAGTCAATCCTACTACACGAATGTAGTCTCACTAGCGGTCTCGGGATGCATCACTAACGCAAGTTCTAGAATCTAAATGCTACCGGTACATTCATAAGCACTAATAGTGAATGCTTTTCCTATCAAATCTAAAGGCGGACCTCACATATTTGGGTGGAAAATTTTTCTGAATATACGGTTATGTGCTAGTCATACAATCTCCTATCCATGAGACGCTTGCTATGGCTAAAGTTTCACTCCTAAATGTTGTAAAAAATTTTAAATTTGGCGCTAAAATTACACTAACAAGTATTTCTCATAGTTTTATTACACATCTACCATCAAAGAAAACAAACTCAAGCGAAAGTGCATATGTAAGGTATCATCTTTTTACCCTCCCCTTACACTTAAGAAGAACATTGTCCCCAATGTTCAAGTAAAGAATGTAAAAGTGAAAAAGTAAAGAGAATGAAATTAAATACTCCCCTGATTCGCTCGGTATGGATTATAGGTGGCCAGGTTAAATCTTCCTCCAAGAAAATGAACAATCAAAGCTTCCCTTCCAGAATATAAATCATCTTCTTGTCATATATAACCTGTAAAACCTGACAAAATAGACAAGACAACCTCGCGTAAAATCGGTGGCATCCTATATAAGTTTCTAAATCCTAGAAAACAAGATAAGATATAATGCTTGAGGAATGAAGTTTGCAGATCTCCTGGAGATTATAAAACTTAATAATTCACAAAAACCATAAGACTCCGTTAGAAAAACAAAACCGGTAAAATTTCCAGATTTTAACTCCTGACGCCGTCAAGAGTAAACCTCTGACGCCGTCAGAATGGACCTGCAGAAATTCTTATGTTAAGTTTCCGGAAAATTTCTGGAAAAAACTTGGTCCTACTTCCTGGAAAATCCTACAAAACTTCATTATGACTCAATACAAGCATTTGACTCTAACAAATACGAATATACATGTTCATTTAATATTGTGGAGAATCATGATCGGTTTGTTTCTTAAAAACATATTTGGGGTTTCCCCTTACACTTATCTTTTGCAAAAATACTTCTAGGTGGAGTTAAGACTAGGCTAAACAACAAAGTAAAGTATTTCCACATTTTAATTGAGAAACATGATCAACCAACAATAAAAATTAAACATGCATACGGAAGCAAATAACAATCAAACAAATAAAATCACACAAAACATGGGTTGCCTCCCAAGAAGCGCTTTTCTTTATTTACGAGTCTTGTAGCTAGACTCAAGGTCATGGGTTACTACGTGACTTCATCATTGGTTCCATTCTCTAGGTCGTCTTCTAAACCACTTTTGTATTCCGGACCTAGTTGTAAGCATTCTTTATAGAAACCAAGCATCCTATTTCTAACATACTCTACTCCTCTACGTCTATCCTCCTCATTCCTATAATAAGCCGCTTGCTTATGTTCCTTTTCGAAATTAGAGAGAAGGCGGTATTGTTCGATCTTGTAGGGCATTTGATAGGCTACCTCATTGTTCTCTTCCTTAAATCTAACTATCCCTAAAGTCGGATCATAACTCATCCTAGTGGCCTCAACAAATGGTTTTCCGAATACTATTTGACTTAGGCAAGCATCTATCACCGGACGAATGTCTTCCACTATCATAAAATCGATTTCATAGGTGAGATTCCCTATAATCACATGTAATCCCTTCACTCTTCCTGCAAAATTACTTATCAGATTCTTACCGGGCATCATCCTAAAATTGAGTTGCTTCTTCATCACCCAATTGTAATAAGTCCTAGTCATGATGTTCACGGGGGATCTAAGGTCGATGTAAGCTTTCCATATATGCATGTGCCCGATATTGCATGGGATGTTAATGTTAGAGGGGTCTCCCATTTTGATAAGGGGGTTGCCAAAGATATATGTTCTCTCGGGACTATCGAATAAATCCTTATGGTATTCCCGTTCTTCCTTGGTTGGCAACTTATCAAAGTATTCTTCTATAGGTTCTACCTCCTCTAATTCCTCATCCTTATTAACCTCAACTTCCCTACTCTCATCCTTACTATCGGCTTCTACTCTAACTTCATCCTTGTCACTCCCCTCTATCTCCTTATCTATCGGCTTAATGGTGACAACATTGACAAATTGGACATGTTTGGATGATGAGGGGTCCTTAATTTGGATTCCACTATTGGTGTCCCTAGTGTCCTTCCTAGGTGTGATTAATGCTTGGTTGTTGAGGGCTTTCAACAAGTTGTCAATCTTGTTGGTCATCTCCGTTTGTTGTTGGTTGAATTCGGTTTCAAACCTAGCTATGCGGGCTTCTTGAGATGCCAGGAACTTTGACATCAATCCTTCAAGATTGTTGGTACTACCATAGTTGTTAGAAGGATTGTTGTTGAAAGTACGGTTGGATGGTGGACAGTTTGGTTGGTAGCGATTAGGCGGATTGGAGGAATTGGGTTGATTTTATTTCCACCTAAGGTTTGGGTGATTTTTCCAAGAGGGGTTGTATGGATCACCGTAAGTGTTTGGCTCGGGCTTGAAAGTGTACCACTTATCTCTCGCTTCGTCGGTACGCGTGGATGCGTAGTCCGCAAAAGCTGTTCCGGGGAGTTCCACACAATCACGAGTGTCATGGTGACCACTACATAATTCGCATGAAGAAGTGATTTTGTTCACTTGACTTGAAGGCTTAGGAGCATCGTAAGATTTCATGAGAAACTTGACTTGGTCCTCAATTTCCATAATCCTACGGTCGGGAGTGCTAGAATTATTCGAAGGCAAAGATATTGCCTTGACCGTTTTGTTCAAATCACGGGGATCATTCCAACTTTCGTTGTCATAGAGAGCAAGATCTTCTATGAGTTCCCATGATTGTTTCGCACTAAGATCACGTAGCTTACCACCGGCCGATTGGTCAATGGCTCGCCTCGTGGAGATGTCGATATGGTCATAAAAAATTTGGACTTGGAGCCAAAGATCTATGCCATGATGAGGGACTTTTTGGAGTAAGTCCTTGAAACGAGTCCATGCTTCATAAAGAGATTCATTTTGACGTTGTTGGAACATCAAGATGTCATTTCTAAGCTTAGTAGTTCTCCCCGGTGGGAAAAATTGAGCAAGGAAACGAGTGGTGAGATCATCCCATGTGGTGATGGATCCCGCGGGTAAACGCTCAAGCCATTGACTAGCTTGATCCCGTAGAGAGAATTGGAATAGGCGTAAACGGGTAGTCTCTCTAGTTTCAACACCTAGGTCTATGGAATCTACAATTTTGAGAAAGTCCTTAAGATGTTGGTTTGGATCTTCGGAACGAAGTCCATGGAATGCACATCCGCTTTGCACCAACCGGATGGTGTCGGATCGCAAGGGGGTCACATTGGCTCCGGTGAGCTCAATGGTGTTTCGGTAGCCTTGGTGGCTAGGTCGGGAATACTCTCCTAAGGTTCGGGGCCTAAGGGGTTCTAATGGTGGTTTTGTTGTGGTGGGATGACGGGTTCAAAGATGTTACCACCTTCCATGATGTCGGATGGTAAGGAGTTACGAACAAAGGCACGAAGAAATAAGATATACTAAAGAAAACCTAAAAATAAAAAATAAAAATAAAATCTTACTAGAAAGGAATCTAGCAAGTAGACCTAATAAAAAGAAATTCTAACCTAGACAATAACTATTCCCCGGGCTGCGGCGCCAAAAACTTGATGCGTGGGAATCGCAACAGGTTTTACCTCTCGAGGGATCTCGAGAAGCTTACAACCCCCACCAGGCAGTGTACCTGATCGTTGTAGTATAGTATAGTGACAAGTACCGGGGGATTGATCGTTCAGCTTAGGAATAGTGTCGCTAGGATTAGAAAGCATAATTACTAGTTCTAAAGGTGAGGGATGATTATTTTTGTATTTTTATATTTTTTAGAAAGCAATTAAAAATCTCGGGTTTTGGAAGAGTGGGCGGAATTAGTTGCTATTCAACTAACCCAAAACTAAGATGCAATCAAAATAAAATACTAGAAATGAGATTAAACTAATTTATACTAAGGTTGTGAGCAGTAATTGGAGAAAATGTGTTTACTTAGATTTCACTACTCCCTAGATATCTTTTACACGTTAATTACTTGTTATAATTGCATGGATGACGGATTGTATTCCTTAATACCATTCATGGGGTGGCATACATAACTCCCCAATTCTATGAGCTCTTATCTCCTCCTACACCATGCCCAGCACAACTATAGAGATTGTAAACAGTGGCTCATGCATTAAATACAACCAATAAAGACCTAGTACGCCTCGATTCATGTTTCTTAAGACGTTCAAGCATGTTACCATTTGGAGATCTGCCAGTTTTCTTAAGCCTAACATATAAATCATTCATCCAAGACAAGAATAAACAAGTAATCAACACATAATCAATATCTAGGTTTCATTAGATCTAAGCAAACACAAAAGAGATCTAGCCTAGCATAATGGAATTGAGACAAGAACAAGATATAGACAACCAACACATAGACATATTGATTGAATTAGAAGAACACTTATCTCAATTACAATGCAAGGTATCAAGGGTTTGGAACCCTTGAAAAACCTGTAAAAGTTGCACCAAAATCGTACTTAGGGTTTCTCCAAAACTTCTTCTCTTTTTCTAATGTGTGAAAATTAGAAAACTATATATAGAAAAATAGGTCTGACGGCGTCAAGACAAACACTGTGACGCCGTCACCTCGCCGCCAAAACTCTTCTCGGACTGCCTGGATCTACTTCTGACGCCGTCAAGACTTATACATTTCCAGGCCGTCATGACTCTTTTACTCTTGACGCTCTTCCTACGTGACGCCGTCAAATCTGTTCTGGACCGTCATGGGAATTCATGAAATTTGCTCTTTACGCCGTTAAGGTTTTGCTCTTGACGCCGTCAGGTACTGTTCGTAGCTTGGAAAATTAAGACTTTGGCGTTTTCTTCACTTTAATGCTCCAAAAACGTCCGAATTGCTTCCTTTTCCAGATTTCACTCCCAAAGTACCTAAAATCACAAAAGGAATGATTTAGGGCAATATTTGATCAAATAAAATCGGATTCGGGCTTAAATGACCCCCTAAAAATGGATCATTTTTCGCCTCATCATAGCTAGACTCAAGGTCATGGGTTACTACGTGACTTCATTGTTGGTTTCACTCTCTATGTCATCTCCTATACCAGTCTTATATTCCGGACCTAATTGCAAGCATTCTTTGTAGAAACCAAGCATCCTATTCATCACATACTCTACTCCTCTACGTCTATCCTCATCATTCCTATAATAAGCTGCTTGTTTGTGTTCCTTTTCTATGTTTGACAGGAGGCGGTACTGCTCAATCTTATAGGGCATTTGGTAGGCAATCTCATCATTCTCCTCCTTGAACCTAACTATCCCTAAAGTCGGATCATAACTCATCTTAGTGGCCTCAACAAATGGTTTTCCAAACACTACTTGGCTTAGGCAAGCATCTATCACCGGACGAGTATCCTCTACTATCATAAAATCGATCTCATAAGTGAAATTTCCGACAATCACATGCAATCCCTTCACTCTTCCTACAAAATTACTTATCAAATTCTTATTGGGCATCATTCTATAACCAAGTTGTTTCTTCATCACCCAATTATAATAAGTCCTAGTCATGATGTTTATAGGAGATCTAGGATTGATATAAGCTTTCCATATATGCATATGCCCGATGTTGCATGGTATGTTGATGTTAGAGGGGTCTCCCATTTTGATAAGGGGTGTGCCAAGGATATATGGTGTCTCGGGGCCATCGAATAAATCCTTATGATATTCCCGTTCTTCCTTAGTGGGCAGCTTATCAAAGTACTCTTCTACGGTCTCTACTTCCTCTAACTCTTCTCCCTTATTAACCTCAACTTCCCTAATTTCATCCCTAGTCTCTGGTTCTACTTCAACTTCATCTTTGTCACTTTCTTCTATATCCTTATCCTTTGGCTTAATGGTGACAACATTGACAAAGTGGACATGTTTGGATGACAAGGGGTCCTTAGTTTGGATTCCGTTATTGGCGTCCCTAGTGTCCTTCCTAGGTGTAATTAACGCTTGGTTGTTGAGGGCTTTCAACAAGTTGTCAATCTTGTTGGTCATCTCCGTTTGTTGTTGGTTGAATTCGGTTTCAAACCTAGCTATGCGAGCCTCTTGAGATGCCATAAACTTGGACATCAATCCTTCAAGATTGTTGGTACTACCATAGTTGTTAGAAGGATTGTTGTTGAAAGTACGGTTGGAGGGTGGACCGTTTGGTTGGTAACGATTAGGCGGATTGGAAGAATTGGCTTGATTTTGTTTCCACCTAAGGTTTGGGTGATTTTTCCAAGAAGGGTTGTAGGAATCACCATACGGGTTTGGCTCGGGTTTGAAAGTGTACCACTTATCTCCCGCTTTGTCGGTACGCGAGGATGCGTAGTCAGCAAAAGCTGTTCCGGGGAGTTCCACACAATCACGAGTGTCATGGGGACCACTACATAATTTGCATGAAGAAGTGATTTTGTTCACTTGGCTTGAAGGCTTAGGAGCTTCGTAAGATTTCATGAGAAACTTGACTTGGTCCTCAAGTTCCATGATCCTACGGTCGGGAGTGCTAGAATTGTTCGAAGGCAAAGATATTGCCTTGATCGGTTTGTTCAAATCACGGGGATCATTCCAACTTTCGTTGTCATAGAGAGCAAGATCTTCTATGAGTTCCCATGATTGTTCCGCACTTAGATCATGTAGCTTACCATCGGCCGATTAGTCAATGGCTCGCCTTGTGGATAGATCGATATGGTCATAGAAGATTTGGACTTTGAGCCAAAGATCTATGCCATGATGAGGGACTTTTTGGAGTAAGTCCTTGAATCGAGTCCATGCTTCATATAGAGTTTCACCTTGACGTTGTTGGAAAATCAAGATATCATTTCTAGGCTTGATAGTTCTCCCCGGTGGGAAAAATTGAGCAAGGAAACGAGTGGTGAGATCATCCCATGAGGTGATGGATCCCGCGGGTAAACGCTCAAGCCATTGGCTAGCTTGATCACATAGAGAGAATTAGAATAGGCGTAATCGGGTTGACTCTCTAGTTGTAGCATCAAGGTCTATAGAATCTACAATTTTAAGGAAGTCCTTGAGATGTTGATTTGGATCTTCGGAACGAAGTCCATGGATTGCACATCCGCTTTGCACCAACCGGATGGTGTCGGATCGCAGGGGAGACACATTGGCTCCTTAGGTGAGCTCAATGGTGTTTTGGTAGCCTTGGTGGCTAGGTCGGGAATACTCTCCTAGGGTTCGGAGCCTAAGAGGTTGGTTAGCTAGTGGTGGGTTTTGTGGGTGGTCTTGTTGTGGTGGGATGATGGGTTCAAAGATGTTACCATCGTCCATGATGTCGGATGGCGAAGAGTTACGAACAAAAACACGAAGAAATAAGATAGACTAAAGAGAACCTAAAAATAAAAATAAAATCCTACTAGAAAGGAATCTAGCAAGTAGACCTAATAAAAAGAAATTCTAACCTAGACAATAACTATTCCCCGGGCTGCGGCGCCAAAAACTTGATGCGTAGGGATTGCACCAGGCTTTACCTCTCGAGGGATCTCGAGAAGCTTACAACCCCCACCAGGCAGTGTACCTGATCGTTGTAGTATAGTATAGTGACAAGTACCGGGGGATTGATCGTTCAGCTAGGAATAGTGTCGCTAGGATTAGAAAACCTAAAGACTAGGTCTAGAGATGAGGGATGATTCTTTTTGTGTTTTTATATTTTATGAAAAGCAAGTAAAAATCTCGGTTTTGAAGGAGTGGGCGGAATTAGTTGCTATTAAACTAATCCAATTACTAAGATGCAATCAAAATAAAATACTAAAAATGAAAATAAACTAAATTAAGATAGAGGTGTGAGCAATATATGGGAGAATTGTGTTTACTTAGGTTTCACTACTCCCTAGATATCTTTTACAGGTCAATTACTTGTTACAGTTGCGTGGATGACGGATTGTATTCCTTAATACCATTCATGGGGTGGCATACTTACTTCCCCAATCCTATAAGCGCCTACTTCACTCGTATGTTGAGCCGGCTAAGAAGCTCCTAACATGGGATCACTAGAATTTGCTCATGCATTAAATACAACCATTAAAACCTAGTACACATCGGTTCATGTTTCTTAAGACGTTCAAGCATGTTACACAATGGAGATCTGCCAGTTTTCTTAAGCCTAACATTGAAATCATTCATCCAATACAACTATAAACAAGCAATCAACCTATAATCAACATCTAGGTTTCATTACATCTAAGCAAACACATGAAAGATCTAGCCTAGCATGTTAAAATCAAGACAAGCATAAGATATATTCAAACAACACATAGACATATTGAATGAATTGAAAGAGGACTTATCTTAATTGAACATGAAAGGTTTCAAGGGGTGAAAACCCTTGAAAATACTGTTACAAACGACCTAGGGTTTATTAGGTTCGACCCTAGTATTCTCCACACAAGTTCCTCTCTTAATGAATGAAAAATAGAAAAGTATATATAGATTTTGTGAGGTGACGGCGTCAAGAGCAAATGTCTGACGCCGTCATCTCGCCGCCAAATAAATTCTTGGACTGCCTAGATCTGGGTTTGACACCGTCACGTGTATTCCTTTTGCAGGCCGTCACCATATTAACTCTTGACGCCCTTCTCTTGACGCCTTCAGGTTTTCTCTGGGTCGTCATGGATTTTACCCCTCACGCCGTCACAATTTCCTTCTTGACGCCGTCAGGTACTGTTCTCAGCATGGAAAATTAAGTCTTTGCCGTTTTCTTCACTTTTATGCTCCAAAAACGTTCAAAATGCCTCTTTTTCCAGAATTCACTCCCAAAGTACCTAAAATCACAAAAGGAACGATTTAGGGCAATATTTGATCAAATAAATTCAATTCCGGGATTAAATGACCCCCTAAAAACGGTTCATTTTTCGCCTCATCACCACACTCAATTCCTTATCTTTAGGAACAGTTTAAAATATCTTCAATTCACAGTATGATTTAGGCGCCTTTGGTCAATCCCTTTTCCCGCCAAAAGTCTTGGGAACCGTTCATATACCTCTCTAGCCTATTTATACCTCTCTATTGTATATATACCAAATAACACACAAAAACACATATATCACTTTCAAAGAAAACTTCAACAATGGCAGCAAATGGTAACTTTCAAAATGATGCAGAAGAGTACGAGTAGGTATTAAACAACAGTTTGCTATGGGACACAGTGTTTAATCATTGGTCCCGTTTACGAATATGGGTCGTATAGTCATGTAGATACGTGGATGAGGTCAATAATTTTGAGATGGCTGAATAGACAAGACTTTTACTGGGATGAGCGTTGGGGACTGAATGATGTGGAGGTGGAGGAAGAAGATGAAGAGGATGAGGAGGATCAACAGGATGCGCAGCAAAATGTGGTGGAGCAGCAAAATGAAGAGGATGCGCAGCAAAATGTGGTGGAGCAGCAAAATGAAGAGGATCAGCAGTAAAATGTGATGGAGCATCAAAATGTGGTGGAACATCAAAACCAAGGGGGTCAACAAGATAGGTTTGCATTTGCAGACCCGTTAAATCTGGAAAACAGGATTACCGATCTTGAAATTAAGTTTCAATATCTCCTGGAAAGGAAAAGGATGCAACGCAGGGAGTAGAGCGCTCTGGTTTTAACAAGTTGGTGTGAAATGGAGTGAAGCAGTTTTTAATGATGATGTTTTTATGTTTTTAGTATCTTTAGTATTTAGGTAGGATAATTAATTATATTTATGTTTGTAGCTTTTATGAATGGTTGTATCTTTTAAAAAATATCAATGAAAAGTTTGAGACCTTGTATGGTTGCTTGTGATGTCAAACTATCAAAGGTGTGTTTGGTTTCTTGGATAAAAGCAGTATGTCAAATTGTTAAAATCCAGAAATGATGTGTTAATGTTGCTAGTTATAAATAGTATTGCTAAGTGTAATTGATGATGTGATCATTGTGATTCGGGTAATGAGTTAGGTTTTGTGTTTTTTGGACTAATATTTTGCAGGATAAGCTGAAAAAAGTGCCGGAGTCCTGAAAAATAAGCCGTTTCGAGTGGAAACTGACTTAGTGTTGCTAGGCATATTTTAGTGCTGCTAAGCCTAACTTAGTCCGGCTAAGGGTTGTTCTGCTATTTTTGAGAGTGCAGGGTACTGTTTTAGAAATATGAATGGTTAAGGGTTTGTACACTTCAATCATTCACAGTTTCACACAAATGTTTTTATCCGATCAAAACTCTATCAAACATAAAACCACTGCTTGATTTTATCAATTAATTGCAATTCCCAGCAAAACCCTACACAAATTTTCAAATTTCACAATGTCGACTCTGTCTTTTGCCAACCAGCATAACATGATTGCATTCTTACAAAAGCCCACCAAGGAGAATGAAGAGTTCACTGAAGTTGTTGATTTTCTCAATGCTACTCATATTAGGTATGCATTAACAGTTAACCCTACTGTATATGTTTCTAACATCAAACGGTTTTGGGCTACTGCAAAGGTCAAAACTATTGATGAGGAAGTACAGATTCATGCCCGTGTGGATGGGCATAATATTATTGTTACAGAGGCATCTGTTAGAGAAGTTCTTGATCTAGGAGATGTTAATGGAATTGAGAATCTTCCAGACTCCACAATTTTTGAAAACCTTCAAGAGATGGGGTATGTAAGAAAAAATGATTCTTTGAAATTTAATAAAGGTGGCTTTCCCCCACAGTGGAAATTCTTAATTCACACTTTGTTACAGTGTCTTAGCCCAAAGACTACTGGTTGGAATGAGTTTAGTAGTAACATGGCTTCTGCCCTTATATGTTTGGCAAAAACTAAAGAAAAATTCAATTTTTCAAAATTAATTTTTGATCATGTGGTTAAAGCCTTGGATAATTCTTCAAACCAACATTACTTATATCCAAGATTTTTGCAACTTCTTATGGACAAACAGTTTACAAATAAGAAAGTTCACGACAAGGTTTATCCTGTTCACTCTCATATTAAAAAGGTCTTTTCTAACATGAAGAGAAAGGGTAAGGACTTTCCTGTCATAGTTAAACCATTATTTCAAGCAATGTTGGAACTAGGTCAACATAAGAAGGGTGAAGGTTCAAGAACTTATAATGAATCAAGTTCCAATGGAACTGATTCAGGTGAAGGAAACCAAGGGGGACAATGCAAGTGATGAGGATAAAAGTGGTGAGGAAGAGATGGAACTTGTTAAAGAATTGATGGTTAAATATACCAAACTTAAAGAACAGGTTCTTGGCCTACAACAAATCACAGATACTCAGGGGGATGTAATTATAGGTTTGAAGCTGACGGTTAAGCAATTGGGAGGTCAGAAGGGGTCAAGAACCAGGTCATTCAAAAGACTGAAAAAAGTGGGCACAAGACAAAGGATTAGTTCATCTGAAAGCATAAGTTTGGGGGAGGATGGTCCCAAACAAGGGAGGAATGAAACCAAGGATTCAGGGGAAGCTATGGAAAATTTTGATAGTGCTGCTGCTGGTGATGACATTGGTGTGGATATGGATGTGGATTCTGGTGAGAATGATGATGAGTATGTGGTTGCTGATAATCAAGGTAATGAGGTTGTTATGAAGCAGCAATAAAAGGCATGGGAGATTCTACTGCTGGTGCAAGTGAAGAAATGGCCAAGGAGGATACTACTGCTGAGGAAAATGTTCCTGTTGCTAGTGATGATGATGAAACTTTGGCCGAAGCAATGATTCTATTGAAGACACAATTTAAACAAGCAGTGCCACAATCACCACTACCAACAGAACAATCACAACCACCACCACAACAACCAAGAGTACCTGTCAAAGGTGTGGTGATTAGAGAACCAACTCAACAAATCAAGAAGAGTGTACAAGAGCCAAGTTATAAGGGCAAAGGCAAAGGTATTATGGTTGAAGAGCCTAAGCATGATCCTTTAAAGGATCTTCCTTTTGTGTACTCGCCCAAACACAAGCAACTTGAAGTAGATGAAGCTGCTGCAAGAAAATTGGCTGCTTCGTTTGTAGAGGAGAATCAGATGGTACTTGAACAAAGAAGGAAACACGCTGAAGCTGAGGCCAAAACAAAAGCACTCTTGGATTCTTGGGATGAAGAAAGGATTAAAGGTGATGCTGATATTGCACTGATGAAACAAATAAAAGAAGAAATGCAAGAGTATACTCAAGAACAAAAAGATGAATGGAAGAGGAATTATGAAGCTGAAAGGAAGAAATTTTATCTCAATCAAAGAAAGAAGAGAAAAGTGCTCAGTCGTCCAACAGTTAAGCAAAAGAGGAAGTACTATGAGTACTATCTAAACAATATGAAGGGTTGGAAGCTTGTTCAATTAAAGTGATACTCAGATGATGAGATCTTCAAAATGTATGAAAGAGCCAAAAACTCAATGTAACTAATATATATCAATGTTAATGATAACTGACCTCACATTTTGCTATAAGTAATAGTCACATGAATATTTCACTATGTGACTATTTTGAATTTATTGGTCACATATAATACCCTTATAATGTGGCAATAAACATCATTTAGATACACATTTCTGATATGGTGTGACTATTGTAAAGCCTATAGTTAGAATGTGACTATTTTTATTTATTTATTTATTTTTATGTTTTTTTGTAAAGCCTATAGTCACATGATCGTGCTTCAATTAAGTGTGGCTATACACATTAGGATTTGGCAAACAAACAAACACTGAACTTTAGACACACATATTAACTTACGTGACCATATGTATCGAATTTTCGTTACACTTAATCATGTTTCTATGTTTAGTGTGATCATATATGACATTTGGTCACACTCGTCAAGTGTGTGACATATATTTGTCACTATTAAATGCATATCGTGACTAACGCTTCAAACTTACTTTTCAGTTGTCACACATTTCAAACGCTATGTGGCTAAATATTCAACAAAGAATAGCAGTCACGTTTAAATAATGTGTGACAAACTTGACTATATAATTTAGCCACATAAACAATTACCTCATGTGACCATATATCTATTTTGGTCACACTTTTCAATTGTGTGACATATATTTGTCACATATGTATATCTATAGTGTGACTAATGTTTCGAGCTGATTTGTATCTGTCACACGTCCCGAATTAAAAGTGACTAAAATGTCGAAAAATATTTACCAGTTACTCTCTGGTCACATATATACACAAATGTGTGACATATATTTTATGAAATGGTCACACAAGTCGGATCAAGTGTGGCTGTTTATTTTATTCTGGTACATTTAGTCACGTAAAAATGTTACCGTGTGACCGTTCAAAATCGACCATGTGTGACGAAAGTCCATTTTTGTACTAGTGATAGTACATTTACTAAACATAGTGAAGATCAAAAGAAATTAATTGCTAAAAATAATGAAGCTAAAATGATGCTTTATAATGCTTTACCTTGAAAATAATATGTAAGAGTCTTTATGTGTAAAACCGCTAAAGAAATTTGGCAATCTTTGATAATCACTCATCAAGGAAATTCACAAGTCAAGGATAACAAAATTGATCTTCTTGTTCAACAATATGAACAATTTTTTATCCCCGAAGATGAAATCATTGATAGTGCATTTGCTAGATTTGACACAATTATTACTTCTCTTAAAGCACTTAATGAATCGTTTTGTAGTAAGAACTTTGTCAGGAAATTCCTTAGAGCACTCCATCCGAAGTGGAGAGCAAAAGTGATGGCAATTGAAGAATCTAAAGATCTTTCGAGCATGTCACTTGACGAACTAATTGGAAACCTCAAAGTTCATGAAATGGTAATGGAAAAAGATTCGTAGATAGTTAAAGGAAAGAAAGAAAAAGTCAAATCTATTGCCTTGAAACTTAGAGTAGAATCAAGTGATTATAAGGAATCTAGTTCGGGTAGTGAAGATGAAGAATATACCATGGCCGTAAGAGACTTCAAAAAGTTCTTTCAAAGACGAGGGAAGTTTATAAGGCAACCTAGAGAAGAGAATAAACCTTTCCAAAAATACCATGATGATAAGAAAGGAAAGGGTGAAAGAAAATGTTTTAGATGCGGAGATACAAGCCATCTCAAAGGAGAATATCCAAAACCACCCAAAAACAAGACTCAAAGAGCTTTTGTAAGTGGTGCGTGGAGTGAAAGTGAAAATGATGACGAGGAGCCAAAGAATGACGAAATTGCTCTCATGCCTCAAGACTCAAATGAGGTATGCTTGAAAGTTGGTTTAGAACCGGACGAATGGATTAAAGATAGCGGTTGCTCAAGACATATGACGGGTAACAAAAGCCTCTTCTCAACATATCAAGAATATGATGGAGGTAACGTTACTTTTGGTAGCAAGCTTAAAAGCAAAATCATCGAAAAAAGTACAATCACTCATGACTCTCTCTCTATTGATGATGTCGCTCATGTTGACAACCTAGGATTTAATCTTCTTAATATAAGTCACCTATGACGTAAAAAGTATAACGTCCTCTTTAGTGAAAACGAAAGTAAAATACTAAAAGACGGAATAACTATAGCTATAGGTGTTTTAAAGAACAACATATACGTCATGAAGATTGATAAAACATCTAGAGATAAACTTTGCCTCACCTTCTTAGATGATTTCTCAACTCTTTGGCATAGACGTTTAGGTCATGCTAATATGAGACTTATTCAATCTATATCCTCTAAAGAATTAGTTATAAACCTACTTAAGTTGAAATATGACCAACACTTTTGTGATGCTTTCAAAATTGGTAAACAAGTTCATAGTAGCCATAAGGCTAAAAATATGGTGTCTACATCTAGGTGTCTAGAACTTTTGCATATAGATTTTTGCGGTCAATCTGCTATACAAAGTTATGGAGGCAACTTCTACACTTTGGTTATAGTAGATGATTATTCAAGATATACTTGGACAAAATTTTTGAAAAGTAAAAATGAAGCTTTTGACCAATTTCAAATTCTTAGTAAGAAAATTCAAAACCAATTTGGAAATTGCATTGTGTCAATTAGAACGGATCATGGTTGTGAATTACAATGAAATACAATTTGGAAAATTTTGTGATAAAATTGGTATAACACATAACTTTTCGGCACCTCGTACTCCTCAATCGAATGGTGTAGTAGAACGTAAAAACCAAACTCTTAAAGAGATGAGTAGAACAATGCTTAATGAAAAAAATATTCCACAAAAATTTTGGTGTAATGCCGTTGGACACGTCTATTTACATTTTAAATCATGTCTTAATTCGACCATTTTTGAACAAAACTCCATATGAAATATATAGAGGTAAAAAGCCTACACTAGGATATTTTAGAGTTTTTGGAAGTAAATGTTTTATACTAAACACTATGGATTATCTCACCAAATTTGACCCAAAATCTTATGAAGGTGTGTTCATTGGATATTCTCAAAATAGCAATGTTTATTGTTTTAAACAAAGAAACTTTAAGAGTCGAGGAACCGTTGAACGTAACATTCGACGAGAGTCCACCTCCCTCTAAGACATCACCTTTGGTAGATGATGACTTTGTTGAAAGTCAAGTTATTGAAAATCAAGACAACTTAAAGAATGACAAGGAATATGAACTATTAAACAAGGAAATTGTCAATGTCAAAGAATCTAAAAGTCATCAATTAGATAGTGTCATAGGAAAAATTAATGAAATAACCTTGAGATCAAAAGTCCAAAATCAAAGTAACTTCTTTTGATTTGTGTCAACCATTGAACCCAAAAATATAAATGAGGCAATAAAAGATGAATAATGGGTCATAGCTATGCAAGAAGAGTTAAACCAATTAGTTAAAAATGATGTTTGGACATTAGTTCCCCAACCAAAAAGTCAAAAGATAATTGGAACAAAATAGGTCTTTCAAAATAAAATGGATGAAAATGGTGTAGTGTCGAGAAACAAAGCTAGGCTAGTAGCACTAGGATATAATCAACAAGAAGGCATTGACTATGATGAAACTTTTTCTCCAGTTGCTAGGCTCGAGTCTATTAGAATTTTACTTGCATGTGCATGTGGACATGATTTCAAACTTTTTCAAATGGATGTCTAAAGTGCATTTTTAAATGGTTTTATTAATGAAGAAGTATATGTTGCTCAACCTCCGGGTTTCACCAATTTTGAAAAACCAAATCATGTTTACAAACTTAAAAAGGCTTTACGGACTTAAGCAAGCTCCAAAAGCATGATACGATTGACTTAAAACATTCCTAGTTAACCATAAGTATACCATGGGTTTAGTCGACAACACCCTCTTTACTAAAAAAAATGATTCACATATTATCATAGTCCAAATATATGTTGATGAGATTATATTCGAATCAACTTGTCAAGAGTTATGTGACGATTTCTTAAAAATCATGCACGACGAGTTTGAAATGAGTATGATGGGAGAACTCAACTTTTTCTTAGGACTTCAAATAAAACAATTAGAAGATGGGATATTCTTAACCAATCTAAGTACATAAAATATATGCTTAAGAAATTAGGTCTTGAAGACTCCAAACCTATTAAAACACCTACGTCTTTGGAAACTAAACTCATTAAGGATGAAGGAGGTGAATCCATAGATAACTCTAAATATAGAGGAATGATTGGTAGTCTACTCTATCTCACGGCTAGTAGACCCGACATTATGTTTAGTATTTGTCAGTGTGCTCGCTTTCAAGAGGATCCAAAAATATCACATCTTGAAGTCGTTAAACAAAAATTTAGATATATAAAAGGCACTACACATCTAGGATTACGGTATCCCTAGGGAACGGGAGTAGAAACCATAGTGTATGCCGACTCGGAACATGCCGGTGACTATGTTGATAGAAAAAGCACAAGTGGTATTTGTACTTTTGTTAGACATTGTCTCACCTCATGGTTCTCTAAGAAACAAACGGCTCTCGCCATTTCAACAACTGAAGCCGAATATGTATCGGCCGAAAAAGCATGTCAACAAGCTCTTTAGATGAAGCAGGCTCTTGTCGACTATAGAATTCAACTCAACGACATCTCCATTCTTTGCGAAAACAAAGGAGCCATCGACCTCAGTAAAAATCCAGTTCAACATGCTCGTACAAAACATATTGAAATCCGTCATCATTTTCTTCGTGACAATGTTCAAAAAGGAAACATCTCTATCGAGAAATGTCTTCAAAAGACAACATTGCCGATATTCTTACAAAACCTCTTAAACGAGAACCATTCAATCTCCTTAGACTTTGACTAGGACTTATGGAACCAACTTTATAGTTTTGAACATTAGCCTAAACCAACGATCGATCAAAACAAAATTTCTTTTTTTTCCTTTCTGAGCTGGCGGAACCAATTGATCAAAGGGACGGAACCCTTTAATTGGTTCCGCCCAGTCCGTGATACACCAGGACCATTTTTTGTTATATATTAAACAAACGCCACCTTTATCACAACCATAACACTTGAACAGTTACAACTTACTCCAAAACCCATCCACACACGAAAATTAGGGTTCATCTTCAACCTTCTTGTGCTCCAATCAACGTTGTAAGTATTCTAACAACATTTATACTCTTGATCTGTGTCATAGGAATTCTATTTTTTGCACAAAACTAAAACTTGGGGTTTGTGCATTATCTTAAGAAAACATGTAGAACATTTGTTGAAAATAAAACTAATCATGTTTTCCCTTAGTTAGGAATTGCATCTTGTAGAACATTATCATGATTTTCTTTCACAATTCTTTACTTTACATTTTTTTAACGAATAAAAAATATATAACTTAATCTGTATAAAACTCCACAAAATTTGAAACGCTGCTTGATAAAGCGTTTGGATAAACCTTTTGAAGCTTGTTTTTTAAAAATAAAAGCTTTTAACTCGTACGCGCGTTTAAAAGAAGCTAGTTATCAATTGAAGCTTTTCTCTCAAAATAAAAAGCTACTCCGTATTACCTCTAAAAAGTTTTAAAAAACTCACTACTAGCAATATTATATACTACCTCCGTCCCATATTAAATGTCCACTTTGAGTTTTCAAAGTCTTGTTTTATCAACTTTGACATTAAATATTTTAATTTATGATATATAATACATGATGCAAAATATATGAATGAATTGAGTTTTAAATGTACTTTTCATTGACATAATTTTTATCAAGTATCATATAATACAAACAAAAATATTTAAGGTCAAAGTTAAAGAAAAAAGACTCGAAAAGTCAAAAATGAACATTTAACATGGGATGCAGGGAGTATATATTTAGCTTGTTTTATAATTATCATTATTATAGTAACAAATTGATAAGGTTTATAGAAATTGATTCCCACATACTGTAAAGTGATAAAACATTCAAACCATTATAACACTTTAGCAGCTATTCATATAATTAATCAATGAACCAACAAATGTTGTAGAACTTGAACGAGTTACACTCGCTTATCAATTATAAAGACATAAAAGTCTTACAGAATGTTATTTAGTGTATTATGTAAGTTCAGAAGAAAGAACAGGAAATAACATCATACAATTTATTTTACTTTTACTCCACATGTTTAGTTAACGTCACTTTCATACCATTCTTCATTTTGAGTAGAACCGAACCATATGGAAGCACATGGTGACCTTCAACAAGCTCCACATGGTAATGACATATAATGGTAAGTGCCACCATCTTCATTTGAGAAAAGCTCATTTCTTTGCCTAAGCAGGCTCTCGGGCCAACATTAAACGCGGGGAACTTGTAAGATGGTTCATGTTTGAGACGACCTTCCGCTGATATCCACCTTTCAGGCTTAAAATCCATACAATCCTCTCACCATATCGACTTCATCCTTCCCATAGTATAATAACTCAAGATGATTGTGGTGTTCGGATCCACTTGATAGCCACTTGGTAGGGTGTCCGGTTGTAATGGTGTTTTGTTCTGAAATGGGATTGAAGGAAATAGCCTTAAAGTTTCACATAATGCACCATGAAGATAAACCAGCTTGTGCAACTCGCTTGTATTAAAATCTTTCCATTTTCCATCTATTTTCATCTCTAGCTTTGTCTTAACCTCTTCTCGGATTTTATCTTCTACAATTGGGTGTTTCGCAAGAAGATAAAAGAACCAAGAGAGAATGATGCCCGTAGAATCTCTTCCTGCAATCATGAGATTAAAAAATACGTCTCTTAAGAACTTGTTAGGGTCCTCACAAGTTCCACAATGGTCTTTTAACTCTCTCATGAGAGCCATTGATAATTTAAAATCTTTCTCGTGAAGTTCGTAGTTCATGTTAGTGAACTCTCTTTGCTTTTGTGCTAAGCAGTTGTAAATAAACTGATCAACGGTTCGCCATGCATCTTTCAACTTCTTCTCGTTCCCCACCCTAAGTAGTTGTTGCAATTTCCATAAACTTGATGGCATGATATACCTATGAAAGATAGCTTCTTCAATATCCGAAAAAGCTTTCTCAAATGGAATGTGAGGAAAATCAAGAGACATGCTTTGGGGGTCGAAATAAAAAAGCAATGTGCTTGTAGTGTCAAATGAAAATCTCTGAAGTACTTCGTGCAAATCTATTTCCACCCTTTTTTCGCAAACATGCTCAAGCATTGGCAGCAACTCTCTCTCCAACTTGTTTGAAATAGTGTCTTGAAATAGGTTTTGAAAGCCATGGAGCTTTAAAACTGACATGATTGTTTTACGTTGGAGTTCCCATAATTCTCCATCGGTTCTGGAGAACCCGTCTCCAAGGATATCAAAGATCTTACGAAATTTGTGGCCCCTCAAATAATTAGAAAATTTCTTGCTCATAATGTGGTTGATGTCTAAAGGATTTGTGGTCCTAAGCATGTCCATGCTAGCTAACCATGGGCCTTTAAACATATAAGTACCACCACTATGTACAAGAAGTCGGGTGATATAATCATGTGGTTGATGGCCAATTACAAGAGCTGTTGGTAGCATGCCAAGAACGGGCCAATTTGTAGGGAAGATAGAATTCTTGTTTAGACGTATATAGAGAAAAACGAGAAAGGAAATAAGAATAAGAATTGAAAGCGGAATAGTCGAGTATTCAAGGGAAGCCATGGGAAAAGAAAGGGAAGTGATATAGAAAGAGTCGCACAAGGTTAACTAATAGAAGTAGAGGTATATATAAGAAACAACCTACATTTAGCTATGGGTGAACTTAAATGCACCCCCTTTGTCACCCTCAAAACTTGTCTGCACTTATTAATTACTATTAGAGTGGACGGTGGAGCTCGCCGAGGCTTGCCATGGGTGTCATGACAGCTCGTCGTGGCTCGCCATGACATCACCCCAACTTGCCGTAATTTGTTATTGGTGGCCTCCTCGTATGCACGACGAGGTTAGTATCTGACATAGAGCCGTTTGGTTGGGTCCCGCTTTTGAAACCAAACGGTAATATTACCGTTTTACATAAAAAAAATGTCGCAAAATCCAAACGAGTCCGGATATTTAACTAATATTCTCACGTCAAACCAACAACACTATGGGAGTTCTTGAAACCTGTCTACCCCATCGTCACAAAAGTCTAACTCCTCGTCGCCACAAATTCCTACATATGGGACGCAATTGACTCCCGATGCAATTTACCAAAACCAACAATTTGCATTTCAAGGAATCGCAACTTACCCCAACAAAGATTTCCACAATCTCAACCATAGCTTTTTAACTTGTCGCAACCTTCAACGTTTCCTCAATCTCAACCACAACAACACCTTGATTCACAACCATCAGATTTACAATTCAAAGTACCACAACCCTGTGAACCGTCCAAATCACGAGGAAAAAAAACGATGGACAAAAAATCAAAAAAAAAGTTGTGAATTTTGTGATTACCGGCAATTTAGGGAGCTATTTTGAAAACCCGCATTACGTTAAAATTCGTTTAAAAATTTTATTTGGAATTTTTATTCACAACGAACTTGTAAGACCAATTTTATGGATAATTATATTTTATGACGTTATGGAATTCGTGAATTATTTTAATAATTCATTATGGAATTTACGTGATGATGTATGTTTTAAAATTCTCACTGGTACTACGTTGACTCCGGCACTAGGTTTACCTAACGGGAAATGTTATGATTCGTTTTACGAGTCCGATTATATTTAATTATTTACGGGATGTTTTCGGGAGATATTGAAAGTTTGAAATGAGTTCGGGTTTCGGGCCGTATGTTTTACATTTACCCACTTTACCCACTCAACACAACTAGTAATATTATTATTACTAATATTATTATTATCATTATTATTATTTAAAAAAAAAAAAAAAAAAAAAAAAGAGTAAACCACAAAATTGGTCCTCGTGGTCCGGTTTTCTCACACAAACAAACACCCTCACTCACTCACTTATCTCTCTCTCATTCTCTCTTCTCCCTCAACCCTAGCCGCCGCCATATTTTCCGGCCATAACCATCACACCGCCGGCCACCACTACAAACCACCACCATTTTCGTGATCTCCACCATCTAATCTTCTAGATCCGCCCCTACACGCGCCTATAACATCATTTTCATCACGAATCATCACCATATTTCACCACCAATCGGTTGTTATCGAAGGGTTTTACGGTTTGGAGCTTATTTGATCGAAGGTGAGGCGAGTGTGACTCGCATTTTTGTTAAAACGTGACCCTTGGTCATGATGTGATTAAGATCCGAATGGGTTTTCACTAAAAAACGGAAATACTTATGGGTTTTTGATGGAAACTCGTTTTTATTAAAAGGTTTGGTATCCGGGTTGTTATGTTGTGGGTTTGGTTCGAACCGTGAGTCCATGACTCACGGCTTGGGTATTGACTCGAGCCATGGTGCTCGATTTCTTGTTATTATGAGCCGTGGTTTTGGCTCTTGATTTCTTGCTCGCGTTGGTATGCTTGGTTCGACTCTTGAGAGTCGCGGCTCGATGCCGTGTATTTTTTGTTGTTGCCGAGACCCTCATGGTCGAATTGGCATTATGGAGTGCTCCTTGGAGCCATTTTTGTGATCTTTGGTACTTGGTTCGAGCCCCTCTTGGCTCGTGGTGTTTACCGCGACTCAGTCGAGTTGTGTAGACTCGGGTTTGGCTTGGTAAACCAACCAGAGTGTGACCTTGGTTATATTGTTTCTTGATTGTAACTTGGTTTTGTAATTGGTTGGTTGCTTATTTTATTTCTTGGCCGAATACATGTGGGTCGAGACCATGTTTGGTCTCGACATTGGATATTGGATATTGGTATTGAGAAGTGTTGACGAAATGTGTTATTGGGGACCGATTGTGAGACGGTCACTTAGATTGATGGAGATAGGTTAGTCGGGTGCCGTAGTCGGACCCTATTGTTGTAGCACGTGGATTGGGATTGTGTTGGACGGTGATGTATTGATTTTTATGACAATTGCTTATTACTTTGGACTTGAACAACGAGCCGAGAGTCATGACTCGGACATGTGACCATTTCGTATGACTCGATAACTATTTACAATTAAAACATAAATAATAAAACTCGTAATAATAGTTATTGGTAATATAAACGTTTATATAAATATATAGACGTGAATAACGGATATATAATTGTATAAATGCGTATATTAATAATAATAAAAATCACGAGTCATATTATAAATAATACGACTAAATATATATTAGGCTACGAGAGTAGCGTAATATTATTGGAAGTATTATCATAAAAATGTGTTATAAAACGAGAAACCCTCGACAATTACTAAATATTAAATAAAATGTCATTTTATATATATAACGAGTAAACCTATCGAGTTATGCGGAGTCGTGGTCACTCGAGTTCAGGTAAGTTTTATTTGTGACTTACGTGTTGTCACGGATATATGACGATTAATATAAGCGTTTCTATAACTAAATAACTACTTAACCGAAAGGTTGAACCGGGTTATTTGGCTATACGAAATGAGTATATTAATGGGCATCGTATCCTACGACGCCCATAGGTTGTGGTATATGTAAAGAGTAATAAATTGCGAATATATATATCGGGAAATCTGGCCAATTTGACGATGTATATAGGGAATTTATTAAACTACGATATATACCATATAGTGTTTATGTGCTATGTGGTTTAGGATTGGGTGTAATCTTGGAATGGTATGTTACGTAAATAAATATGAGGATTTTCAAATCGACGGATTTGATAAACTTCGGCGATTTATTTAAATAATATATTGGGCTAATATTAGATCTATAGTTTATTTTATTATTCTTTTGTGTGATTTTTGGTTTGTTTTGTGTCAACCCACCACCCGTATGGATACCAAACGTAAATACACCAAACTATTACGAAATGGATTTTCGGAAAATAAAACGGATTACGTCCGGGTTTGGGAATATTTTGGATTTGAGGAAATGATTTCTGAACGAGTTGATATTGTTAGGTCGTGCCGAGTCCGTAGTTGCCGTCTTGTGAGTTACTATACATCTTACTTCTACCGACTTCTTCTTGCTATATTCCTGGATTTGAGGTGAGTCATAGCCCCACTTTTACTCTTGAACTATGTTTTCAATACTTGGGGTGAGAAACGTGCAAATTATTTTATGTGGACTATTATCGCTTTTATATTCTTTCTAAACTTGCTATGCATATAGACTAGGATGTATTGTCAGCTTTAGTCACATATATTCTATGTGCACTATTCAAGGTTGGCTTATTTGTATTGTCAGCTTTAGTCACACGGTTCGTGTGTTCTATTCAAGGTTGGCTTATTTAGATACTGTAGCGTGCACCTATAGGTTAATGATACATTGGAGGTTATCCGAGTATTTATTAGTATTGCGGGGGTTACCCGAATATCTGTGTTAGAACAGAGGGTATCCGTGTGTTATGATTGGAGCGGAGGGTATCCGCAGGCTTTTAGTGAATCCTTAGTCTAGCTAGCAAGCGTTTTGCGTATATGTCCACTATATTGTTATATGATAAACCTATGATCTCACCAGCGAAAGCTGATTTTAGCACGTTTTCTCAGGTAATTAAGTGATGATACGGATGCATGGATTGGAAGGCTCGGCTAAGGCTCCTGGTTTATGGATCTATTTTTCTAAACTCTGATATTGAATTATGGACCTACTGTTATTTTCTTTTGGGCCTGACTCTGAAGGATGTTGGGATAAATGTAAACTTTAAAACCCCGTTTGGTTGTGTTTTTATTATGTTTACTTTATCTCGTTCTATTATGTCTTGTGTTGGATACCAATCCCCGTAGCACCCCGAAAGCTTGTTGAGTCTTCCGCTGTATCAAATTTTGGGGGTGTTACAGATTGGTATCAGAGCCAAGGTTATAGAGAACTAGGTAAATAAACGCCTAAACAATAACCGAATTTTTATAGAAAATGATCCTTGACCACTGCCCGCCAGCCCGCCAAGCCGAAGCATCTTCTATTATTTTGAGGTATTATGAGATATTTGAGATGATTGTTAGATTTGGGATTTCTTGAGATGATTTGAGGTTATGGATTTAGTAATAAGATGGTGTTTCGAGGAATTATATGGTCTAATTGTTTTATAAATGTTTTAGTAATGCGGTATTTGAAACTCTTTATTGAGATTATATGATTGAATTATTTGATGAGGATTTTTGGTATGGTATTTTGAGTTGTGATTTAGTTGTTTTGAAACACTTACACCTACCCTACGCCATTGTCACAGACCATGGCCTCCCATATGCCCGATGTTGTCGAGGATATTCTTACTGCACCGGTATTACCAGCACAGTTCACTATGGCATCTGATGATCCTTACCAGATTGCCATGCTTTCAGCTATTGTGCCACAGACAACTTCTACTTCAGCACCATCTGCTGCATCTACGCAGGGACCCTCATCTTCTCTAGGGCTCCCTGGTACATTGAGGCAGCTTACTCTTCATCAGGCTTTGGCTCGTGTGGCCCCACGCTTTGCCCACCGAGCTACGGCACGCATGGCGGTACGCCCTACTCCATCACCTTTACAGATTGATGCTCACTCTCTTCTGTCAGAGGCGCCACCCACATCATTGCGTCGTCGTCCTAGATCACCTACCACATCTCCACATGGTCCACCTGTTAGGAGACGACGATTGATGAGGTACCCTTCCGATGAGGAGGAGGAGGTGTACGAGGCTGAGGATGAGGCTGATGACCCTGAGGAGGAGGATGACCCTCAGGATGATGAGAAGGGTGATGATGATGACCCTGAGGAGGAGGATGACCCTCAGGAGGATGAGATTCCTGATGATGATGATGTGTTAGTACCACCAGCTCAGGCTGAGGAGCCTGATTCACCTATACACCCGATTGAGCCTGTCTCACCTGATCATCCGTTTCTGATAGATTCACCACCTGGTAGTCCAGTGGCATCGGAAGCATCATCCGAGGTTTCTGCTGAGCAGGCAGAGTTAGGTGAGAGTGGCAGGTTGTGGGCTCAGATTACTGCCCAAGGCGAGAAGATCTCGCGAGTATCTGATCGACTTGAGAGAGTTATCGGAGAGTTTTTAGCGGATTTGAGTGTTGACATGACTGTTGTTGAGGGCAGGTCGATTGAGATGAGGAGAGTTTTGATGGAGGTTCATGAGCAAATCGCGAGTTTACAGCGAGGTTTTGTCACAGCTCGAGAGGCCGACCGCAAGCTATGGCAGCGGAACACCGAGCTAGAGACGGAGGTGGCAGACCTCAAGAGGGACAGCGACACCCATAGTGTGGAGCTAGGATCATTATGGAGGGATCTTGATGGCTTGAGACAGGAGTTGAGGAGCCTCCGCCAGCAGCGTGGCTAGTTGCTTGGGTTATGTTGTCTTGTTGCTTTCTACCCGAGGAGTGTTCGGTTAGAAAAGCTAGTTATCATATTTCGATGTATTTTGTTCAGTATTCGTCTCTTTTGGAACGATTAGTATGTTTTGTGTTTTCCAGTAGTTGGAACGATGTTGGATCTCTATTGTATGGTTGATGGTTATTAGTATATGGTATTATATGATTTTGGGTATTATGGAAATTGAGTCCCTATTCGCTTTATTGATGTTATGTGGTGTATTGTTGCTATTCTTTCCATGACTTGGCTTCGTTGAATTACTTTTGTTGAGCATATTGATAAGTTCTATTGGAGACTCATGAACTTGTATGATGTTACAGATCAATGGCCCCACGACGAAACCCTGTTAGAGCTACCAGAACTGGTCCTGCAGTGACTACCCCTGGTTGTCGAGGACGCTGACCTACTCGAAATGTTGAAACCCCTACTCCTGACAACCTGGACATTACTAACCGCAACAACAGGAATCAAAATGTTGATGTTCAGGGAGACAATGATCATGTTCCACTTAATGCACCTACTGTGGATCAAGCAATGATCAATCAACTTGTGGAGCAAAGAGTTACTGAACTACTAGCTGAGTCAAATCATTCCAACAATTCTGTTGGAACTTTTTCACCTGTTCGAGCTAATGGATGTCAATATAAGGAGTTCAAGATTTGTGGACCCATTGAGTTTGGTGGAACTGAAGGAGTGGTTTACTTGGTCAGATGGATTGAGAAGACTGAGTCAGTGTTCAATGTCAGTGGTTGTGCGGAGAATGCGAAGGTAAAGTTTGATTCTTTTACTTTCAAGGATGAAGCTTTAACTTGGTGGAACAATTACCGAAATTCTGTTGGGAGTGATGTAGCTTATGCCATGACTTGGGAGAAATTTAAGTCTCTGCTAATTCAGACTTATTGCCCAAGGAATGAGGTTAAGAAGCTAGAGATTGAGTTTAGGAACCACAAGGTGAAAGGTAATGATATGACGACTTACAATCATCGTTACTAGGAGTTGGCCTTGCTTTGCCCAGATATGGTAAAAACTGAGACTCAAAAGATCGAGAGGTATACTGATGGGTTGCTTGTAGCTACAAGGAATGATGTGATTTCTGCTAGGCCTGCAAACATCCATGAGGCAATCACAATTGCTCAACAACTTATGGATTCGTTGGAATTGGAAGGAGCTGATAAGGAGAAGAATGGAAAGAGAAAGCGAGACCATCACTCTAAGGGTAATGATCACCGAAGCAAGAGACAAGCTAAGGCTTATGCTATTGGGAATGGAGATAAGAAGAACCAGAACGGTGATGCACCCAAGTGTGGTCGTTGCCACCAGCATCATACTGGATGGTGTAGTGTGAAATGCCAGAACTGCTCAAAGAAAGGATACACAGCTAAGGATTGTAGAGCTCGACCTCTTGCTATGGTTCAAGCTGCTCCTGAGATGAGAAATAAGGCAGACGTTACTTGTTATGGGTGTGGGAAGAAGGGACACTATAGGAACGAGTGTAGAGAATCGTGGAACCGAGGAAATCAAGGCTCGGGTGGTAATGGGTACAATCATGAAAACCGTGGAGCTGGAGGAAACCGTGGATGACAAGATGACGGGGACCAACGTGTGGAAGCTGGAGCTGCTCAGGGAAGAGTGTATGCACTCGGGAACGAGAGAGGAGAAGATCCGAACGTCGTTACTGGTACGTTTCTTCTCAATAATCGTTATGCTTCCATACTATTTGATACTGGTGCCGATAGGAGTTTTGTGTCCACTACGTTTGCACCCTTACTAGAGAAACCCCCGATGGCCTTAGGAATTGGATATGATATAGAGTTAGCAAATGGGAATATAGAAAGGATTAATACCATCATTCGCGGTTGCACGTTAAATTTTTTGAACCACCCTTTCAACATAGATCTTCTACCCGTCACGTTAGGAAGTTTTGATGTCATCATTGGTATGGATTGGTTGTCGAAGTATCGTGCTCACATACTTTGCGACGAGAAGATCGTACGTGTACCTTACGGAAAGGAAATCCTAAATATATTAGGAGATCGAAAGGATTCGAGGAGCCCATCCCGGTTAGCAGTTATTTCTTGCACTAAGTTACCAAAGCTAATGGAGAAAGGAAGTTACCTTTTCTCAGCTCAAATTTCTGAGAAAGGAGGGATGAAGAAAAAGGAAAGGTGCATTGGAGATGTGCCTATAGTTCGTGATTTTCCTGATGTGTTTCCCAATGATTTGCCGGGAATCCCGCCGACTAGGCAAGTGGAGTTTCAGATTGAGTTGATACCTGGTGCTGCACCTGTAGCACGAGCGCCTTATCGTCTTGCACCTACTGAGCTAGAGGAGTTGTCAAAACAATTGGCGGAGTTATCCGAAAAAGGATTCATAAGACCAAGTTCTTCACCTTGGGGAGCCCCAGTCTTATTTGTGAAGAAGAAGGATGGATCGTTTCGTATGTGCATTGATTACCGAGAGCTGAACAAGTTAACGGTGAAGAATAGATACCCGTTACCGAGAATCGACGACTTGTTCGATCAACTACAAGGATCGAGTGTGTATTCGAAGATCGATTTGAGATCGGGATATCATCAACTTCGAGTTCGCGAGGAAGATATTCCGAAAACGGCTTTCAGAACCCGTTACGGGCATTACGAGTTTCAGGTGATGCCGTTTGGGTTGACTAACGCACCGGCGATATTCATGGATCTCATGAATCGGGTGTGTAAGCCTTACTTAGATAAGTTTGTGATTGTGTTCATCGATGACATTCTGATTTATTCGAAGAGTGAGAAGGAGCATGAGGAGCATCTAAGACTTATCTTAGAATTGCTCAGGAAGGAGAAACTGTATGCCAAGTTTTCTAAATGTGAATTTTGGATTCCGACGGTACAATTTTTGGGTCATGTAATTGATAGGCAAGGAGTCCATGTGGATCCCGCTAAGATTGAGGCAATAAAAGATTGGGCTGCACCTACGACCCCAACAGAAGTTCGTCAATTTTTAGGTTTAGCCGGTTATTACCGAAGATTCATCGAGGGATTTTCGAAGATAGCTAAACCATTAACCAAATTGACTCAAAAGAGTGTCACGTATGAATGGGGAGATAAGGAAGATGAAGCATTTCAATTACTTAAGAAGATGTTGTGTAGTGCTCCGATCCTAGCTTTACCGGAAGGTAACGAGGACTTCGTCGTCTATTGTGACGCTTCACATAAAGGTTTGGGAGCCGTGTTAATGCAACGAGATAAAGTGATAGCTTATGCTTCCCGACAGCTTAAAAAGCATGAGAAAAACTACACCACCCATGATTTGGAGTTAGGTGTTGTGGTTTTCGCCTTGAGGATATGGAGACATTACTTGTATGGAACAAAGTGTGTTGTGTTCACTGACCATAAAAGTCTACAACACATCTTGAATCAAAAAGAGCTCAATATGAGACAACGACGTTGGATTGAGTTGCTAAGCGATTATGATTGCGAAATTCGCTACCATCCTGGTAAAGCAAACGTTGTTGCTGATGCTCTTAGTCGAAAGGAAAGAATACCACCATTACGAGTTAGGTCATTGGGAATGACTATCGTATCTCCATTACCGTCTCAAATACTTGAAGCTCAAACGGAAGCGTTGAAAGCAGAAAACCGATCTGCTGAGAATATATTTGGGATGGCTGAGAATGAGAAAGGATTTGTTAAGCGTTCTGATAGATTACTATGTTTTGGATATCGGATTTGGGTACCTTTATATGGAGGAATTCGGGAGTTAATTATGCATGAGTCGCATAAGTCAAGGTATTCTATTCATCCTGGATCTGAGAAGATGTACCAGGATCTTAAGAAGTTATATTGGTGGCCAAACATGAAGGCAGATATAGCATCGTATGTTAGTAAGTGCTTGACATGTTCTAAGGTTAAAGCCGAACATCAGAGACCGTTAGGATTACTGACGCAACCAGAACTTCCAGTCTGGAAATGGGAGCGGATTACAATGGACTTCATTACCAAATTACCGAGGACAGCTAGCGGTTGTGACGCTATCTGGGTAATTGTGGATCGTCTGACTAAGTCTGCTCATTTCCTAGCAATTAGTGAAGATGATAGTGTGGATAAACTTGCGAGGTTGTATGTGAAGGAAATTATTTCGCGTCATGGAGTCCCGATATCGATTATTTCTGATCGCGATAGCCGCTTTACGTCAGCTTTGTGGCGATCACTTCAAACGGCTTTGGGGACAAGACTTGATATGAGTACTGCATATCATCCCCAAACCGATGGTCAAAGTGAGAGGACCATTCAGACTCTAGAGGATATGCTTCGTGCATGTATCATAGACTTTGGTAAAGGCTGGGAGAAATACTTACCCCTTGCGGAATTCTCCTATAATAATAGCTACCACACAAGTCTTAAAGCTGCACCATTTGAAGCTTTGTATGGTCGAAAATGTCGTTCGCCTATTGGTTGGGCAGAAGTTGGAGATAGCCAACTCACAGGCCCTGAACTTATCATGGAAACTACAGAGATAGTAGCTCAGATTCGTGATCGGTTGCAAGCAGCCAGAGATAGGCAGAAAAGTTACGCCGATCAGAGACGTAAACCCTTAGAGTTCCAGGTTGGAGACAAAGTGATGCTGAAAGTCTCGCCTTGGAAGGGTGTGATACATTTCGGGAAACGTGGAAAACTCAACCCACGCTACATTGGACCATTTCTTATCTTAGAAAGAATTGGGCCCGTGGCTTATAGGTTGGAATTACCACATGAACTGAGTAAAGTTCACGACGTATTTCACGTTAGTAATTTGAAGAAATGTCTTTCTGATGAGATGCCTATTATTCCGATGAAGGATATTCGTATTGATGAGAAATTGAATTTTGTGGAAGAGCCAATTGAGATTTTAGATCGTGAAGTTAAACGACTCAAGCGAAGTCGCATTCCGCTCGTCAAGGTTCGTTGGAATTCCCGACACGGACCAGAATTTACGTGGGAACGTGAGGACGAGTTCCGGAAGAGATATCCGAAGCTTTTCACTTCATAGATAAATTGTTCCGAGAGAAACCCGGGACGGGTTTCTTCTGAGACTGGGAGGATGTGTCACAACTCGTAAAATCTGGTCTTTTCCCGAACTTTCACATTTACTATTCATCAGTTACTATTCATCAGTTACTATTCATCGATCACTATTCATCATTTTACTATTCATCTTTTTCGGAGTCAGTTTGATATTCTGAGAAGCATTTTAAAATTTTACTATTCATAAAACACTATTCACCTCCGGAGAAAAATTGTCATTTATACGTGGGTTGCGTCATTTTTGTAAACGTACGATTATCAACCTAATAAACGTTATCTTATAAACTATTATTTTGAATAATTGATCCGACAATCCCAACTATGGTCCTAACACATTTTTATACTCATAATAATAATATAAAAATTATATTATTAATTTACCCGGTGTTTTCAAATCAATTGCTATATTTTACGGTCGGAGCTTATAACTCCGTCGGTTTGCGATATTTCAACCCGATTATTAATTTAACTTCCGATTCTCACCAGGAATATTATTTTACAATTTTTACAACTTCATTATATTTTATTTCACCTCTTTAACATTTATTTTTAGTTAACTCGGTACCCGGTATCACCTAAAACTAATAATATCTACCCATTACCTAACAAATCTTACAAAAAGCACACAAATTCTTCCACCCTTTCCCTTATTGCCGCCCCCCCCCCCCCCCCCCCCCCCCTTCCATTCCCATTTAACTTCCCCTAAATTATGGATCTTGTCTACTCTTATAATACATATAATATATATACTTCTACTTTTACAATTATTACTCATTTTCCCAAAAATCAACTAGAAAGTCTCTTCTCTTTTTCTCTCCTCTTGTGTGGATCGGCCAAGGATGAACAACCAAGAAGAAACCATGGATTTTTGGAGATCAAGTTATATTCAAGTTTATTTAGTGATCCTTGTTAGGGTTTTGTGGTAAAACTCTAGTTTTCTTTACATCATCATCTTCAAAACTCATCCAATCATCAAGTAAGCTTCAAGATCACTTGTTGATCTTTCCATACTTTCATTTTTTCTAGTTTCATGATGTTTATTCAAGATATACATGCATATGTTAGTTATACCACTCATTTATATATATATCTAACTTTTGATCCCTAGAAATAGATTATAGTTAGATCCTTGTTAGATCCACTAGATTGATGATGTTTAGGAACCCATGACACCCTAAGAAGGTGTATGGTAGGATTAGATTAGTTTTGTGGTGATTGAAAGTGGTTTGATTGAAGTTGGAACTAGATTGGAACCTTGGAAATGATTTTTGAAACATTATATATACCTACTGTCACTATTTTGGAAACGTGGGAAACTCAGTGGGTTTGGGGTAACTTTTGGCCAAATATTTAGAAAATACATTCCGAGACGGAACTATGGCCGAAAACGGGGATAAAAACGAGTTAATAACGAAGGAGATACGCTAAAAACGAGTTTAACGACGAAAACTATATTTTCTGAAAACTGCATACTGTTTGACATTTTTAGACGGACAAATAGAGGCGTTAGACGTAACCTAGAGGAGCCGAGCTATTGAAAATATATTAGTATATACTAAAACGAATCCGTGGGTATAAAGAACGAGGAAAATGAGCTTAAAACGACCAAGTTATACATGTTTTAAAATCGTCAAAACTATATATATATTTAGTCACTATTAGAAATAATAACTTACGTACTAAATGGTATACTTTCTAGAAATGTTACTAAGGGCTATATTCTTAACAAATGAAATACGTACGACCCAAGGTTTATTTATGCGACTAATAGACGATATCTTAAGGTTTTCAAAACGAGGAATATAACACTAACGTTTTTATATATGATATATTACGACAAGTTTTTATTATTCTAGTTGGACTTATTTTTCCTAATTATGGAAAATACTTTACTTTGACTATAACTATTATTTTCAAGTTACGAGTGGTATAGGTATCATGTGCATGCATATTCTCTTCATCCTCTCATGATCTAAGTAGATCACTATCATTCATATTAGGTTGCGGTTAAAGATCGAACCTCATTTCTGTGTAACCACTTTTGTCATCGTAGCTATTCGCACCAGGTGAGTCATAGCCCCACTTTTACTCTTTACACTTGTTTTAACTCTTTGGGGGAGATACATGCTCAACTATTTGTTTTTACTTGTACAAATATTTAAAACATTTATACTTGATTACTTTTATACTTGATAACACTTATACTTGATTTCATACATACGTGATTTTGTTATACTTAACTGTGTTATACTTACTTGATACTTGAGACGTTTAAACTTTTATGCTTTGGGAAACGACACCCAGTAAACTTTTATACTTTGGGAAATGGCACCCAGTAATCTGTCAAAGGAGAGGTATTGATAGTACTATTATGGGAAAACACCCCCCACCCAAGTCCAAAACAGATGTGACGTTGGGTGACAGGTACTATTTGGGATGGTGGTTCCCCGCCTTTGTGTCTATTCTTGACCTTGGGTGAATATAATCCTGAGAAACTATATATTGTAGCAGTGGGTTGTAAACACACAGGTTACAAGGCTCTTATGGCGGGACTTGTAACTGAGTGGATTTACGATGCCTTTGCTGGGAAACCTTCATACATATGTATAAACTTTATTTGTTAAACAAACTCTATGAACTCACCAACCTCGTGTTGACACTTTAGCATGTATTTTCAGGTTTTAACCAATGGCACGCTACTGGAGGTTTTGGCAGGGCATGGCATGGTCATAGAAGACTCTGATTATTTATATGGGGACCGTTTTAAACTATTTTAAGGGCCTACTTCCGCACTACTTTTAACGATGTAAACTCAACATTCTTGATTAAACAATTTCATTCTAAATGATTAAAGTGAAAACCATTTTTGAACTAGTGTTGTAATACCAATTGAGTTACACCCCAGCTACACGTATGCTTCCGCTGGACCCGATTTTGGGGGTGTGACAGATTGGTATCAGAGCTCTGGCTATAGCGAACTAAGTGTTTTTAAAACCTAGACTATAGCTACTTTTATGAAAAACTTAACCCTATGACCGTCACGTGCCTGCCTGCCAAGCTGAAGCCTCACTTGTGGTTTGTTGCTGACTTAGGTGATGAGATTTGTGTCTCATTATCTGGTATATTATACTCACGTATTCTAGTTGATTTCTATCATTGTCTTTCATATAAGCATGTTCACGTATCATATATGTCACCCTGTTATGTTTCTCCTTGCATAGTTTCATCATTTGACCTCGAGTTTGGTCACCTGCCTTAGTCTTTCTGTACGTCTTGGTAGTATAACTGAGCTAAGTATTTCAAAATTCATGGAACCTCGGTGGAATATAGACTAGTCACCTATATTCAACCCGGGATAGTGGGACATAGGCTGACTACCTATATCCAACTCAGAAATGAATTTTGCAACACTGAGAATGGTTATAATAAAATTTTGTCTGGATTGAATGCTCAACTCAATTTCCAAATGCTTCATTTATGTGTGTGTATACCCTCGTTGTCAGAACGCTTATACTTTTTCATCACCTCGTGAACCGCCGCCTAGAAGCACGTCAACTGGTCATTTCATCTCATGAATCTTCACCTTTATAACACTTCGGAGACCAACGTTAACTGAACTTCGGGACGAAGTTCCTTAAGGGATAGAGACTGTCACAACTCGTAAAATCTGGTCTTTTCCCGAACTTTCACATTTACTATTCATCAGTTACTATTCATCGATCACTATTCATCATTTTACTATTCATCTTTTTCGAAGTCAGTTTGATATTCTGAGAAGCGTTTTAAAATTTTACTATTCATAAAACACTATTCACCTCCGGAGAAAAATTGTCATTTATACGTGGGTTGCGTCATTTTTGTAAACGTACGATTATCAACCTAATAAACGTTATCTTATAAACTATTATTTTGAATAATTGATCCGACAATCCCAACTATGGTCCTAACACATTTTTATACTCATAATAATAATATAAAAATTATATTATTAATTTACCCGGTGTTTTCAAATCAATTGCTACATTTTACGGTCGGAGCTTATAACTCCGTCGGTTTGCGATATTTCAACCCGATTATTAATTTAACTTCCGATTCTCACCAGGAATATTATTTTACAATTTTTACAACTTCATTATATTTTATTTCACCTCTTTAACATTTATTTTTAGTTAACTCGGTACCCGGTATCACCTAAAACTAATAATATCTACCCATTACCTAACAAATCTTACAAAAATCACACAAATTCTTCCACCCTTTCCCTTATTGCCGCCCCCCCCCCCCCCCCTTCCATTCCCATTTAACTTCCCCTAAATTATGGATCTTGTCTACTCTTATAATACATATAATATATATACTTCTACTTTTACAATTATTACTCATTTTCCCAAAAATCAACTAGAAAGTCTCTTCTCTTTTTCTCTCCTCTTGTGTGGATCGGCCAAGGATGAACAACCAAGAAGAAACCATGGATTTTTGGAGATCAAGTTATATTCAAGTTTATTTAGTGATCCTTGTTAGGGTTTTGTGGTAAAACTCTAGTTTTCTTTACATCATCATCTTCAAAACTCATCCAATCATCAAGTAAGCTTCAAGATCACTTGTTGATCTTTCCATACTTTCATTTTTTCTAGTTTCATGATGTTTATTCAAGATATACATGCATATGTTAGTTATACCACTCATTTATATATATATCTAACTTTTGATCCCTAGAAATAGATTATATTTAGATCCTTGTTAGATCCACTAGATTGATGATGTTTAGGAACCCATAACACCCTAAGAAGGTGTATGGTAGGATTAGATTAGTTTTGTGGTGATTGAAAGTGGTTTGATTGAAGTTGGAACTAGATTGGAACCTTGGAAATGATTTTTGAAACATTATATATACCTACTGTCACTATTTTGGAAACGTGGGAAACTCAGTGGGTTTGGGGTAACTTTTGGCCAAATATTTAGAAAATACATTCCAAGACGGAACTATGGCCGAAAACGGGGATAAAAACGAGTTAATAACGAAGGAGATACGCTAAAAACGAGTTTAACGACGAAAACTATATTTTCTGAAAACTGCATACTGTTTGACATTTTTAGACGGACAAATAGAGGCGTTAGATGTAACCTAGAGGAGCCGAGCTATTGAAAATATATTAGAATATACTAAAACGAATCCGTGGGTATAAAGAACGAGGAAAATGAGCTTAAAACGACCAAGTTATACATGTTTTAAAATCGTCAAAACTATATATATATTTAGTCACTATTAGAAATAATAACTTACGTACTAAATGGTATACTTTCTAGAAATGTTACTAAGGGCTATATTCTTAACAAATGAAATACGTACGACCCAAGGTTTATTTATGCGACTACTAGACGATATCTTAAGGTTTTCAAAACGAGGAATATAACACTAACGTTTTTATATATGATATATTACGACAAGTTTTTATTATTCTAGTTGGACTTATTTTTCCTAATTATGGAAAATACTTTACTTTGACTATAACTATTATTTCCAAGTTACGAGTGGTATAGGTATCATGTGCATGCATATTCTCTTCATCCTCTCATGATCTAAGTAGATCACTATCATTCATATTAGGTTGCGGTTAGAGATCGAACCTCATTTCTGTGTAACCACTTTTGTCATCGTAGCTATTCGCACCAGGTGAGTCATAGCCCCACTTTTACTCTTTACACTTGTTTTAACTCTTTGGGGGAGATACATGCTCAACTATTTGTTTTTACTTGTACAAATATTTAAAACATTTATACTTGATTACTTTTATACTTGATAACACTTATACTTGATTTCATACATACGTGATTTTGTTATACTTAACTGTGTTATACTTACTTGATACTTGAGACGTTTAAACTTTTATGCTTTGGGAAACAACACCCAATTAACTTTTATACTTTGGGAAATGGCACCCAGTAATCTGTCAAAGGAGAGGTATTGATAGTACTATTATGGGGAAACACCCCCCACCCAAGTCCAAAACAGATGTGACGTTGGGTGACAGGTACTATTTGGGATGGTGGTTCCCCGCCTTTGTGTCTATTCTTGACCTTGGGTGAATATAATCCTGAGAAACTATATATTGTAGCAGTGGGTTGTAAACACACAGGTTACAAGGCTCTTATGGCGGGACTTGTAACTGAGTGGATTTACGATGCCTTTGCTGGGAAACCTTCATACATATGTATAAACTTTATTTGTTAAACAAACTCTATGAACTCACCAACCTCGTGTTGACACTTTAGCATGTATTTTCAGGTTTTAACCAATGGCACGCTACTGGAGGTTTTGGCAGGGCATGGCATGGTCATAGAAGACTCTGATTATTTATATGGGGACCGTTTTAAACTATTTTAAGGGTCTACTTCCGCACTACTTTTAACGATGTAAACTCAACATTCTTGATTAAACAATTTCATTCTAAATGATTAAAGTGAAAACCATTTTTGAACTAGTGTTGTAATACCAATTGAGTTACACCCCAGCTACACGTATGCTTCCGCTGGACCCGATTTTGGGGGTGTGACAGGATGTGACAACCGGCAATTTAGGGAGCTATTTTGAAAACCCGCATTACGTTAAAGTTCGTTTAAAATTTTTATTTGGAATTTTTATTCACAACGAACTTGTAAGACCAATTTTATGGATAATTATATTTTATGACGTTATGGAATTCGTGAATTATTTTAATAATTCATTATGGAATTTACGTGATGATGTATGTTTTAAAATTCTCACTGGTACTACGTTGACTCCGGCACTAGGTTTACCTAACGGGAAATGTTATGATTCGTTTTACGAGTCCGATTATATTTAATTATTTACGGGATGTTTTCGGGAGATATTGAAAGTTTGAAATGAGTTCGGGTTTCGGGCCGTATGTTTTACATTTACCCACTTTACCCACTCAACACAACTAGTAATATTATTATTACTAATATTATTATTATCATTATTATTATTAAAAAAAATAATAATAAAAAGAGTAAACCACAAAATTGGTCCTCGTGGTCCGGTTTTCTCACACAAACAAACACCCTCACTCACTCACTTATCTCTCTCTCATTCTCTCTTCTCCCTCAACCCTAGCCGCCGCCATATTTTCCGGCCATAACCATCACACCGCCGGCCACCACTACAAACCACCACCATTTTCGTGATCTCCACCATCTTATCTTCTAGATCCGCCCCTACACGCGCCTATAACATCATTTTCATCACGAATCATCACCATATTTCACCACCAATCGGTTGTTATCGAAGAGTTTTACGGTTTGGAGCTTATTTGATCGAAGGTGAGGTGAGTGTGACTCGCATTTTTGTTAAAACGTGACCCTTGGTCACGATGTGATTAACATCCGAATGGGTTTTCACTTAAAAACGGAAATACTTATGGGTTTTTGATGGAAACTCGTTTTTATTAAAAGGTTTGGTATCTGGGTTGTTATGTTGTGGTTTGGTTCGAACCGTGAGTCCATGACTCACGGCTTGGGTATTGACTCGAGCCATGGTGCTTGATTTCTTGTTTTTATGAGCCGTGGTTTTGGCTCTTGATTTCTTGCTCGCGTTGGTATGCTTGGTTCGACTCTTGAGAGTCGCGGCTCGATGTCGTGTATTTGTTGTTGTTGCCGAGACCCTCATGGTCGAATTGGCATTATGAAGTGCTCCTTGAAGCCATTTTTGTGATCTTTGGTACTTGGTTCGAGCCCCTCTTGGCTCGTGGTGTTTACCGCGACTCAGTCGAGTTGTGTAGACTCGGGTTTGGCTTGGTAAACCAACCCGAGTGTGACCTTGGTTATATTGTTTCTTGATTGTAACTTGGTTTTGTAATTGGTTGGTTGTTTATTTTATTTCTTGGCCGAATACATGTGGGTCGAGACCATGTTTGGTCTCGACATTGGATATTGGATATTGGTATTGAGAAGTGTTGTCGAAATGTGTTATTGGGGACCGATTGTGAGATGGTCACTTAGATTGACGGAGATAGGTTAGTCGGGTGCCGTAGTCGGACCCTATTGTTGTAGCACGTGGATTGGGATTGTGTTGGACGGAGATGTATTGATTTTTATGACAATTGCTTATTACTTTGGACTTGGACAATGAGCCGAGAGTCATTACTCGGACATGTGACCATTTCGTATGACTCGATAACTATTTACAATTAAAACATAAATAATAAAACTCGTAATAATAGTTATTGGTAATATAAACGTTTATATAAATATATAGACGTGAATAACGGATATATAATTGTATAAATGCGTATATTAATAATAATAAAAATCACGAGTCATATTATAAATAATACGACTAAATATATATTAAGCTACGAGAGTAGCGTATTATTATTGGAAGTATTATCATAAAAATGTGTTATAAAACGAGAAACCCTCGACAATTACTAAATATTAAATAAAATGTCATTTTATATATATAACGAGTAAACCTATCGAGTTATGCGGAGTCGTGGTCACTCGAGTTCAGGTAAGTTTTATTTGTGACTTACGTGTTGTCACGGATATATGACGATTAATATAAGCGTTTCTATAACTAAATAACTACTTAACTGAAAGGTTGAACCGGGTTATTTGGCTATATGAAATGAGTATATTAATGGGCATCGTATCCTACGACGCCCATAGGTTGTGGTATATGTAAAGAGTAATAAATTGCGAATATATATATCGGGAAATCTGGCCAATTTGACGATGTATATAGGGAATTTATTAAACTACGATATATACCATATAGTGTTTATGTGCTATGTGCTTTAGGATTGGGTGTAATCTTGGAACGGTATGTTACGTTAATAAATATGAGGATTTTCAAATCGACGGATTTGATAAACTTCGGCGATTTATTTAAATAATATATTGGGTTAATATTAGATCTATAGTTTATTTTATTATTCTTTTATGTGATTTTTGGTTTGTTTTGTGTCGACCCACCACCCGTATGGATACCAAACGTAAATACACCAAACTATTACGAAATGGATTTTCGGAAAATAAAACGGATTACGTCCGGGTTTGGGAATATTTTGGATTTGAGGAAATGATTTCTGAACGAGTTGATATTGTTAGGTCATGCCGAGTCCGTAGTTGCCGTCTTGTGAGTTACTATACATCTTACTTCTACCGACTTCTTCTTGCTATATTCCTGGATTTGAGGTGAGTCATAGCCCCACTTTTACTCTTGAACTATGTTTTCAATACTTGGGGTGAGAAACGTGCAAATTATTTTATGTGGACTATTATCGCTTTTATATTCTTTCTAAACTTGCTATGCGTATAGACTAGGATGTATTGTCAGCTTTAGTCACATATATTCTATGTGCACTATTCAAGGTTGGCTTATTTGTATTGTCAGCTTTAGTCACACGGTTCGTGTGTACTATTCAAGGTTGGCTTATTTAGATACTGTAGCGTGCACCTATAGGTTAATGATACTTTGGAGGTTATCCGAGTATTTATTAGTATTGCGGGGGTTACCCGAATATCTGTGTTAGAACGGAGGGTATCCGTGTGTTATGATTGGAGCGGAGGGTATCCGCAGGCTTTTAGTGAATCCTTATTCTAGCTAGCAATCGTTTTGCGTATATGTCCACTATATTGTTAGATGAACTTAAACCTATGATCTCACCAGCGAAAGCTGACTTTTAGCACGTTTTCTCAGGTAATTAAGTGATGATACGGATGCATGGATTGGAAGGCTCGGCTAAGGCTCCTAGTTTATGGATCTATTTTTCTAAACTCTGATATTGAATTATGGACCTACTGTTATTTTCTTTTGGGCCTGACTCTGAATGATGTTGGGATAAATGTAAACTTTAAAACCCCGTTTGGTTGTGTTTTTATTATGTTTACTTTATCTCGTTCTATTATGTCTTGTGTTGGATACCAATCCCCGTAGCACCCCGAAAGCTTGTTGAGTCTTCCGCTGTATCAAATTTTGGGGGTGTTACAAATTTGGACTCAGAAGAAGAGAAGTTGCTTGCGGAAATTTGGATAGAAATTTCCCAAAATAGAGATATCGGAACTGACCATTCCGATGACTTCTTTTGGAACCAAATTCTAGAAATATTCATCTGTCAATCTGGTCGTGAACGTCGTACCAAAAATATGCTCACTGGTAAATTGAAAAGGATTAACGGTGATTGTCAAAAATTCAACACTGTCTACAAACATTTGCAGCCTAGAAGCGGAGAAAATGACAACTGTTAATACAAATATCGCTTAAAAACGTTATTTATATTTTACGATCTTTGCTAAATTTTGTTAACGACAAATTGTAAACTTTATTTTTAGCAAAACATAAATATGGTTAAAGTATTTTCATTATAAACTTTTATTACAAACTAAACATTACTTTAGTTACATATAAATTTTACAAACATACTTTTTCATATTCTAAATTTAGAAATGTTCTATTACATCATGGCATGCATCATTTGAAGATCTTTGAAAGATATGAAAATTTTTGTAAGATATGGCAAATATTTTATTTAGATCCTTAATCAAGAATCCATGAAATATTTGGTGAATATTTTATTTAGATTTGTTAGAGGATTGTTTAGAGATTTTATATCAGGTTCCCGCGGAACCAAACACTATAAAGGACGAAACTCTCAAAAAGGTTCCGCCGTATCCGTGGCTTGTTGGCAACATTTGCCTATAAATAGCAAGCCACACCAAAGTTTTTCTCATCACTTACAATTATACACTAGCATACATACTTTCATTTCTCATATCTAACTCATTTACATTTCATTTTAGTGAGATTCTTTTGTGGCAAAAAGATCACAACTTCATCCGAAAGGCTTACAAGTTTCAACATTGAGTTGCAAGACTTGTTAGTTTATCATTGTGTGAATTCTAGTTATTCATACATCCACTGATTGTATTTATTCAGTAGTGATCGGTTAGTATTTTAGTCCTTAAATTACATAGAGTGACGGGAGTAGTTGTACCCTTGTAAAAGAACTCGACATCTAGCTTAGTGTCGGTAATCTTGTGTAAGCGACGTGTAAGGTTTTCTCCGCCGGTTAAAGGAGCTTGTTGACTAGTGAAGGATACTCTCGAGTTGGATACTCGGGGAGTAGAGTAGGGCAAGAAAAAAGAGTCCTTGTAGACCAAACCACTATAAACATTCGTGTTGTGGTTTGATCGTTTCTTTCTTTACTTGCACTTTACTTATCGTTTTATTATTTGCAATAGTTGATCTCACGTATAGTTATCAAAGCAAATTAAATTTAAAACTGGTAAAACTATTCAACCCCCTTCTAGTTTACCACAATTGGCATCAAGAGCTACGTTACTCAAGCTTTTTAAAATATATTGTATTTTAAAACTTGAAACGATCCATGGATTTTAAAATTTTTAAAGAAGGGCAATCTATGCAAAAACCACCACTATTTGAACCAAATGGTTTTATATATTGGAAAAACCACTTTAAAAATTATGTGAAATCAAAACATATAGATCTTTGGTATATAATTATAGAAGGTGGTCACAAAGCTACATTTAAAGATATTGGAAGTAGTCGGGATGAGAATAGTACATTTACTAAACATAGTGAAGATCAAAAGAAATTAATTGCTAAAAATAATGAAGCTAAAATGATACTTTATAATATTTTACCTTGAAAAGAATATGAAAGAGTCTTTATGTGTAAAACCGCTATAGAAATTTGGCAATCTTTGATAATCACTCATCAAGGAAATTCACAAGTCAAGGATAACAAAATTGATCTTCTTGTTCAACAATATGAACAATTTGTTATCCCCGAAGATGAAATCATTGATAGTCCATTTGCTAGATTTGACTCCATTATTACTTCTCTTAAAGCACTTAATTAATCGTTTTGTAGTAAGAACTTTGTCAGGAAATTCCTTAGAGCACTCCATCCGAAGTGGAGAGCAAAAGTGATGGCAATTGAAGAATCTAAAGATCTTTCAAGCATGTCACTTGATGAACTAATTGGAAACCTCAAAGTTCATGAAATGGTAATGGAAAAAAGATTCGTAGATAGTTAAAGGAAAGAAAGAAAAAGTTAAATCTATTGCCTTAAAAGCTAGAGTAGAATCAAGTGATTATAAGGAATCTAGTTCGGGTAGTGATAATGAAGAATATACACTAGTACAAAAATGGCCTTTCGTCACACATGGGCGATTTTGAACGGTCATACGGTAACATTTTTACGCGATGAATTGTAACAGAATAAAATAAACAGTCACACTTGATCCGACTTGTGTGACCATTTTGGAATTATATTGTCACACATTTGTGTATTTATGTGACTAGACGGTAACTAGTAAATATTTTTCGATCATTTAGTAACTTTTAATTTGGAACGTGTGACAGATACAAATCAGCTTTAAACATTAGTCACACTACAGATATACATATGTGACAAATATATGTCACACAATTGAAGAGTGTGACCAAAATAGATATATGGTCACTTGAAGTAATTGCGTATGTGGCTAAATTATATAGTCAAGTTTGTCACGCATTATTTAAACGTGACTGCTATTCTTTGCTAAATATTTAGCCACATATGAATTTGAAATGTGTGACAACTGAAAAGTAAGTTTGAAGCGTTAGTCACGATACGCATTTAAAAGTGACAAATATATATCACACACTTGAACAGTGTGACCAAATGTCATATATGGTCACACTAAACCATAGACATACATGATTAAGTGTAACCAAAATTCGATACATATGGTCACGTAAGTTAATATGTGTGTCTAAAGTTTAGTGTGTGTTTGCTTGCCAAATCCTAATGTGTATAGTCACATTTAATTGAAGCACGATCATGTGACTATAGGATTTACAATAGTCACACCATATCACAAATGCGTATCTAAATTGTGTTTATTGCCATATTATAAGGCTATTATATGTGACCAATACATTCAAAATAGTCACATTGTGAAATATTTATGTGACTATTATTTATAACAAAATGTGAACTCAGTTATCATTAACCTTTATATTAGTCACATTGAGTATTTGTGTGACTAAATTCAAGATGTTATATATGGTCACATGAAGTATTTATTTAGGTGTCTAAATCATAGTCATATTTTGTCACACATTATTTAAGTGTAGTCACAATTCGATACATATGTTATGGCTTGTGTTTTCTTTGTTTCTAGACTAACAAAGCTATTTGGATTGGAATTTTGGTGAATGCTAGTAAGTCAGAACTTAATGCTGCTTGGCATAACTTAATGCTGCTAGGCATAACTTAATGCTGCTTGGGAAACGTTGTGACTGTTAAATACTTATTGTAAACCGGTGTAACTGTAAAAAAGTTATTATAAACCGTTGTGCCACTTAAATACTTAATTGTAAACCGTTGTGATACTTAAATGTTGTGACATTGCGACTCTTGTATACCTATAAATACAAAGGAATTACAACCAACTTCTTTCATCTTTTCATTACATATTTAATTTTTGTTTGGAACGCAATGGCTTCATCATCTTCAAATCATTCAAAGAAAACAAAACGTTCAAGGGATACTTCTCCTCCTCCTCCAATGCCAGAAAAATATAAAATCCATGGCCTAACCCAAGAGTGCTGGGACAAATTCCATTCCCAATATGGTACTGAACGACAGTTGGTTGAACTTTACAACAAACGAATCACGTGGTTGGAAGAACAGAACAAAAAAGACCAAGAGATCATACTGGCGCATCAGGAGATCATACTGGCTTATCAGAACAAAGTTGATCTTCGGAATAAAGAAATAGAAGAAATCCGTGGAAACATTGTTGATATTTACAAATGCATTCAAAGTAGTTTGTATAATTTTCATTGAATTTAACCTGATGTAAGATGATATTAATCATTATTATGTTATTTGAATGTTTTAATCATTCAGTATGAACCACTATGTTACCATTAATTTTTCTGTATAATTGTTATTTACATCGGTGCTTGGGTGAATGCTAGTAACTCGGAACTTAATGCTGCTTGGCATAACATAATGCTGCTAGGGATAAAAATAAAATGCCACAAAAATTAAACGATTCATATTCAGTTCATTACTTGCATTAAATAAAAAAAAATATAAACATAACAATAGAAATAACAAAACAATCTAAAAGCTAAACTTATGATCCTTCTCTTGATCATAAGCAAGATGAAGATTGTCATAGTCAATGTGATCCAAAGGATCATCATGGCTGACAGTTTCATCTTCTTCAAGTTTAGCTTCTTTTTTCTTCTTATTGCAGCCGTGAACTTGTTTGCTTTGTACTTCTTCCTTTGCTTCTTTTCATTCTTCTCCCAAGCCTTTATCTTCTTCTTCCTCATTTGGTCCATTTTTGCAGTATACCAAACTGCAGGATATTGTGGTGTGGATGATGCCGCTGTAAAACATAAAGCAATAAAACGATTAGAAATGGACCAAAGAAAATGATGTTACATATATCTAAATACAGATGTTTGTAGAGATTTTATAAAACTGGTAAATATGTGTAAGAAACAAAAACTACAAACCTGCTTGATCCATTTGCAGATTAAAAATATGTGTTAATTAGAAATTGTTTGAGAATGATGAAATGCAGTAAAAAGGTAAAAGTTTTATAGGCCTAGTAATTTGACAGAAATTAATTGTGGAATTTGGAAGTTTAAAATTTGAACTTTGACCATTAACCATGTACACATTTATCCTTGTAACATAAATGACGTTGTTGTAATCTATTTTGATTAATTTAATCATTATCTAAATAGATTAAGTTAGTTGAAAAATGAATTTAGATAGGATTGTTTTATTTTTTAAAAATTTACAAAGATTTACTTGTTGTTTTAATACAAATTGTAGTTTTAAATGTTTATAACAATCATTTAAAACTATAATGTAAAAGTTATCGATTTGATTGGGGATTTAAACCCTTAAATGTAAATGTTACCAAACCACCCCTACACTCTCATATCTAGCAGTACAAACCCCGCTGCAATAACGTTTTCTTAGCAGCAGAAACTTTTGATTAACATAATACAAAATATATCCCAAGTTTTTCTTAATGAACACAACAATAAAAATATTCTAACAATTAATGAGAAAATTGAGCAATGACAACAAGTTTATTCATAAATTCAAATAAAGTAGTACAAAAGGATTACACGGGTTTATTCGAATTACTTCCTAACTCAACTAATACATTTTCTTTTACCCTTCCCTTTTGAACAAACTTTGGGCATTTTTGGTTCCTATGGTTTTATACCATTGTCTTCACAAGTCTTAGCATTGGGCAGGCCTATCACCTGAACCCTCTCATCAAAAAGCTCTTTGGCAGTCTTTTTTGGAGTTTTAACCTTCCTAGCATCTTCCTTTTTTGTACCTGATCCATAATATCCCTTTGGAAAGTAGTCTGCCCATGTATTTGGAGGACCTTCAGAACTGCTTGATATGTGAAATGAACTTGAGTCACTTGAGTCACTGTTGTCAATGTTAAAGATTTCTGCAAAAAAATAAAAAATGTATTAAAATTAACAAAAATAATAGTGTAAATGAAATAAAAGATAATGTTGCAATTCAGGGTGTGTTTGAAACAACCTTTGTTCTTGGAACTCCAATGGCAACATTACTTGGTGGGTGGCTGGTTTTAGATCATAAAAAAGAATGGAATGCAATAAACTAACATACGTAACCCTTCTGAGTACCCACTACATCTCCTTTTGTCGTTTCAACTCCCTTTGAGCAAAGGACTGCACCAGCCGCATTGCTAGATTGTTGAAAAAACAAAAGGAAATGTTTGAGCATTCAGAATGGAAAGGTATGTTGAAATTCCAGACTCATTTAGATCATAAAAAAGAATGGAATGCAAACAGAGTGATACAAACAATCTAGAAATGTTGAGTAAAGAATTGAGTCTAAGTAACATCACTCATCTTGAATGCGATAATGAAGGAGCGTAGCCTGTCATGAACAATACACACTATATCATCATCGCATTGAAGATGTCTCAATGATCAGGCCAGATCTATCTAACGTTGCAGAATGGTTCCATTGCTTTGTTTTTTGGACACCGTCTACTACCGTTTGTGTGGTTGATCTTGATCACAAGCTTTGGCACTTTCAAGAATGTATCTTCATTGTCGCGACAAAAGTTTTAATCAAGGTACATTATTGAAATAGCCAAAGCTTGTGATCAAGATCAACCACACATACGGTAGTAGACGTTTTCCAAATTAAGCAACGGAACCATCTACAACACTAGATAGATCTGCCCTAATTATTGAGCTTTAAGTTATTAGAAAACAGATTCTTACTATCATTTATATTGCTCCCTTAGATGTGACGAAGATACATATTAATTATGTAGATTCTATGACATTAGAGAGCTAATCGTGCATGAATGAAATCATATTAAATTTATATTAACAATGCAATGAACTACCATCCTTTCTACCCTAGCCAACCACAACATAACCTACCAACATGCTGGAATACGAAGACAAAGAGCAAAGATGAATAAACAATGGCTGAACAACACCAAAACAAGTTTATGTTCATACTTGAAAGTGGTGTCTGTTCACTCATCATTGATACTTTTTCCATCTTTGATATTTGGGTGTTTTAGCCTAAATATTCGCACACACATCCGCTACTTTTCTTCCTTATTCTCTCAAAACAAATGCAACATAATTCTTATACCAGATACTCAACCTAAGCCTAAGATAAAATAATCTAATCCAAGCAAACCTTAATATCTCTTTTGCTCTAATTATTCACAAAAACAACACAGCATGCTCTTCCTTATTCTATCAATACAAATGCAACATACTTCTTATAACAGATAGTCAACCTACGCCTAAGAATAAATAGCTCTAAGGGGGTATTTGGATTATATTAATTTATGATCTTATAAGCTTTTTGAGATTTGAGGATGCCAATAAGCCTATGTTATTTTAGGTGGATAAGCTAATAAGCCAACAAACATTGAGCTTATTAACTTTCCCAAAACTCAATAAGCCGATAACCACACAAAATAAGCTAATCCAAACACACCTTAATATCTCTTTTGCTCTAATTATTCACAAACATAACACAACATAAATCTAATACATAAAGTAAAAAGTCTCTAATAAATGTAAGACAAAACTGAGAATAAATAATCAAAACCCTAGATCCGTTTAATTGGTAAATTATAACCGAGTGAGTTTTATAACTGTGAGAGAGAAAGAGAGGATTATGTGGAAGTGTGTGAAGCTTATTTGATAAGCTTTCTATACTGTATATTATAAGTTTAAAAGTGAAGTGTGTTTGATACTCTTTGTATATATTATAAGTTTAAAAATTATTAAAAGTATAAAAACTAAAAGTAAAAAGTAGTAAAAGTTTTAAAACTAATAAGTATTAAAGCTACATTTGTATTTTAGGGCATGCTTGGTAGGGGTGTTCACGGGGCGGTTCGGTTCGGTTTTGGTTTCTACGGTTTTGGGTTTTTTTTGGGTTTCGGATTGAGCGGTTTGTCGGTTTCTCGGGTTTTTTGAACACCCCTAATGCTTGGTAGGGGGTTATAGGGGGTGAATTGAAGAATGGGAAAGGTAATGAAAAAATATGTTTGGTAAAGCATAATGCAATGACCCATTACCCAATTGTGGTGAATGGATCATTACCCAATAATTTGGCGGGATTGATTTTCTTTACCTTTCCCTTTCCCGACCATTATCTTACACTTTCCCTGTTCCAAGTTTGAACCAAGCGCACCCTTTAATGTATTTTGTATTAAAAAATTCGCCCATGTGAATTAGCCATTATCACCGGTCATGCATGGTTTCCATTACACTATAAGCGACTACAACCCAATGCACATGACCCATTACCCATGTTAATTACCAATTGTCAACAGTCATGGATGTGTCGTAACATGACACTCTAAGCAACTATAACCCAATGCAAATGACCCATATGATGTCAAATACCCATATTAATGAATGTGACCAGTGATAACCTAATGCACATGACCCATGACCCATGTGAATTAGCCATTATGATTGGTCATGTGTGGGTTGCACTGGCTTGGTAGGCGTATACCGTTTGTCACAGACACTAAGAAGCAAGCCACCATCACCCTCTCGATCATGTTATCCGGGATCGAGAAAGTTTGAACTCGGCTTGAGCTTGACTCGAAAAGGTCTATTTATCTGTAAAGATGTGTTTTCTTACACAAATTAAAATTGAAATATAACCTAAGAATTGAATTCGGTTCGACTTCAGCTCGAAAAGCTTGATGCATTCATAAATAACTATTTACACTTAGTACACTTACATATTTAAAATATATATATATATATATATATATATATATATATATATATATATATATATATATATATATATATATATATATATTATCACTTACTAGCTCGAGAACGCAACAATAACTCGAATCCAACTTACATAAGGTTGAGCTCAACTCATTAAACATTTGGAGCTCACCTTTTTCCCTAAAATTTCAATCTGTGGCTCAAGATATATCCCGCCCATTTTTTCCCCAAAATTTCAATCTCTGGCCCAAGATCCCGCCCCTTTTTCACCCAAAATCAAAACACTAATTAACACTAGTCAGATATATCTTCTCTCTATTATTCATCTCTTCTCCTTCTCTCTAAAACCGACTCACACACCACCGCCACACTTCATCAACGTATCTCGCCGTCGTTCCACCAACCATCGCTCTTCCACGCCATCACCGTCATCAAGACAAGGGAGGCAATGGGTGTGAGTTTGTTTGCTTCGGTTGTTTGGTTCAAGATAACCACCACATCCACCACCATCACAGTCAAGCCTCCATCACCCTCTCGATCATGTTATCCGGGATCGAGAAAGTTTGAACTCGGCTTGAGCTTGACTCGAAAAGCTTGATTTATCTGTAAAGATATGTTTTCATACACAAATTAAAATAGAAATATAACCTAACAATTGAATTCGGTTCGACTTAAGCTCGAAAAGCTTGATGCATTCATAAATAACTATTTACACTTAGTACACTTACATATTAAAAAAAACATATTTTATATCACTTACAAGCTCGAGAACTCAACAATAACCGTAATCCAACTTACATAAGGTTGAGCTCAACTCATAAAACATTTGGAGCTCACCTTTTTCCCAAAAATATCAATCTGTGGCTCAAGATATATCCCGCCCCTTTTTTCCCCAAAATTTCAATCTCTGGCCCAAGATCCCGCCCCTTTTTCACCCAAAATCAAAACACTAATTAACACTAGTCAGCATATATATCTTCTCTCTATTATTCATCTCTTCTCCTTCTCTCTAGAACCGACTCACACACCACCGCCACACTTCACCGCCTTATCTCGCCGTCGTTCCACAAACCATCGATCCTCCACGCCATCATCGTCATCAAGACAAGGGAACTATATGGGAGAGTTTGTTTGCTTCGGTTGTTTGGTTTGAGATAACCACCACATCCACCACCATCACAGTCAAGCCACTATCACCCTCATCTCACCTATCCTACTTTGTTCAAGGGTATGCTCAAACACATATTTAATTTATATTTCCTTGAATGTGTAATCGAATATAAAATGATTTATATTGATTTTCGTGAATTAAAATTAGCCTAAAACATGTTTTTGATATAAATTCGTGTGGTGATAATCGTTGCAGGTATACTTATTAAGACGACATAGTTTTCCTATTAATTGGAATGGAGACAATCGACGTGTTCTAAGAGGCCACTGTTTTGCTCGTAAAGGGAGTCTTAATTGGTTTCTACGCTGGGAGGATGTTGCTGAACAATTGGAGTTTGCTTATCGCAGTTGCGTAAGTTATCTATCAAAAGATTAACATAACATCTGTTATATAGGAAATTAACTCAAATATTGTTGCTTTTTGTGAAACTGTTTCATTTGTACCAAATGTTAGTGATTTGCTTGCTTGGTAATGTGTTTGACATTTATTCGTTCCAGGTTTGGCACTGCAGAACATTTCAACCAATTGTATATTATTTGTTGCCCGAGTTGATATGCAACCCGTATATTTGTTTTTGATGCTAAACTTATATTTGGGACATCTAATGTTGTCGTATTTTATGTTAGCATTAATCACGTTACTTGTTTCATGCAGGGGCTACATGCCATTTTCACGGATGAGGATGATACATGGGATGCCTGGCTAAATATTCCCTCAGCTGGATTTTCTGGCACACTTCATTTTCGAGGCGTGGGTATGCTCCATCTCAGTCACCAAAGCCAACCCATGTATATTTTTACTGTTTCATGGTTGGCAGATCTTATGTTATGCAGCATTATTAGTGCCTTGGTTTCTTACATTTCCCATATTTTTTTGCAGAAAGAAACTGCCATTAGACTCATATGTAAGCCATTTTTTATGTTGTTAACAATTTCATTTTCTAATGCTAACACCATTGTATTTCTTAATTTATATTGCAGGTGACTACTCCAATGGCCATTGAAACTTTGAAAAACGTACCAGTAATGGAAACAGAGGTAAGTAATAAAACATCCACCTTTGATTTTTTTAGTTTTACATACATGACTAATGTACCGTGCTTTATATATACATATAGGAATTTGTTAAAACTATCGGACATACGAAAACGCTTAAGCCACGACAAACCGGTTCTACAGGTTACACCACCAACTATGATACCAAATATTAGTGAACAAAATACTGGACTAAAATTAGTACAAACGAAGCGAAAACATTTGTGTAAATGATGAGTAGATGATATGGAAATGTAGTTGGATGGTTATGGTGCATATTAAGGTGAATTCAGTGATCACTATTGTGTAAATGATAGTGGTATTGTGACTGAGATGTTCAGTCAGTATCAAGAATTGTGCTATCTAATATAGTTAGTAGAATTGACTGATAATAATTGTATTGTTCTTTTATATACTGATTGGGGGTTGTCCTAATCAGTTGAATGTTGTTGTAAGTTGCATTACTATTTGTTGAATAATATATATTTCACCTTTTGCACCAAACATTTGGTCTCTAGTGAAACCTTGCAAAAGCAAGCTAAGGTGGCGAAGAGTCAACAGGTTTTAACTTATGATAGTTGAGAATTTGATTATATACGACATTAAAATTTTATATATATTTACTTCATTTATATATATATATATATATATATATATATATATATATATATATATATATACACACTAGCAGTAGTAACTCTGCTCCAGCAGTACTAACGTGGTACTAGTAGTAACTCTCATATCATGTTTGTGTAGATAGTTGAACCAGTGGCTCATCTAGTTCTGTTATGTTGTGAGCTTTGACATGTTCTAGTTCTGCTCTCATCCTGATGTGTTGATATGCAGCAGCCTACATTTTCAAGGCTTTTATATTCAGATGATGTGATTAGATCAATGGGATAAAAACTTGTAAGTTTAACTGCAAATTTTATTATTATGTTCATTGTTATGGATTAAAAGACGTCATGATGTTGTTTGAATTACTACTGATCATGTTTGTGTTAATATTGCTTAGATGGAGTTAGTGCAGCTCATGAACTTCAAAGAAAATGTGCCAAGTATTTACTACTGCTAGTACAAAAGTTACTACTGCTAGTGAAAGTTGGTACTGCTCAGAGATTAAGACCGCTCGAAGTTGCTACTTGCTTATGGAAAAGATTATAGATACTTATAAAGAAACTATTGTAAGCCGACTAGTACTCCTTGGTGTATAAAAGGATGTCCAATTTTATATTTTGTTCAGTTATATACATTCCAATTTTATTGTATTTGAATTTGTTTTGACATATATTTGAATTGTTTTGATATATATTGATTTTTTAAATGTGACTAAAAGATGCATATAGTCACACTTATTAACACTTTTGGTCACTATTTGCTTAACTCATTGTGTGACTAAATATTACAAAAGGCCACACAAACATAAAATTCATGTGGCCATTGGATGATCAATAGTCACACAAAATATACATTTCTTCATTTTAAACAGCATATGGTCACACTTATTAACACTTTTGGCCACTTGATGCTTAATTATATGTGACTAAATACCCAAAACAAAGATGCTTTGTGTGACTAAATATTACAAAAGGCCACACTACTACACAAAAGGCTATAAACACCCCCAAATAGAGATTGGTTATATAAAACCCTATTCCTATGATAAAAAAATAGGGGGAATGGAAGGAACCGAGATTGGTTATCTTGAAAAAACCAGTTTTCATAATAAAAAAACGCATAAAAACTGGGTTTACGGGTAAAAACCAGTCTTTTTACAAAATCAAAGACACTGGTGTGTAGGTAACAACATGTCTCTATGTATTTATGTTATAGACACTATTTTTGAAGAAAACAACCAGTGTGAGTATTCTCTATTTTGATGCTTTTATATCCTTTCACTTTTTCTATAAATTGTTAAGTTAGACTTTAGATATGTCTAAAAGTATAAGGACCGTAACTGTATAATTACTTGAGATTCGTATTGGGATGTAATATATCTGCCCATACTAGGTTATATAGTCCGTATATATGTCCAACAAGAGAAAGGTTTAAAGACAAAGCGTATAGTAGCAGCACTCCAGCATAAGGCAAAAGACTTGTTGATCATTGTTTACGGTAAACCTTTCCTTAGCCTACATTGATATTCGTTTAGTTGTGTAGGTGTCTAGAAAACTCAGCAATTGTGTTAACCATGTTCCAAACATGCTTTTTAGGTTGTCATGTTAGAAGAAACCAATAAATCAAATGAATAATTAAGTATTAAACATATCGATTAAGAAATTTATTCACATCAGAAAAGTAGCATTCTTGTTTACAATCCAAATAGAACCATTTACAGCATTCAAGATAAAATAGAGTATGTAATCTAAACATTCAAATAAGACAAAATCCAGTTACCAAGGGGGACGTGGATTATTAAACTTCTTATAAGCGAGTTAATGTCGTTCATCTTTTGTTGATCGAACATGCTACAAAACCTGTATGACCAGCCATAATACCATGAATAGCGGAATGTGCTAAGAGTGTACAATACAGGTTGTTTGTAGCGTTGGTTGTTATGGCACGAATCATGTACGTGGGGTCTATATACTTGACCGTAAACAACCCACCTTTATGATCCCTATCTAACCAACTCTTCAATTCAGATTTCAACCTGGATTCTCATATTCGTTTCGTTCTTGCTTCTATGCATCAGTTCCTGGTATAATATCTTGTCCAGCCACTTTTGTAACAGCCACAATAGCATTCCCATTTTGCTTTAAACGATCACCAAGATACTCAAGGAGACCACCTTTACCTTCAAGTTAAAACTCGTTTTCAGGAATCAAACAACAAAGGAGACCACCTTTGCCCATTTTGCTTTAACCAAAAATTCGAAACAATGTACAGCTGCTATTAAAAAATGATTTTCATAGCCAGAAACCATACCTGGCTTTCGATGTTATCCAATAGGTCACCTTGAGCCTCAATAGGGACTGCCATATCAAGGTGTATCTGGCAAACATCAACAATCAACAAGCCTATTATACAGCAGAAATAGGACTTCCCCGTTGCCAACACGTCAGACATCATATGTCAACTATGGCTTTAACTAAATATATCACCTGAATAAGGTCAAGAAGCTTTTTTTCGATTTCCCTTACGGCAGCATGTCTTTCTATGAGGTTGTTGATCGTCTGTAGCACAATAATCAATCCATGATGCTAACATCATTAAAATACATGGTACATAAAATACATTTAGTCGGGTCAGAATTTAGAGTCGCCTCATCTGGCCGGGTTCCCGTAACTGCTCAAATTTCAAATCTAAACATCAATAATTCACAAGACAGACTATAAAGTCAAATTTTTGAATCTCAAGTAAAACCGAATCTGTAATGACTCTTCTTCCACGACCTCACAGTATTCATCAACAATCTTTTGCCTCAATGTCTGAATATATTGAATTATACACATGCTCTTATAAAAGATAAACCTACAATGAGAAACCGGAATAACATACAAAGATTTACAATACCTGAAATTCAGTCATTGTGTCTCAGAATTTCTTGGCCAAAGCACTACAAATTTAGGGAAAAAAAACCTGTGAATATAAAAGTCTCAAATACGAGCCTTTTTGTGTGTGTGTGTCGCGGATTCAAGTTTAACAGCTATAGAATGAAATAATGCTCAGCTCACTGAGTTAACTCATAAATGATAAAATGTTTATGAAATCCCAAATAATCATAAGAGTGGATAACTGAAACTTAATTTGTCATATTTGTACAAGATCGATCGACACTGGTTCCTGGCCCACAACCCTGTTTTTTCTGGTTAGCTAAGTTATGTGGGCATTGTTTAGTTACATAATAGAAATGATTAGTCACTTGGAAAACGATAGTATAAAAATGATTAGCAAAACAAGTATGGAAGTGACAGTTTCAAACCAACTAATATAGTGGGTCAATCCATGTCATGTTTATCTCAACCAATCATATGGGCCATTTCATTAAAAATTACAATAAAGGGAATGGGCCCGAAGTTGTTCTATAAGATTATTCACATAATTTATATTTGATATGTTCATTAGATAATTAGATCTATCTATATTCCTAACACACAACATCCTTGAGTTTTTGATATGTTCATTAGATATTTCTAATGTTGGACTCAAAAGTTGATAAGCGTAGATGAGAAAGACACACTCATATAGTCACGATAGGCAAATTTGGCATGAAAACAAGGATAACACTAGACATGGTTAACCATGGGTGACCAACCAGATTAGGAATGTTAGTATCTCAACATGCAGACACGCTGTAGGCTATTTAGTATAAAAGTGCAATTCAATATATCATAGGAATACAGTCTAAAGCCACCACCAAATGGCATAGTGATAAGGCCCTTGGTTTCCTCACAAGAGTTCAAGGGTTCAAGCCTTAGTAGGTGACTGTACATTTGGGGGTGGGCAGGGAAGGGTCTGAAACGCTCCCGTGGTTAACCTGATGAGGCTGCGTACTTTTGAGTCATTTCAGTGTCAACTTTGTATCTCAGAAGTACCCAGGGTTAACCCGATAACACAAAGTTGACTCATCGACAGGACCTGCACGCTTATGTTTAAGAAAAACAGCAGTACAATCTACAATCCTAAAACACAGATATAACTCACTAAAGCTTTATTTCTCAATGACTTGATACAATTGAATAACAATTACTCACTCAAGCACCATTAGAATAAAAAAAAAACCTGAATCAATATTTAATCCAAACTACCAGTCCCTGCACCTTTCCTATATCAAATTTCGATACTTACAGAAATTGAACCACTATCAACCTACAAGTATCATGTTTGACTTTCATAACCAGAGATGTAAGTACACAAATATTTTCATCTCAGTTAGGTCTAAAAAATTAACAAGTTTTATCTCATATATCCGTATAATGATTCAAAGGTTTTTGTGATTTTTTAGAGGGAAAATTGAGATTTTTGGGGGAATCAGAAAAATGGGAATTTGACCGCCCATAGTATCAAGGTTTGATAGATGATAATGAATTATTGTTATTTGTTTATATTTCCCTTGTTTTTTTTTTAAAGTAAATGAAAAATAAAATAAAAATAAAATTGTTATATATTGAGATTTTAATGTGAAATTAATGATCATATCATGCACTTGCATCTTATTAAAACATGATTCTTTTTTCTTTTTTTAGATGGATCCTGATACATGGATGTACAAGATAGGACGTTTTACCCCAGAGTACATCAAAGGGTTGCCTGAATTTATTAAATGTGCTGAGGATCATCGAGAAAAGACGGGAAAAACAAAGATTTCTTGTCCTTGTAAAGAGTGTAGAAATAACGTGTGCGTTGCTGATCCTAACTTGATTAGACGCCATCTCCTAGAACAGGGGTTTGACAAAGAGTATACTTGTTGGGATTTGCATGGTGAGTCGCAAGTTGATAGTCAAACATTTGTTCCAGACACTAATCACGAGGAAAATGATAGTAATAGCGATAACCATCGTGATAATATGGATGAGATGTTACGCGACGTGGAAAGCAATGTTTCTGAAAAGAATGTTAAAAAATTACATCAATTGTTCGTCGATGCAGAAAAACCATTGTATAACGGGTGCAAGAAGTTCACTAAACTTTCTTTAGTGGTGAAACTGTTGGACTTAAAAGCGAAAAGTAGTTGGAGTGATCAAAGCTTCACTGCCCTATTAAAGTTGTTACATGAAGCATTCCCTGAAGATAATGAGTTGCCCGTTTTGACATATCAAGCAAAAAACTTAACATGTCCGATGGGATTGGAAGTCCAAAGAATACATGCATGTCCAAACGACTGTATATTGTACAGAAAAGGGTATGCGAAGCTACATGAATGTCCTATATGTAATGAATCAAGGTATAAGCAAAAGAATCTTACGGAACTTAATAGTGATGTGACAAAGAATGGCCCTCCTGCTAAATTGTTGTGGTATCTTCCAATCATACCTAGATTGAAAAAGTTATTTGCAAACCCAAAGGATGCCAAATTCTTGCGTTGGCATGCTGAAGAGCGTAAAAAGGATGGGAAAATGAGACATGTGGCCGATTCTCCTCAATGGAAAAAGATCGATCATGATTTTGAAGAATTCAGATATGAGATCAGAAACATACGGTTTGGACTTAGTTCAGATGGAATTAATCCATTCAGAAGCTTGAGTAGTCGTCATAGCACTTGGCCGGTTCTTCTATGCATATACAATCTTCCACCTTGGTTGTGCATGAAACGGAAATACATCATGATGTCATTATTAAATCAAGGTCCGAAACAACCAGGGAACGATATTGATGTGTACTTAGAACCGTTAATTGATGACATGATAAAATTATGGGAACCGGGCGTTGAAATCTATGATGCGTACAAGAAAGAGAGTTTCCAACTATTTGCCATGATTGATTGTACCATAAGTGATTTTCCAGCATACGGTAACTTGTCAGGGTATGGTACGAAAGTAGAGAAGGCATGTCCTGTTTGTGAAAAGGAAACCCATTCCCGATGGTTGACTAATTGTAGGAAAACAGTATATATGGGGCATCGGAGGTCGCTTGTTAGATATCACCCATACCGTAGAAAGAAGAATTGTTTGACGGTACAATAGAGGATAGAGTGATGGTAGAACCATTGGACGCACGCACTACATTTTCCCAAGTTTCGGATTTAAACATTATTTTGGAAAAAAGGTTAAAGCTCCTCCTAAAAACATTTGGAAAAAAAAGTCCATATTTTGGGAATTAAAGTACTGGACACATTTGCAAGTCCGACATTGCCTTGATGTTATGCATATCGAGAAAAATGTTTGTGAAAGCTTGTTAGGCTTATTATTAAACATTCCCGGACTAACAAAAGATGGGGTTAATGCTCGAAAAGACATGGCCGAAATGGGAATTAGAGACGAGCTCGCACCACAAGTGACGAATGGTAAAAAAATGTATTTGCCGGCAGCTTGTTATACCTTGTCAAAGGCTGAGAAAACCATATTTTGTAAATTCTTGCACGATGTTAAGGTTCCATCCGGCTATTCTGCTAACATTAGGAAATTGGTTTTGATGAAAGATTTGAAGTTGCTTGGTATGAAGTCTCATGATTGTCATGTTTTAATGACACAGATGATTCCAATTGCTATTCGTGGAGTATTGCCGCCTAGAGTACGACACACGATCACAAAGCTTTGTCTCTTTTTTAACATGATTCATTCAAAAGTTATTGATCCTGAAAAGTTGGATGAATGGCAAAGTGATATTATTCTTACTATTTGCCAACTCGAGATGTACTTTCCACCTTCCTTTTTTGATGTCATGGTTCACCTCGTATCACACATTGTTGGAGAAATAAAGTCTTGTGGGCCTGTATTCCTACGGTACATGTATCCGTTCGAGAGGTATATGGGTTTCTTAAAAGGATATGTAAGGAACCGATATCGGCCAGAGGGTAGTATTGTTGAAGGGTATGCTTCCGAAGAAGTGGTTCAGTTTTGTACAAACTATATGGATGATGTCTCAGATATTGGCCTTCCGCAACCTCGACACGAGGGTAGACAATTGGGCGCAAAGATGTCACGCTGAACAACCACGATTTAGAACAAGCACATTTTACAGTCTTGCAAAACATGATGTGCATTGAACCATACATACATGAGCACATGTCATACTTACAACAAAATAATAGCCATCGAGGCCAGCTTTGGTTCGAAGCCGAGCATAAAAGAACATTTTCACAATGGTTGGCAGATAAAGTTAATCATATGTCTCCAGATATTGATGCAGACGTGGTACAGTTGGGGTATCGTCCACGTCGTGTACTTCAATATCAAGGATATGACATCAACGGATATACGTTTTATACCAAACAACAAGATGACAAGAGCACTGTGCAAAATAGCGGAGTGACGCTAATAGCAACAACAACAGATTCTTCGTGGATGTCAGTCGCAAAAAAGTCGTATTATGGTGTCATAGAAGCAATTTGGGAATTGGATTACAATTTGTTCGTTATACCATTATTGAAGTGTAAATGGGTCGATAACATAAGAGGTGTTAAAGTTGATACGGACGGTTTCACATGTGTCAATCTTTTAACAAACAGCTATTTAAATGATCCATTCATTCTAGCAAAACAAGCCACCCAAGTATTCTTTGTTGAGGACTTAAAAGACAAGAGATGGCACATTGTCCTGCAGAGTAAACGACGTATAGTTGGTGTTGATGATGTTGTGGACGAGGATGAATACAATCAATTTGATGAGCTACCACCTTTTTCTATCGGTATACAATCGACGGATGATGTTCTTCATGATACACTTTATTTGAGATCCGACCACCAAGAAGGACATGAGGTTTAAAAAGAACATATGCGTCATACAGGTAATAACACAATTACGAGATATTTAATATAAAAATCTCGTTTATGATACCTTATTATATAAATCAGCTAATTATCGTGCTTTTATTTTAATTTATTATTGCAGGAGATATATGGAATAATAAATAAAAACAAAAACTTATGAATCTTTGTTTACTTTTGTATACATATTTTGCCCAAAAAAAATTGTATACATATTTTTTTTATATAGTTGAAATAAAAGGAAGTCAAACCTTTCTTCCCTTTCTTCCTCTTATCATAAACAGCATTCAAGTAACAAATAATAATCCCTAATAATCCGATCATTCATCAATCAATGAAGATACTCCCTCCTTTTTTTTATTACTCCTCCAAGATCGCTCTCAAATCCCGCCAAAAAATGATGAATAAAAGGCGACTTCTGCCTCATATCATAATCACGAACCCTAAACATTACCACCAAACACCTCTCCTGCCAACACCAGACTTCTTCCTCGTATCAGAATCTCGAACCCTAAGCAACAAAAATGGTATATTTTGTTTTCTCTTAATCAATAGTTTATATTCGATTTGTATTTTTGTTTATTAGTGTTTTTAAATTGTCAACTATGTGGTTATGTGTTTGCACACCAAGTGTTTGTTGTATTGCCTGAATAGAAAACCTAAATTAAACTTATGCTATTTAACAAGTATAGAGTATTATGTCTTATTCTGAATTGAAATGTTATGGTTTTAGTAAAAAGTATTGATAAGCTAATTTTCTCTTTGGCTAATTTTGTTTCCGCTTGTATCTCATGAGCTAATTTTCTTTTTGGCTTATAAACTTTTGGGAATCATAAGTCGAAAACACGCTCATAAGCCAAAAAGTAGAATCAGTCAAGTCATTCTGCGATGTTTAAATTTTTTTTCGTTTAATTGATTGCTTAGGCATGTGAGGTAAAAAGGAAATGCATAAAATTGGTTGAAAGTTATCTGTTTCTTATAGTAATGTTTAATCATGAATCGTTTTAATCAAATCATTATTATAGTTATTTATTTATTTATTACTATTATTTTTTAAATCATAACTGAAGCAACATTTTCATTATTCAAGTATTTTCAAACATGGACAACAGAATGCTTGCAAGCAAACCAACACTACACATCATGACATGTGTTAAAAGTCTTAAAGAAGGACCCTTATACGACCAAGTTCATTCTAACCCGTTATCCAGAATACAAATCTCGCCAGGAACTATTCATAATAGAGTTGACGGGCATTTTTACATGATCTATAAAGGACTTGAATTATGAATTTGAATTGACTATTCTTGACTAACTGTTCCCTATTATGGCGTAACGTTGAATTTTTTGTGGTCATATGTTACTATTATATATCATTGACGTTGGTGTGACCAATTTGAGTCATTATATATCATCGCCCTTGACATAAAGCAGGTACAATATAATTATAACAATTTTGTTAATCAAGCATATTAGTTACTCACTCAGTGTCAGATAGACAAGCACGTCCTAAATGAGAAATCCTTAATCAACGACAAATGTAAAAGAAGTTCAACTTCAAGGGTGATGCTGCACAAGAAACTAACTTCCATATAGCTTTACCACCTACTCTTTGATTTTAAAGTGATAAAATCTGCTCATGATAACTGCACCTTGTTTGTTGAGAACTTGAGATATAAGGTTACCTAACCTCTAACAATTTATGTACCTCTGTAGGCTATGTTACTTGTTTGATGATCAATATTGTAGTTTATAGACATATATCTTACTTTGATGATCAATACTGTAGGCTCTGTTACTTGTTTGTTGAGAACTTGAGATATAAGGTTACCTAACCTCTAACAACTTATGTACCTCTGTAGGCTCTGTTACTTTGATCAATATTGTAGTTTATATGTAACAATTCACATTTTCAGGTTAACTTCTATTTCCGAAAATTTCACTATTCATTTTTACTATTCACTTTTACTATGCATTTTCACTATTCATCTCAGAAATTTTTATTTCATATTCTTGTAAGTTAAACTATTTTAACGATAATCCAAGAGTTTGACGCTCGTCGGATCATTTCTGCAAAAATCACAAAGCTGTGTCCGAGATTTACTTTTAGGTTTAAACGTCATTCCAGCATCCCGATATGTCCATAAAAAAACATTATAAATAATAGAAATATGATTTTCTCTCATTTTAGGACAATTCCAAAAGTTTTGGAATTTTACATTTTCCAGTTCAGCGTTTTACGTGAATTACTCCTTTTAGACCCGCGTTTCCAGTTTTAACAGCGTTTAAGCAACCCAATAGAACTTATCACTCATTAAATATGCTAAGATATGTTATATTGATAAGATTTAACATATTTACAAGTTTCATATTTTTAGGATACCCGATTTTAAGTTTCGTGACTTTAAGACTTACTATTAGCGATTACCTGGACCAAAACTCGCCCTGTAAACACTAGGTGTTATCAACAACTCACCAATCTTATCTTGGAAGTCTTATAAGGTGTTTTTAGCTAGTTATCTAGCCTAGTCATAACTAGATAATATCACAAAATATCTACTAAAGTATAACAAACCAATTTTGTTACTTCATTCATTTTATATCATTTACACTTAATCAAAAATAATCAAACTCATTCTCTTCCTTTCTCTCTCAATACCAACGACCCAAACACATAAAATAACCCATTTTGATCATGATTCTTTCAAGTTTCATCCATCATAAGTATAGCCTTATGTTCCTTGCATGATCCTTAACACCTTTCAACCATAAAATCACCATAAAACACCACAAAAACTCATCAAATTCCCAAGTGTTCTTAGTGAAGATTTTTACTAAAGGTTGTTTTTATGTTAGATTAGTGTTTATCAAGGGATTATAAGATAGGGTTTTTGATATGGAAGCATGGATATGGTTGGAAAATTTTAGGAAGATTTAGTAGTGGTTCTTGGTTTTGATCTTGGTTCTAGTTAGTTTCTTCACAAGTTGTAAGCAAACCCTATTACACTTTCTTGCTCAATATCATTTTCATGCTTATTATGTTTCTTTCATGCTATATATGTTCTTGTTATTATGTTCATGATGTATAAAAATTGGTAAAACAAGTATTGGTATACATATGTTGACCTATATTATTTAAACAAGTAAACTAGTGACTTCTATTGAGAACCACGACCAAAATAAAGTAACCATGACATGAAACACTTACTTACTGTTATAGAGGACTTAACAAGGAAAACATAGCAATTTGAATCACCCAAAACGAGTACACGAGTCAAAAGTTATGACCATTTGAAGTTAGCGAAACCAAAACGGCAAAACTGCCTAAATAGCATTCTGATCAAATTTTGATTTTGAAAGTCCCACTTCTGCTCCGATTCATCAAAAAGTTAAAACAGGAAAGTTGTCCGGAACGACTTTTTCGTTCAGGAACAAAGAAGCTCGAGCCCTGAAAACGCTTTCTGAGTGATAATTTTCTTAAAATTCTTAACAGCCCATTTTTAGACCAAAGTCACTATATAATAGTTATGATTTACTAAGACCAAGAGGTCTAATGACCTAAAGCCAAGACCACAACCATGGCTAAAGCCAAGGTTGAGTCTCAAGACCATGGTAACAATGACCAAAGTCACGGCAAAGCCACAGCTAAAGACCATATAACTTTTAAAGATCAAAACTTATATATATGTTATCAAATACTACAATAGTAGGGAGCCTCATGTGAGGAGTTCATTAAGTAAGCCGTCGAGATGAGTTGTGGATTTACGAATTAAAGTGTCCTGGCTCCTCGAACGTTTACTCCATGACTTCTGAATTATGTCGGCCCGAACGGTAGTAAGAGATATACAACCTATACATGTTTCATAAACCATTTATATTCAAAGACTTACACTATATACTAAGTACTACATCATGAACATTATGCAAGACATATATTGGCAATTCTTCGTATTCTTAGACGTTACTCCAAACCTAAGTCGCAACGTTCTATTATAGGCTGCTCTTAGAGACATTCGCGATTCGACTACCACTTTCATTTCTCATTACTTAAGCTTAAGGTGAGTCATAGCCCCTACTCTTTTCATACTTGTTTTAACTCTTGGGGGGGATACATGCTCAACTACTTGCTTACTTGTACAAATACTCTTAAACATTTATACTTGATTGTGTTATACTTGATTGGCATTATACTTGATTGCGTTATACATACTTGTTACACTATACTTGCTTAATTTAAATAAAAGATTCGTATTTACGTGCATACATAATACTCTATTCTGTCGGAGAGGTATTGGTAGTACTCATGGGAAGATGCCCCCTACCCTTGTGTCTATACTTGACCTTGGATGTCGTAGTACTATTTGGGGAGAGGCCCCCGCCCTTGTGTCTATTCTTGACCTTGGGTGAATATAATTCGGTGCATTGTATAAACTAACTTTTAGCAGTGGGTTGTGAACACACAGGTTACAAGTCTCTTATGGCGGGACTTGTAACTGAGTGGATTCTCAATGCCTTTGCTGTGTGAACATTCTTTTGAGGCTTTTTCAACTGTTTTAAGACAAACTCTATGAACTCACCAACCATTGTGTTGACACTTTAGCATGTTTATCTCAGGTTAGTAAGGCGATAGCTAGTGCGTGGAACTTAGAGTCAAGCTGCATATTCTGAAGACTTACGCTTTTATCATTTACCATTCAAAACACTTTGTATACATTTATGTATCATACTTTGGAATCTCATGTTTGTAACTTTAAATTCATTAATCGAATGATAACTTTTCAAAATGTCTCATTTAGAGTTCGTTTTCTATAACTTATACTTTGTATTATGAAGTAGCACCCCTATGACACAGTCTTCCGCTGCGGTATTTTGGGGGTGTTACAGATTGGTACCAGAGCCTTGGTTATAGAGAACTAGGTTGCATTTAGTGCCTAGACTATAACTGCTATATACGTTGGGACCTTCCTCCTTATTTGCCTTACACACAATACATACACATATGCTTTTTGGTTAGAGGTTTGCTTAGTTCCACGCTGTTAGATGATGTGACTTTAGTATTATAAGGAGCCCCAGAGATTCGTCGAGTCATTAAAAACATGGAGCTCAGTAATAACTAATTAGTTAACTTGATCTTGTGACAGTTCTTGTTTGATTAGACACAAGATTTGAGTTAAATAATATTATTGCTTAGCTTTAGGGATTTGATGACTTGATTATCTTACTATCGGCCTCAGAAGGCGGATTTTGTGTCAGAAATTCTTAAGTAGGATGATTTAGAATCTCCTTATTTAAATGGATTGGGACACCACTTCAGTTAAATAAAGAAATTGTAAATCACCGAACCATAAGTTTATGAGACCTTACTTACATAAATTTGGACGCTTCTTTATGTAAGTAATGTGTTATAAATAAGTGGGCTTAATTGTAGCCGATACAACTCCTTAACCAGAATCTTAGACGAATCAGAGTAAACACCACTATATTAGAGATCCCGAATTCTTTTAGACACACCGTAAGTAGTTAACATCAACTGAACTTCGGGACGAAGTTCTCCTTAAGGGGTAGAGACTGTAACAATTCACATTTTCAGGTTAACTTCTATTTCCGAAAATCTCACTATTCATTTTTACTATTCACTTTTACTATTCATTTTCACTATTCATCTCAGAAATTTTTATTTCATATTCTCGTAAGTTAAACTATTTTAACGATAATCCAAGAGTTTGACGCTCGTCGGATCATTTCTGCAAAAATCATAAAGCCGTGTCCGAGATTTACTTTAAGGTTTAAACGTCATTCCAGCATCCCGATATGTCCATAAAACATTATAAATAATAGAAATATGATTTTCTCTCATTTTAGGACAATTCCAAAAGTTTTGGAATTTTACATTTTCCAGTTCAGCGTTTTACATGAATTACGCGTTTTAGACCCGCGTTTCCAGTTTTAACAGCGTTTAAGCAACCCAATAGAACTTATCACTCATTAAATATGCTAAGATAGGTTATATTGATAAGATTTAACATATTTACAAGTTTCATATTTTTAGGATACCCGATTTTAAGTTTCGTGACTTTAAGACTTACTATTAGCGATTACCTGGACCAAAACTCGCCCCGTAAACACTAGGTGTTATCAACAACTCACCAATCTTATCTTGGAAGTCTTATAAGGTGTTTTTAGCTAGTCATCTAGCCTAGTCATAACTAGATAATATCACAAAATATCTACTAAAGTATAACAAACCAATTTTGTTACTTCATTCATTTTATATCATTTACACTTAATCAAAAATAATCAAACACATTCTCTTCCTTTCTCTCTCAATACCAACGACCCAAACACATAAAATAACCCATTTTGATCATGATTCTTTCAAGTTTCATCCATCATAAGTATAGCCTTATGTTCCTTGCATGATCCTTAACACCTTTCAACCATAAAATCACCATAAAACACCACAAAAACTCATCAAATTCCCAAGTGTTCTTAGTGAAGATTTTTACTAAAGGTTGTTTTTATGTTAGATTAGTGTTTATCAAGGGATTATAAGATAGGGTTTTTGATATGGAAGCATGGCTATGGTTGGAAAATTTTAGGAAGATTTAGTAGTGGTTCTTGGTTTTGATCTTGGTTCTAGTTAGTTTCTTCACAAGTTGTAAGCAAACCCTATTACACTTTCTTGCTCAATATCATTTTCATGCTTATTATGTTTCTTTCATGCTATATATGTTCTTGTTATTATGTTCATGATGTATAAAAATTGGTAAAACAAGTATTGGTATACATATGTTGACCTATATTATTTAAACAAGTAAACTAGTGACTTCTATTGAGAACCACGACCAAAATAAAGTAACCATGACATGAAACACTTACTTACTGTTATAGAGGACTTAACAAGGAAAACATAGCAATTTGAATCACCCAAAACGAGTACACGAGTCAAAAGTTATGACCATTTGAAGTTAGCGAAACCAAAACGGCAAAACTGCCTAAATAGCATTCTGATCAAATTTTGATTTTGAAAGTCCCACTTCTGGTCCGATTCATCAAAAAGTTAAAACAGGAAAGTTGTCCGGAACGACTTTTTCGTTCAGGAACAAAGAAGCTCGAGCCCTGAAAACGCTTTCTGAGTGATAATTTTCTTAAAATTCTTAACAGCCCATTTTTAGACCAAAGTCACTATATAATAGTTATGATTTACTAAGACCAAGAGGTCTAATGACCTAAAGCCAAGACCACAACCATGGCTAAAGCCAAGGTTGAGTCTCAAGACCATGGTAACAATGACCAAAGTCACGGCAAAGCCACAGCTAAAGACCATATAACTTTTAAAGATCAAAACTTATATATATGTTATCAAATACTACAATAGTAGGGAGCCTCATGTGAGGAGTTCATTAAGTAAGCCGTCGAGATGAGTTGTGGATTTACGAATTAAAGTGTCCTGGCTCCTCGAACGTTTACTCCATGACTTCTGAATTATGTCGGCCCGAACGGTAGTAAGAGATATACAACCTATACATGTTTCATAAACCATTTATATTCAAAGACTTACACTATATACTAAGTACTACATCATGAACATTATGCAAGACATATATTGGCAATTCTTCGTATTCTTAGACGTTACTCCAAACCTAAGTCGCAACGTTCTATTATAGGCTGCTCTTAGAGACATTCGCGATTCGACTACCACTTTCATTTCTCATTACTTAAGCTTAAGGTGAGTCATAGCCCCTACTCTTTTCATACTTGTTTTAACTCTTGGGGGGGATACATGCTCAACTACTTGCTTACTTGTACAAATACTCTTAAACATTTATACTTGATTGTGTTATACTTGATTGGCATTATACTTGATTGCGTTATACATACTTGTTACACTATACTTGCTTAATTTAAATAAAAGATTCGTATTTACGTGCATACATAATACTCTATTCTGTCGGAGAGGTATTGGTAGTACTCATGGGAAGATGCCCCCTACCCTTGTGTCTATACTTGACCTTGGATGTCGTAGTACTATTTGGGGAGAGGCCCCCGCCCTTGTGTCTATTCTTGACCTTGGGTGAATATAATTCGGTGCATTGTATAAACTAACTTTTAGCAGTGGGTTGTGAACACACAGGTTACAAGTCTCTTATGGCGGGACTTGTAACTGAGTGGATTCTCAATGCCTTTGCTGTGTGAACATTCTTTTGAGGCTTTTTCAACTGTTTTAAGACAAACTCTATGAACTCACCAACCATTGTGTTGACACTTTAGCATGTTTATCTCAGGTTAGTAAGGCGATAGCTAGTGCGTGGAACTTAGAGTCAAGCTGCATATTCTGAAGACTTACGCTTTTATCATTTACCATTCAAAACACTTTGTATACATTTATGTATCATACTTTGGAATCTCATGTTTGTAACTTTAAATTCATTAATCGAATGATAACTTTTCAAAATGTCTCATTTAGAGTTCGTTTTCTATAACTTATACTTTGTATTATGAAGTAGCACCCCTATGACACAGTCTTCCGCTGCGGTATTTTGGGGGTGTTACAGATTGGTACCAGAGCCTTGGTTATAGAGAACTAGGTTGCATTTAGTGCCTAGACTATAACTGCTATATACGTTGGGACCTTCCTCCTTATTTGCCTTACACACAATACATACACATATGCTTTTTGGTTAGAGGTTTGCTTAGTTCCACGCTGTTAGATGATGTGACTTTAGTATTATAAGGAGCCCCAGAGATTCGTCGAGTCATTAAAAACATGGAGCTCAGTAATAACTAATTAGTTAACTTGATCTTGTGACAGTTCTTGTTTGATTAGACACAAGATTTGAGTTAAATAATATTATTGCTTAGCTTTAGGGATTTGATGACTTGATTATCTTACTATCGGCCTCAGAAGGCGGATTTTGTGTCAGAAATTCTTAAGTAGGATGATTTAGAATCTCCTTATTTAAATGGATTGGGACACCACTTCAGTTAAATAAAGAAATTGTAAATCACCGAACCATAAGTTTATGAGACCTTACTTACATAAATTTGGACGCTTCTTTATGTAAGTAATGTGTTATAAATAAGTGGGCTTAATTGTAGCCGATACAACTCCTTAACCAGAATCTTAGACGAATCAGAGTAAACACCACTATATTAGAGATCCCGAATTCTTTTAGACACACCGTAAGTAGTTAACATCAACTGAACTTCGGGACGAAGTTCTCCTTAAGGGGTAGAGACTGTAACAATTCACATTTTCAGGTTAACTTCTATTTCCGAAAATCTCACTATTCATTTTTACTATTCACTTTTACTATTCATTTTCACTATTCATCTCAGAAATTTTTATTTCATATTCTCGTAAGTTAAACTATTTTAACGATAATCCAAGAGTTTGACGCTCGTCGGATCATTTCTGCAAAAATCATAAAGCCGTGTCCGAGATTTACTTTAAGGTTTAAACGTCATTCCAGCATCCCGATATGTCCATAAAACATTATAAATAATAGAAATATGATTTTCTCTCATTTTAGGACAATTCCAAAAGTTTTGGAATTTTACATTTTCCAGTTCAGCGTTTTACGTGAATTACGCGTTTTAGACCCGCGTTTCCAGTTTTAACAGCGTTTAAGCAACCCAATAGAACTTATCACTCATTAAATATGCTAAGATAGGTTATATTGATAAGATTTAACATATTTACAAGTTTCATATTTTTAGGATACCCGATTTTAAGTTTCGTGACTTTAAGACTTACTATTAGCGATTACCTGGACCAAAACTCGCCCCGTAAACACTAGGTGTTATCAACAACTCACCAATCTTATCTTGGAAGTCTTATAAGGTGTTTTTAGCTAGTCATCTAGCCTAGTCATAACTAGATAATATCACAAAATATCTACTAAAGTATAACAAACCAATTTTGTTACTTCATTCATTTTATATCATTTACACTTAATCAAAAATAATCAAACACATTCTCTTCCTTTCTCTCTCAATACCAACGACCCAAACACATAAAATAACCCATTTTGATCATGATTCTTTCAAGTTTCATCCATCATAAGTATAGCCTTATGTTCCTTGCATGATCCTTAACACCTTTCAACCATAAAATCACCATAAAACACCACAAAAACTCATCAAATTCCCAAGTGTTCTTAGTGAAGATTTTTACTAAAGGTTGTTTTTATGTTAGATTAGTGTTTATCAAGGGATTATAAGATAGGGTTTTTGATATGGAAGCATGGCTATGGTTGGAAAATTTTAGGAAGATTTAGTAGTGGTTCTTGGTTTTGATCTTGGTTCTAGTTAGTTTCTTCACAAGTTGTAAGCAAACCCTATTACACTTTCTTGCTCAATATCATTTTCATGCTTATTATGTTTCTTTCATGCTATATATGTTCTTGTTATTATGTTCATGATGTATAAAAATTGGTAAAACAAGTATTGGTATACATATGTTGACCTATATTATTTAAACAAGTAAACTAGTGACTTCTATTGAGAACCACGACCAAAATAAAGTAACCATGACATGAAACACTTACTTACTGTTATAGAGGACTTAACAAGGAAAACATAGCAATTTGAATCACTCAAAACGAGTACACGAGTCAAAAGTTATGACCATTTGAAGTTAGCGAAACCAAAACGGCAAAACTGCCTAAATAGAATTCTGATCAAATTTTGATTTTGAAAGTCCCACTTCTGCTCCGATTCATCAAAAAGTTAAAACAGGAAAGTTGTCCGGAACGACGTTTTCGTTCAGGAACAAAGAAGCTCGAGCCCTGAAAACGCTTTCTGAGTGATAATTTTCTTAAAATTCTTAACAGCCCATTTTTAGACCAAAGTCACTATATAATAGTTATGATTTACTAAGACCAAGAGGTCTAATGACCTAAAGCCAAGACCACAACCATGGCTAAAGCCAAGGTTGAGTCTCAAGACCATGGTAACAATGACCAAAGTCACGGCAAAGCCACGGCTAAAGACCATATAACTTTTAAAGATCAAAACTTATAAATATGTTATCAAATACTACAATAGTAGGGAGCCTCATGTGAGGAGTTCATTAAGTAAGCCGTCGAGATGAGTTGTGGATTTACGAATTAAAGTGTCCTGGCTCCTCGAACGTTTACTCCATGACTTCTGAATTATGTCGGCCCGAACGGTAGTAAGAGATATACAACCTATACATGTTTCATAAACCATTTATATTCAAAGACTTACACTATATACTAAGTACTACATCATGAACATTATGCAAGACATATATTGGCAATTCTTCGTATTCTTAGACGTTACACCAAACCTAAGTCGCAACGTTCTATTATAGGCTGCTCTTAGAGACATTCGCGATTCGACTACCACTTTCATTTCTCATTACTTAAGCTTAAGGTGAGTCATAGCCCCTACTCTTTTCATACTTGTTTTAACTCTTGGGGGGGATACATGCTCAACTACTTGCTTACTTGTACAAATACTCTTAAACATTTATACTTGATTGTGTTATACTTGATTGGCATTATACTTGATTGCGTTATACATACTTGTTACACTATACTTGCTTAATTTAAATACAAGATTCGTATTTACGTGCATACATAATACTCTATTCTGTCGGAGAGGTATTGGTAGTACTCATGGGAAGATGCCCCCTACCCTTGTGTCTATACTTGACCTTGGATGTCGTAGTACTATTTGGGGAGAGGCCCCCGCCCTTGTGTCTATTCTTGACCTTGGGTGAATATAATTCGGTGCATTGTATAAACTAACTTTTAGCAGTGGGTTGTGAACACACAGGTTACAAGTCTCTTATGGCGGGACTTGTAACTGAGTGGATTCTCAATGCCTTTGCTGTGTGAACATTCTTTTGAGGCTTTTTCAACTGTTTTAAGACAAACTCTATGAACTCACCAACCATTGTGTTGACACTTTAGCATGTTTATCTCAGGTTAGTAAGGCGATAGCTAGTGCATGGAACTTAGAGTCAAGCTGCATATTCTGAAGACTTACGCTTTTATCATTTACCATTCAAAACACTTTGTATACATTTATGTATCATACTTTGGAATCTCATGTTTGTAACTTTAAATTCATTAATCGAATGATAGCTTTTCAAAATGTCTCATTTAGAGTTCGTTTTCTATAAGTTATACTTTGTATTATGAAGTAGCACCCTTATGACACAGTCTTCCGCTGCGGTATTTTGGGGGTGTTACATTATAGACATATATCTTACTTGTTTCGCATATTATGACAGCTGCTACATCCATTTTCTACTGTCGTCTTAATATGACAGTTCATGTATATATAAAGAAAGTCTAAAGTAGTCTTAATATAACAGCGGCTAATTACCTAAATGTATACTTGAATTTTAGGACCCTCACGTACCAAGAAGGAGTAGAGGAATCAATAGAATCCAAGATCTACCGGATGGTGAATCTGTTGAATTCAATCAATTTGGTCAAGCCGTAGGCAAGTGGCAAAACTTATATGGAAAATATATGGGAACTCGTACCAGGAGGTTAATTTCTATTGTGAAAAATACTTGGAAGCAAGTAACAAAGGAAGAAAAAGACTTTTTGTGGTCCGATATCAAGGTATAGTATCTGCTATCATTAATTGTGGTTTCTTCTACTTTAATAAATGTGTTAACATCTAATAAGCTCTATCTATACATCAACCAGGCACATTTTAGACTTGAAAATGACGATGTCAAAAAACAGACGCTTGTATCATGTGGTAATAAGTGGAAGGCATTCAAGACCAAACTACGGGTTAAATATATGCTTAAGGAGATATCTCCATTAGGGAAATGGACATTCATAGAACCTCACGTATGGGAAGAATTCTGTCATAATGAAAATACACCTGAAAAAAATGTGCGATTCCCTTTAGTTTGTATTACTCTATACTGATATAATGATAAACTATTGTTTTGAAATGTTTGTAATTCATTTGTTACTCCTATGTGTAGAAACTGCGTGCACAAGCAAGTGAACGAGGAAAACAACATATAAATCAGCCCTGGTTAGGATCAAAAGGGTACCGTGGTTTTGAAAAACAGTGGCAAGAGGAAAGGAATGACCCGGAAAAGGCAACAGAACTCCACTTAATACCAGATATTCGCGGGAGTAATTATTGTTTGGCTCAGGCTCCCCGCATAAAGAATGGGATCAAGACATTGCCTCCTGAGTTAATTGATGTTTCAAAGAACTTGGTACTCTAATCATATCCTTTTTATAATATTATGATTTTTTGTTGGTAAATTTATATGAATTAGTTTGTTTTTTTTGCTTTTTTCCCCCTGATATTTAATAGATACAAGCAACCAGAAAGTTGTCTCAAGGGTCTGATGAATCTAAAGCGGGAGTAGATCCCCTAATATTGGTGTTGGGACCGGAGCACGGGGGACGCACTAGGGGGGTCGGTTGTGATGTTGGATATAAAAAAGGCATTGAAGGATATGTTAGAAAAAGGAGGACTTATCAACAACGAGAAGATATTGAAGAGATAAAGAATCAAGTCAGGCAAGAAATGAAAGAAGAACTTAAGTCAAGTATTTGGGAGGAAATGAGGCTGGAACTGAAGGCAGAATTGAGGAAGGAAATACAAGCTGAACGTAATGAGGCAATTTCACCAAGGCAAGATGACGTCCCGAGCTCGGGCTAGGGGAGGAACGATGTTAGCTCTACTGAAAATGTCATAAAGGTAGATTGCCTAAAGGAAGTGAGGAATGAAATGCAAGCTGGACGTAATGAAGGGGTTTCACCAATGCAAGCTGGCGTTTCGAGCTCGGGCCAGAAGAGTTCCAATGTTAGCTTGACCACAAGCATCGTAAAGTTAGATTGCATAAAGGTAAACATATTTTCTGGCAAAAAAATTATCAAATAGTAACCAAATTTTATATAACCGACTCACCTTTTTATTCTAACTAGAAAACCACATCAGTTTCATCTTTACTTGTTGTGTATGTTTTTTGTTCTAAATTTGTTATTTTGTTTCACTACTTGCTACGTTTTATGTAGGAGGCAACCGACTGCTGTTTGTACGTCCCTACATCCGTTTTAACTGGGGAGAAGGTCACATGTGCTACCGCAACCGTATTTCCGATTGGAAATGGACTTATACATGGGAAGAATATACTAAAGGGCCACATGAAGGTTTCGGTTACCAAAGTTGTTGAACTTTATAAACATATGGAGCTGCCCGTACCGGACGATGAAATCCCATATTTAGAATTCGCAATGAATGGCTTTATCCAATGGCCAATCAATGCCATTCCTCGTTTTAAGGTATTATGTTTTTTTTGGATCTGCCATTTTGTGTCATAATGTAAGCTTTTCTCATGTAAATCCAATGGAATTTATAGGGATTGTCTAAAGCCCCTGTATCAAGAGTTCCAACAAAGCATGTGCCGCCTCAACATAAAAAACAACCTTCCACAAAGCAAGGAGAAGTAAAGAAGACCATAAAAGAACCCAACAAGAAGCACAAAGCACTGGAAGAAATCACCCATCACAAAAAGGCACCGGATAGGATTGCTGAAGTTGCTAACCCAAAGGAGCGGGTAAGCCTTTAACTCTTCTAGTTTTACGTTGGCAACAATGGTGGAATAGGTTAAATTGATGATAGCTCTCTATTTTACGGATTTGACTATTCATTAAAAACATATTATCTTCGTTTAAGTAGTAAACTGCCAATCTGAACCAGCGATAATCTGAATTTTGTTGTTTTTAACTTTTTAGATATGTGAAAAGTTTTTATAATGAAGGAAACTGTGCATACTTTATGCACATTAGTGGTTCTTCAGTTATAGGGGTGTTTGGGACAGTGGGTCTGCATATACGTATTGAATGTTTGACTTATGAAATCGGCCTTAGGAGAATAGTCATAGTTTGGGTTCTAATGCCCTATGTTAAAGGGGTGTTTGGATCCTGGTTTATCAGTTTAGTCGCTTTCTGTCTCACCTAAGTATATTCAAAACTGAATTTCAGCTTCAAATCTTATTCAAAATTAATAAAAAAAATTGTTTTCCTCTAATCTCTTGTTGCTTGTCTTTAGTTGTACTCAGCTTTTGCACCCTAGATCATAGATTAAATAGCTTAAACATTAGCATCTTTTAGCCCTTTGAATCTGCTGTTGCATCAGGCAACTAACTCACATGAGCCATTTTTTATTTCAAATATTAGTATGTTAGAATAGAATTTAGGACCTGAATTTAGTTTTACAAGACTTTAGTAGTATAGGGTTTATAGTTTTGTGCTTATATTGCATATTTCGAATTGTTCGTTTGCTCATTCACAGCCCTCCTAGGCCTATTATTGGCCTGCACTCTACTGCCCCAACTAGCCTCCTTAGTAGCTAGAATTAGAAGCCCATATAAGCTTATTAGGGACTGAATTTTGGTTTACGGTTAGTTCACAGTGCAAGCAACTTGTTTTTTCATTTTCAGACATTAGCTTTTAATATCTTAGCTTGTGCACTAGCTTAAACTTGCTCACTTAGGGACTGTTTGGCCTTATCAGTTGTGTGTTACATCTTATATTTTGCTAATTAGTTTTTTTTAGATTATTATTGCCGTTCAAATTAGGATTCAGTAGTCTTTTCTTTTGAACATTTAGTAATAAATTGTTAGCTTTAGTTTTGCGCTAGCTGTTATGAAGCTTGTGTAACAGTCAAGATTTTTCTTCTTTTAGTTGTACTTATTTTGAATACCTGTTGGATAGAATTGCTTGTTTCTAGTTTATTTTGGGTTTTTATACTGCCCCAACTAGCCTCCTTAGTAGCTAGAATTAGAAGCCCATATAAGCTTATTAGGGACTGAATTTTGGTTTACGGTTAGTTCATAATGCAAGCAACTTTATGTTCTCTTCTGGTAATTTAATTATTTGTTTGATTACATATATGTTAAATTTATGTGAACATTTTATTTATGAATGCATATACTCAATTACTCATGTATTTCTTACTAACGGCTAATTACGTCATAGATGTAATTATCTACTTTTTGTCATCTCTTTAAACTACCTGTGAATTTCATGTGTCTTTTAGCTAGTATATATATATAACTCAGATGAATATGAATATTGATATTGCAAGTATAAGACTTTGTTGTGACCCCTCACGTTATGGGTTCCTAAAAACAATTAAACGCTATCCGACAGTGTGTTGTTTGCATCCCTTCAGCGTGAAGTGTTGTGAGCCACGTCTGACCATCTTCCTACACAAATAGCAGTAGTGACCTTGACATGCCCAACAAAACATGTGATTATTATTGCCAATCTGATCAAGAAAAACGCACAAACATCATTAGTTAAACCAAATTATATACTGCGTAATACAGATATGATCTGACCACAAGCATAAAAATGTTGCCTCACCTTCATGTTGTTTTGACCACATTGAGGGCATTTTTGAAAAACCTGACCATTGAGTACTTGATCAACTTGAGCTTGAATCTGTCTCATTTATTCAGTTTTACACATGTCAGTCATGTTCGTTATCATATGAATGTCGTTATATGTGCAGGCTGAAAATGAGAAAGCTGAGGTTGTGCACTAACTTAAACTTGCTCACTTAGGGACTGTTTGGCCTTATCAGTTGTGTGTTACATCTTATATTTTGCTAATTAGTTTTTTTTAGATTATTATTGCCATTCAAATTAGGATTCAGTAGTCTTTTCTTTTGAACTTTTAGTAATAAATTGTTAGTTTTAGTTTTGCACTAGCTGTTATGAACCTTGTGTAACAATCAAGATTTTTCTTCTTTTAGTTGTACTTATTTTGAATACCTGTTGGATAGAATTGCTTGTTTTCTAGTTTATTTTGGGTTTTTCTTAAATATGGTGTTTATTTTGGATAGATTTGTGTAGAATTGTAAACTGTGCAGAATCTCTATAATTCAGTTTTACACATGTCAGTCATGTTCGTTATCATATGAATGTCGTTATATGTGCAGGCTGAAAATGAGAAAGCTGAGAATAGAAAAAAATTGATGGATCTGGAACATGATATACAACTGAATAAACCCAAGTCTGTGTTAGATGGATACAATCGTTGGATGTTTCGAGGTGGAGATTGTGCTGAGCCGTACGCTATTCGTGTTGACAAGGAGGTGTTTCGACAAGTCGACGAGTCTTACTTTGCAATTAATGCAACAGACATAATTGAACTCTTGACAAATCAAGAACTTGAGTGTGGCATCCTGACCCTTTTTGAGATGTAAGTACATTTATGTTTTAAACATGTAGCTAAAGGCATTGTTCTTTTTCATATAAATTTATGTTAGTGTATTTTATATGCTTAATTAGGTCACTGTATCACCTTAAGGAACGCTCGGCACTGAACAGGGTTAGTTTTTTGAACCCTGGATTGATTACAGCAGATGCATGTCTGTTTGAAAAGTGGGCTACCCTAGATTACTTAACTCGAGCATTGGAGGGTTACGATTTTTATCTCGCACCGTATCTACAAGGGTACATATGTTACCATCTTAATTATGATTGCAATATTTTTCATATGGTTATTATTCTTTTACTAAAACATGTACACAAAATGCAGCCGTCACTATGTGCTCTTTATAGTTTGCCCGAAACATGGAGTGGCATTTATTTTGAATTCTTCTAAAGATTCAAGCAAGAATGAGGAAACTTATAGGCTCGCTGGACTTGTGGATTCGTAAGAATTATCTCAAATTGTTTTAGATTTAACATTTGTTTCTATAAATTTTAACTTATAAACTGTTTGTTATTTCCTTTTTAGTGTCGTCGGTAATCTAAGGTGGGAATTCCCTGATGTAAATCGCCAGCCGTTTAATTGGGAGTGTGGATTTTATGTCATGAAATGGATGCATGACTTTGTGCTAAAGTATCAGAACGACAATTTACCCAACATAGTAAGTGCTTGTTAAATAATTTTGCAATTTGTTTATGTGATGAAATGGATGCATGACTTTGTAGCCGTTTGTTGTGTGTATGCTGATTTAGTGTTTTCTGTTTGTGCGGTCAGTTACAGTTAACATATCAAATAGTACAATAGATTTTTTTTGCAAATTTGTGTGTTTGTTACTGATGTGTGAATATATCATATACTATTCCAGGGTGTTTTAGTATCACTGTGTCAATATGTCATATAGTTAGCAACTACTGGATTTCTTAGTGACAACATCATTCTTTAGCAACTTGCTATTGTCACATGATTTAAACATACAAAGATTGCTGATGAGTTTATTTCATTAATTTACCTATAGGTACCTTGGAGTGACGAGCGTCCGTTAGAGAACAAAGAGTTGAACGCCATCGTTGGTGCTTGGTTTACATTATGGCGTGATTGATTCTAGATAATTATGGCTAGTTATGTTCAATTCTAGTGTTTGTTGAATTCTAGTGTTTCACATTTTGATTTTGTCTAAGAATTATGTTTTGCTTAATTGAAGGATTATCTTAATTTGCTTTGTTGATTTCAACAATTTTGGTGTATTTAAATCACTTTATATATATATATATATATATATATATATATATATATATATATATATATATATATATATATATATATATATATATATATATATATATATTTATATATATATATATATATATATATATATATATATATATATATATATATATATATATATATATATATATATATTTTGCATTTATATTTCTTTTTTATGGTGCGTCAAATCGTAGATTATGGAATTTCAAAATTTTGGAATTTCAAATTTTTTTTTTAATAAAATAGATTTACAAATTTGATATAAAAACATATCTTTTTACTCTATATAAAGATAGGTTGGAAGTTTCTATAAAGACAGGTTGTGGGAGAACCGGTACCAATGTCTAATAAAAACATGTGTGTTAACTCTAATATGGAGACCAATTCTTAAGAGAAAACCGGTGTCGATGCTTCTAACAGAGACAGGTTGTGCAACTAGTCTCTATATTTTTCGATCATGGAGATACCCCCCTTCAGAGAGTGGTCTCAAAACCACTCTTCATGGGCAATTTTGACCAGTTTCTATGAGATTTTGTGTAGTAGTGCCACACAAACATAAAATTAATGTGGCCATTGGATGATCAATAGTCACACAAAATATACATTTCTTCATTTTAAACAGCATATGGTCACACTTATTAACACTTTTGGCCACTTGATGCTTATTTGTATGTGACTAAATACCCAAAACAAAGATGCTTTGTGTAACTAAATATTATAAAAGGCCACACAAACATAAAATTCAAGTGGCCATTGAATGAACAATAGTCACACAAAATACACATTTCTTCACTTTAAACAGCATATGGTCACACTTATTCACACTTTTGGCCACTTTTTTTTAAAATTGTATGTGACTAACTCAAAAAAAACAATACCTGTTGTGTGACTAAATCCTCACAAACTTCACATTTATTATATATTCATGTGGCCATAGGACGGGAAATAGTCACACATAATACACATTTACTTGAATAAATCATCTCAAATGTCACATATATTATATATTTATGTGGCCAAAGGACGAACAATAGTTACTCTCAAAAGACATTTGTGTGACTATAAAGTGTTTACGGTCACTCATACTGACTAATTCAACAAAACTTGTGCCTAATTTGTCACACATATTCGGTGTTTTGGTCACTTTTCTTCGATGAAAAAGGCTACGCACTCAACAATGTGACCATATGCTACCTACGGTGGCGGGACCTTTGGTGACACACAACGAAAAAAATGTGTGTGACTATATGCATATCGTCACACATTTCTGGCGTGACTAATACAACTTTTTGTACCAGTGATACCATGGCCGTAAGAGACTTCAAAAAGTTCTTTCGAAGACGAGGAAAGTTTGTAAGGCAACCTAGAGAAGAGAATAAACCTTTCCGAAAAGACCATGATGATAAGAAATGAAAGGGTGAAAGAAAATGTTTTAGATGCGGAGACACAAGCCATCTCATAGGAGAATGTCCAAAACCACCCAAAAACAAGACTCAAAGAGCTTTTGTAAGTGGTGCGTGGAGTGAAAGTGAAAATGATGACGAGGAGCTAAAGAATGACGAAATTGCTCTCATGCCTCAAGAATCAAATGAGGTATGCTTGAAAGTTGGTTTGGAACCGGACGAATGGATTAAAGATAGCGGTTGCTCAAGACATATGACGGGTAACAAAAGCCTCTTCTCAACATATCAAGAATGTGATGGAGGTAACGTTACTTTTGGTAGCAAGCTTAAAAGCAAAATCATCGAAAAAAGTACAATCACTCATGACTCTCTCTCTCTATTGATGATGTCGCTCATGTTGACAACCTAGGATTTAATCTTCTTAGTATAAGTCAACTATGCCATAAAAAGTATAACGTCCTCTTTAGTGAAAACGAAAGTAAAATACTAAAAGACGGAATAACTATAGCTATATGTGTTTTAAAGAACAACGTATACGTCATGAAGATTGATAAAACATCTAGAGATAAACTTTGCCTCACCTTCTTAGATGATTTCTCAACTCTTTGGCATAGACGTTTAGGTCATGCTAATATGAGACTTATTCAATCTATATCCTCTAAAGAATTAGTTATAAAACTGCTTAAGTTGAAATATGACCAACACTTTTGTGATGCTTGCAAAATTGGTAAACAAGTTCATAGTAGCCATAAGGCTAAAAATATGGTGTCTACATCTAGGTGTCTAGAACGTTTGCATATAGATTTGTTCGGTCAATCTGCTATACAAAGTTATGGAGGCAACTTCTACACTTTGGTTATAGTAGATGATTATTCAAGATATACTTGGACAAAATTTTTGAAAAGTAAAATTGAAGCTTTTGACCAATTTGAAATTCGTAGTAAGAAAATTCAAAACCAATTAGGAAATTGCATTGCGTCAATTAGAACGGATCATGGTTGTGAATTTTACAATGAAATACAATTTGGAAATTTTTGTGATAAAACTGGTATAACACATAACTTTTCGGCACCTCATACTCCTCAATCTAATGGTGTAGTAGAATGTAAAAACCGGACTCTTAAAGAGATGAGTAGAACAATGCTTAATGAACAAAATATTCCACAAAAATTTTGGTGTAATGCCGTTGGACACGTCAATTTACATTTTAAATCGTGTCTTAATTCAACCATTTTTGAACAAAACTCCATATGAATTATATAGAGGTAAAAAGCCTACACTAGGATATTTTAGAGTTTTTGGAAGTAAATGTTTTATACTAAACACTAAGGATTACCTCATGAAATTTGACCCAAAGTCTTATCAAGGTGTGTTCCTTGGATATTCTCAAAATAGCAATGCTTATTGTTTTAAACAAAGAAACTTTAAGAGTCGAGGAACCGTTGAACGTAACATTCGACGAGATTCCACCTCCCTCTAAGACATCACATTTGGTAGATGATGACTTTGTTGAAAGTCAAGTTATTGAAAATCAAGATAGCTTAGAGAATGACAAGGAAGATGAACTATTAAACAAGGAAATTGTCAATGTCAAAGAATCTAAAAGTCATCAATTAGATAGTGTCATAGGAAAAATTAATGAAAGAACCTTGAGATCAAATGTTCAAAATCAAAGTAACTTCTTTTGATTTGTGTCAACCATTGAACCCAAAAACATAAATGAGGCAATAAAAGATGAATCATGGGTCATAGCTATGCAAGAAGAGTTAAACCAATTTGTTAGAAATGATGTTCGGACATTAGTTCCCCAACCAAAAAGTCAAACGATAATTGGAACAAAATAGGTATTTCAAAATAAAATGGACGAAAATGGTGTAGTGTCTAGAAACAAAGCTAGGCTAGTAGCACTAGGATATAATCAACAAGAAGGCATTGACTACGATGAAACTTTTTCTCTGGTTGCTAGGCTCGAGTCTATTAGAATTTTACTTGCATGTGCATGTGCACATGATTTCAAACTTTTTCAAATTGATGTCCAAAGTGCATTTTTAAATGGTTTTATTAATGAAAAGTATATGTTGCTCAACCTCCGGGTTTCACCAATTTTGAAAAACCAAATCACGTTTACAAACATAAAAAGGCTTTATACAGACTTAAGCGAGCTCCAAAATCATGGTATGATTGACTTAAAACATTCCTAGTTGACCATAAGTATACCATGGGTTTAGTCGACAACACCCTCTTTACTAAAAAAAATGATTCACATATTATCATAGTCCAAATATATGTTGATGAGATTATATTCGAATCAACTTGTCAAGAGTTATGTGACGATTTCTCAAAAATCATGCACGACGAGTTTGAAATGAGTATGATGGGAGAACTCAACTTTTTCTTAGGACTTCAAATAAAACAATTAGAAGATGGGATATTCTTAACCAATCTAAGTACATAAAAGATATGCTTAAGAAATTAGGTCTTGAAGACTCCAAACCTATTAAAACACCTACGTCTTCGGAAACTAAACTCATTAAGGATGAAGGAGGTGAATCCATAGATAACTCTAAATATATAGGAATGATTGGTAGTCTACTCTATCTCACGGCTAGTAGAACCGACATTATGTTTAGTGTTTGTCTGTGTGCTCACTTTCAAGAGGATCCAAAAATATCACATCTTGAAGCCGTTAAAGAATATTTAGATATATAAAAGGCACTACACATCTAGGATTATGGTATCCCAAGGGAACAGGAGTAGAAACCATAGTGTATGCTGACTCGGACCATGCCGATGACTATGTTGATAGAAAAAGCACAAGTGGTATTTGTATTTTTGTTGGACATTATCTCACCTCATGGTTCTCTAAGAAACAAACGGCTCTCGCCATTTCAACAACTGAAGCCGAATATGTATCGTCCGAAAAAGCATGTCAACATGCTCTTTAGATGAAGCAGGCTCTTGTCGACTATAAAATTCAACTCAACGACATCTCCATTCTTTGCAACAACAAAGGAGCCATCGACCTCAGTAAAAGTCCAGTTCAACATGCTCGTACTAAACATATTGAAATCCGTCATCATTTTCTTTGTTACAATGTTCAAAAAGGAAACATCTCTATCGAGAAAGTATCTTCAAAAGACAACATTGCCGATATTCAACAAAACCTCTTAAACGAGAACCATTCAATCTCCTTAGACTTTGACTAGGACTTATGGAACCAACTTTATAGTTTTGATCATTAGGCTAAACCAACGATCGATCAAAACAAAATTTATTTTTTTTTCTTTCTGAACTGGCGATACCAATTGATCAAAGGGATAGAACCCTTTAATTGGTTCCGCCCAGTCCGTGGTACACCAGGAACATTTTTTGTTATATATTAAACAAACACCACCTTTATCACAACCATAACACTTGAACAGTTACAACTTCAACCTTCTTGTGCTCCAATCAACATTGTAATTATTCTAACAACATTTATACTCTTGATCTGTGTCATAGGAATTCTATTTTTTGCACAAAACTAAAACTTGGGGTTTGTGCATTATCTTAAGAAAACATGTAGAACATTTGTTGAAAATAAAACTAATCATGTTTTCCCTTAGCTAGGAATTGCATCTTGTAGAACATTATCATGATTTTCTTTCACCATTCTTTACTTTACATTTTTTTTAACGAATAAAAAATAGGGATAAATATTGGACTAGATCGTTGACTATTTGACTAGTCACTTGCTAGAATTTCATATTTCACTTTCCAAAATTGGATCGGGCAACTTAAAAATTGAGCAACTCAATAAGAGTTTGACACATGTCCAATATTTAATTATTAAAGTACAAAAAATAGAATGTATTTGTAAGGTATATGTAAGTATTGTGTAAGGTATGTGTAAGGTATTTTAAGGTTTTTTACATGGGCAACTACCTTTATATTGGGCGACTTGTATTGGGCAACTGTTTTTTGTTTTTTTTTTTTGTACTTTCACCACTTTTAACAATCATACGGTACAAAGATTAAGTTGATAATTTAGCTTTAATGATACTTAACATTTATAAAACAAATTAATATACTCCTAAACACTTCAAACCACACTATATATACTATACATCCCATCAATCTCATATCTTCTTCAACCATCACCACCACCACCATCAAGCATATTTGAATACCACCTGACCTCTCCACCACCACCACCGTATTTGAATACCACCTGACTGCACCACCATCCGCCATTGCCGTCTTTGCTGAATGTTTCTCCCGCCTCCACTCTATCGCTCTAAGGTTGTTGCTTCCTCCAGTCTTATCTTTAATGAAACTAGGCTGTTGTAGGATGTAATATGAAAAAGCATACATAAACAATATTTTACTTTTTTTAATGTTTTTGAACCAAACATTTTACAATTTATAAACAATGAATGATCATCTAGTTTAAATTCATCAGTGTAGTTTGAATAGGATGTTTTTTTTAACAAACAGAAGCATGTAATTAGCAGGTTGACTTTGGAAAGTCAAAATGCAATTGGAATAACAGAATTTGACTATTAAAGTCAACACAATTTATTTTGATTGCCTTTGTCCCAACTAGAAATGTTGAAGTGGATTAAACTTTGAAGTTCATTGCTACTTACTTTCTAGTTGGACAAATTTAATGAAGCAGAACATAAACATTTGAATTCCAATTCAATAAAAAAGAACCCAAAAATAAACATTTCATTGAAAATAAAATAAACATTACATTAAACAATTAACAATGAAACTTTAGACATTTTTCTGGATCAAATGACAAATGTAGGTTGTCATAATCCAAATACTCATCATCTGATGAGTCTTCCTCTTCCTGATCCGGCATTTTTTTTGCTTTTTCTGTTTGCCAACATATTCTTCCAAGTGTATTTATGCTTGGTTGGTTTTTCTTTTGCAGCTTTTTCTCTTTTTTCAAATTGTATCATTTTTTTTTGCTGTAATTTAAACTTTTCTTTCATATACCAATCCACCGGTTCTTCAAATGTTGCCTCTTCCTCACTTTCTTCTTCTTCACCTTCTTCTTTTTCAAGTTTCAAAGCTTTTTCTTCAAACACCTCTGTTTTTGATTGTTGCATTGCTCGTTTCTCTTGAAAAACAACCTTTTCTTCTTTCTCTTGCACATAAATTTTTGAGCTTGACGCCATTTTTGATATTGTATAGATTTAAGTTTTTCTGAATGATTTTGTTGTTTACAAATGTTCCAATTTATAACCATTGCGTTAGGCAACTGAACGGTTTTTTTTTCTTTGGAAAAGACACACGTCTTAATACTTTTTTGTTAAACGTTGTATACTACTACATTTGATAAGGCCAATGGAACGTAGGTTAAACAGACATTTATTACACGGTATTCCAAAACTTCATTTATCACTTATCACTTATAATTTATTAAACTAACAACTATTTACTCAACAAAGAAACACACACCCTCATCCTAATTCCTCACAACAATAAACCTATATTTTCAAGTTAAGTCATTCAATGGCAGCTTCTTCTTCAAAAAAAAATGATTTTAGTAAGATGGTGGTTAACGATGCTATGGTTGACTATGTTTTGAGTAAATATGGCACTAAATGGTATGATGACGAGGAAATGGCTGAGGTGATTCTAGAAGACTTGTGCCAAAGGAAGAACAATCGACATGATGTTGCTAATGGTTAGTATATACCTTGCTTTCTTTTTATGATTATTTTTAGTTTAATTGTATGTGTTTATTAATTATCGACACTTCATGTTTGTGCACCTCTTGAAGCGCTTGGCAAGAGGGTATCAAAGCTTGAATCACTTGGCAACAGGGTGTCAAAGCTTGAAGTAATGTATAGTAGTCTGAAGGAGGTAAAAGAGGAAAAATTGGCAATGGAGGCAGAGGCTATAGCAAAACTTGATGTTGTTTTTGGAAGGCCCAAGGAGGCACAGGAACCACCCAAAGAAAATGAGGTAATAGTTATTGACTCTGATTCTGAAACAAGCCTTGAGTTTTATGAGGATACACTAAAAAAACCTTCAACTTCTTTGGTGAACAAAAGACCTCCTAAAACATGGGCAAAGAAAATTCCAATAAGTTGTTTTTCTAAAAAAAAAGGTTCTCGTTCTAAAAATATTCCATCAAGTATTGACTCAAGTGGTGATTCAAGTTCTTCTGATGAGAGTTATGATGCAAAAGGCCATGTTCAACTGAAGAAGTGACGCATGTCTAAGGTTTCAACTCCAAGACCACCAAGAATAACGAATTGCATTCTAGGCCTTCTAGCTGGTCAGAAAAGTTTGGGGACAAAATTTGTTATGTATTTTCAATTCTAGTTGTGGATGTTTTGAGACAATGTTTTGTGTGTCTTTAATTATAATGTCCTATATTTGCAATATTTATCATTAGTATTGATAATTAGTAATGTCCTATATGATATATATATGATCATTCGTAAATGTACTATGTTTGCATACTTTGTTGGGTATATCAGAAATGTGGCCATGATACTCAACAAAGGACATGTTCAAATACACTTGATTTCCACCTCATTTGAAGAAAAACTAAGCTAATATAGATGGTAACATATACCTTGGTAAATCACGACTTCCTTAAATCAGTAGCATGTATAAAGTTTCATCATTTGAACATTCTCAACAGCAACAAATGAAACCCATGACATAAGAATCTAATACCGAGTTTGACTATTAAAGTCAACATAAACCAAAAAATCCTATACTACCCATGGCCAACTTGTACTTGTGAGCTACTTTTGTATACTTATGCCAAGTGTCATGCACTTATTGGGCAAGGGAATGTTTGGGCAACTTTTATAGATTTTTAGGCAACTTTGATCAATTTCAATATTTTATTTTCATTGGGAACTGTGACTTAACTAAACACTGTTCCCATTTGGTTCGTATACAATTTTTTGGGCAACTTTTTAGTTTATTGCGTATTTAAAAGTGCTTGATCTACTTCATTTCCAAATATTCTTCTACAACACTCTTCTTGGATACTCTACTACATTTCTAAATACATGGCATCTACGATACCAATTTACGATCAAATCGCAAATGACACTGGTTCTAGGCGTATTGATATGGTCCTCCATACTATTTTTGCTAGAGCGAGAGACGCCAACAGGGGTGATGAGAAAGATTATGGGAGGATGATCGAGGAAATATAGGTATGTGTTAAGCACAGGCATGCTATCTTACTGGAGCTTGAAAAATTTGGGAACTATGTTGTGGTGAATGAACCCTTGGTCCGTCTTAAGGTATCGCAGCAAGCGGATTTGGAAGAAATTGAGTACTTGACTAAAAGGCGACAGGCAAGTCTTCGCCGTGCCGGTGACAAGTAAAGGATTATGAAGAAGTTAATGCAGTTTAAATATTAACTTTCTTACTGTTTGGGCTAGTTGTGAACAACAATCTTTTTCAAGGTAAATCGTCTTTTGTGGTGGTATTTTGGTTACAAAAGTAATGGAAAGCAAGTTTGGTAGTGGGTTATGATGTATTTTGTTCATGGTACATGTTTAGGTAGTTTTGTTGATGGTGTATGTTGGTGTTTAGTCCTTCTATCAGGTCTCAAATGGATGTATTTTCACAACGATATTAATGAAAAATTAGTTATTGATTCGTTGAAAATCAAGTTATATAGTATAAGTATTACTCAAGAGATCCGCAAAGAAATACGGATAACCCGAGGTCGTAGTCCGTGTGAAGGATGAATGGAATTTCGAATTCCCGATTTGTGAAACGTGTCGTGAAAGTGGTAAAAAGTGATTTTGATTAGATTATACTAATGAATAAGTAAATGAAGCACAAATAATCAATTAAGCACGTATTTCAAATAAGGCAACTAAAAACATAACGAAAAGTCGAAAACGTAAGCTAATACGCGAAATAAACGTTAACGTACGAAATAAAACGCGACTTTTAAGCTACACGACTCCTACGGACTTGAAAATAATTTTTAAAAGTTAAAAATGATAAAAGAAAATTTTGAGAAAAAGGAAACTATTTTTTTGACTTTTTGTTTATTTTTTATGAATTAAAAACTAATTTTACTAATTAAAAATTAAAAGAAAATGTAAATAAAGTGAGAAAAATAAAAATTAAATTTTGAAAATTATAAAATAACTAAAAAGTAATTTTATAACTAAAGACTAATTTTTTTGGCTTTTTGTGTAATTTTTGGGAATTAAAAACTATTAAATCTAATTAAAAATTCAAAATAAATTCAATATAAATGAGAAAAATGCAAATTAAATTTCTAAAATTCTAAAATAAATAAAAATAAATTTCTAAAATATTTTTGAATTTTTCTGATTTTTTTGGAATTTTTGGTAATTAAAATGTATAAAAAATTGAATAAAAATGAAAATTAATTAAGAAAAATAGCAAATGAACTTGGAAAAATATGAAAAATTCAAGAAAATTCTAAAATATTATTTTAAAGCTAGGAAAAATTTAAAATTAGAAAAATGAACACTGTAGCTACCCTTTACTTTGAAAACAGCTTATACCAAAGTGCTTATTAATAAGCAGTTTGACCAAGGTTTGACCAAACTTTCACCAATTGACTTTTTGACTCTAAGAAGCTTAATGGAACAGAGATTTGACCAAATTATCCCAGAAACAAAGATATAGGCGACAAACAGTTTCAATCTTTACTATCTATAAAGGAAAAATGGTCAAAGGTGAAAGTGGAAAAGTCAAGAAAAGTGAAAAGTTGAAATGTTGAAAATGTTGAAAAACTTACAAAAGGAAATGTTGAAATGCATTTAATAATCTTATTAAAACACCCAATTACTTAAAAGTACAATGATTTATTCACATTGTACAACAAATTAAAAACATATCTACCATATTCAATACAACCAATTAAAATACAAACCGGGTTGACCCGAGATGCTTCAAATACGGCGGGTTGTCCCGGTTTAATTTGACCCATTTTCGACCCAACCTAGCAAGTTGACCCTGTTTAAATCGACCCATTTTTCGACCGGAATGGTTCAACCGGGTGAACCACCCGGGTCGAACCGGGTTTCAAAACATTATCCATTAGTTAAAAGTACAATGATTTATTTACATTGTACAACTAATTAAAAACATATCTATCAAATAAAATACAACCAATTAAAACAAAAACCAGGTTGAACCGGGACGCTTCAAACCCGGACGGGTTGACCCAGTTTAATTTGCCCCGTTTTCGACCCAACCTAGCAAGTTGACCCGGTTTAAATCGACCCATTTTTCGACTGGAACGGTTCAACCGTTTGAACCACCCGGGTCGAACCGGGTTTCAAAACATTATGTTAAATTCTCAAATCTTCAAACTTTTATTAATTTGCGTTTATAACCTATAAACTTTTTTTATCAATAAACTATCTGTTGCTATAAAATCCCGTTGCTATGCACGGGTACTCGTCTAGTAAGCTATTGAGAATAAGCAATAAGCAAGGCAAAATAAGCTAAGGGCTCAGACTCAATTAGAAATGCAACTAGAGGTGTATAAGAACTCAGATGACCAACAATTCTCAGCTTAAAAGCTACTAAACACAATTTCAGCCCTCAAAGTTATAGGCAGACTTACTCTTAAAACACACTATTTGAAGAGTTCAATAAGCAATACAAATATAGCTGAAAATGGGGAGCAATTGGGGGCAAATCCTAGCCAATACTACTGAGAATCAAAAAGAACCAAAAGCTTAATCTCAATAGCTTAATTGCTCACCTAAATTAACTTAGAAATATGGGCAAGAGCTGATGTGCAGGGGAATTATAATCCAAACAGTCAACTTAATGGCAAATTTTCAATAAGCAAATGAGATTTAAACCTTAAATTTCTTGTTGATATTGATATCCTAACTGCTAATCTCAATAAATCAGCAAATAAAAGGAATTTCCAATCAAAAAATGAGTTCTATAAATACTCCCAAAAGACTGTCCAAAAATTGAGTTTAATATGTTTTGACTTTTTTTAAATGCAAGTGAACTTTGACTAAATTCAACTTTGTTTGATCTAATATTTTTGAATATGATAATAAAAACTAATATGCCACTAGATTATTCTTACTAAACTACTTATGCAACTAATTATATAGCTAAACACCTATATCTAACTGTCTGTGGAAAACTAGAAGGGGGGTTAAATAGTTTTACGTCCTTTTTAAATTTATTACCAAAATATTTTGTAGCTTATTAAAAACTTTCGATTCGATCTCAAGTGAATTCAAGTGACAACCAATATAAGCAATTCTAATCTAATAATGAAAGTATTGAAATGTAATGAAGAAAAGATAGAGTTAGAAAGACCAAACCACAACACGCGGATTTATAGTGGTTCGGCTACAAGGACACCTTCCTTGCCCTACTCCACTCGCCGAGTACCACATTCGAGAGTTTTCTTCACTATGTCAACAAACTCCTTATGGTGGAGAAACCTTACACACCTTGGCTTACACGAGTTAACGACACTAAGCTAAATGTCGAGTTCTAATTGTAGCTAGAACCAATCTCACAACTTCTTCAAGGCTTCACACCTTCTTCACACCTTCACAACTTCTTCAAGACTTCACACCTTCTTCTATGCACAACTAAGTCACAACTACTAAACTACTTTACAACACACCTAGTTTCTACAATCAACAAATTCACACAACACTTTTACAAATATCTAACAGTACTACAATATGAAACTAGCTAATCACAACACTACTACAATTAGATGGATGTAGAGGAGTGTTCTTCTTGCACTTGAGTGGATGAAGCTTTGGATCACTTGGAAACAAAGACTTATGAATTATATGATCAAAGGATTTTAGATCTAGAAATGGAGGTTGGATCAGAAAGTTTATAGTGCAAAAAGGTGAGAAAAATATGTGAAATGATCCAATATTTATAGGGCCAGAAAATACTGTTCTGGAGCGTGCCGGTCCCCTTAATTAGGGGGCGGTCCCCTTAATGATTAAGGGGGCCGCCTAGTAAAATTAAGGGGGGCCGCCCTCCTGAACGTTGGAAAAGTTTTTCTGGATAAAATTTGCCCTTTTTGGTTGGAAATTTGAAATCATATCTTTGTGGTTTAATATAACAATACCAAAAATGATTTACAAATATATATAAAATGTTTATATCATTTTATAAAATGTTATATCTTAAGACAAGGTTTCCTTTGATCATGTAATGCATAAGATGCTTAGTTTATGCATACCTTAAGTGATATTAGATGTAGAGGTAAATATTTGTTACTAAATACTTGTTTACGTCTTTATCTTGACTTAATTTCATTTGAGTTTTGTGATTATCAAAACATAGGTTTATTGAGAAATATTAATAACGGTTTTAGACATTATTTATAACAATCTCCCCCTTTTTGATGATTACAAAACTTAAACTCATTAACTCAAAAATTAGTTTTTAAACAAGTATTTTAGTGAGTTTATATTTACTTCTCCCCCTTTTTGTAGAATCAAAAAGGTTGTGCCGACAATTTTCAAACGTGAAAATTTGACGGGAAGATATCTCCCCCTTGATGTGTACTCCCCCTTGTTTGGGGGCACCAAGAGAACGAGCTATGGTACGCTTTGCAAAACAAAAATATTAGAAGCACAAGTATATACATGCAAACATATATAAGGTGATAAGAAAATAATTAAGCATGTTTGAAAGAAAGCATTCATATTAAAGAAATGGTTGTGTCAAGACACAACATACAAGTAGCAATAAGGATTACAAGTATAAAAGCTAGTACATAAACTAACAACTAGTAAAATACATCATCATGCAAAGAGTACATGGTCTTCATAGAGCTTGCAAGCAAAAGGGTGATAGGGGCTTTATTTATTAAGCATATCATATGCTTAATTTGGAGAGCATGATGGTGATGGTGGAGGAATGGGGGAGAATTGTGGTGGAGGAATGATTGGAGAGGATGGTGGAGTTGGTGGTGGTGGTGGGTTGGTAAGCAAATGTTCAATATATGAAAACATATATTGAATTTCATCTCTAAGACCAAAGATGACGGTGCGGTTGTGGATGCAACAAAGGCAAGTATCCCCATGGGATTCAAGTAGCCTCCAAGGCACGGGATTGGCAAAGAATGGTGGTGTAATTGGGGGAGATGAAAGATGAGCATCAAGAGGTGTTATTGGTGAAAGTGAGATGGTAAGATGGGTGGAGATAGGTTCTTGTGTAGGAAGTGGTGATGATACTTGTGGTGACAAGTGTGAGTTGATGTAGTCATTGATTGATGAGGTTGGGGGTATAGAGGATGAGGAAGTTCCATGAGTGGAAGGTGTTTTAGATGGTGCATTAGGTGCACTTGGGGATGAGCATTTGGGTGGAGGCGATGGGGTTTTGTTGTCTTCATTTGTTAAGTCAATGAAGAGTTGTTTTGGGGGGATGATCACAAGCTTTTGTTTCTTGGAGGCTTTGGAGTGTGAGGTGCTTGGTGGAGTCATGATGATTTAGATGATGAATGATGAGATGAAGAATGGTGATTATGGAGGGAATTTATAGTATGGAAATGGTTGATTTAGGTATGTATTTGAAATGGTTGAATGAGATTCTAAAATCAGTTGGGTTAAAATGGGAAATGGTAGCTGATACTAGAGAAAGGGTTCACAAGATGCAAAAGAAAACAGTTAACCCAGTTCCAGATGGCCGGTCCCCTTAATTGTATGCCGGCCCCCTTAATGATTAAGGGGACAGCCTAGGGAATTAAGGGAGCCGCCCATCTGGTGTTTTCCCAGACGACCAGAAACCCAAAATTTGCAGAATTTGGTGATTTTTCAAGTGTGTTTTTCGAGCAAGCTCTATTAGAAGTATATACTCTAGGAATAATGATATATAAACATATATATGTAACCAAATTTTGCATGCAAATTAACATATTACAATCCACATTGAAAAGAAACATAGCATAACATTAAGATAGTAGCATAATAATAATTAAAGTCTAAACATCATCCAAGAGATAAACAAGAAATAACACAAGTATTTCCGAATAAATCGGACAAATAACAAACCATACAAATGTCTAATAGAAACAAATAATAACAAGTAGCAATACATCAATATCTTCTACTTCTTCTTCTTCCCAATCATCTTCCTAAACATCTTTCCAACGGATTTGAATCCTCCTCGAAGTTCTTCATGTATTTGTTGTTGACGGTTGATGATGGACGTTTGACGAGTGAAGAGAAGCTCATCGGTACGTTCATGAGGAAGAGGAACTTGATACTCGGTATCATCAATATCGGAAAGATTTTCAACAAAGGTCATGGGGGATGGAGTACTAACACGTGAGGTGTTTTCCTCCTCATCATCATCATCCTCACGATGAGATGTAGAACCACGAGGCCTAGAATACAAAGGAACACGAGATTTTCCTTTGTCACTTCGAGAACGACGAGTACGAACAAGAGTAAGTTGGTTCAAAGTAGGAAGGATATGAATGTAGTAATCTCTTTGAAGATGTGGGTAATGTTCCATGACATAACGATAAAGTCGTGTGAGGAACATACCGTAAGGAAGATTGGCATTTGGGGTGTTTTTGGCGGACATGATTCGATGAATAAAAAGATAATACAAATTGTATTGCTCTTCAGCAACTACACAATATAACATGTGGGCAATGCTCGCCGTGACATGATCACGGTGACCACCAGTACCAAACGCATTCTCGCGAATGAGTTCTTCCCACTTTTTCATATCTTGGCTTAGCTCTTTGAGGAGGATTTGATTTGCATGAATATCGACATTCTTCAACTTGATTACTCGACTAGTCGTACGACGTTCTAGTTCAAGCATTCGACGAATGTCTTCAGGACTAGGAATCTCAGAATAGTAGGGGCCATCCTGAGGACGATTTCTTTCAAGAGAGGAAAGATCCCATTCATTTGAGAATACGGCTTGGCCGTTGTATGGGATTCTAAGAATTTGTCCAAATTGAGCAAGAGTAAGAGTGATGAATTGATTTTGAATCATGAAGGAAATAAAGAGATGACCATAGGGATCGGTTTGCACCGTCACTTGGCTATAGAAGTCGAGGATAAAACGAGGAATGATTGGTTCGTTGATTTGGTAAAGACATTCAAAATGAATATTGGAGAACATTCGTTCGGTTTGATCAGATTCATAGAAGGATGGATCGACAATTCTTCCTTCGTGAATGTTTCTATTTTCAATAGGACGATAGAAACATGCAACCGAAGGAGACATGCCGGGAGTAGAGGAAACATTTGGAATGTATTGTTTGGTTTTGGAGACATCACCAACCATGGTCTTAGGCATTTTTACCTAAATAATATAACAACAAAAATAACATTAAGATAAAAACAACTATCATGCATATCTTATATATTTATATATATAATTATATGCAATATGTGTGGAACGAAATTCTACTTCGACACAAAAAAAAAATATTATATGAAGTAGTTTCACAATGTTCCTTTTATTTTGATTTTAAACTCGTTTAGAATTTATGATATCAAAGAGTATGATATCATAATTCATTTCGAAGTAAGGCTAGATATATATTAGATTATATATCTTGCTTTTTCATAAGAGTTTGACACAATATAAGCATGTTTAAAAGGTTAAAATGCGAATTTTCGTTTTTAAAATATCTTTTTTGAGATAAACCAAACACTCCCTTAACTAGATAAAAATATCCTAAAACATCAATATATATATTGATTATATATCTTGATGACATCTATTGATTCTAGTAGTATTAAAAAATTTTATGAGCAAGTTTTAAGTTTCAAATAACTACATATAGTTATAGTTTGTTCATGAACCAAACGCCCATGTTGTCTTCATGAACCATTTTATAACGAATTGAAAAGTACGTTTTGATTGTTTATAACATTGAAACAATGTAATGTAGTAAGTTTTAACTAGTTTTTAAGAGTTATATTAACAATGTGCCTTTTGAAAAATGAAATTCAACAAGGGTTTATGGGCGATTAATGATTTTGACAAAATGATATGTTATACTAAATTTGAGTTGCAATACATCATCCTATTCCTATGGGAAGCATTTGGTAGTTCAATTCCTAGCTTCTATTTTACAAAAATTCGAATTAAAATAAATTTTAATAAAATGTCTAATTATTGATTAGACACCAAATTGAATGAAATGTGATGAAATGTATGTTGGAAAACTTACAAAAGATGTTGTTATACGTTTGGTTAACATTTGCCCCTTGTGAAACAACCCCGGATTGGTGATATGGTGGAGGATTTTGATGGTTTTGGGTGTTTTGGTTCGTACTCAGCAGTGGTGAGGGAGAAATATAAGAACAAATGGAGTGTTTGGGAATGGATATAAGGTGGAAAACGGATTTGGGAGTGTCAGATGGCCGGTCCCCTTAAACATTAAGGGGACCGCCCCCGATAACAAGCCGGTCCCCTTAATCTTTAAGGGGGCCGCCCATTAAATTTTGAGATTTCGCGGTTTCAAGTTTCTGGAACAAACATATTAATACGTATATAATTAGATTCATAATATATCAAAAATACGTAAGCGTTAATTAGCACGATGATGAAATACTTAACGATTTTTAATTACCATTTCGATAATTAAAGTGTACCTTTGACAATTTTGGATAAAATTATCAAAGTGTTAAGTTGATGAATGGTTTGAGGTGTGTTCAGGAATATGTGAATATGTATATATATATATATATATATATATATATATATATATATATATATATATATATATATATATATATATATATATATATATATATATATATATAAGTATAAATGTGAATGAATGATGGGTTGATGAATGAGGTTTGAAAGATGATAACGGAGATAGAGAATATTCGGCGAAAGGAGTTTGTTTCATCCATAGTGTTCACGTACGAAGGCGGTCTTGCATGATAATAGTCCACTTGACTCATATCTCTTCATCATCATGAATCTTCTAAAAGTAGACATAATAGAATTTCGCGAGGGGGAAGGAAAGGGTTTGATAACGAACGATTTCCCCGAGTTCTAGAAAGTCAACTAATGACGTATCTAGGTTATGTGTAAGTATGTATATATATCTAATATAATAAGTATATATATATATATATATATATATATATATATATATATATATATATATATATATATATATACACATAAGTATATATATATGATCGAACAAATAGAGGAAAATAGCAAGCTATATCTATGCAAACAACGTAATCAAATAAAGCATATTTATCTAAGCATGACAATGAGTTGTGAAAGAATGGCGTACCCGGTGGTCTTCAAAAAATCTTCAAAATCATCAAGATGACATATAGACTTTGAAAAAGTCTATGTTGAGAGAAACTTCAAGATTGCCTCAAGGAATGTTCATCTAGCTATTCGGTCCCCATTGTCTCTTTGGTCCAAAGTTGTTTGGTCCAAACATGTTTAACATTTGACTAGGATGCATGAAAGGTGGTAGTATACCCCAAAGATTGTAGCTTTGTTGGTAGTTCCACATTTGATTACTATTGTTATTATTGTTTTGCCTATTTTGGTTTCTTCTTGGTTGAGGTGTTTTAGACCTAGGATTAGGATTATTTGGTTTTCTAGGTGGTGGTGTTTTAGATCTTGTCTTAGGTTTAGAAGATCCTACCTCGTTTTTTAAAGACGGTTTATAAAAAGCTTTTACTTCTTCATTGTTGGCAAGAGGTATTTTTCTATCATTAATAAGTATATACTTAGGATTAGATTTTAGAGGTTTTTGTTCATTAGGTTCATTTTCGAATTTGACATTTTTAATCTCACTTGTTGAAGCTTCATTTGAATTAAATCCTAAACCGGTTTTATCTCCGGATGTTCTTTGAATACTTATTATTTTACTAAGTGAGTGACTACTATTTTCAAATTTATCAAGTTTGCGAATTTCTTCCCTAAGTATTTCGTTTTCACCTTTAAGCTCTTGACATGATTTACATTCTTCAAAAATTTCTTTACCTTTTTCAAGTTGATGTATTTTAATTTTTAGTTCTAGTACTTCATTTTCCAATTGATTGTTTATGTATTTTAGTGATTTGTTTTTGGCCATTACTAGTTGTCCTAATTTGCATAGCCTATTATGTTCATTATCTAGGTCTTTTTCATCTAATGATAAGCTTTCATCACTAAAATATTCGGTTTCGGAACGTACCTCATTTGATGTATTCGCCATAAGACACTTCTCTTCTTTTGTCGTTTCTTTCTCATCTTCATCACTATCACTCCAAGCTCCTCCAACAAAAGCTCTTTGATTTTGATCTCTTGTCATCATTGGACATTTTCCAATGAGGTGATTTGGATCACCACACTTGAAACATTTCCTTTCATTCTTGTTGTTCTTGTCATCCTTACTCTTTTGAAATGTTTTCTTTTCATCATGCGGTTGTCTTACGAATCTTCCTCGCCTTTTGAAGAATTTCTTGAAATCTCTTACGGCCATGGCGTATTCTTCATCATCACTTTCGGAAGATGAGCTATCTTCGATACTAGATTCCTTTCTAGCTTTCAAGGCGATTGACTTGCTTTGCTCTCGTTTTTCTTTGACCATTTCGGAATCCTTCTTAATAATAACTTCGTAAACTTTTAGATTTCCAATTAATTCATCAAGTTGCAATGTTGACAAATTCTTTGATTCTTCAATAGCCGTCACTTTAGCTCGCCATTTTGGATGAAGAGCCCTAAGAAACTTCCTAACAAAATTCTTACTAGAAAAATTCTCATCTAGTGCTTTTAAACTTGTGATGATAGTGTTAAATCTAGCAAAAGCATTATCAATTGATTCCTCTTCCGGAATCGTGAATTGCTCATATTGTTGAGCAAGTAGATCTATCTTATTGTCTTTGACTTGACTATTACCTTGGTGAGTTATTAGTAAAGAGTTCCAAATTTCTTTTGCGGTTTCACACATAAAGATCCTTTCGTACTCTTTATGTGGTAGCGCATTATAAATAACCATTTTTGCTTCATTATTTTTAGCAAGTTTTCTTTTTAAATAATCATTTTGTTTTTCAAAAGGTACGATTTCATCTTTCTTTGTTTCGGGGTTATTTTGAATAGGTAAAAAATCACCATTAGTAATAACATGCCAAAGATCTAGATCTTTTGACTTCACATAAGTTTCGAATCGATTTTTCCAATATAAAAATCCATCACTTTCAAATAGTGGTGGTCTTTGCATAGATTGCCCTTCTAAATATTTTTCAGATTCCATAGATCGTTACAAGTTTTAAAATACAATATATTTTAAAGATCTTGCTAGACGTGGCTCCTGATACCAATTGTGGAAAACTAGAAGGGGGGGTTGAATAGTTTTACGTCCTTTTTAAATTTATTACCAAAATATTTTGTAGCATATTAAAAACTTTCGATTCGATCTCAAGTGAATTCAAGTGACAACCAATATAAGCAATTCTAATCTAATAATGAAAGTATTGAAATGTAATGAAGAAAAGATAGAGTTAGAAAGATCAAACCACAACACGCGGATTTATAGTGGTTCGGCTACAAGGACACCTTCCTTGCCCTACTCCACTCCCCGAGTACCACACTCGAGAGTTTTCTTCACTATGTCAACAAACTCCTTATGGTGGAGAAACCTTACACACTTTGGCTTACACGAGTTAACGACACTAAGCTAAATGTCGAGTTCTAATCGTAGCTAGAACCAATCTCACAACTTCTTCAAGGCTTCAAACCTTCTTCACACCTTCACAACTTCTTCAAGACTTCACACCTTCTTCACACCTTGTCAACTTCACACCTTCTTCTATGCACAACTAAGTCACAACTACTAAACTACTTTACAACACACCTAGTTTCTACAATCAACAAATTCACACAACACTTTTACAAATATCTAACACTACTACAATATGAAACTAGCTAATCACAACACTAATACAATTAGATGGATGTAGAGGAGTGTTCTTCTTCTTGCACTTGAGTGGATGAAGCTTTGGATCACTTGGAAACAAAGACTTATGAATTATATGATCATAGGATTTTAGATCTAGAAATGGAGGTTGGATTAGAAAGTTTATAGTGCAAAAAGGTGAGAAAAATATGTGAAATGATCCAATATTTATAGGGCCAGAAAATATTGTTCTGGAGCGTGCCGGTCCCCTTAATTAGGGAGTGGTCCCCTTAATGATTAAGGGGGCCGCCTAGTAAAATTAAGGGGGCCGCCCTCCTGAATGTTGGAAAAGTTTTTCTGGATAAAATTTGCCCTTTTTGGTTGGAAATTTGAAATCATATCTTTGTGGTTTAATATAACAATACCAAAAATGATTTACAAATATATATAAAATGTTTATATCATTTTATAAAATGTTATGTCTTAAGACAAGGTTTCCTTTGATCATGTAATGCATAAGATGCTTAGTTTATGCATACCTTAAGTGATATTAGATGTAGTGGTAAATATTTGTTACTAAATACTTGTTTACGTCTTAATCTTGACTTAATTTCATTTGAGTTTTGTGATTATCAAAACATAGGTTTATTGAGAAATATTAATAACGTTTTTAGACACTATTTATATCAACACTGTCTATGAAGGATGAACAGCCAATTTGACTTTTGATGTAATGACCACTGCTTTAAATGTTCAACTAATCCTAATATTACCCAAGTTATTAAACTACAACAGTCACAACCTCAAAACCAAGCTAAATCTCAACAAACTAGACTATGCCAAACACCCTTATAAGTAACTGTCACCACAAAATTTCCACTCTGAATCACTTCAATTCAGTCTAATACAAACAACTCTCAATCTCAATACACAAATTGATTCAATGATACTAGAAACACATATCTCTGGTGTAGACAACAGTAAAACTCAGACACTAAATCACACAGATCCTATAATAGGAAGCAGTAATGAAACAGTAGCAACAAAAGATATCAAACTCAAACCTATTAAAAATACTATAACTAAACAACTAGTATCAAAACAATTATCAGAATATATAATCAACAATAACAATAATCAAACAAACAAAATAAGATCTAAACTACTTATACTATTTTTAGATGAATTTAAAAATTGCAAAGCTCTTACAAATCCACCTTAACCAAACAGAGGTGGTCTCCCACACAGCCTGTCTTTAAGACAGGCTAACTGCTCCTTATTAGCTGTCTTTTAACTCCAATAAGCTTAGCTTATTATGATTAAGCTCTGATGTTGACTGCCTTTGACTTAGGTTATTTTAGGTTTCAATGAAACAACAAGCTCACCAAAGCTATTATTTAGCTTAGATGTGCTTAGTAAAAACAATTGTTACTCTAAATTAAACTTGGAATTAAAATTGAAACTATTTTTTTTATTTTTTTTTTATTTTTTTTTATTGATTAACAGGTAAACAAATAAGTAAATAAACTAAGTGAGACTGAAATGTAAAAAAAAAAAACTATAAAACTAAAAGCAGTGAATGAAGATTAATTCAATAACAAAACAGAAATTAAAACTAATAATCTAAAACAGAATTTGAAAGTAAATTAAAACTAAAATTTCATTAATATTAAAAACGGAGTACAATGGAGAATAAAACTGACAGAGTAACAATACAAATAAAACCTCCATAAATCTAATGAAGGAGGGGGTATTTATACACGAATGGGGGAGTTGGGGTATGAAGCTTCTAGCCTTCCATGCTGGCAATCCAGGTGCAATTTGTGTTTCTTTGAAGAGATATCATCCCTTGGATCAAACTTAGCCTCCAATCTTCAATCCACAGCCTTAGGATCATTGATTACCCAATCATTTGATACTCAATACCACACGGATCGCTGACATGGCAGGCCTGCCATGTCAGAACTTCTAGAATCAGTCGTACAATACCTATACTACCCTTAATTATGGTGAATTTGGTTTTTACGCTTGTGAATAGTAACTAGGGTTTATATTCTGGGTAGGGGGTAATATTTGGGGGGCGGGTAAATGGGATTTTGGGTTTTTTTATTATTTTTGGGTGTGTTGACCAGGTCAGGTGCTTGGGTTGACTAGGTATAGGGGTTGGATCGGGTTATGGAAAAAGGTGGTGGGCTATGTATATTTTGGGCCAAAGTAACAAAATGGATTAAAGGTTTTGGTTTAAGTATTTTAGGATTTTTAAGGTTTAGTGAAATGTAAGGACCAAAGGTGTATTTCCTGAAATCTCAAGGGACTGAATTTGACAATCTTCAATAATATCTTCCAAGGGCCCTTATTGTCATTTTTTTTATTTATGAAGGACCAACATTCGTCTTTTCTTCGAATATTCTTCAAGGGATGTAGGACCTTAGATTTCACACCATTATAGAAGCAAAGATGAAGTAGAGATTGAAAGATGGTGACTTGATATGTATATATGTATTTCGTGTATATATGAGAGAGAGATGGAAATGAGAGCTTTTATTAAGAGAAACACACACAAATACACACACAAGCACACTTACAATTGACTAGGTAAGTGCCTTATATAGTTAGAGAGAAAGGCCTCATGGGCTTTCTAATGGACTTGTGCTTGGACTTGGTTACATGATTAGATAACAAGGCTTATGAAACATAGCACATGACATATTAGCTTGCCAAGTCCAAGGCCCAATGACTAAACTATTACTAATCTTAACAAACGACACAAAGTTACAATATGAGAATGACCATCACTTCTATATATATATATATTTTAATGCTAACAATCTCCCCCTAAGGGGTGGTCATTCGAATGATGCTCCACGTGATTAGGTCTTCCGTGTTCTTTGTCTTTAACTTTGTGTGTCATTGTAGAATAGTCTTTAGTCTTTGTTCCTTCATGCATTGTGTTCTTTGATTACCGACTTTTCATCGATCTTTGTTCTTTTATGATGTGGAGTTATCCGCCTTTCGTCACTTCTACGTCTGTGGTGGTTGTTTGCCATTCCAACATGCTCATACATCTTCAGTCTTTGTGATACATGCATTTGTAGTTCCCGTTCTTTCACATAGATCTTTGTCACTTTATTTATGTAGATTCTTTAACATTGCGTAGAATCTTTCTTTGAACCTTACTTTGCTTTGATCTTTGTGAGAACTTTCCTTTGACTTCGTGATGCATGTATGAGCATGTGGAATCTTTCGCCATGGAGATGATGTATAGCTGCATGAAAACAGTTAGCAATAAATCAACCGGTACTTACAGATAAGAATTAGAGATCGTCAACAGCATAGTGTGAAGACTCCTTCTAACCCTTACCAAGGCCGTTCCCATGTCAAATACTCCCGAGGGAGCTTACAAGACCTACTTAGTAGCTCAATGACTGGGTGAGTCGCTGGGGATCACTCCACGACTGTAGACAGTTTGAAACCACCGCGAACACTAAGCGTAACCCATAAAGAATTACCGAAGTGACCTGCTGTCAGGGCTGTTTGATGTTGACCCTGGCAGGAGTTTCCATTCAATCATTGAGAATCACAAGTGTGAATCCTCTCATAAATGTTCTGGCAGATTTCTAAGATCTGCGTAGGACTCTTAAGTTTACATCTGGCGTCCTTAATGATGAACAACCAGTGTAGGAATATCATGTGTTCCTATGAGATCTTTTGATGAATCTCGGGGCTCTAGACTCGATAAGTGCACATTTGGTTTCCTATGTGGAGATTAGGGAGAGGTCTCCTGCTTCAATATCAACCATCTCTAAGAGACAGATCGATAGATTACACTGGTTCCCCGTGAGAATGAAACAAGCTCTTTTAAGAGAACTTGAGTGGTTAAGAAGGTTTAGTGCAGTGCGTCACTGGGTCCATGACGTATTTGTCTTCAATACCGGTGTCACATTAGTAACAACCAGTAGCATATGAGTTGAACCCGGTGTCTGCCCTAAGGTTGAACATTTGGAGGGCTATTTCTTTTCACTTCTTTTTCATAACTTTTCTTTTTAATTCTTCAACCCCTTCTTTCTCCTTTCTCATTTTCTCCTTTTTTCAATCATACCTAAGGACTTCTAATTCTAATATATTGGATTTGTCCTTGGGTAGATCCCTCCGGCTCTGGCGGATCATAGGACGGTTTTTCCTAACCTTAGTCACCTTATAACTCCATGACTATCCTATCATTGCCATAAAACCATTCATTTGAAAATCTCTCAAAGTGTTTATGATAATAAAACACATTGTTGACACTTCGAGAGTTTTGCATTTTTGTAGGACTCCCCCTTCACATATGCTCATGAAGTTTTTAAGAAATTTGCACATGCGAGAGGAGTTTGCACTTTTTGAATTGATCCACTTTCAGCGAACATGACTGATTCGAGACACGCTTACATCACTAGTTAGACTAGCTTGAAGTTATTACCCATCCTGGTCAAGTCCAAAGAAAGTCTCTCGATACGGTACACTCTACTCAGACAAGTCCTATTCGAGACACGCTTACATCACTAGTTAGACTAGCTTGAAATTATTACCCGTCCAGGACAAGTCTTTTCGATTACTGACATTTTAAGCTTCGTCAATTCATTGGTACTTTCTGAGTCGAGCTCTTTTGAGATTCAGCCACAATCTTTACACGTTTTGATCACATTTTAATCATGTCTTCTCCCCCTCAAAAATAGCATAACGTGATATTTTTGATATCAACAGATTAAGAAAAAGCTTTTGGAGAGAAAGACAGATTTTGCATGAATTTGGAACATTTTAGTTTTTTTACTCCCCCTTAATGATAGCATATTACTTAAGGGTTTTGAGGGAGTTATCTTGAGCAATAATTTTGAGAGATTTTGAGAAATCTTTTGAACAATCTTGAAAAAGTGCTCAAGAATTTTGTTTGAAAACGAGTTTATGCTTGAAATCTGTTTCGTTTGTTTAGACTCGAACTTTTTTTGAAAAAGATTTCGTCATTGAACATACGAGTCCTTGATTTGAAAATAATCAGAAGTCATCATTCGTGTACGGGTTTCGTACTGAAGTATACGAAAGCCATAGTGAAGAAAATTTTGAGAAACGACATGTTTTAGAAAAACATTTTAAAGAACTCCCGCTCAAGCATATGTACATGTCCGTATCATTGTTGAATGACATTTCTAGAAACGTACAGAATATTGATTTATACGAGAGACATGTCGTGAGAAGAATATTTTTGGATTTTTTTTTTTTTTTTTTTTTTTTGATTTTATATTGTTTTTGAATTTTTTGAAAATTTTATATTTTTGTATTTTGTTTTTGTTGGTTTTTCAAATTTTGTATTTTGTTTTTTCAAAAATATTTACAGCGAAGCGATTTTGAAAAAAAATTTCAAGAAGATTCGAGAAGACGTTCTAGCTCCTCAGGAGTTAGGCTTCGCATGCCAATTCGTCGAACTAAATAGTCAAACCGTTCTTTTGGAAGGGCTTTAGTAAATAGATCGGCGAGTTGATAATCAGTCTTAACGAAAAATAATTCAACAGTACCCTCTTCCACGTGTTCTTTGATGAAATGGTAGCGGACTTTGATATGCTTCGTCTTAGAGTGATGTACGGGATTGCACGAGATGGCTATGGCACTTTTTGAGTCACAATACATAGGTATTCTGTCAAAAGTAAAGCCATAATCTGTGAGCTATGTCCGCATCCATAGAACTTGGGCACAACACGCAGATAGAGACACATACTCGGCTTCGGCGGTTGATAGTGCAGTACAATCCTGTTTCTTTGACGACCAGCTTACAAGCTTTTCACCCAAAAATTGTGCTCCACCTGATGTACTCTTTGCTGTGACTTGATCACCAGCATAGTCTGCATCTGAAAATGCTGTTAGATTAAACTCCGAATCCTTCGGATACCAAAGTCCCATGTTAATGGTGCTTCGTAGGTACCGAAAGATCCGTTTAACGTCTTTGAGGTGAAGTTCGGTAGGCTTTGCCTGAAACCGTGCTAATAAACATACAGCAAATTGAATATCGGGTCGACTAGCAGTTAGGTACATGAGAGAACCGATCATGCTCCGATATTTCTTCGGATCGATAGGTTTCCCAAACAAATCAGCACCTATTTTTGGTGAAGTGACCATTGGTGTACCAACAGAATCACAATTTTCCATTCCATGTTTTTTTCAAAATCTCTATAGTATATTTAGCTTGATTGATAAAAATACCACGAGGGGATTGATGGATTTGTAAACCAAGAAAGAATTTTAGTTCCCCCATCATGGACATTTCAAATTTACTTTTCATGAGATTTTCAAAATGTTTTGAATGGTTAGGATTGGTTGATCCAAAAATAATGTCGTCCACGTAAATTTGAACGATCAAAATGTCATCTTTGAATTTTTTGATAAACAAGGTGTCATCAACCGTTCCTTTTGTGAAATTGTTTTTAAGCAAGAAAGATGATAGTTCGTCATACCACGCTCTTGGAGCTTGTTTTAAACCATAAATTGCTTTCTTAAGCTTGTAGACGTAGTCTGGATGATCTTTGTCGATGAATCCCTCTGGCTGACTCACATACACTTCTTCTTTCAGAGTTCCATTTAAGAAAGCTGTCTTAATGTCCATCTGATAGACTGTGATGTTTTTGTGAGCGGCATAGGCTAAGAAAATCCGGACTGCTTCAAGTCTAGCTACAGGCGCGAATGATTCCTCGAAATCTATCCCTTCTTTTTGTGGATAACCTTTAGCCACGAGACGAGCTTTGTTACGAATTACAGTCATTTCCTCATCCAGTTTGTTCTTCCACAACCACTTGAGATCAAGAACACTTTTATCAAGTGGTCGTTCAACAAGTTCCCAACTATCATGTAACAGGTATTGAAGAAATTCCTCCTGCATCGCTTCAATCCAAGGGTTTTCTGCCATTGCTTCCCGAATGTTCTTAGGTTCTTTGAGGCTAATTGAGCAAATGTAGATGCACAATTCGAGATCGGTGGCAAGTTGTCTCCTTGTCTGAACTGGCTTTGAAGGTTCACCAATAATATGTTCTATTGGATGGTCTTTTGTCCATTGAAACGTAGAAGGGTACCTCGAGTGCAAATGGGTTTTCAAATATTTCTTCTTCTTCTAACACAACATCGTTTGAATTATTTGTTGGTTCTTCTTGAAAATTTGTGTTTTGGTTTTGCTCATCAACTCTTGGTAGAACAGTTTCAAGTACTGGAGTTCCTTGAGTGGATGTAGATGATGTTGATGTAGTTGGTGCTTCAGCTTCGATTGTGGTAGATGCGTCTTGTGATGGTGGTGGTGGTTGATGGTTTTGAATGGGTGCAGCGGAATGTTGTTGAGATGCATTAGTCGAAGTTCCACCATAATATTCATCAAACATTAACTCGAAGAAATTTTGCAGTTCTTGTTCTGTGGGTTTGTCCGTGTTTGTTGATTGAGCTCCTTGAGGCACGAGTCCTGAACTGATGTGTCCAGAAGTCTGCTGGTTTGGTGCGGGTCCTAATCCATTTTGATTAGAAGCCATTGGATTAAGCGCGGGTTCTAGAGCGTATCTCTCGGAAGCCATTTGTGAAATCTCGTCAAACTTCACATTCATCGTCTCCATAATCCTTTTTGTTCATCTATTATACACCCTGAATGCCCTAGAGTTTTCTGAATATCCAATGAAGATTCCAATATCACCCTTAGCTTTTAACTTCCCTAGATCTTCTCTGTCATTCGTCGGATATCACAAAGCGTCAAACACGTGAAGGTAAGAGATGTCAGGTTTATGGTTGTTCACTAGCTCATATGGGGTTTTATTGAATCTCGGATGGACTAGGGATCGGTTTTGAGTAAAACAAGCAGTGGCTACAGCATCAGCCCATAAGAATAGTGGTGCACTAGAAAAAATCAGCATTGTGCGAGCAGCTTCCACAAGAGTTCGGTTTCTTCTTTCAACTACCCCATTCTGCTGTGAAGTTCTAACAACTGATGTTTGGTGTATGATTCCAACATCTTCAAGGTAAGTTCTTAACTCCTGGTTTGTAAATTCTGTGCCATTGTCAGTTCTTATAATCCTTACTGGAGCTTGAAGTAGAACTTGAATACGCTTCAGAAAGGTGATGATGATGTCTGGTGCTTCGTCTTTTGATCTCAAAAACTTTACCCAAGTATATCTTGAATAATCATCAACAATAACAAGAATATACTTCTTCCCATTAATGCTTTCAACTCTCATTGGGCCACATAAGTCCATGTGCAACATATGTAACCTTGCTTCTGAACTAGGTACGGTTTTGGGTTTATATGATGCTCTTTTACTTTTTCCTTGTTCGCATGATGGACATAGGTGTTCCTTGGTGTATTTGAATTTAGGAAGTCCAGTGACGATGTTGTCTTTGGCTAGCTTGTTGATGGTGTCGAAATTTAGATGGGATAAACGTCTATGCCACAGCCAAGACTTAGTTTCGGTTGCCCTTGTCATAAGACAAATTGGTGATGTAGAAGCCATTTGGTTGATGTCGATAGCATACAAGTTTGTACTACGATTACCAGTTAAGAGATCATCACCAACCAAATTTCTTATAAAAACCGTGTTTCTTCTGAATGCCACTTCTAAATCTGCATCACAAAACTGCCCGACTGAAAACAAGTTGTGTCCCAACCCTTCGACGTAGTAAACTCGAGTGATTAAAAAATTCCCAAATTGAAGATCTCCATAACCCTGAATAGCTGCTACATGATCATTTCCAAAGCGTACAGTTCCCATAAATTTCCAGACGAAATTGATCAGTAGCTTAAAATTCCCGGTCATGTGCTTGGAGCAACCCAAGTCGATGATCCAAAGACATATTTCGATAACCTGCCAAGAACAGAAGAGTTTGTATTTGGAAACCGTTTTGAATTTGGTTCCATGAGGTTAGGAGTAGAATCTAAATCACACTCATAGACAGTTGCTAATTGTTTAGCTTGAGCTATTTCTAATTTGCCGTCCTGAAGAGTGAACTCTCTACCCGTCGGAATCCACATACAAAACTTAAGATAGTTCCTAGGCATTCGACTAATAGTGGTAGTCCTAAATCGTGCAACTAATCTTTCTATAGATCTGGATCTAGCACTAGGTCTTTTTGTAACATTCTTCTGTTCAGGCGTAACATACACATTCTTAGAAACACATTCATCATGAGCATCATTAATTAAACATTTCTTGCATATTAAACAAACAGAGTCATTACATGCATTAGAAACAGTACGCTCGACATTACATTCAGATGAAACATGTCTCTTATTACAAAGCGATAAATTCCTAGGGTGTTCTTCTACTTCTTCAACTTTATTCTTGCTACTACTCTTAGAAACAGGCGAGACTCTATTGTTCCTTGTATTGCTCCTAGGCTTTAGTCTGCTGCTCCTAGAGGTGCTTTCTAATCCTGTAGAAGGTAAGGCACACACATTAGGATTTATATTGTTGTCCTTTTTAGCATCCCTAGATTCTTTAGAATTAGCCTTTATGCACTTTTCATTTGTCTTAGATGTTGAGGCAGACGCACTAGTGGGACTAATCCTAAAAAGGCCAGGTGCTAACACTTTAGGTGTTTCGACAACCGCTTTTCCTTTATCAACAATCTTTTCATTTTCACTTTTCTTGGGCAAGGGTGTTGGAGTGACTGGTTATGACAAATCCTTTTTCTCATCGACTTTTGGAGCAAACCGTGAAATTGACATTTTAGGTTTTTGAACCATGTTTGAAACATTTGGTTTCTCCGAAGTCAATGGTTTTGCAAACTTAGTTTCCTCACCCTTTCCTTTTTTACTTTCAAGTTGAGCCCTCAAAAGATCATTTTGCTCTTTCATGTTCTTTAAGGCACGCTCATACGACAATTTTTCATACTTGCATTCTTCCTTGTTTCGATCAAGTTGTTTAAAATATGAGACATTTTCTTTTTCAAGCTTTATAAGAGCATTTTCATATTTTGAAACAATTGCGGAGGTCTCAGCTCTTAGTCGTTCATCGTCTTGAACAGAATATGTTTGTAAAATGATGGACATAATATCAGTAGTCATAACAACTTCGAAGAGAGAATCATTAAGGTTTTTGTGGAAAACTAGAAGGGGGGGTTGAATAGTTTTACGTCTTTTTACTTAGTTATAAAAATTAGTTTTAGAGTTTTGCTTAACTTTTAAAAACTTAGATTCGAAAATATGTGATCTCAAGTCTTGTACAATATAAACAATCAATACTACACAAAGTATAATAATGATAAGTAATGAAATAAGTAAGAGATGGAAAGATCGAACCGCGAGACAAGAGATTTATAGTGGTTCGGCTACAAGGACACCTTCCTTGCCCTACTCCACTCCCCGAGCACCTAACTCGAGAGTTTTCTTCACTATATCAACAAGCTCCCTTATGGCGGAGAAAACCGTACACACCAATATACACACCAATCTACACACCAATCTACACACCGCTTTTCACACCACAACTTCGTCACACCTAAGTCACAACTTCTACACAACTTCTTCAAATCTATCTACTTCACAACTAACTACTCCACACCTATCTTCTTCACACCAATCTAATACCTAGCTCATCTTCTTCACACCAATCTACTAACTAATCACACAATCAATATCTAACACAACTATCTACAATCAAATATTCACAACAATCTTCACAAAGAATAATGTAAATGATCTTTGATGATACACCAACAACTTGGATGTGGAGATCACAACAAGTTGTAATACTTCTTGTCTTTAGGGATAGAAGTATTCTTCTCTTGCACTTGAGAGGATGAAGGTTGGATCACTTTGAAACAAAGAATTTATATACTTATGATCAAAGGATAAAAGAATGGAGAATTGGATCTAGATCAGAAAGTTTAGTAGTGCAAAAGGTGAGGAAAAAATTCAGGTTTAAGGTGGTATTTATAGGCAACAGAATCTGACAGAGGAGCGTGGCCGGTCCCCTTAAATCATGGCCGGCCCCCTTAAAATTAAGGGGACCGCCCTTTATAATTAAGGGGGCCGCCCAGCTGAAACGGCCAGATTCTTTGTCTTTTAGTGGGGAAAGTTTATTTGGTGAAAAACTAACTGATTTTGGTTAAAAATTTGAATTCATATATTTAGTATGAATAAAACATTTTTCTTAATTACCAAAAGTGTTTTTCAAAAATATATAATATGTTTATATAATTAAATAAACTTTGTGTTAGTTAATTAAATCCCCTTTGATCATAAAATGCACTCAACACTTTGTTTATTCATACCTTAAGTGATTTGGATGTAAAGAGAAATATTAATCACTAAATACTTGTTTATGTCACAAGTTTTAGTTCTATAAGTTTATATTTTGTGATAATCAAAACATAGAGATATTGATAACATGTTAATAATGTTTTTAGGCATTATTTATGTCAACAATCTCCCCCTTTTTGATTATTACAAAACCTTAAACTCAATATATCTAAAACTTGTTTTTAGACAAGTATTATGGAGTTTACATTTCTCTTCTCCCCCTTTTTGTATAATCAAAAAGGTTAAGCCGAGTAAGCTTCGCGAGGGAAGTTTAAACGGGTAGAATGCTCCCCCTTGATGTATGCTCCCCCTCATTTGAGAGCACCAAGGGAACGAGCAATGGAGATCTTTGCTACAAAAATATTTGAAGAGAGCAAGATACACATATATGCAAGGCAACAATTATGCAAGTAAACATAGATTCATTCAAGCATTATAAAAATGATAAGCATTATAACATTCAATATGCTTAAAGCATATTGATAAAAATAACACAAAAGAAAAGACATAGTCCTATATTGCCTAAGAGAGCACTTGGACTTGCTTGCAACCCATGGTTGATTGTTTTATTTGCTTAAAGAGAAACATAAGCATAAAGCTTAGATGTTTGATTGAGAGGGATATGGAGTGGAGTGTGGAGCGGAAGAAGTGGATCTCACGATGTTGTATCGTGTTAAGGGTGGTATTGGATGATTACGAGTGAGAAGATATTCAATCCAAGAAATATCTTCACTCAAGTAGAGGATTTGTTTTTGAAGGAATATGCAACAAGGGCAAAAGTGAGGGTGGTTTGTAACTTGATCCAAGTTGAGAGTGTGGGGAAGGCAATTTGCATAGGGTGATGATGGAGGTTTCCCTTTGTTGCGTTGTGCAAGATGCATAGCAAGGAGATCACTAAGATCATGGATTTGGTTTATTTCATCACGGAACTTTTGTTTTTCCGTGGCAATGTGGAGGGGATCATAGGTTTGGTATGGATGAGTTGGGTTTGTGTAGTTGGAATTGTAGTTTGATGGTTGATCAAACTTGTATGGATCATTATAAGTGGTTGGAAGTTGAGAGGTGTAGTTTGGCTTGAAGGAAGATGGTTGGCCAATGTTGTATGGTTTGTAAAAAGGATCAAATGAATGATCTTGTTGGTTTGATGCAAAGTTTGGAAAGTAAGAAGTTGGGGGTGTGGAACGACTTCCAACTTCATTTATGATGATGGATTTGTTTCGAGGGCTTTTTCTTCACCAAACGGGTTTTTCCGTCATCCTTGCTAGCCTTGAGGCTTTTGATTTTGGTTTGTTTGGAGAGTTCATTATGGGATGAATGGAGAGTGTTGAAGATTGGGGATATTTATAGTGTAAGATTTGTGTGTTTAAGGATGGATAAGGTTTGTTTGGGGGATTAGGACAAAATGTGTTGGTGAAAAATGGGAAATGTAGGTTGAAATGGGCTAAAAAGCAGAAAAGATTCTGTAAACCCGACCATCAGATGGCCGGTCCCCTTAATTAGGGGGCGGTCCCCTTAATGATTAAGGGGGCCGCCTTACAGAATTAAGGGGGCCGCCCATCTGGTGATTTCCAGGTTGCCAGAATTGGGTTTTTGGCAGAAAATTTGCAGAAAGGTTATGTGTTTGGATTAGAATTCAAGCAAGTTCAATTTTCTTAGGCAATATAGAGTCTATTCTAATCAAGAAATAGCATGCAAGCAAAAACACATAAGCAAAAGAGCAAATAATCAACATATAATAAGCAAGAGGAGGCAAATAAGGGCAAGCATAATTAAACTTCCTAAGGCATCTATCTTAGATTAAAGGCAAGGATAATTAGTGAGTGAAAAACTAGTGATGGATCAAGATGACACCATTATTAGTGAATTTGTCCTAGTGAGTGTCTATATGCAACAAATGTGGAGTTGTGATTGTTTCGACTGCTAGAAGCAAAAAGAAATAACGATCCTAAGAAACAATCCAAATAATCTCCTTGATTCAATTTTTGCTCAATTATGAATGTCAAAGACATATATTAGATTATATATCTTGACAATTTATGTGAGAATTTATGCATGATTTTGAAATACAATGTTTTTAGAATTAGTCAACAATGCAAGGAAAAAGATTTTCATGGAGTTCCTAGATTGTGAGAATAATTTTTAGAGAAAATTGATTGAGTTTTAAAAAAAAATTATGCAAAGAAAATAAATTTTCTCAATCTTTAGTTTTGTGCGAAATAGATTCCTAGACTCAGAAAAAGATGAAATGGAAGAAAAATAAATTTCATGCAAGTATAAATTTGAGATAATTCAATATAATTTAGTCAACTTGTTCCATCATTCCTAATCCTAAACGCAAGTGGTTGAATAATTCACGCTTAAGGGGTTTTGTGAATATATCCGCAATGTTGTCTTCCGATGCAACCTTTTCTATAGATATATTTCCTTTTTGTACATTATCCCTAAGAAAATGGTGACGTATTTCTATGTGTTTAGTCCTAGAGTGTTGCACCGGATTTTTACTTAAATCTATCGCACCTTTGTTATCGCACATAATGGGGACATTTTCTAACCTAATGCCATAGTCTACGAGAGCTTGTTTCATCCATAGTGCTTGTTGACATGCCTTTCCGGCGCTTACATATTCGGCTTCGGTGGTAGAAATAGCATGAGCGGTTTGCTTCTTCGAAAACCAAGACGTTAGACAACATCCCATAAACGTGCAAATACCGCTAGTGCTCTTTCTATCTACGTAGTCTCCCGCATGATCCGAATCCGCATAGACAATGGTTTCTATGCCGGATTCCTTAGGATACCATAATCCTAAGTGTATAGTGCCTTTAATGTATCGGAAGATACGCTTAACCGCTTCTAGGTGAGAGGTTTTGGGATCCTCTTGAAAACGGGCACAAAGGCAGACACTAAACATGATGTCGGGTCTACTTGCCATCAAGTATAGTAAACTACCTATCATTCCTCTATACTTGGTGTTATCTACGGACTCACCTTCATCATCCTTTGTGAGCTTTACCTCCGTAGACATGGGAGTTTTCATGGGTTTTGAGTCTTCTAGGCCAAACTTCTTAAGCATTTCCTTAATGTACTTAGATTGGTTAAAAATATTCCATCTTCTAATTGTTTTATTTGTAATCCTAGGAAGAAGTTAAGTTCACCCATCATACTCATCTCAAACTCATCATGCATGATTTTGGCAAATTCATCACACATGTCTTGACAAGTCGATCCAAATATAATGTCATCAACATATATTTGGACAATGATGAGATTTGGGTCTTTTCTTTTAGTGAAAAGAGTATTATCTACCATTCCCATGGAATAATCATGTTTAATAAGAAAAGCTTTTAATCGATCATACCAAGCTTTGGGAGCTTGTTTGAGTCCATACAAAGCTTTCTTTAACTTATAAACATAATCAGGTTTTGCAAAGTCAATGAATCCTGGAGGTTGTGCCACATATACCTCCTCATTGATAAAACCGTTAAGGAATGCACTTTTCACATCCATTTGGAATAACTTAAAATCTAGGGCGCAAGCATAGGCAAGTAATATCCTAATCGATTCTAGTCTAGCTACGGGGGCATAAGTTTCGTCATAATCAATTCCTTCTTGTTGATTATAACCTTGGGCAACTAACCTAGCTTTATTCCTAGTAACTATTCCATTCTCGTCTAACTTATTCCTATATACCCATTTGGTTCCTATGATGGTCATATCCTTTGGATTTGGGACTAATTCCCAAACATCATTTGCCTTAAATTGATTTAATTCTTCTTGCATAGCTATAACCCAACTTTCATCCTTTAAAGCCTCGCTAATATTCTTAGGTTCTATTGCTGAGAGGAAACAAAAGAAATTATTTTTATCTTGGGCTTGTGACCTAAGGGTTCTTTGGTTAAGATGTCCTATTATATTATCTAATGGATGAGATCTAGATTCTTTAATATTAACAGTTTTGTTATTTTCTAAGTGAATGTCTTCATTATCATTTCCTATGGGTTTTGTTTTACTAACCTCAATAGCTTCATCTTCGATTAGATCATCATCTTCTAAAGGTAATGTTTTAGGAGGTGGTGGTGTTTCATCAAATGTTACATTTAGTGATTCCTATACTTTGATGGAGTGTTTGTTAAGTATTATATATGTTTTGCTATTTTGTGAGTATCCTAAAAATATTCCTTCATATGATTTTGGATCAAACTTAGTGAGATAGTCCTTAGTGTTTAAAATATAGCATTTACTTCCAAATACCTTAAAGTAGCTTAAGTTTGGTTTTCTACCTCTTAATAACTCATAAGGAGTTTTTCCTAGAATTCTTCTAATTGATACCCTATTTAAAATATAAGTTGATGTATCTACGGCGTGACACCAAAATTTTTGTGGGATGGATTGTTCATTTAACATAGTTCTACTCATTTTTTGTAGTTACCTATTTTTTCTTTCTACTACGCCATTTGATTGAGGAGTACGAGGAGCGGAGAAATTGTGAGATATTCCATTTAACTCGCAATATTTTCCGAATTGTACTTCGTTATCAAATTCCCTACCATGGTCCATCCTAATGGCAACTATTGAGCATCCTAATTTATTTTGAATCATTCTACTAAATATTTTGAATTTTTCAAAGGCTTGGGTCTTGTCACTTAAAAACCTAGTCCACGTGTATCGTGAGTAGTCATCTACTATCACTAAAGTATATTTGTTTCCTCCATAGCTCCGCACAGCGGATGGACCGAAAAGATCCATATGTAATAATTCTAGGCATCTAGTAGTGGATACTATATTCTTGGCTTTGTGACTAGCATGAGCTTGTTTTCCAATTTTACATGCATCACAAAAATGCTTGTCATATTTTAGATTAGGCAAATTTCTAACTAATTCCTTAGAGGCCAAAGATTGTATTTGTTGCATATTAGCATGTCCTAATCTCCTATGCCATAGTGTAGAGTTTTCATCTAGGGTCGTTAGGCATATCCTATCCTCAAGTTTGTTTCCTAGTTTCATAACATATATGCCACCTTTTCTAATTCCTCTACCTATAATTTTTCCATCCTTAACTATTTCGCTATCATCTTCGGTAAATGTGACTCTACATTTATTATCACATATTTGTCCTACACTTAGTAAGTTATATGTTAATTTATCTACATGCTCTACATTTTCAATAGTAAGAGAGTCTTGAGAGATCGTACCTTTGCCAATAATTTTTCCACGTAAGTCACTACCGAAAATAACGTTACCTCCATTGTATGCCTTGTATGTAGAGAATAGATTGCGATTCCCCGTCATGTGCCTCGAACATCCGCTATCTTTGATCCATTCGCCAGGTTCCAAGTCAATTCCTAAACATATTTCATCGGTCTCTTTTGCCATAAAACACTTTTCGTCTCTTGGCTTTTCAACTTCTTCTTTGTCACTTTCACTCCATGTTCTACTAACAAAAGCACCTTGACTTTCGTAACCCGGTGGCTTTAGACATTCGCCAACGAGATGATTTGGACTTCCACATCTAAAGCATTTTCTCTTCCCGTAGTTGTCACTTCTATTCCTTTGGAATGCTTTTCTTTCGTCTCGTGATGATCTAGTGAATCTTCCTCGTCTCTTGAAGAACTTTTTGAATTCTCTTACGGCCATTGCATATTCTTCGTCTTCACTTTCGTCACTTGAATCATCATCATCACTAGATTCCTTTTTGGCTTTTAGAGCAATTGATTTAGTTTGTTCTTTCTTGACTTTGACCGTTTCCGAGTCTCTTCTTATGATTTCTTCATGAACCTTCAAGTTGCCAATTAGTTCATCTAGTGATAACGTCATCAAGTTCTTTGATTCTTCGATTGCCGTGACCTTAGCTCGCCATTTTGGATGCAATGCCCTAAGAAATTTCCTAACACAATTTTTACTAGAGAATGTCTCATCAAGTGCTTTTAAACTTATGATGATAGTGTTAAACTTAGCAAAAGCATTATCAATTGATTCCTCTTCCGGAATCGTAAATTGTTCATATTGTTGTACAAGAAGATCTATTTTATTATCTTTGACTTGGCTATTACCTTGGTGAGTAATTAGTAAAGAATCCCAAATTTCTTTGGCGGTTTTACACATAAAAATTCTTCCATATTCTTTGCGTGGTAACGCATTATAAATTACCATTTTAGCCTCATTATTTTTTGCTAATTTCTTTTTCAAATCATCATTTTGTTTTTCAAAAGATACAATTTCATTCATTTTAGCTTCAACATTATATTGAATAGGAGGAAAATCACCAAAAGTAATAATATGCCAAAGATCAAGATCTTTTGATTTCACATACGTTTCGAATCTATTTTTCCAATATAAAAATCCATCACTTTCAAAGAGTGGTGGTCTTTGCATAGATTGCCCTTCTAAATATTTTTCAGATTCCATAGATCGTTACAAGTTTTAAAATACAATATATTTTAAAAATCTTGCTAGACGTGGCTCTTGATACCAATTGTGGAAAACTAGAAGGGGGGGGTTGAATAGTTTTACGTCTTTTTACTTAGTTATAAAAATTAGTTTTAGAGTTTTGCTTAACTTTTAAAAACTTAGATTCGAAAATATGTGATCTCAAGTCTTGTACAATATAAACAATCAATACTACACAAAGTATAACAATGATAAGTAATGAAATAAGTAAGAGATGGAAAGATCGAACCGCGAGACAAGAGATTTATAGTGGTTCGGCTACAAGGACACCTTCCTTGCCCTACTCCACTCCCCGAGCACCTAACTCGAGAGTTTTCTTCACTATATCAACAAGCTCCCTTATGGCGGAGAAAACCGTACACACCAATATACACACCAATCTACACACCAATCTACACACCGCTTTTCACACCACAACTTCGTCACACCTAAGTCACAACTTCTACACAACTTCTTCAAATCTATCTACTTCACAACTAACTACTCCACACCTATCTTCTTCACACCAATCTAATACCTAGCTTATCTTCTTCACACCAATCTACTAACTAATCACACAATCAATATCTAACACAACTATCTACAATCAAATATTCACAACAATCTTCACAAAGAATAATGTAAATGATCTTTGATGATACACCAACAACTTGGATGTGGAGATCACAACAAGTTGTAATACTTCTTGTCTTGAGGGATAGAAGTATTCTTCTCTTGCACTTGAGAGGATGAAGGTTGGATCACTTTGAAACAAAGAATTTATATACTTATGATCAAAGGATAAAAGAATGGAGAATTGGATCTAGATCAGAAAGTTTAGTAGTGCAAAAGGTGAGGAAAAAATTCAGGTTTAAGGTGGTATTTATAGGCAACAGAATCTGACAGAGGAGCGTGGCCGGTCCCCTTAAATCATGGCCGGCCCCCTTAAAATTAAGGGGACCGCCCTTTATAATTAAGGGGGCCGCCCAGCTGAAACGGCCAGATTCTTTGTCTTTTAGTGGGGAAAGTTTATTTGGTGAAAAACTAACTGATTTTGGTTAAAAATTTGAATTCATATATTTAGTATGAATAAAACATTTTTCTTAATTACCAAAAGTGTTTTTCAAAAATATATAATATGTTTATATAATTAAATAAACTTTGTGTTAGTTAATTAAATACCCCTTTGATCATAAAATGCACTAAACACTTTGTTTATTCATACCTTAAGTGATTTGGATGTAAAGAGAAATATTAATCACTAAATACTTGTTTATGTCACAAGTTTTAGTTCTATGAGTTTATATTTTGTGATAATCAAAACATAGAGATATTGATAACATGTTAATAATGTTTTTAGGCATTATTTATGTCAACAGTTTTCCAAAACATTGATTTGCTCAAAAGATTCATTAGCCTTCTTTATCAGGGATTTGTGATCCGTGACGAAGTCAGCTGTTTCTTTCAAAAATGCTTGTTCAAAGTGAATTACACGAGCATGAATGTTATTACTTTGAGGAGCAAATTCACTTTCAAGAATCTTTTTATGCTGTAAATGAACCGTGGAATTCCAGTTAATCTCATTAAGTCTCGTTTTAGATTCTAAAGTCGTTTTAAGTTGCCCAAATCTTGTTTTAAGATCATCAAGATATCCTCTGGAAGCACTTGTGTTAAAAGTGTTGTTTGAAGATATTTGTTCCATGTTTGAAAGTGATTTGGAAGCAACTACTTTTTTAGAAAACATTTTCGAGAATGGTCGTTTTATTGAAAACACAGATGGTTCTTTTTGTGGAACAAAAGTAATTTCCGAAAGTTTGTTCAATTTGTTGTAATCAATTGGTTTCAAATCCTTTTGTTTCATTTTAATAATGCTCTCTTCGACATGTTCTATCGTTTGTACAGAATCCCGAACAACGGGAGGATCATGTTTAGTGTACATGAGGTTACCATTATACAAAACATTCTGTTCTTCCTGAGCTTTCTTGAGATTACAAGGATTGTTGTTACCAAGAGCCATTTTGTGTTTCGTATGGTCAATCGGATTAGTTTGGTTTGAAATCATTTTCATTGTTTGACTTGACTGACCCGACTTAACCACTAATTCTTCTAGATGTGCAATCTTGTGTTCTGACTCTACGATTTCTTCCAAAAGTTTATCTTCTTTCATTGCAAAGTCCTTTTTCAACTCATCCCGTTCTTTTTCAAGATTGGTATAAGCTGTTTTTTGTTTTGAAAGTTCGTTTGTTAATTCAGAAATTTCTTATTTTAAAGAGTTAATGGTTTTTGTTGAAATAATCTCAAGATTAGCAAACTTGTTTTTCCATTCCCTATCTTTAACAAGTAACTTCTTATAACTAATTTCAAGTTCTGACTCGCGTTCTTTGTGAATTTGAAAACTTTTTGCATTTTCCTTGTATCTCTCAAGCTCAGTGGTCAATTTCTCATTCGCGGCCTTAACATCGCGATTGACCTTTTTCACTTTCTCGATTTCAATACCACAATTATTTAATAATGATTCAAATAAAGCACGTGCTTCCTCATCATTCTCAGCATGCTGTGAAACGAAGCCTCCATTATGATTCACATTTGGAGTTGCTGAAGAAGTATTGCTACTACTTGGCATGTCCAGGTATGTATCATAAGTGGGTGCTAGCTTCTCAGAATGTTGTTTCTCATGAGGAGACATATTAAATATATCATTATTGTGACATGTGTTGAAGTTTGATACCTCAGATGGTGCATTGGTGTCATAAACAGGAAGTGTGTCAGAATCCGTGTCATACTTAGCTTCCTGAAGATTCGCCATGAATATGCAGTTCGCATCGATATCCTCTTTATCTTCCATGTCATCCATAAGAGCCATAAAATCATTCTCCTCTGCATTCAACTGAAATCCTGCCTTTGCCTTTTGTGCCAACATCACTGCTTTCTGCAAGTACTCTAGATCTTTCTTGTTCGGCTTAGTAGGACAGTTCCTTGACATATGACCTACACCCTGGCAGTTGAAACACTTTACCGGATTACCTTGATTCACATTTCCATTAATCCCAACAACTGGAGCTACAACATGCCTATTCTGATTACCCATTGCCTGATTACCAACATTCTGACCCCTCTGATTTCCAACAACCTAACCCATCTGATTCCCTACATACTGACTATACTGATTCCCTGCATACTGACCTGCATTCTGAATCTGCGTATTTTGATTACCCATGTTAAATCCAGTAGCATATCCTTGCTGATTCCCATAAACTCCAACCATTTGGCCTCCGTTGCCCATATTGAAACTCGATTGAGCGATCTGCCTGTTGCGAGTGTTCGATGAAATCCTTTGGTTGTTGTTTGTTGGTGTAGAATAGCGTCCTTGGAATGCCTTTGACAGAAAAGCAAACGCTTGTGTCAATGTTGCAGTAGCTTCATCATTTTCAGTGAATTCTGGTTCTTGGAATTGTGGGTATTGCTGTTGTGGAATAAGATGTTGTTGTTGCTGTGGGTAGAACTGTTGTTGGTAGACCGGTGTTGGTTGTTGAATGTAGGATGGTTGCATGTAGTTGTGGGTGGAAGATGATGATGGTTGTTGTTGTGTATTCACTGGTATAGGTGTTGGTGTATCAGCCATTAATGCTAGAGGATGCTCTTACTTCATTAGCTTCATCTTGATTTTGCTTCAAGAAGTCATACACCTGATCATAAGTCACTTCATGCAAATTCTTTGTCTGATAAACAATAGTGACATATCTTCCCCATTCTAGTTGTAACTCATTCAGAAAAATGGTGTTGTTAGCAATATTTGTCTGACTGAGGTTGTGTCTTGATAAATCATTCATGATCTTACAGAATCTGTGGTAGTACGTCTCTATGGATTCACCAGGAATTGAAGTAAACTTGCGAAGTTCCTTAAGCAATTGTGTTTCCATTTCCTGTTTCCTGATGTCTATCCCATACATTAACCTCTTGACTCTTTCCCAGACTGCATGAGCACTTACTTCACTGTCAACAGTAGCATAGATGGTTTCAGGTAAACCAAGAACGACGAAATGAAATGCCTGATCATCAGCTTCAATCTGTTTTCTGTCTTTCACAGTGTATTCAGTCTCATTCTGTTCTCTGTAGTATGGTTGTACTGGGGGTACCATTTGGATCACCAGGGTCTAGTACTTGTGTTGGTTTGAAGGGTCCATCCACAATGGATTTGATGAGAAGATTTCCATTTGTTTTGCTCTTAAGATAGCGCATCATACGACTAGCCCACTGTGAGTATCCACCCTTTGACAGCATGGGAGGTCGGTTTTGTCACCGGCTGCATGAATGTCTTGCTGAGTTGCCATTGATGATTTGTAGATGGATAAAGTTGATTCTTGGATCATTCCAACGAAATAGGAGTTGTGTTTAGAGTGAGTTGATGCAAGTTTTTATGGTGAAAATTTTGACTTGAAACCTTAAAACCTCAATAACTTCTTCTCGGAGCGTTTTTAGGCCTCGAAACTTCGCCTGAATCGATAAATCATTAGGTGTGTCGTTCTCCTCTGTCTCACGGTCGTTTTGACAGCTGATTCGTCGAAAATGGAGTTACGGTTCAAAAGTTATGGCCTTTTGAAGTTTGGTTGTCAAAAACATCACTTTTGTCAAAATTCTCGAAACTTTGCTGTGTTCTCGAAACTTTGGATTTGCGAAACTTCTCCTGATTGCGAAACTTAGGTGATTTCGAAATTTGTGTTCTCGAAAACTTTGACAGATTGCGAAAACTTGAGTGATTTCGAAAATTTTGAGGTGTTCTCGAAAATTTTGGACTTTTTCGAAAATGCAGTGTTCTCGAAAGTTTTTGATTTTTTCGAAAAAACAGTGTTCTCGAAAATTTTGCAATTTTTCGAAAACCCAATCTCACAACGAAATTTCGAAATTATACAATTTCGAAATTTAGCCCAAAAGTCGAAGTAATTTCTTTCTTATACAAGAGAGAAAATACCGAGTATCCAACGGTGAGCACGAACGGAGCCTTTTCTTGTGTTCTCGAAAAATAGTCAAAATGGATTTCGAAATTAAAGAGGTGATTTCGAAATTGTGACAGTTTTTTTGAATAAGCTTAAAGCACACCCAAATGACGTTTGCAATCCAAGATTCTTGTACTTCTAGGCTAAAAATCACCAAAACTTGAAGAAAGTTCCAAACTTGATGATTTTTATAAAACTTTTTCGTGTTCTAGAAAACAAGTACAAAAACCAAATCGAGTTTTTTAAGCTATGAAACTTCAAAAAGATTTAAACTTTCTTGTTAGAAAAAGTTTATAACACTAGTTTGTAATCAAAAAAGTGTTAAAAACCAAGAAAAACAAGAAAAGTAAAGAACTTTTCTAAAAAAAAACGTGAGATAAAGCTTAAAAAACATGAGACAAAACAAACTCTTAACCCTCCTAAATCATTGTTAGGCGATTGATACCACTTGTAGGACCTTAAATAACACAACTTTATCACACCATTATAGAAGCAAAGATGAAGTAGAGATTGAAAGATGGTGACTTGATATGTATGTATATGTATTTCGTATGAGTAGAGAGAGAGATGGAAATGAGAGCTTTTATTAAAGAAAACACACACAATACATACACAAGCACACTTACAAATGACTAGGTAAGTGCCTTATATAGTTAGAGAGAAAGGCCTCATGGGCTTTCTAATGGACTTGGGCTTGGGCTTGGGCTTGGACTTGGTTACATGATTAGATAACAATGCTTATGAAACATAGCACATGACATATTAGCTTGCCAAGTCCAAGGCCCAATGACTAAACTATTACTAATCTTAACAAACGACACAAAGTTACAATATGAGAATGACCATCACTTCTATATATATATTTTTTAATGCTAACAAGGGATCATTTTTGTCAGTTTCTGAAAGATGAGGGACCAATGTTGTAAATTTCTTCAAACTTTCACCAAGGACTATTCTTGAAACTTTATGAAACTCTGAGGTTGATTTTGTCTTTTTGAGCTTTGACTTTGACCATTTGACTTCCCCGGCTTCGGCTTTTGACACTTTCCATTCTCGTTCTCGTTTTTTTCGGTTTTGGCATTGTTTTTGTTCATTTTTCTCATATCCGTACCTGCACATACAAAAATACAAAAACATACATTCTCTTGGCATATTTGGTTAGTATTTGGTATTTTTGGTCTGATTTTGGTCTAAAAAGGATGTGTGTAAAAGAACACGTCAAAATCCCCCAGACTAAGGTATTGTCGTGCCCTCACGCAATGTCATCACCTCACGCTTAAGAGATAAATAATTTCAAAACCTCTCTTTACTGACGTTGTAAAGTAGCAATGATGTTCAAAAGAGATAGTAAAATCATTTATTCTCAAAAACGCTCCGTTTTCCGATTTTCATGAATAACAACTACAACTACTATTTTTGTACTTTTTCATTTATATATGTGACGGTTTGCTTTGACTTTCATTATCAATTCTTATCTGTTGATAACTTTCAGGGTCAACGAGTAGAAACATTTCTCACAGAGAAGAGACCATACGGATAAAAATCGTCATCCTTGATTTTTCACAAGCTCCCAAACTAAGCGTAAAATCGAGATCATTGTTTATCCACAAGTTAGATTCTAACACTACCCACAAAAGTTAATTGTGTCATTACCTCTTGTTCCCAGGTCCTAAGTTTTGTATCTCAAGATTTTAATTTGTGAGAAATGAATTGCTTCATATTTTCTCGTTTTGATATTTGTTAATCCGATAAGAGCACAAAATTTGAACGCTAAGCAGTTTCCAAACTTTCCCTCGAAAATCCCTGCATACAGAAATCGGGTCCACATGAAGGTCTCTGATTTAACACGATTTGTGGAGGCCCCCTTTTTTATTTACGACCGAGACATACCATGTTTGATACCAGAAACGGAAGCTTTTTATTAGGGAACCCCCGGAGTCGAAGCTTGGCATTTTTGCATAATCATAAGCACTTTAATAATACTTTGGTCCTTAGTCTTTTATTTCTTTTACAATCAATGGTTTATGAGCCGCCAAGATGTAAGAGCTTTATTACGACTTTGGATTTCTATCCGCTACTTTTTTATAGCTTTGGATTCCTCTGCCTTTTTATTTGGCTTTGGACTATTATTATTGATATTCATAATCATATGCCGAACCCCGAGTCCTACAGCCTTTACTAAGATCACAACATCGGCTGCGAACCGGCAAGATGCAATAGTCTATTTCACCGTAACACTGGCAGTACCCCTATGTGTACCAAACCCCCGTATGCAGAGATTTTGTTGGGAACGAGAAAAAACTAAGTATTGCCCAAACTGTATACCCTTAATTAAACCTAGAGATCTATTATTATTGGTGTGCAAGCTTGTGGGAACAAGGAGGCCACAAGTACCTTTCGTGGGCTCTAAAGAGATCCAACTACTCCATGTTTAGCACGAAACTTCAAAATAAACTCTATCATTCCTCGATCTTCGCAAATTTAAAATCCCAAGTAATGAGATCCGCGGATGCTTAGCCATAATCTTTTGATTATATTGGTTAAGGGAGACGAGTTAGGGCTCAACACGCCCGGTCAAGTCGAAACATTTATTTCTACTCTCGCCGGTAGGAAAGTCAAAACAAGGTGTCAAATCTCTTATTCAAACTTATATTTTTTTTTCACTTTTTTTTTTTTTTTTTTTTTTGATTATAAAGCGGTGACAAAAATTTAAAATTTTGGTGGAAAAAGGATTTGCGTAAATTAACAGCTCAGACGATGGTACAGGTCAAATCGAATCGAAGATTCACCCCCAGACTAAAGTGAAACATTGTCCTCAATGTTTTAAGGGTAAAGGTAATCCTACGTAAAATCTAAGGCCTTTTATTAAGTATGCCAAGAGATAAACGTTATTCGATAAGATTTGTGCGGATCAAGTGATCCGGCGGTGCGTTCACGGCAAAGAAGCCGCTGAAATTCTTATGGCATGCCACAATGGACCCACGGGGGGACATCATGGTGCCAACTTCACCGCTAAGAAAGTATTTGATTCCGGCTTCTATTGGCCGACGATTTACCGGGATGCCCATGAGTTGGTTAAATCATGTGATTCTTGCCAACGTCAATGAAAAATTTTTCAGAAGGACGAGATGCCTCAAAATGCCATCCAAGTTTGTGAAATTTTTTACGTCTGGGGTATCGATTTCATGGGTCCATTCCCGTCTTCTCGTGGTAACAAATATATACTCATGACCGTCGACTACTTATGCTTCTTCAGCGCATCTAAGAGACGTTTCTTCTCCTCATCTTTAAGTTCTTTAGAAATTATGACGGGAAGTTTGTCGGTTCCTTCCAAAAATGCGTATTCGAGATGAGGAGGCAAATCCTTGAGCTCGGGCTCCGGAGGATTCTCAGTAGACGGCTTAACTTCTTTAACATCGGCCATTTTTAGGTCCATCGGAGGGAGGGACGGGTTAGGATCTTCATTCAATAATTTCTCAATCAAAAGAACATCTCCCTCTGGGTCACAATCGGAATGATCAATTTCCGGTGAAATCGAATCATTAGCAAGAAAGGCCTTGATCTCTTCCAAGATGAAATCACTCCCCTCAAACGGAGTAAGGGAAGGGGAAGGATCGGAAATTATCGGTTCAAAAGTAGGAGTGGGATTGCCACTCGAAGCATGTTCGGTAAAACCAAGTAACTCTTGAGCGTACTCCTCCGTAACTTCGTCGATAACGTCGATTCGGTTAACGGAATATTTGTCATACTCGGAGGAGTACCTCGCGGTTTGATCCAAATTAAAAGTTACGGCTTCGGTACCAATGCGTAGGGTAATTTCTTCATCGAAAACATCAATTAAAGCACGGTCGGTCCTTAGGAAACCTCTCCCGAGAATTAGAGGAACCCGTGAATCAGCATCAAAATCAACAATGACAAAATCGGCAGGGAAATGAAATTTTCCCACATTAACAAAGACATCTTCGGCTATACCAATTGGTCGAGACGTAGATCGGTCGGCAAGCTCGAGGGTCATACAAGTCGGAATCAAATTGGGTAAAGACAACTTCTTCCAAATGGATAACGGCATTAGGTTAATGCTAGCACCAAGATCGGCCAAGGCGAAGCATTGAACCATCCCAGGAAAATTACACGGAATGAGAAATCGACCGGGGTCTTCAAGCTTTTCGGGAAGCTTTTTGAGGATAACTGCCGAGCAATTCTCATTCATCTGGATTTGTGACTTTTCAAACAATTTTTCTTTGTTATTCAAAAGACCTTTTAGCATAGAAGCAAATTTAGGCATCAAAAGTATAGCATCCGCGAGAGTTATATCAAAATGTAGTTCTTGAAAAATTTGGTAAAACTTTTCCATCTGAATTTTATCTTTCTCACGGTGCTTTTGTTCGTTTAAGCGTGACGGATAAGGCAAATTTGTTTTGACGGGAATTTCAGTTTCGTTAACAACTTTATCTTTTCCTTTGACGTTGGGACCACCGGAGGTTGGATGTTCTCGGTCCTTCCATTATTACTAGGAATTTCCGTATCCGTTGTCGCCTCGGTTTCACGGACGACTACCTTGGGAGACGAAGAAGAAGAAGGGGTAGTCGGAGCCGTAGGTCCATCGATTATAACACCGCTCCTAGTTGTGATCGCCTTAGCATCGCCCCTCGGGTTAGCGATCGTGTTGCTTGGAAGAGTACCCGAGCCCGAGGGTCGATCATTTAAAGACTTCTACAATTCGGACATTTGATTAATTAACATTTTATTCATTTCCTCTTGACCTTTCCTAAACTGCTTAAGTAATTCATCTGAAGATGACTGATTCACAACTGGATTTTGAAAATTTTGACCACGATTGTTGTTATTGAAACCTTGATTCTGAAAATTTTGATTTCCATGATTAAAATTCCCATGATTAGCATTATAATTTCCTTGAAAATTCCCTTGAGTCGGGCCTTGATTATAATTTCCCCGATTTTGATTTTGAAAACCATGATTTTGATTTTGAAAACCATGATTTTGATTTTGAAAACCATTGTTCATCCGATTTTGATTAGCATTTTGATTAAATTGATGGTTTCGGTTTTGCATGTTTTGATATACTTGATTGACTTGATTACTTGAGTCGGTTGATTGAAACCGGGTGGTCCAACACAATGGTTCGAACGGTAGCTAAGAAGATTTCGGTCACCCTGTGGTTGGTATCCGTTACCGCCCATATTGTAGGTTCCCGAAGTAGCATACACATTCTCGTGAGTGAAGCCACCGGTGGCTGGGCACTCAAAATACGAATGAGGACCACCACAAGTCTCACAAACATTGTTGACCATATTGACTTGATGGTTTTTGACTTGATTTTGATTCTGAGACGTTTGGTGCATTCGTAAAACAGCAGTCGACAAATCATCGAGTTTCTTACTAATGGCAGTTATTTCAGAATTAGACGTAGAAGAATTGTGAGCAACGGTTGTTCTTGACTCATTCCTCTCCGCAGAGGAATCCCAGTAATTGTAATGAGCAGTCATATTCTCAATAAGTTCGTAACAATCTTCAGGACGTCGTTTCATAAAAGTTCCACCCGCAGCTGCATTGATCGTGTCCCGATGTCGCAAAGTCAAACCATTAACGTATCGATTATTGTAACAAGAAGCATGTTATGGTTTGGACACCGATCAATAGCAAGCTTATAGCGTTCCCAAGCTTCGAATAAAGATTCGTCAGGAAGCTGACGGAAATTGCTAATATCGTTTCAAAGTTTCGTCACCATCGATGGTGGAAAATATTTTGCCAAGAACTTCGATACCATTTCTTCGAAGGTATGAATCGAGTTCTTGGGAAGACGATCAAACCAAGCGGGGGCATGATGTGTAAGAGAATAGGGGAAGAGAGAAAGACGAAGGGCGTCATCGGAGACCCCGTGTTGTTTCATACTTTGGGTGACAGTTAAAAATTTGTCCAGATGCTTGTTGGCATCGTCACCCCGTAATCCGTGAAATTGGCATGAATTCTGGACTTGCTGAATCATATGGTGCTTAAGTCCAAAATCCGTAGCCTCGATATTGAGAGGGGCAATCGGACCGCCTCTACCATGCATTGTTGGTTGACACAGCTCCTCCATCGTTCGGAGATCGGGAGCTGGTGCATTTTGAACAACACCCACCGGAGGGTGTTGATTGTTGTGGTTATTTTGTTCCATTTCCGTAACGTTTGGGAAACGAACTTTGTGTGTGTGACGTATCAAACTCTCGAGGTTCGATAATGGAGAAATAAGACGTTTAGAAGATGAACGTGTGTTCATACACCACAAAAATCAAATTTTGAAAAATAAAAGGAAAATCAAATTTGAAAAGGAAAATCTTTTTGTATTTTTGTTTTTTTTATAAAGCAAAATTCAAAAACATAAACTTTTGTTTTTTTCTTTTTTTTTTCAAACGTTACGTTAATCGTAAACCGTTTCCTTTAAACCTACTCGCGACGGAACGGGAGAGAAGAATGGATCTCTCTTCAGCTTGCAATTTAATGCCAAAGCTTCCGTATTTTCCGCTTTATAGGTCGTAGAATCCAAAGTAATTCGATTATCAACTAATTTCACGCGTTGTTATATTGAGAGGCTTTTTTGGTTTACAACGCTCTTCCTTTCGGTCGAGACGAGGCTGTAACTTTATTATTTTTTTGGTATTTTTGAAAACACTTTAGGAAAAGTGTTTTTTGATTTTTCAATTTTTTTGGTTTTTATAGAAAATATATACAAGGAAGGTTTTCAAAACACAATTTCGAAAAACGAAAACGAAAAATTCACTTCAACCTTCCCCGGCAGCGGCGCCAAAATTTTGATTCGTTGAAAATCAAGTTATATAGTATAAGTATTACTCAAGAGATCCGCAAAGAAATACGGATAACCCGAGGTCGTAGTCCGTGTGAAGGATGAATGGAATTTCGAATTCCCGATTTGTGAAACGTGTCGTGAAAGTGGTAAAAAGTGATTTTGATTAGATTATACTAATGAATAAGTAAATGAAGCACAAATAATCAATTAAGCACGTATTTCTAATAAGGCAACTAAAAACGTAACGAAAAATCGAAAACGTAAGCTAATACGCGAAATAAACGTTAACGTACGAAATAAAACGTGACTTTTAAGCTACACGACTCCTACGGACTTGAAAATAATTTTTAAAAGTTAAAAATGATAAAAGAAAATTTTGAGAAAAAGGAAAATATTTTTTTGACTTTTTGTTTATTTTTTATGAATTAAAAACTAATTTTACTAATTAAAAATTAAAAGAAAATGTAAATAAAGTGAGAAAAATAAAAATTAAATTTTGAAAATTATAAAATAACTAAAAAGTAATTTTGAAACTAAAGACTAATTTTTTTGGCTTTTTGTGTAATTTTTGGGAATTAAAAACTATTAAATCTAATTAAAAATTCAAAATAAATTCAATATAAATGAGAAAAATGCAAATTAAATTTCTAAAATTCTAAAATAAATAAAAATAAATTTCTAAAATATTTTTGGATTTTTCTGGGATTTTTCTGTTTTTTTTTGGAATTTTCGGTAATTAAAATGTATAAAAAATTGAATAAAAATGAAAATTAATTAAGAAAAATAGCAAATGAACTTGGAAAAATATGAAAAATTCAGGAAAATTCTAAAATATTATTTTAAAGCTAGAAAAAATGTAAAATTAGAAAAATGAACACTGTAGCTACCCTTTGCTTTGAAAACAGCTTATACCAAAGTGCTTATTAATAAGCAGTTTGACCAAGGTTTGACCAAACTTTCACCAATTGACTTTTTGACTCTAAGAAGCTTAATGGAACAGAGATTTGACCAAATTATCACAGAAACAAAGATATAGGCCACAAACAGTTTCAATAAGCTATTGAGAATAAGCAATAAGCAAGGCAAAATAAGCTAAGGGCTCAGACTCAATTAGAAATGCAACTAGAGGTGTATAAGAACTCAGATGACCAACAATTCTCAGCTTAAAAGCTACTAAACACAATTTCAGCCCTCAAAGTTATAGGCAAACTTACTCTTAAAACACGCTATTTGAAGAGTTCAATAAGCAATACAAATATAGCTGAAAATGGGGAGCAATTGGGGGCAAATCCTAGCCAATACTACTGAGAATCAAAAAGAACCAAAAGCTTAATCTCAATAGCTTAATTGCTCACCTAAATTAACTTAGAAATATGGGCAAGAGCTGATGTGCAGGGGAATTATAATCCAAACAGTCAACTTAATGGCAAATTTTCAATAAGCAAATGAGATTTAAACCTTAAATTTCTTGTTGATATTGATATCCTAACTGCTAATCTCAATAAATCAGCAAATAAAAGGAATTTCCAATCAAAAAATGAGTTCTATAAATACTCCCAAAAGACTGTCCAAAAATTGAGTTTAATATGTTTTGACTTTTTTTAAATGCAAGTGAACTTTGACTAAATTCAACTTTGTTTGATCTAATATTTTTGAATATGATAATAAAAACTAATATGCAACTAGATTATTCTTACTAAACTACTTATGCAACTAATTATATAGCTAAACACCTATATCTAACTGTCTATGAAGGATGAACAGCCAATTTGACTTTTGATGTAATGACCACTGCTTTAAATGTTCAACTAATCCTAATATTACCCAAGTTATTAAACTACAACAGTCACAACCTCAAAACCAAGCTAAATCTCAACAAACTAGACTATGCCAAACAACCTTATAAGTAACTGTCACCACAAAATTTCCACTCTGAATCACTTCAATTCAGTCTAATACAAACAACTCTCAATCTCAGTACACAAATAGATTCAATGATACTAGAAACACAGATCTCTGGTGTAGACAACAGTAAAACTCAGACACTAAATCACACAGATCCTATAATAGGAAGCAGCAATGAAACAGTAGCAACAAAAGATATCAAACTCAAACCTATTAAAAATACTATAACTAAACAGCTAGTATCAAAACAATTATCAGAATATATAAGCAACAATAACAATAATCAAACAAACAAAATAAGATCTAAACTACTTATACTATTTTTAGATGAATTTAAAAATTGCAAAGCACTTACAAATCCACCTCAGCCAAACAGAGGTGGTCTCCCACACAGCCTGTCTTTAAGACAGGCTAACTGCTCCTTATTAGCTGTCTTTTAACTCCAATAAGCTTAGCTTATTATGATTAAGCTCTGATGTTGACTGCCTTTGACTTAGGTTATTTTAGGTTTCAATGAAACAACAAGCTCACCAAAGCTATTATTTAGCTTAGATGTGCTTAATAAAAACAATTGTTACTCTAAATTAAACTTGGAATTAAAATTGAAACTATTTTTTTATTTTTATTTTTTTATTGATTAACAGGTAAATAAATAAGTAAATAAACTAAGTGAGACTTAAATGTAAAAAAAAACTATAAAACTAAAAGCAGTGAATGAAGATTAATTCAATAACAAAACAGAAATTAAAACTAATAATCTAAAACAGAATTTGAAAGTAAATTAAAACTAAAATTTCATTAATATTAAAAACGGAGTACAATGGAGAATAAAACTGACAGAGTAACAATACAAATAAAACCTCCACAAATCTAATGAAGGGGGGTATTTATACACGAATGGGAGAGTTGGGGTATGAAGCTTCTAGCCTTCCATGCTAGCAATCCAGGTGCAATTTGTGTTTCTTTGAAGAGATATCATCCCTTGGATCAAACTTAGCCTCCAATCTTTAATCCACAGCCTTAGGATCATTGATTACCAAATCATTTGATACTCAATACCACACGGATCGCTGACATGGCAGGCCTGCCATGTCAGAACTTCTAGAATCAGTCGTACAATACCTATACTACCCTTAATTATGGTGAATTTGGTTTTTACGCTTGTGAATAGTAACTAGGGTTTATATTCTGGGTAGGGGGTAATATTTGGGGGGCGGGTAAATGGGATTTTGGGTGTCTTTATTATTTTTGGGTGTGTTGACCGGGTCAGGTGCTTGGGTTGACTGGGTATAGGGGTTGGATCGGGTTATGGAAAAAGGTGGTGGGTTGTGTATATTTTGGGCCAAAGTAACAAAATGGATTAAAGGTTTTGGTTTAAGTATTTTAGGATTTTTAAGGTTTAGTGAAATGTAAGGACCAAAGGTGTATTTCCTGAAATCTCAAGGGACTGAATTTGACAATCTTCAATAATATCTTCCAAGGGCCCTTATTGTCATTTTTTTTATTTATGAAGGACCAACATTCGTCTTTTCTTCGAATATTCTTCAAGGGATCATTTTTGTCAGTTTTTGAAAGATGAGGGACCAATGTTGTAAATTTCTTCAAACTTTCAGCAAGGACTATTCTTGAAACTTTATGAAACTCCAAGGTTGATTTTGTCTTTTTGAGCTTTGACTTTGACCATTTGACTTCCCGGCTTCGACTTTTGACACTTTCCATTCTTGTTCTCGTTTTTGTCGGTTTTGGCATCGTTTTTGTTCATTTTTCTCATATCCGTACCTGCACATACAAAAATACAAAAACATACATTCTCTTGGCATATTTGGTTAGTATTTGGTATTTTTGGTTTGATTTTGGTCTAAAAAGGATGTGTGAAAAAGCACACATCAGTTATTATGTTATTTGTTTAAATGTTTTGTTGTTTAATTTTTACTAGTAATAGTTGAGGTATGATCCAAATAACAAGGTCCATTAATATGTGTATTAGCCTGTTTTAACCCAAAAACAGAGTTCTTTATGTATTATGCAAGAAAGAGTTGACTTTTGATTGTCAAATGTTGTTTTAATGAGGAGTTACACAACTAAGTTGGTATACACATCTCTTAAAACATATGTAAGTAACTATATACAAGCTATCTGGATCATGAAATCTTTTAGCATTGTGTCTGATTGTGCTGATTGTGTTTATACTTCATATGGGTTTGACAACCACTATGATTTGTTAACATGGTTTTGTGTCACACATAAATAGCTCAAGAAATTAAACAAGAATGTTACATTCAAACATAAATATCATTCATTATTTAACTGGGTAATTACATAGCAGTTCCATTAAAACATCAAACAACATCAAAATAAAAGACCACCAAACCAAACCAAAGTACCTACATGACTGACAAACACAAAAGAACCTAAACAACCATTAACCTTTAGCCCTAATCATAGTTATCCAAGGTGGCAATGGCATGCTCCTTCTTAGATATAAGAGCACGAACTTCTTTCAGAATGGCCGCAAAGGACTCCAGCAAACTGAGCTCCATCACTTGAACCTCATGAAGGGATTCATAGGTAGCATCAGCAGCTTCTTCTTCATCGAAGTTAAGTTCAAAAACCTCATTCATTCTCGCCGACCGCTTATCAATACTAATACGGAGCTCATCGCGTCGCTCACCAAGCCACATGAGCATCGTTTCATTGATAGGAATTTCTTGAGAGAACAGGTTCTTAATACATTTATGTAGTTCATCAAACCCACTCATCTCTTGAAGTTCTTTGAGATTTGGTTTTTCAGCCATTTTTTGGATGATTCTTTGCTAATGGTTAAGTAAGCTATGGTGTGTTGTGTATAAAACCTATAAGAAAGTCATGAAACCATACAATGATCAACTCCAATTATATAAAATAAAAAATTACTAGTAGTAAACAAGTGGTAAACGTAATCATTGCAGAAATTAAACCGGCAATAAATTGTTACAGAATGGTTGTCTTCCCAGGCAGACTTTTTTGGTCTAATGCATGTCAATCAAATCAATAGTTACTAGTTATAATTAATGTCAAACTGAACCCAATCACTATTTTTTTATTTCATAACTTGCAAAACGCTAATACGTTTTATATTGATAAATGTCGTCCAAAAATAACAATGTGAAGCTTAAAAAAATATAAAAACTAGTATGTTACATTTGTATTTGTTGGTATTTTCTTTTGTTAATGTTGGTTTGCTTTTATGGGACTTCTTATCTGGCCCCACGTATTTAGGGTACAGAATTTTGGGGAAAACGGGAAGTAAGGTTAAACAAGACAACAAAAAAATGAAGAATACAAAAACACAACATGAGGTTCACAACGTAACTCAACAGAACAAGCCATTGAAGCCAGTCAAGTTCATGATGCAGTACAAGGCTCAAGTCAAGTGTTATCCTATGTCAAATTACAATTAAGATGTATTCAGATATTTTTATTGTCATGTCATTATGTATAGTACACACTCTGATGGTTTAGTTGTAGATTTAATCTATCGTTAAGTAACTTTGACTTTTGTACTTTGACTTTTAATTTTCCAACCAATGAAACCCACCACATAACAATTTAATAACAACATTTAACCACTTAGTGACAAAATCCCACAGTAGCCGTGCTCAACTTGTACTTTTGACCAACTTGTGTATACTTATGACAAGTGTCAGGTACATATTGGCCAAAGTTTTGGTTGGGCAACTTTTATTAATTATGGGCAACTTTTTCAATGTTTATGCAACTTGGACCAATACAAACATAAACCCAAACACCTCTACTTATCATAAATGAAATTATATGTTTCTGTTTAGATGCTTTATGTTTCTCCATTTACATTAGCATGTATATGCAGTATAGTCATATAGTGTAGTGTTTGGAATAACCAATTTTGACTATTAAAGTCAACGTAAACCAAAAACTAAATACTAACCCTTGTAAACGTTACATGGTAACTTCTAAACGGTTTATACCGTTACTAATAACCCACTTACATACCAGAATTACAATATCAAAGTAAACATATTTTTGGGTGCAAAATGTGAGTAATACCACAATTAAAGTCATACCGAGTTTGACTATTAAAGTCATGCCGAATATGAGTATTCAAGTGAAAATATTGTGTGGTTTGGGTTTATTTTCAAAACTCAGTCCTTATTGAATATGACTGACTTTGTGGTTTGGGTTTAGCTACAACTGTGAGGAAATATTCTGCAGTGTTTGCATGTGACTAAGTTTGTGCTTTGGGTTTTTCTATTTAAGAGTGGGCATAGGGTTTTTCTTTTTTCCACATCTTCTTCCTGATTGTCACATCTCATTCCTCACCTCACCTCATATCTTTTTACTCCCCATTGTAGTAAATTTCTTCAGCATTTTTGCATCACTGCCCTAAGAATATGTCTAGTCGTAAAAGACTTAAGAAGATAAACCCTGACGATAGGGAATGGTCCAACAAGGTACTAAGAGAGGTCATATTTCCTGAGATTTATGAGCGATATGAACCAAATGGTGAACCAAATATGCAATTTCCAGCTAAAGATCTAGAAGACCTAAGACGGGAAGTATACGGTGAGGAACAACCAGAAAGTGTTAAACCAAGTGGTAGCAATACAATTAAGGTACCACAGTCACAAGTGGAAGGTACTAGTAGCAATAGAAACCGCGGCAGAATGCAATTTATAGCTCCACAAAATGCCATAATCAACAATACAAGGCAACTTCCAAAGATAGATGGGAAACATAAGTATTAGGTTGTTTTGTGGTGGGTTTCATTTGTTCATCTTGATAATGTTCAAAAGATGAAACTTGAAACATGGTTGTATATTGGTTTACACTGTTATGTTATTATTTGGTCATGATATTTTTGTCCAACAGGTAAATTTATATTAATCTCCAACTAATTTGTACAAAGTGTATAAAACAATATATATGCATTTAGGACATGCCCAAAGAAACAGAATATATAACAAAATAAGACATCCAAAATGTGAAAAACACTACACAACATGTCTGATACAACTCAATGTTGATGTCCAACATAACAAATTTGCAGAGATTCAAGCTCTCATCCAAATTAAACATTCACAATCAACCGTAAACAATGAATTAAACATACTAATTTTAATTCATATTGATCAAAAGTAACAAACATTCCATACATAACCTATTTATTTCCATACTAAAAGCATTGAAACACCATAAGCATGAAATACTAGAAAAGTACAAACATTCAAACACCAAAAATGTTCGAACCAGAGCTCTCTTCCATGCTTTTATCCCTTTGCCTCCTTTCCTTCCTTTCTTTGAGTTGTTGATAGATAATTTCAAGATCACTAATCTGTTTTTCCAAATTTAAAGGATCCCTCTGCCCGATACCATTACCAACTTCCTCCACCTCATTGTGCTGATCTAAAACCACATTTCGCGGCTCCTCCACCATATTGTGGTTATGCTCCACTACGTTTTGCGGCGGCTCCACCACATTTGGTTGCGCCACCACATTGTCCTCCTGCTGCTCATCTGAATTTTCTTCCTCATCCACTCCAAAAACTTCATCCCAATAAAAATCCTGTCTGTGAACCCAGTTAAGTATTTGTGTCCTCATCCAGGGGTTAACCTGCCTATAAAACCCATATTCTGATACGGGTTCATACCTGAATTCATTAAAGACTGCGTCAAACAACAAGGTGTTGTTTAAGAAGAAGGCGTATTCTTCAGCATCATTTTGAAAAGGTGTAGTTGCTGCCATTGTTAATTGTGTATCTTGGAAAGGGAATATGTGTGTTTTTGTGTGTTCTCACCCAAACAATCGAGGGTTTAAATAGCCTGGGGAAGTGGTTCAATGGTTCCCAAGAGGATAGGCGGGAAAAAGGGGGACAAGGGACCGCCAAAACCAAATTTTGAAAACACCAAAACACCATGGCCTGTGTGCCAACTACCAAGCACCCATTTAGACATCCATTTACTTTTAAGACATCCATTCCAATACTCAACCATTTAGCAAAGTCCATCCACATATTGAGAAGATCCTAAATAAAAAATGGAAACAAGTTTTTATCAATTTACCTATTGGACTCATTTTTGTACTATAACCTGTTGTTTAAATATGAATATGATTGATGTATTCAATATTGAATGAATTTATGTGCAGTGGAGATTTAATGTGCCATCACAAATCATGTCCATCCTAAACAACCACAACTATTGGATGAGACTCACATTTGCATCAACAATGGAAAAAGGAAAAACCAAAAACTTGATTTTCATTATAATTCAAAGTCATTACAATTTGAGGCTTACAGCCATTTGATAATCAACCATTCAACATAAACATACAAAAACAACTACGAAAATATAACCCCAAAAGACAACAATTATGGTGATACTCTAATCTTCATCAGAGGAGACTTGTTCATGAACCTCCATAAGCTTAGCTTGGTGCTCCTTCTCATGAATCCCATCACTGATATCATTGATTAGATCAGTCAACAAAATAATCCTTTTACGCTCCCTTTCCTGGGGTTCAACTAGACAACGAAGAATTTGAACTGCTTTTTGGTTGAATGGACGCAGATGATGAGTCCCTTCTATTTAGTAATTTCATTGTTGAAATAGAACTTGAATGCTGTTGCCAAATTATAAGACCCAGATGATGCTTTGATTTCATTGATGTTGTTAGAAGAAGTAGAAGCCATGGATAATGGATGACGGAGTAGGGTGGCTGATATGATAAGTTAGGTTAGAATTATTATTTAGTAACTGAAGCAGGAATATAAATACGGGATGACATAACTACTGTAGTAACCGACGCATGCGCAGGAAGTTCATCTTCCCCATGCAAAACTATCAATTCACCATTCAAAATAAAAAATAAATAAATATAACAAAATAAACCCTTGCACATAACATTTTAGTTAAAAAAAAAGCCCATGACATACACAAGTTCAACGTATCAAATAAAAGAGCCTAAATAAGTACCTAATATACCAATGAGTGTCGTACCTTATAATATATTTTGGGAACTCAGAATTCTTGGGTAGACTCAATCAATATGGGATGATAAGAAGAAAAAAGAGGATATGGCAAAAAATTGTATTTGCACCAAAGACACTTCTACGACATCCTCTCTTTCCTTCTTATCATTCTATATTAATTGAGTATGGTTAATGAATGATGCTCTCATTGCTTCGATCCTGATACACAATGTTACATGTCTATTGAAGCTTACTTTGTATAACTGTAATAGGCTAAAATCAACATACTTAACCCTTCTGAGTCCCCCCAACAATTCCTTTTGGTTTTCATCACTCTTTGACCAAAAGGTTGCGCCAACTAAATTGCTACTACAAATAAAAGTTAAACATATTATATTTTTTTTGGTAACATAATGATTACACTCTGTATTACAGTTATATTAGTGCAGTTATTTTTGACAGTTAATTGCACCTTTTAAAATTTAAGTAAATTCAACTATTTATTACATTGAACTTCCAATAAATAAAGTATAATTAATTCAAATGGTGCCTCTTGGTTTGCCCTCTTATTCATCTATATAGGCAGGGTTCTATTGAGCCTATTTACATCATTCAATCTTAAACACTATTAAAAGCAAATACTGTTTGTTAATCCTAATCTAAAACATAACCAAAAATGTCTTCATCCAACACAGTTTCATCATCCAAGAAAAGAGCAGCAACTGATACAAATATTGAGTTGCAGACAGAGAAACCCCGAAAGTAAGCAGTTTTATTTTTCTTTTTCTTTTACAAAATTCATTACTTGTATATTATGTGTCCTAATTTTGATAATCTTTTGCAAAAAGCAATTTGTTGACGAAAAAATTGTATCAAAGGATGAGAAAAATAAATGTATGTTACACATTTAATTTTTTGTAATAATCTAATAGAAACTTATTTATGCTTACTACAAATTAATTTGGTTTATTTATATGTAACAGGTATTGATGAAGAAAAAAAACAGCCCTAAGTCAGATGACTATGGATGGGAATCTGACGAAACATACATCCAGTGGGAAAACGAGTTTGAGTTAAAGATGTGGCGAGAAGAAAAGGAAGCAGCAGCAGAGAAACAAAGAAAAAAAACGACTCGCAGAAGATCATGCGAACCAACTGGCCAATATGCCACGGATGAATTTGTTTGAAGCTGCCCAACCAGAGGATGCTGATGAGGAGATTGAACACGAAGATATTGAAGAATTTTACTACGAGTCGGCCCATTTAGGATTAGACTCATCTCCTGAAAACTAAGATTGTTGTAGTCATTAAGATTTCAAAAAATGCAATCCCTAAGGTTGTTTGAACCTATTGAATATAATAGTTATGTAATCGCCCAACTTATTTTAATGAAATGATGTTATATAATCAATTTATGTTCTACCTCGTACACTGTATAACCTAACTTACGTATGTTTCAAGATTTCTAGTCGACTAACGCATCTAACTTATGTAAACAAATAGTATATTTTTTAAATACGACATGTAGTAGATAATAAAAATTGGAAACCAAAATTAAGGGGGAAAACATAGTTAAACTTTTGCATACCTCTACAAATGGCACCCATTGTGGCAGTTCCAAAGGATCGTCAAATTCAGGAGGTGTAGGAGGGGATATGGTTTTCGAATTGATTATCAATGAATGGCTTCGCAATGCTCTTGGGGTACTGTCTGGCGGTTTGGTACCACGGACGGACGGCCTCGTCATTTCTTGTTACCAGTTTTTTTAACGGTTTCAAAGCCTAGGGAAAGAAGGAAACAAGCAAACAAACTTTAGGTCATGAATGCAATAGAAACAAACGCAACATAAGTAATTATGTACTTTATTAAACTGCATCACGTTATTCATTTCACAATATTGACACACGATGTTACATGTCTATTACAGCTTAGTTTGTGCAACTGTAATAGGCTAAAATCAACATACTTAACCCTTCTGAGTGCCCCCACCACTCCCTTTTGCTTTTTCATCACTCTTTGAGCAAAAGCTTGCACCAAGCAAATTGCTAGATTGATGAAATAACAAAAGGAACTGTTGTGGACACTAAGAATGGCTAATTATGTTGTAACATCGTTTGTCAATATTAAAAAATGAATAATGTGATGGACTTTAAAGTAAAAATATTTTAGTTAATAAAGCAACACGCATAACACAACAACATTGCGCTATTAAGCTAACTAAGATTACATAAAGTATGATACAATTGTAGATTCTAGATAAAAGTGAGTATTAGGACTCGTGTTGAATGGGATGATGAAGGAGTGTGGCTTGTCATGAAAAATACACACTATATCATTATCGCAATCAACACCCCTCAATGATAAAGATACGTCTTTACAGCGTTGTTGTTGATGTTCGAGATTTTTTTTTGAACACCGTCCATAAAGATACGGATACAAAAAAGGCACTAACTTGTGATCAAGATCAACCACACAAATGATACTAGGGACGGTATTCAAATTAACTCTCGAACACCATCAAAAATGCTGGAAAGACGTATCTTTATAATTGAGGTTTTACAGATGAAGTTCAATGTAACAAGTTGTGTATGGCCGCATTACTTGGAAGATGGATATTTTAGATGATATGAAAATTCCATATTAAATCATTCAGCCATCAAGTAATTCCGGGACCTATTACATACCTTGATACATTCAACTTCAAATTCAAACACTTTCATAAAATCCACAAGTATATCAAACTGCAACTTTACTTTATTAAATATACCCTTAACAAATATAAACTCAAAGTATTGGCTGATTATGTTAAAACCATATGTGTTACCACATATGTCAAATTATATGTAAGTCATATGTAATTTTTTGGTCCATAATTAAAACATATGTCCATATAAATATTACGTTTCTTTTGGTACTTGATTAACACATATGTCAAACCATATTACTCAATGAAAGGTGTTAATTTAGTCATGAAAATATAATCTTATCTGAAAAAACTTTACTCCGCTACTGCCACCACAGCTGTAGCCAAGTCCGATTATCCGTCATGGTGGCCGTCTCTTATCTTTAAAAAAAAGAAAAAAAATCGTAAGTTCATCTGGATCTAAAGAATAACACATCTATCTAAAAATAAAAGAATAAACATAACTTTATCAACATTCACCGATACAGTACCGGCAGCGGCAACTTTCCGGCGACAAGCCAGTTGCTACGGAGAGGCGGCTGTAACAAAAATAAACTATTTTCAGATATTGAAATAAAATAAAGCTCAGATCTACAATTAAGATGTACAAATCTATGAAAATAATATCAACACTTGATTAGTAGTAATATGTTAATACTTTTGTTGTTGTCTTCTTTAACTATTTTCCTCAGCTACGGTGGGATTGGTGGTGGTTGGAAGTTTTTAGAAGAAGAGAGTGTGAGGATTGGTGGTGTAAATAAATGAGGGTTGTGGAAAGGCACGGTTTGTGTATGTGTAAATAAATAAGAGAGTGTGTGTAAATAAATGAGGTGGGTATGTGATTAATGAAGATTAGGTGATAAGATTGTATAAAATTAAATTAAAGCAAAAAAGTTGCCCAATACAAGTTGCTCAAAAAGTACAAGTTGCCCTATACATTATACCTTACACACACATGTACTATAATATAAAATAATAGGACACGTGTCAGATCCTTGTTGAGTCGCTTAGTCGTCAAGTTGCCCTGATCCACCGGAGGAAAGTGATTTAAACACATCTATTCAAGGAACGTGCTTTTGGTGACTGATTTATTTTGATAATTTTCCCTAAAAAATATATAACTTAATCTGTATAAATCTCCACAAAATTTGAAACGCTGCTTGATAAAGCGTTTGGATAAACCTTTTGAAGCTTGTTTTTTTTAAAAATAAAAGCTTTTAACTCGTACGTTTAAAAGAAGCTTGTTATCAATTGAAGCTTTTCTCTCAAAATAAAAAGCTACGCCGTAGTACCTCTAAAAAGTTTTAAAAAACTCACTACTAGCAATATATATATATATATACTAGATGTCGAAGCCCGCCCGATGGGCGGGCATGACTAATAATTATCGTTAGAAGATATTATTTAACGAAAAATAAGATATAAACATAAAAAATTGTATTTTTAATGCATTAACAAGGAAAAATACTTGAGGGTTTACAATTATAGAAGAGCGAAATGGTATAAATTTATTCTTAAGAAGACAATATATGATTTAGATTCAAATTCAAAATAAAACAATTTTCAATCTGTTCATGCTCTTCACTTTAGAGAGGGCCACTAACCAGTTAAGAAACAGTCGTACTTGCGACAATGTTTTACATTTACTTACGTTAATATCATTGAAAAACACATCGCAATAGGGAACTGGGTACGGTGAAAGTTTAATGCCATCTTAGTATCAAAAGGGCTAAAGATTTCATTCGTCAAATGAAACTCTTTTGCTCACAATCTCATCACAATAATTTAAAAATTGGTCCAATTAAAACATAACGTGAAATTCCTTAAAACATGACTTATAATTATAATTTTTATGGTCTCAATTAACGGAAAATTATTTTTAAGGATGTCAATTTTATTTAATTTTGTATAGAAAGAAGGGTGGTCAAGATTGGCTGGAAAAGTGGACATGTTGAAAGAAATGGTGTATGTTCAGAAGAAAAATAAAATGAATGAATACAAATAAAATAAACTTACACCATCAATAATAATTACGGGTTCAATAAGAGGGTTTAAATAAATAGTACCGAGATTCGATACAACAGTTACAAAATAAGTCCATAATCTCGATCTTTATTTAATAATTAAAATATAAAAGGTTCTTTGTAAGAACATATTATATGATTGAAACTCAAATGCGAAATAAGCTTTTTTATATACAACATTTATTGTTGAGTTTGCGTAAATACCATCGTTATCACAACAAAGAATTTTCAATCCTCACTCGAGAGACAGTCACATAAAGTTGCGCATGAGTGAAAACTGGCCTCGAAACAACTCAACTTGTGACAATGTTTGACCTTAACTCTTATTAACAGTCATTACAAAACAAATCAAGGAACTAAGAGTAGCATAGTAGCATAGCCCTCTCAATGGGCGGGTTAACCTTATGAATATCGTTGAAAAAATAAGTTAACGAAAATTAAACTATTGTGCATTAGTTATTATAGACTTAACACGAACATGTTAATTTGAGTGTCGGTTTTAGGTCGGGTTTTGAGTCGGGTCCGAAATTGTCACCTCTATCTGCCGCTATAAAATCCCGTTGATATGCACAAGTAATCATCTAGTAGCGTTAATGACTGAATGACACCTCCTTAACCATTTTCAAAAGAGATTTTATAGAAAATGAAACGAAACAAACAATTTAACATGTGTTTTTTATTACATTAAATAAATAACAGTTTAAGATCCACAATAGTTAGAATCTATATATATAATAAATGTACTTACCTTCTTGATTCTTTTAGATCCACGACTATCATATTTATGTCACGATAAGCAATAAAGATGTTTAAAAGCATAAATACATCATTCGTTTTGAACATAATTGCTTCTGTTCGAACCGGAACTAACACCATTTATAAACACCAAATCTAACCATTAGTAGCAGCTTATCTTTGTATACAATTGCATTATAACACCACAAAGAATATAAAGTGCCACATATATATATATATATATATATATATATATATATATATATATATATATATATATATATATATATATATATATCTAAAGCAATTAAATTAAGGAGGTGCCATATCAAAAGAAAATGACTCTTGCTTAGCTAAATTGCCCAATAGATAACAATAAGATCAAGTGATAACATTTATAAGCTATTTCAATGATCTTCCTCTTCTTGATATTCGCTGTTGGCTATGACATATTCTTGTTGTGAATAGAAAGTAGGTTGGCTTCCAATATCCCTTGCAACATCTTTGTGCAAATTGAGTATCACTCTTGGGCTAACTGGAGTACACGTAACGTTTATAAGTATTTTCTCCCATGCAAGATGAATTTGAGGCTTGCATCATGAGAAGATAACATATATAACAATTTGGTGAAAACATCTAAACTGAAAATATCACCTAAGTTAGGAAACTAACATCTAAAATTGGTCAACATTAAAGTTGTAAAGAAATTAACACTCACTTATAGCTTACCAAATAATCATTTTTGTCCATTCATTCCATTAAATTGCATTTAAACAATACCTAAGTTGATATTTTAATTCATCAAGCTCTCCATTATATGAATTACACTATCTTTTCCCATGAAAGTCTAGGCATTATAACTGTTAATCTTTTGACGTTAGGAATTGGTAGGCAATGTATTAATTCCTTTTGACAACTGAGGTGTATAGCATCTGAATCAAAGTAACATCAAGATATGCTCTTTTTCAAATAGAGATGAATACTTTAAGGGGCATGGTGATGATCAATACCGTCACCAGACCCGACAGCAGGAAGAGGAATGTCAGGATCTTCAGCTATCAGAACTTTGTCACTCAAGAACCACTCTTTATCTATGATAGGATGCATCTTATATTATATATCCGGATTATCCCCGCTCCCAATCTATACATCAAATTAGTACAAACATATATTTAACAAATACATCATAAACCAATAACTATGAAGGTTCAGCGTTAAAAGTCGAGAGTGACCACACAACATTCATCGTAAACAAATTGCGTTGTCATGAAATTCTTTATACATAACATGGGAAAATTTCGCACACAAAATTAAAGAACATCATATTAATCAATACAAAACATTCACCTGAAATTGTGAATCAGAGTCCTTATTCAAACTCTACCCGGGTTACTCCAAATTAGTAGCAGCAACACTACCACCAATCTGGTCAATTTCTTTAGCACCCATGCCGATGTCATAAAAAGTTTGACTAAAAATACCACTTTATTAATGAGCGGAAACAACTCAGAATTCTTGCCAATTTTAATAGAAATATGACTAAATATAACATGAAAAAGTACCGCCCTCCATAATGTTATCTCTTGGAAGAGAAGATGCCAAGAAGCATCTTGAAGAACACGCCTCTAACCTAATTAATGTCATCCAATATCATTCAGACACTGGGTACCGTGCTTGACACAGACTACTATAGCAACAGTTGGCATAAACTTATCCAACTGAAGGAATGCACAACCTAGACTATGGTTCCTTTTTAGGCAATGCACCAATCCTAGTGCCTATAGTTACTCTTGTGTTTTTTTAACACTCGATAGCAGGTATATGTGAGTAAAGTATAGAAGCATAATTACTTAAAGTGCAAACATATTACAATTTTGTTCAATCTCATTAATGTAAAACCAAATTGTATGTACATACCAATCTTTGAGAGTTCTTCAAGAAAGCGGTGACTCCTTTAGCATTCTTTTTCAAGGAAGCATCTTTAGGCTCCTTCACCAATTTTGTTAATTATTTAACTAACGTACAACAGCATTCAAAAGACACCTACACATCCCTTGTCCTTGATATTTTTTGCAATAAGGGGCATCTCTGCAACTCATGTCCCATGAATCCTGAATGAGAAAACAAACGTATAACATCCATTTAGATTGTAGGGCATATCAAGATTCAATTCCAGTTAGTTGGCATTGAAACGTACACGACACCATATTAGGGATTTTAAAAAGATCAAAACTTGTTCTAAATAAAGTCCTAGACAGGTTGAATTGCGATGGTAACTACCTTATGGATGGTGCACTGCATTGCCTGAGCTAAAACTGAACAGATATAGACATACCGATATTATCATTATTCTTTCTGTGTAAACATATCGATTGTGTGCTCGGGCTGGTTGCATTACAAAATAATTAATTTAGAAACATAACCAATAAAATTCTGTGAATATGTATATATTGGTTCACTAATATAGGGGTGAAGTTAAAGGGGTGCGGTTCAGGCCGTTTTAACCCGTTTTGATATATGCCATCTAAATGTGAACTAATGAAAGATTGTAAATACACATAATGAGGACTCACCACCGACACTGAAGTGAAAATACCATCTCCTCAATCCCTTTCTTCCTGTTAAGGATCTTCAAGCCGACGCTAGACCTCTCAAAAACTTCCATTTCAGTTGCGTTTTTTGTTCATTTACTCCACTAAGCTCATAAGCTCACCTTTTTCATGTTATGAGTGCAACTTATAAAAGTACAAAAGGTCAATGTAATTACTATATAATCCAAAGAAACTCAGCTTGTGAGCTTTCCCAAATACAAATTAGCCCATAAGCTGGTGAAATACGCTTATCCAAACAACCCCTTAATCATTTCACAAAGCATGCTTATATTTTTATGTTATCAAATGAATATCATAAAATTTTGGACCATAATATAAATGGTAGTATTACCTTCATTCTTTCTCAACATATATAGGTTGCTCGAAAGAGGCCACAACTCCGCTACAACCAAGGATTGCGTATCAGATAAGTACATGCTAAACCAATAAAGGTTCAATTAAACTTCCAAGATGAATCATTAAAGTTTACATGAGAGAAGTTAAACATTACAATGGGTGATACTAAATACTATATATTATTTAGCCTTATTACATTAACAACCGCATGAACTTGATCAAGATTATTATAAAGGTAATCCTAGTTTGCCCAAATCTTAATCTCTGTGAACAACAAAGATATTTGACGTTAAACCATAGATATAGCAAACAAACTACTGATACATTGATTGAAAATTTACACCATGAATTATTAAGCACAAAATCTCAAAAGTTTATAACATAAATAAAGCTGGATCTTTCTCAGTCCTTGAAAATATCGTTAAGCTACCGAAACATCTTAAGATTAGAGTATAGACTAACAAAGTCAGGTGCATTATTATTCCATTCAAGGTACAACTGATCTTGGCTCATTTGCACCCAAATGAAGGTTCAATTTCCACTTTCTTTGTCGTGCAAACATCCAATGATACTAATATTAATTAAACCTCCAAGATGGAATCATTAAAGTTTACATGAGAGAAGTTAAACATTACAATGGTGATACTAAATGTATACGGAGTATTATTTAGCCTTGTTACGTTAACAACCTCATGAACTTGATCAAGATTATTATAAAGGTAATCCTAGTTTGCCCTAACCTTAATCTCGGTAAACAACAAAGATATTTGACGTTAAACCATAGATATAGCAAACAAACTACTTATACATTGATTGAAAACTTACACCATGAATTATAAAGCACAAAATCTTGAAAGTTTATAACATAAATAAAGCTCGGATCTTTCTCTATCCTTGAAAATCTCGTTAAGCTACCGAAACATCTTAGATTATAGTATAGACTAACAAAGTCAGGTGCATTATGATTCCATTCAAGGTACAACTGATCTTGGCTCATTTGCACCCCAAATGAAGCATGAGTGTGCAAAATAAAATCATATATAGCCCATCTATAGTCGAATTTTCAATTTTGGTTCGCTGGCCTTTGTAGTTTTATAGTTCATGGAGAGCTATTTTATGAATATCTTGTAAGACATTGTGCCATGTCAGATCAAGAAATAGACGATCTTGTAACCTCGAAGGATTTATTAAATCATACCAATCTATATTATTCATTTCAGTAAAAGAGATCAGAGGTTAAAGTTGGATCTGATTGTCACACGGAATTAAGGGAAATATGTGAAAAAGGTAGTCTTTTAATAACTATAACTATTCCTTAAATGGATCAAGTGCTTTGGCCTTTCATGTTGTAGATGATCATACCTCGTTTACACACAGGTGCAATTACCACGGTTTGCAGACGTATATTTGATATGTGCAGGCATAGATAATTCATAATTATATTCACAAGAGAATAGATATAGTTACTTAATTCACCAAATAAGAAAATAAGTAACACATTTATTTTATTCACAAACCTTATAGCCTCTTCAAACTCCACTGTTCTCTTTGCCGGTTCTTCCTCATCCTCAATGAGAGTGATTTCGTAACCCTTCGGCAAGAAAGTGCTGAAACCAAAAATTAAATTATTGTGACCTCTAAATAGTTCTTTAACCCTTTCAATGACACCAATAGTATGAACTCTGCATTTAAAAACTTATCAGTTAAGGTCAAATCGACTTACATATGCATCCCTTAAACTGAAAATTATTTAACTTTGTGCTTTAAAATCTTTCATTACATCAAGAAGCATGTTGTATTTTTCACGTTGGTCTTGGAACATATCCTTGACCTATATAGAATCTTGTGGCAGTTAACAGCTATCATCTACTTTGCATAAGATAATTGTCGGAGTGAAGCATAATGAGTACTATATTTAGACTGTTAAAGTACGCAGACAACATGTGATGATTGGCCCTCTAACCGGTTTTGTATCCGGTTGGGTTTCAAATCATTGGTATTTACCCATTAGCCAACCCCTTGACATGCGATTTGTCTACCCTTATGTTTCATGATGTTTATTTCTGTAGACCATCAGATATGCATCATTATTAATTACCTTAACCAGCACGGTGCTGGAAATATAGTACTACCATTAAATCACAGCTTTGACTTTCATTATCTGAAGCTTCAGCATGAGCACCATCTGCCAAGACTTGGTGCTCAAATTAACCGAGTCTGACTCACCTCGATGTTTCAAAACATTCAATTTGGCCATAACCAAATGCTCGATATCCTCGGGCACAGTGCTTGAGGTAGGAGGAAACTCATCATCCGCTACATATTTGAAATAAAACAAAAAAATAACATCACCATCTTGATATAGTTCATAAACATTTAGTATAACTGAAAGAACCAACTGTATTGTATCTGTAGCAATCGAACAACATAACAACTGATCGGTAGACTTACCTTTAGTACTTTTCAGTATGTTGATCCCATACTCGAGACTAAAATCGACAACTTGAAACAGATATTAAGTGCATAAATCTTATTTATTATTAAAACATAAATTAAGTGCGAGTACCTTTCAGTAGTTAAACCAATGCACATAGTGTTACCTAAATCAAAGAACACGTATTACCTGTTGTTGATGTCGTCAAATGAAAGGCCTTAAATATCCTCGAGATGTTCAGTTTCCACATGAAAGGCCATAAATATCATACAAAGTTACATTCCAAACGTGTATTTAGTGAATGGATGGAACCCAACCTGCCCAATTTTCCACCTCTGGTCAGCTGGGATAGAATAGATTCTGTTGATGATAACTGAAGCAAATAGACAATCAATAGTTTACCTCATAGAAGAGCTCTGTATCTTGTTTTGTCCATTTCATTGTCTGTCTTTTTCTCATGTGTGTACCATAAGTGTAGTGTGTTGCATTTTTTGCCACTACTGAATTATCATGTTCATTAGTTGAGCCATCGCCATGTGCATAAGCATCATCTTCATCAAAAGGGTTTAAAGAGCTGCTCACATTCCAAAACCATGTAGCAAATACTTCGTGTAAACTCAGTAGTAATAAAACACAAACTTAAAGAAAAATGTAATGACAACAAATGCCATAGGATTTGTTTGCGTTTTCTATAACTGATTTCCCTAGAATCAGAAGTTGAGAGACTGTAATGCAGCACATTTCTAAGAGTTTCTGCATACAAATAATAGATAATAGTATTTTATAGCGTTAATTCCCAAATGGGGACTTTTTGTGGATTGAAATTCCCACCAATGACTTTTTTAGCTAGTGTTCCCAATTTAGTCAAGTGCTAATGTGCGATCGTGCGATTCCACCAGTTTCTTGCCAAGTGTCCATGTAAAGGAGATAAATACCAATCATTGGAGGCCCACCCACTAGCACTTGTCCCCCCACGTGTTTATAAACAAATGTGCGATTTGGATTGTGCTAATGTGCGAATTTCGGCCCCCCACGTGACCAACTTTCTTGGAAAAGAACACAAGATCTTATAAAAGATATTATTCGTACTTTTACAAAGTACAAAATTTTAATAAAATAAAGAATTTAACCCTTTGACTTTTAATACTAAAGTTAAAAAACAAACAAAACACTCTCTTCAACCGATCATATACACCAGATCATTAAAATTAAAAAACACACCTAAATAAACACACACACAAAATCAAATCAAGCGTTCAGGATATGTCTTACACCAGATCATTAAAATTAAAAAAACACACCTAAATAAACACACACACACACACACAAAACACTCATATGTCTTACGAACCAACATTTTATGTGTTACGAACCAACATATATGTCTTACGAACCAACATATATGTCTTACGTTTCAGGATATGGATGATGGTATTAAAACTGTAAAGGTTCCCTTCCAACGAGAGAGAAAGAAGAGTCGTCATCTCTCTGATCCATACACACCTCCACCACCTACTACACCAAGAAGGTCCAAAAAGTGTCGTACTAGATCTAGGGTGTATAAATCGTATAAGAAACCCTCTCTGATTGGACCTGATGGAAATGTTTTATAGCTTGAACCGTGGGTAGAGGTACATATACCTATTTTTATATTTTATTTTATTTATAGCTTGAACCTTTATGTAGTATTATATCTTATTAATCATCATTTAATATGGAAATGTTTCACTAGCAATTGACGCGTCCTGAAGATTCACTACCTGGCTTGGTCAATCCTCATCCAGAGATAACCATGTTATTGCGGTCAAGAAAGGAGATGAGATTTCAACTTCCATGGGTTAATGGTGACTACTTTAATAAGTTTTGGGGTGGTTTAATGGGAAAGGACAGAAACAGAAGAGGATGGCTATATGATTGTGCAAGTAATTATTACTCGCTTTTTAATTAGAAAACCTTAATTTCTATATGTCATTTTGTTATGTTAATAATTATTTTATTTATGGTTTCAAATCGCAGCACATCAAGGCATGGTTTACGTACATGTGGAACTTAAGACCTGATGATGCTGATTGGGTGATGGTCGGCCCATTCTTCAGCACACAGCTTCTTACTCAAGAGGTCCCGTATTATTATGCAGAAGGTATTACATATGGTGTGCCCTGGTCTGCTGAAAATGTTGAAAAGGTAAGATGTCCAATTCATGTCCTTGACAATTCATGTTTATGCAATGATAAGTAGAATTTAGATAGGTACCGTATCATTTAGTCCATTTCGATCATGGGATTTAGATAGGTATGTCCTTGTAGTGTTGTGTTGTGTGGAAAACATATACGCCTCGGTTAAGAAAATCTAGAACTAATTAACAAAATCATATGGAATTTTAGCAATTCTAGAACTAATTAACAAAATCACATATATAGTGGTGGTTGTTTTAAGATATGGATGAAGTGGATATAGCTATCCATATGTCATTTGCATGACAACTTTTGAGCACTTAAACCTTGATGGAATCTGTAGGTATTTGTGGTAGTCGTGTTTCGAAATTGCACTATTGTTTCGCTAAATGTCCTAATTATGGAGTACAACTTTAATCAACAGAAGCACATCCAAATACTATCTCTCACGGCCCTTTTCTTATAACTGATTACTGAATATCACATCATCACTTTCAAAACTCATATCCAAGCGCTCCTTGATATTAAGGTATTACATATTCAATATAAGCCTACACTATTCTCATTTTCCTACTTCTGCTAATGATCACAGTAGGCCCTAATTAGCTTCATAGATGAGAAATGGTTTTGTTCATTCTTTTTTGATTCAAAGTACGCAATAGACTAAGCATTCATTCGATGTGAACTCATGTATATGAAAATATTCTGTTACGTAAACTTAAAACTGCTTTTACTTGGCTTTGATAGTTCAAACCTTTGATTAGCAATCTTTTCCTCTTATATTGTAGGTTTACTTTCCCATTAATGAGCCTAAAGTTCACTGGGCTTTGGGAATGCTGCATATTCGTTCAGGGGTGGTTAGTATATATGACAGCATGCATGGTCTGGATGCAGAAGGAAAGAAATGGTGGGATACTTGGTTGGAACGTTTTGCAGCTGTTATTCCCCCATATCTGGAAGAAACTGATGTCATGGCTAACAAGAATATTGATCCGAAGAGTTACTCAATAACGTTTAGGTATGAAGAGGTTCCTTTGCAAAGCGGGTATTACGGAGACTGTGGTATTTGGGTGATGATCTTTCTTTATCGTTTGACACACAATCTTCCATTGATGGTTGATGATCCTGCATCCTTTGCTATAGCCTATCGGGAACAGTTGATGGATTTCTTTTGGAAATACAAGAAGGTAATTTCAATGGAATAGACGTTAAGCTTTATGTGGTTGTGTATGTCAAAAACATTTGTTCAGTTCAGGTTGTATCTTTTGTAAACAATTATGGTTGGATAACATTGCATCTGCTAGTAGGTGGTTGTGCAGTTCAGGTTGTATCTTTTGTAAACAATTCAGTTCAGGTTGTATCTTTTGTAAACAATTATGAACTATGAACCATGTCAATTGGTTGTGCATCTTGGTTGCATAACAGTTTAGGTTGTGTAGGATTTAAGGTTGCGTAGCCAACCTCCATCTTTTGTAAACAATTAACGGTTGGATAACAGCGCAAGTAGTATGTATCTTTGTAATTTGTTTTTGTTTTAGGTAACATTTGTTTGGTGTTTTAGGTGTCTCATGCACTTTTGCAAATATTCATACTTCTTACATTGTGATATGCTAATACAACATAAACGTACGAATGTGCGAAATTTTTCATATGTGCAAATGTGCGACTTGGACAAATGTGCGAAATAAACCCTTGTTGTTTTTTAATTTGTTGTGTCCGCAAATAACAATAAACCTCGTCGTAATTACTTGAAACTAAAACGATACATATCTTAAAATTTAAAACATTACAATTCCTAAAAAAGTAAAACGTTACATATCTTAAAAATTAAAAGATAACAATTCCTACAAATTAAAACATTACAAATCCTAAAAATTAAAACATTACGTATCCTAGATACTAGGTGAAACAAGGGTCTCCATAAACAACGCACCATTATTACACTGAAAGGAAGTAACGGGATAAAAACGGTCAAACCACATCAGACCAGTATCGATTTCAAAAATCTTCTGAAATTTTGCCATCACAAACCACTTATTTCCGTTTGTCACATAATGTGTTATCGAGCACCACAAATCGCTTGATATTTCAGGAAATGAGTAGATCCGATACCAGGTACCTTCTTCAAGGGTCCACATGTCAATTTTCATCTCGCGATATCCAGTAGCAACAAACATCATTAGCTTATCTTGTGCATTCACTAAAATAATATGAACGATTCCATTATTAAGAATCTGTGGCAAGTTGATCAGTTGAAATTGCTCCGTATTTACATCAAAAGATATCATGAAATGGCTACCCCCAATAAATATCTCGCTAACAATGAAATAAAGAGTGCCACCACACAAAGTACCAGATGACCAACGAAAATGGGTGGTTAGATAATCTGCTGGTAGTGTGAGAGGTATGTTTCTCCATGATTCGTCACTCCTAGAATACACATTCACAGCAACCGTATCATCCCTACGCCTTATGTACAAGACTTTCAAATCATCATGTGTGTCGGTGTACAGACCAACTGCATCATGAGTACCTTTATAGAAGGCGTTGGAATATGGGTGTGGCAAGCGTTTGAAAGAGGTAGTGACTGGATTCCAAAGGAACAAATCGGTTGTGAAACTATTGCAAACACACAATAATCCATTCAAATGTGATAGAATAGAGACAACATTGAATCGATTATCATATGATCGATGATCAAAAGGAATGGTGATGCTTGTGCCCGGCTCGTAATCATGTGTTTCAAAGTTGATTGGATGGATTGATGAGGTTTGGTCTTCGATTACGAGAACTTTCTGATTAGATGGAACTGCCGATCGAGAACAATGTTGCTTTACAAAGGCATTTCCTGAGAGTAATGAATTCCAGGACTTACAAACACTCTTAAACCGACCAACAGCCTTTGGTGGTACACGTGTTAGTATCCCGAACAAGATTATTTCAGTATCAAGTTCTGGCATAGTGTCTCTTTTGTTTTTTTAAATTTAGTGTAAAGACTTTGACTATAAATAATGTTTTTAGCGGGAAATTTATGGAGGGAGTTTTTGGCGGGAAATTTATGGAGGGAGTTTTTGGCGGGAAATATTTTTAAGGTATAAAATTTAATAAAAGATACAAACGTGTTAGTTCAATAAATTTTCAGATGTGCGAATGTGCAAATTGGACAAATGTGCGAATTATATACCTACCTTATTGAACAAAAATTTTAATAAAAATTTCTAAGTACAAATTAGGAAGGTATAAAATTTAATTAAAAGTACAATGTGTTAGTTCCAAAATTTAATTTAAAGTGCAAGTGTAATAAATTTGATGTGGTTGTAAAGTGAAAATGCATTTATTTTCAGATGTGCGAATGTGCGAATTGGACAAATGTGCGAATTACATACCTACCTTGTACCACAAAATACAAAATTTACAAATATTTTAATAAAGATTGTGTTAGTACAAATGAGGAAGGTGTAAAATTTAATTAAAAGTACAATGTGTTAGTTCCGAAATTTAATTTTAAGTACAAGTGTAATAAATTTGATGTGGTTGTAAAGTGAAAATGATTTTATTTTCAGATGTGCGAATGTGCGAATTGGACAAATGTGCGAATTACATACCTACCTTGTTGAACAAAATACAAAATTTACAAATATTTTAATAAAGATTGTGTTAGTACAAATGAGGAAGGTGTAAAATTTAATTAAAAGTACAATGTGTTAGTTCCGAAATTTAATTTTAAGTACAAGTGTAATAAATTTGATGTGGTTGTAAAGTGAAAATGCTTTTATTTTTAGATGTGCGAATGTGCGAATTGGACAAATATGCGAATTACATACCTACCTTGTTGAACAAATATTTTAATAAAAATTGTGTTAGTACAAATGAGGAAGGTGTAAAATTTAATTAAAAGTACAGATGTGTTAGTTCCAAAATTTAATTTAAAGTACAAGCGTAATAAATTTGATGTGGTTGTAAAGTGAAAATGCATTTATTTTTCAGTTGTGCGAATGTGCGAATTGGACAAATGTGCGAATTACATACTTATATTGCCTTGTTCCCCATATGTGTTGTTTTACAATTAGTTGTATCTATAGAAAGAAAAAAAAAACATGAATGGTAAATTTAGTGTATTTTTGGTTTGTGAAGATTTAACGTTTGGTGCATCACTTCCAAAAAATATTACGTACATACAACTTGTTAATGTCGCCATGAAAAAGTTCAACATCGGGCGAGAGTATGATATTGTCCTCTCTTACAATTTTGGAAGTAATTCCGTCCACATAGTTGACGATGATGATATGGCATTTTTTTACATCAAGTTTTGAAAGGGAAATCTACCGTGTTGCATAATATCTACATTAAGAAGATTAAAAAAGTGTCAAAGGTAAGTCCTTCTTCATCTAATACTTTTGCTTTCGATCTTAACTCAATTCCAGATGGTACTCAAGTTGTTGACAACACATTTAATCAGCCGATAATTGAAACTTATGAAAATACAGAACCTGTTTTATCAAACGACCAATTTGATGATAAATGGAAAAGTAACACATTTACATATATGCCTCCTCCCCCCGAACATCCAGCACCGCATACTAAAATGGAAAAAGTAGGGGACGCGAAAAATGGCCAAAAAATTATAAAAAAGGGAGATGAATTTGATAGTAAAGAATTATGCATGGTAGACATTGGTGAAAAGGCTCTTTTAGAAGGTTTTCAATTTAGACCAAGAAAATCTGATAGGTATAGGTATGATGTAGTTTGTAAGGTTAAGGGTTGCGAGTGGAAGATAATTTCATCTAAGGCGCCAGATAGTATGAAATGGGTTGTAGGAAAAGTAAACGACATTCACACTTGTGACAGAACAGAACTATTTCCCGATCACCGAAATGCAACCGCTAAATTGTTGGGTCATTTATTGATACCGAAGATGGGAGATCCTAGTCGGGTATATAAGCCAAAGGACATAGTAAACGACATCAACCTTGCATACAACATCGACATTTCGTACAAAAAGGCATGGGGTGGAAGAAATATAGCATTGGAGACGTTGTCCGGTTGCCCGAAAAATTCTTTCTCACAATTACCATATTACTGTTATAACTTAAAGTTGAAAAACCCGGGCTGGGTAACGCATATTGAAACGGATAATGAAGACCGATTTGAGATGGTTTTTATAGCCTTTGGTGTTGCGGTAAATATTTATGACTATGTAATTAACTTTTATTTTTAATATGTATTTTATATTATTATGTATATCTAATAATTTTTTAATGTTATAGATTCGGGCTTTCTTGGACCATTTGCGCCCACTAATAATAATTGATGCAGCTCATCTTAAAGGAAAATATCTTGGTACAAATATGCTCGCCGTTGGAATGGATGGAAATAATCAGATTGTTCCACTTGCGACCGGTGTATCTCAGGGCGAGACTGGGAGATCGTGGACATGGTTTTTGACCCACTTGAAAGAATGCATCGGCGAAGTTCCAGATTTGGCTATAATATCGGATAGACATCTAGGAATACAACAAGCTTGTCAAACAGTTTACCCGAATGCATTTCATGGTTTTTGTTGTAGGCACTTGATGTTGAATTGCAAGTTTGGATCAAGTGACATGCTTAAGGCTTTATATTGGAAGAGTTGCAAATGTTACACGACCGACGAATTTACTCATGCATTCGCACAAATTGAACGAAAAAGTCCAGAAGCTCACCAAAAACTATTGGAAGCTGGAGTTATGTTCTGGTCTAGAGCATATTGCTCGGGAAAACGTTACAATTATATGACTTCCAATAGTGCAGAGTCAATCAACAATTTAACAAGATACGTTTGAAGATCTCCTATTTCAATGCTAATGGAATACTATAGAGGGCTTGTACAAGAATGGTTTTGTGATAAGCGAGAAAAGTACCAAGGTATATATAATTAAATTATTATTATTATTATTATTATTATTATTATTATTATTATTATTATTATTATTATTATTATTATTATTATTATTATTATTATTATTATTATTATTATTATTATTATTATTAATGTGTTACATAAATCTTTAGGTGCACATGCGGGTGAGCTTAGTGACTGGGCAAGCGCAAAAGTGAAGGATAGAGTTTTTAAGAGTGCTAATTGGGTAGTGAAACCCATTGAACATGGATGGATTTACGAGGTAAATGACCGTAGAAAGAAACATATTGTTAAGTTCAGGGGAAATACATGCACGTGTCGAAAATGGCAACTATCTGGTCTGCCATGTGGTCATGCTATAGCTGCTTGTAGATTTCAAGGAAAGACAAGTTGTAATCATTTGGCGGCAAAATGGTTTAGAACAACTACTCTAAAAGCTACATACCAAGCGTTGATATATCCTCTTGGAGAATTTGAGAGTTGGGAACTTCCAACTAACTTGCAGGTTGTAAAGCCACCGGTTATGGGTAAACCCCAAGCTGGAAGACCAAAGAACAAAGATAGAATTAGATCTCAAGGTGAGGAACCAAGAGAGAATTCATTGCCAAAAAACAAAAAGGTAACTTATAAGATTGTGTTAAATTTTTGTTATTTTTGTATTAGATTATTGCCAAAGACATTAACTTAATAAATACGTTTTACATATTATAGGCAAGGAAGAAGCAAATGAAAGCAACAATTGACCTCGAAAGTCTACCACAATACCCAGGCGGAACCTCGCAAGGATCACAACCATCAATGTCACAAAGCTACCATCTTGATAACATGGCTGACCCGTAATTGAAGTTAAATCAAGAAGACAATTTGTTTGTTTTAGACATCTATCTAGATGAAAATTTGTTTGTTTTAGATATCTATCTATGTAATTTAAAGTTTGAGACATCTATCTACATAGACCTAATAAGGTCAAAGTGCCAATGTTATGGCACAAATTTTGGACAAGATTTGCAGACTTTGATAACAACAGTCGTAATGCAAGTTAGTTTTCTTACTTTTGTTGTCATATAATGCAACAAACATGCTTATAACATTAACATGGTCCATAATTGATAGCTAAAGTCACTATTTAAATTAGGTTCAATATCCGTTGATATACAAAATACGGATTCCAACTACATTTTTCCCAAAACTACAAGTCAGAACGATGTTCAATAACAGGCTATCTTGTTCTCGAAATAATAATGGATTAAGCCCTCTCGATATGCTAGTGCTGCCTGGGTTGGATTATCGACATGCAAATGGATTCCATGAGCCAACCTGTATAACCAAATTTAAATCCAAAAGTGATATAATTCAACATACAAAAAAATCACAAGGTTCAATTACAAGCAGCTTAAACTAAATACGACTAGTAAAATAGCTAAACAGACACCAAGTCATACTCTAAACAACTAGGATGCCAGATCAACTAGTTTAGACGATCATTATCCTGTGTAAAAAGATGTATAGGTTTATATGCTGCAGGCGGCAAGAATGAGCGATTTAAAACAAGAAAGTACCAATAACTTGGATTCCTCGATTTATTCACATCCATCAAGTCTGACAAATGATAGTCTATAGTTCCTTGTTTCACATCTACAAAAACAATAGTCTGACTGTAACAAGACAAGTGCCAAGGTCCAAAAAGTTGATCATTCTTCCATACCAAGCTTCTAAGGTTTAGAAATGATTTGGAACTGAAAATCAGTCTTATTGTGTGGGTTAGAGTAACTACTGTATAAATTTTGTGACATCTGTTGTTGCAAGCATTTAGAGTGACATATGTGTAAACAGATGTATAGGTATATATGCTGCAGGCCGTTTTACGGTATCCAACAACACTGAAACCAAGTATGTATTTAAAAAATGCTACTGCCCTTCGGAAGAGGTATCAAAGAGGGCATTGTTTGACGGTCTTGAAGAAAACCAAGTACGTGTTTTATGCAAAAGATTTTTAAACTATAAAGCTGAAATAGAAACTTGACATCTAATTGTTACTATTTTTATGCAATTATCCTAGTGTAGTGTTTTATGGCAGTTCAAGTTTTCATGGGTAACCAAATACAACCAAATAAGCACTTTTACCCAAACACTCAAAACTACTTAACAACAAACATAAAACAATCAAAAGGGTATATAGAAACATCTTGTCAAAAATAGTAATAGCACGAAAGAAACAGGGTCGACTACTAACATGTATAGAAACATGCAGACAAAGACTCCGCAATCACCAAATACCCCACCCTGCTTTGGAACGTTCTGTGCAAGACGAAAAGTGATCTTGTAATTTTCCGGGTCGATTCGTTTCTTGTCAAAAACACCCGTCTCCTGTAGAATCAATGGAAGTTGAACCTCCATGCAATTCCTCATTTTCATATACCAATCACGACCTTCCTCTTCACAAGCATAAACACTGTCATAAAATATAACAATTCCGGACTGTATGTGAAACTGGGCAACAGACCAATGTTTCTTAGGTTCATTGATCGGAATGAACACCTGCAAGGAATACCAATAAATAAATATGTGTTGGACCAAATTTACATTATAAATATTGTTGATATTCGAAATAAATACCCGGTCAACATCAGCCCATGACAATTTGTAAACTTGTTTATTAGCATAAAACAGAGGCAACGTATCTTGAAGTAGAAGTGTCAAGAAGTAACTGCTAACTATGGACCAATCTGCAAAAGATGGTCTAACGTGCCGCAAATACAACACCCAAAGCTCAATGTGCTGTATACATTTTAAGAAAAACAAAATAAATCTAATTAATTCAATTAACATATAAAGTGCAAAATATTATTAATTCAATTAAAATAAATCTGATTACATTATTTAATATATGAATTTAACTATGGACCATTACCTCGTCACGGAACCAGCCTTCGCGAGTCTCATCCATCGCAACAAAACAATCCCAAAAATGATGATCTACAACTATATCATTGCACCAAGGAAACTTGCAAAGAGGTTGGCCATTATTTGTAATAAAAGCCTCCAACTCACGATCAACATAAACTTTATCAATACTCTTGAATGGCCGTGTTAGGTCCTATACATTATACAAAATAAACATAAATATAGACATGTATCAACTTAAGCATAACTGACTATAATACCATACTTTCGATGGTCATAGCAAGGCCATAAAAAGGTACATGTATACTTGAGGTTTCTACTTCCTAGTATGGTAATATGTATAATGTAGCTATCATAACCATGAGCCAATTTTAAGTAGAAACTCTAGCACCAATAAATATATACGGACTAGGATAATACCTCTTGCCAAGGTTTGAGATCTTTACATCTCTGGATCATAGCAGGAGTTAACTGGGAGATCGTTCTTTTGACTTGATCAAGGGTTGGAAGTTTGTCATCATCATCTACATCCTTAAATTCTGGCCTTAGTACTAATGTATGCTGCCTCTTCTTTGATCCACCATTAGCATGTTGCATGTGTGGGGACTTGAGTACATAGTTTTTAATCTGCACATTATTTTCCTCTTCCTTCAGGACTCTCAGCCTCTGTTCCCTTTTTGCAGATACACGTCGAATCTCAGCCTCCTGCTTTTCAGTTGCTAAGCGTTCTTGCGTAGCCAAATAAACACAATCCTCCTACAAAATAATTGTTTTTGTAAACATCAATAAAGTCATTTCCTTCATAACCATAAAACATCACAAGTACAACTACATGGCATAACAACACATAGACCTTTTATGCATACAAATATCAATTGAGAATTTGATAATGATTGCCTGTTACTAATTGAAATAAGACGCAAACCAGATAACCTGTTACTAATAAGTAAGGACGTCGAAATATCTACATCTAATTCTATTCAGGTTTTGCAATTTCCCCTAAAGCTAGCTCAAACATCAGATGTCATCACTGTTCTCAAAACCCAAACAATCATTAGTTATCACTTTCTAAACCATCACCAATTTCATACAATCATGATTAAAACGCATCAGGAAGACAATTTTGTTCCAATCTAATAAGAATGGTACTTGACAGAAATCTAAACGCCACATATCCCACTTGCAAAGATCCGAAAGTATTTATAACTAGATATTAATTTTCATGCCACCAGTTGACACCTCTTTGCCTATATAGGTCTGACTCTTTTTACCTACATATAAACTCTTTTAGCATAATCAGCTTTAAAAAGCAATCCCAGGCACCCCTTAATTAGAGGTATTGATTATGTGGTCACTAAGAATCACCCTAACCCTATCACCTCGGGCAATAAGATTGTGGATTGTTACATCTTACTCACGCCTCAGAGACCCGTGATCCTGAATAACTGTAGCACCTCAGAGACCTTGTTTCTCCTAAGATTATTATTGCACATAGTCCTTTCATATTGTAGTTCCTCCTAAGATTCTTATTGCATATATATGTTTCGCACATATTTTTGTATATCTAATACAGCTAAACTTGATGTTGTGTTGGAAGGTTTATCTGTATGGACTACTGTGTACAATCTAAATTTTATACATGTATTATAGTTAAAATAGTAAATACCTCTTCAACATCTTTTTCAGATAGTTTCTCATCTTTGAGAAACTCATTCTGGATTTCTGACTCAAACAATTCAAGGAAATTATGATTTAAATTCGGGCAGTACTCATCAGCAATATAAGCATCCTTATCATCAACGTTATGCAACTTGTTTCGGGTCAGGTCATTCTCAGCAACTTTGTTCAATTTGTTCTGCCCGTGCTCCTTCATTTTTCTCGTAATATACTGGGTAACACAAAAGATATAGTACATGATGAATCAGTGAATAAATTTTTACTAATCCAAACACCTCAGCAAAACAAGAAGCATATAGTTAAGGTTATAAACAAACCTGAACAACAATTTCAAGTTTGTGAACCCGTGATCTCAAACTGTTGACTTCTGCAGGTAACAACATAAACCCATTACATATACCCTGCAATGTCCTAACACGATCCTGAAGAGTATATGATGCTTGTGGCGCTGGAACTTCATTGTCAATAGCATGAATTTTAGCACGAAGTGCTGCTCGTTTAGACAAATAATCTTCAAAAAGACCTCCACGGTTAACAGCAGGCGCGGGTCTCGGTGCATACCAGTTAAAAAACCTAATGCCTTTCGTGTACCATTCTGTATCAGCCTCAGCGCTCGTAGGATATAGATCATGGTTTATTTCTTTCAACTAACAAAAAGAGATAAAAACCAAATATAAGCAAAGTATCGAACAAAAATATTAGCAAAAACAAAATGTAAGTAAACAAATAACTAAGATGAACTCATGTAAAGGCTTGCCTCGGGAAAAAGCTGACCGAAATCCTCCCTTGCTTGAAAAGGCACCTTCTTAGACCATGAAAGTGCTCTTGGGATGAGATCGAGTCCCTTATTCCACCAACGCAAACTCTCGGTAGAAACCTCTAAAATCCATATCTGAAAAAAAAAAAAAAAAAAAAAAAAAAAAAAAAAAAAAAAAAAAACAGACAAACATTATTAAAATAATTACAAATAAATAAATAATAAGGTCAAAGATTTGGTGTAATAATTCTGACCTTGAAAGCAAAAACAAACCCTACCAAAGAATATTCCAACTTATTTTTTGAGTAGGTATTTCGAATGGCATCGTACAACTGTCTCCAAATATGTTCGCCCCAATGAAAGTCATTCCAGTTTTCAAAATTCTCAACCATCCGAAGATATACATCATCGACCACAGATAACATTTCACGACCCATAAATATGACCTGAGCGGACAACAAAAGACAAACTCGGACCGCGTCTTCATCAGATAGTTTTGTCCAAAATTCTTCTGTCTCAATCAAACATAGAAGGTCTATGGTTTTTAAATCCACACCTACCCTGTCAGGAAATACACGGTCGCGAAATATGATATCACCGGTTCTAAACTTACGGAAACTAGGCATTCCAAATTTAAAACCAGTTATGAGGTGAAATTGACGGCGTCCAAAATGAAGATGATGTCCATTAACAAGATAAATCAATGGCAAATCATATTGAGCATCATCAGACTGAATTTGTTTTTGAAGCATGTAATGTATAAGACCCTCATCGTTCTCAAAGTAATTTAAATCCAACCATGGACCAAAGCATGTTGACCGAAACAGTCTACGACGATTCTCAGATAATCTGTCTTTAATCAATTGAAAGTAATGCAATTTGCTTCGAATGTGAACCTTGACAGAAGATTCCTATATCAATAAACAAGTGTCAAAGATATATAATTACATGTTATTGAAATCTTATCAACAAAAATTGATACTCATAACAGAATGTATACGGCCAAAACTAACCCATAATATGCAAGTCACTACAGCATTCCTATTTAGCGTTTATAGTGAAACAATATGCATTCCAATCACACATATAAGTAGCAAACTATAAGCTAAAATATTGTCCGTAAAACCCAAACGTTGAAACAAACAATCAACATTAAGCAGTGAGCAAGCTAATCAAGTTCTAAACTTCTATCCTAATCAGTTCTAAACATCAAAAGGTAAAGCTAGATGGAGAGTATGGATTACAATTCTGAATTTGCAAGTAAAAATATCATTTCTGAATTGAAAATTATACTGAAGACAAACTGCATAGTAAGGTAACGTACTTTAGAACAACTTTGTTTACAACCAACTAGGTAACTCGGTCAAATAGTCTTTATAGTTTAAAACAAAACTGATATGGAAATCCATCTGAAGTTTAATCCATCTAAACCCATTTTATACTTTAATCCATCTAAACCCATCTAAACCCCATCTACTGGAAATACATCTAAAGTATGTTACCTTTCTACTGGAAATCCATCTAAACCCCCCTTGTATACTTCCAAATATCAGGCCAAAACAAGTTGAATAGGGATAAAAAAACAGGGGATTCTTGTGATACTAAAAGAGGAATGGTTCTTCCATTTCAGCCACTCACCATGCCTTTCCAGGGGTATAAGCACAAACAACTAATATTATCTCTATCATAATCAGTTCTAAATCTCCATAAGTCATAACTGAACTACGCTCATAACTCATAACCCAATTATCACCAAAATTAGCAATTAACAGTAGACAAATAAGCCCCAAAAATTTTACCTAATCGACCAAAAAATTAAGAAATTAAAATTAATCAAATTAAGCACCAAAATAATTGTAAAACAACATATATTAGACCACTAAACCTAAGCAACAAAAAAGTAAGGAAAAAACTTACCATTTCATAGTATGAAAAGATTGACTCTCGATATGTTTTGATTTGAGTGTGTGTGGATTTGAGTGTGTGTGGATTAGAAGTAATACAAAATATGCAGTACATAATCAAATTATTATTACAAATAATAAAAAGAAATTAATCAAATCAAAAAGATATGAAGTACATAATCACAAGATTTTGCTTATTTCCAATGTACTTACTTTTGTACTTTTCGCACATTCGCCAGAAATCGCACGTTCTGTGATCGCACATATGCGTGGGTGGGGGGATGAACGATGGTACAGTGGGTGGGCCTCCAATGATTGGTATTTATCTCCTTTACATGGACACTTGGCAAGAAACTGGTGGAATCGCACGATCGCACATTAACACTTGACTAAATTGGGAACACTAGCTAAAAAAGTCATTGGTGGGAATTTCAATCCACAAAAAGTCCCCATTTGGGAATTAACGCTATTTTATACCTACTAATGTTTCACAATATTAAAATAAGAAGAGATAAAAGAACAGTATATCCATACATGAACACCCTCGGAGTGAAGAGAATATAGTCTTCCACCAGTTTTTTGAACAATATCACTTGCAGACATACCTGCTAAAGCATTTGCAAATCTGCAAAATATCACTGAACCATTAATATCATATCATTAAAGATTTTATGAATATATTATGGAGATAGTAGAAAATGATTACCCTGCCGCCATTTGTGTAGCCTTGGTAACACTTGAACTGTGAAAGCTCTTGATTTCGTCATCGCTATCAGATGAGTTATCTGCATTCTTTCCCTTCTCTGTTTCACTTGCGGTGTCCAAATTTAGCATTTGCTCAGAAAGTTCAATTAGTTTTTGTAACAATATAGTATTGGTAGTCATTCCAATTTTATATAAAAATAAATAAATAAATAGCCGTTCAGTGGGGCTCAACCCACTGTGACCCGTTACCTAACCTGCCTACCTCTTGGTGGTCTTTTCCATGACCATGAATTTAAGAAAATGAGTAGTTAAACATCGAACCGGCACAAAGTCAGTAAATTTTTAGTTATGTATACATTGCAGCAGGCACGCGATAGAAATTTTATAAGAAGACGTAAGTAAAGATGGGGCACTAAATATAGTATACAAAAATTTTAGATTAATGGAAACATAAGCAACCATTTTGAAAAAGAAAAGAACCATGAAATTGCGAGAGATGGTGCAAAGGTTAACTTGAGTATTGCGTGATGAACAAACTTAAATACGGAGTAGATTGTATGTTTGATAACTTGCACAGTTGTGCCGCATGATTTCTCTTTCCATGGCTGTTGATTATGAGACTTGAAATAGTGTGCAACTGATCATAAATGGTCTGTAACCCAGACCTATAACTTGGATGAAGCAACCTCACTCCAAGTTCTTTCTTCACATGCTCATTCACCACTCGTTTTTCTCCCCTTAAACTTAAACTCCCCTTGACAGTAAAAAATTTATTTGTAGCTGGAGACGCCACTTTCTTGATCTTGGATGGCCATTTCTCACTAATCAGCTTATGGGCGTATGAAAACACTTTTGTTCTTGGGGCAGGGCCGTCATCCATAATGTTGTAAATTCTTCTGAAATAACAACATAAATCCTATTACTCCATATCATTTAAGTTGAACAAACCAAGGCTACCTAATGTAATAAAAACGTATCGTGGAGATGGTTTGTGACTGACCTTTTTTGATAATGGTATCATATTATTAGGAAAAACTTATATGCTTAAACTTGCTAAATGTAGGATTCGATAGTCACGCATACATGTGAATACATCATGTGTGTTGCATCTAACTGAGACATCTCAGCATCATAGAAACATATTCAAAGTTTATTACCATAAATTATCTTAGGAAAAATGTTGTTTGGTATTGCCTTTAAAAGTGTGGATCTTTTAATTATTGGGCGAATATCAATAGCATTAAAATGTTCTAGAGATAGCGTCGGGTAAATAGGTCATTCAACTATACTTGATGATTAATGATATTAGCATACAGCCTTTGAATTTCCCGTTCTTCATGATCTGCAAACAACTTTGCTTTCGTTGCAGTTGCAGTAAATCAAGCGCTTACTGCATTTCTGATATTTTTTGAAGATATAGAAGTAGCAGTTGCTCCAGAGTTCTCAGCTGAATATATTATATCACGAATTAGTAAGAAAAAGATGAGATATGTGAAATCAACACCAGTAAAGTCAAAAACAACCTTTTGGTTGATTTGGATTTCTGGCATCTCTACCATTCTTGCTCTTTGAATTTGTCCTTCAAAATAGAAATCTTAAATTAGAGGAATGATAAAATAGGAAGATAAAAATAATAATTGGAGATTGGTGTTAATTGTGAGCAGGACATTATTAATGTGGCAAAACTAAGTGGATATTTGGATGTGCGTTTTGCAGATCATAACGCATTGCTGATTTACAAACAGTTGTAATAACACCTTTCTCCACATCATACCTGCAAAAGTCACAAAAGTGATTATCAGACATACTCCAATATATAGGGTTTGGCCTATTCTAATTCAGACCAGCAGCTACACTTGGCAGTAGTCACTGAACTGCTATCATTCGTATGTAGTTGGCAGGCCACCATTCGAATTCGGATTAGACTATAAACAAAAAAATACAACTATTATTATGATTTTGTTTACTCACAACTTAATTGTAAGGCACATACATATATTTGATAGAGGGAAAGTAATTAAATGACCTCAAGTTTAGCATGACAATACAATTCAATAGCTTTAAGTTGATTATAATAGCCTCCTAAAGATGCTGCGCTCCACATAATGAAAGAATTGTCGACAACGATCAAAGTAACCTCCTCGTCACATACCATCAATATTCAATATCATATTTAAAAAAAAACAGTCAGTTAGTTTCCAAGATTAATAAAATTAGTCAATGCATATATTATTCATTGCATGAAATCGAGAAAAAAAAAAAAAAAAAGGTATTAGATTCATATAGCAATGAAACATGTGCTTTAACTAAGCCAGTGCTAAATTTTCTTCTACTTAAATCAAGCACAAGTATGTTTATTGGTGCAAATTAAACATCTTGTAATGCATGAATGCATTTGTGTTAGTGTCAACCTATAACATATACAAAAGAAACAAAACCAAATAGGCATCAAACCTGCAAAATATTATGAGTTCAAGAAGAAAACATATATTAGGGTTTGAGAAAAAGAGGTACCTTTTTTGGTTACCCGGATTTTCTTTTAATCTTTATAATTAACCAAAGCTATATTTAAGGAATAGATATTATTGTTGAAATTATAGTTTATGTGGATTTATCAATTTTGACTTGGAAAAAGAATAACAAAAGTTCCATTGTTCTAGTGGTTGAGATGTTTGTTAGTGTTAGTATAGATCCCATGTTCGAACCTTGCTAGTTACATTTTTAGATCCGACTGGGCAATGAGGTGGCATTTATTCTTCAAATGCCTCCTGTTATATATAGATATAGATATAGATATAGATATAGATATAGATATAGATATAGATATATATATATATATATATATATATATATATATATATATATATATATATATATATATATATATATATATATATATATATATATATATATATATTAGCTTGTTTTATAATTATCATTATTATAGTAACAAATTGATAAGGTTTATAGAAATTGATTCCCACATACTGTAAAGTGATAAAACATTCAAACCATTATAACACTTTAGCAGCTATATATCCATATAATTAATCAATGAACCAACAAATGTTGTAGAACTTGAACGAGTTACACTCGCTTATTAATTATAATTAAAGACATAAAAGTCATACAGAATGTTATTTAGTGTATTATGTAAGTTCAGAAGAAAGAACAGGAAATAACATCATACAATTCATTTTACTTTTACTCTACATGTTTAGTTAACTTCACTTTCATACCATTCTTCATTTTGAGTAGAACCGAACCATAGGGAAGCACATGGTGACCTTCAACAAGCTCCACATGGTAATGACATATAATGGTAAGTGCCACCATCTTCATTTGAGAAAAGCTCATTTCTTTGCCTAAGCAGGCTCTTGGGCCAACATTAAACGCGGGGAACTTGTAAGATGGTTCATGTTTGAGACGACCTTCCGCTGATATCCACCTTTCAGGCTTAAAATCCATACAATCCTCCCCCCATATCGACTTCATCCTTCCCATAGTATAATAACTCAAGATGATTGTGGTGTTCGGATCCACTTGATAGCCACTTGGTAGGGTGTCCGGTTGTAATGGTGTTTTGTTCTGAAATGGGATTGAAGGAAATAGCCTTAAAGTTTCACATAATGCACCATGAAGATAAACCAGCTTGTGCAACTCGCTTGTATTAAAATCTTTCCATTTTCCATCTATTTTCATCTCTAGCTTTGTCTTAACCTCTTCTCGGATTTTATCTTCTACAATTGGGTGTTTCGCAAGAAGATAAAAGAACCAAGAGAGAATGATGCCCGTAGAATCTCTTCCTGCAATCATGAGATTAAAAAATACATCTCTTAAGAACTTGTTAGGGTCCTCACAAGTTCCACAATGGTCTTTTAACTCTCTCATGAGAGCCATTGATAATTTAAAATCTTTCTCGTGAAGTTCGTAGTTCATGTTAGTGAATTCTCTTTGCTTTTGTGCTAAGCAGTTGTAAACAAACTGATCAACGGTTCGCCATGCATCTTTCAACTTCTTCTCGTTCCCCACCTTAAGTAGTTGTTGCAATTTCCATAAACTTGATGGCATGATATACCTATGAAAGATAGCTTCTTCAATATCCGAAAAGGCTTTCTCAAATGGAATGTGAGGAAAATCAAGAGACATGCTTTGGGGGTCGAAATCAAAAAGCAATGTGCTTGTAGTGTCAAATGAAAATCTCTGAAGTACTTCGTGCAAATCTATTTCCACCCCTTTTTCGCAAACATGCTCAAGCATTGGCAACAACTCTCTCTCCAACTTGTTTGAAATAGTGTCTTGAAATAGGTTTTGAAAGCCAGGGAGCTTTAAAACTGACATGATTGCTTTACGTTGGAGTTCCCATAATTCTCCATCGGTTCTGGAGAACCCGTCTCCAAGGATATCAAAGATCTGACGAAATTTGTGGCCCCTCAAATAATTAGAAAATTTCTTGCTCATAATGTGGTTGATGTCTAAAGGATTTGTGGTCCAAAGCATGTCCATGCTAGCTAACCAAGGGCCTTTAAACATATAAGTACCACCACTATGTACAAGAACTCGGGTGATATGATCATGTGGTTGATCGCAAATTACAAGAGCTGTTGGTAGCATGCCAAGAACGGGCCAATTTGTAGGGAAGATAGAATTCGTGTTTAGACGTATATAGAGAAAAACGAGAAAGGAAATAAGAATAAGAATTGAAAACGGAATAGTGATCGAGTATTCAAGGGAAGCAGGGGCGCAGCTTCTAAGGGGCGGGGAGGGGCGGCCGACCCCTCGAAATTTTTTTTGCGATGTAGGGGTATATAGTTTTCGTGTAGAAAAATTTCGGTATTTTCGGTTTCGCCCCCCCAATTTAATTCGGTTTCGACCCCCCATAGTGTTAGGAAAAAAAAAATTTAGATCCCGACCCCCCACTCGAAATTTCCAAGCTTCGCCCCTGAAGGGAAGCCATGGGAAAAAAAAGGAAAGTGATGATATAGAAAGAGTCACATAAGTTTAACTAGTAGAACTAGTGGTATATATAGGAAACAAGCTACATTTAGCTATGGGTGAACTTAAATGCACCCCCTTTGTCACCCTCAAAACTTGTCTGCACTAATTAATTACTATTATTATATATTAACTTTATTTTAGTATTTGTATCTTTATATACTTTTATCTTTAGAGTAGTCATGCAATTAGTCGCTTTTTATCTATCGTTTGTTCTCTCCTAAACAACCATAACAATCTAAAAATGGATTTTCAAATAGCTGGAAGTATTAAAAAAAAACTTCTATATCATGAAATCAATCACATTATGCATTACACTACACAATGTCGAATTTTCAAGGCGCCCCATATTTAGCGACTACGGATGTTGTCGTTAAAGGCCACTAAACAACAAACAATTCACTTTCTTTGGCCCAGCGCTTGAGCAAATCCTGTAGCGACTACATGTTGTCGCTAAAGGACCATCAGATTACAAAAGTGGGAAATCTTTGACTAAAACTAATTTTGACTACAACCTATAGTGACCACATGTGATCGCTATAAGTTAGGAGACCTTTTTCTTTATCGTCAAAGTCCCGGTAGTGGGAATTTTGCCGCCAAACCTTTAGTGACCATTTCTAGTCGCTAAAGGTTAAAGTATTTTTTTTAACTAAAAATAATTAATTAAAGATAAGTGACAGTTAACTAAATCGAACCGTGTTAAACCACAACAAATAAGTCAAAAATACGAATTACATTTCAATTTGATAATTTAAATAATTTATATATGATTTAAATAAATTATAAATAATTAAAAATGATTTAAAAATTGAATAAAATGATTTCTTTCATTTATAAATGATTTAAATTAACAAAAATAAGTTTAGTTAATTAAAAATGAGTTAAAATAATTATAAATGATTTTAAAATGATGGGAATAAATTATAAATAATTTAAATAAATTATAAATGTTTCTTAAGTAATTTAAATTAGTTTTTGCACTAGACGACAAAACGGAACACGAATGCGAACATATATCACTTTCTGATAAACATATAAACAATATATAGCCGCTCAAATAACTAAAGCATACGAATTACATTGCAAATTGATAACTGTTTAGACATTAATACATTAAAATAATTAACACAATAAAATAACAAATTAAAATGAACATACGGATTAACACATCAAAATAAACATATAGGTTACTATTTCGTACAAAGATTTTTCATGTAATTTAAAAGCTCATGAAGTATTGCAGCTGACTGACATGCGTAATTCTCCGGTTGCCTTTCCATTTCTAGTATTGCCTCCAACATCTTTATCTTTAAATCATTGACCTAGCAATCTGAGCACTCTTGGGGCAAATCTAGATCCCAAAGAATAACTCAGATGTGTTGAAGCTCCCGGAGAAGAACCTTGGGGTGTTGAAGGTCCAGGAGAAGGCTTATACCGAACTGGAGATCAAAATCATTCTTCCACATGAAAATATCCATATCCATTTTTATTTTTATTTTTTTATTTTGTTACTAACTAAGAAATTCATAAGAAATGTCTTGTAATACCCGAAATGTTATTGAATGAAATTGGTGACTTATTTAACTTTGGGACTAGAAATAAACTAAATAAATGACTAAGGGTTGTGCTTGTACAATTAAAATGTTAGTGGGATAGTAGTGTAATATATTTTGAAATTTAAAGATAAGAACGTGTGAAGATTAGTTACATATTCACATTACGGAACTCCCGATTGAGTAGGGATTTTACGAGATTTTCTGGCCCAAAATCATCTTTAAGTAACAGACAAACTCACCATAATACAGACGTCACTTTTGAAACACGCATGAAAAATAATCCCTAGGCATAAGTGAGCAATAGTAGGCAAAGTCGAGTATCAGTTTTCTGAGTTTCGGGTTCAGATTTTGATAGCTAGTAAGGAGGCTTTGTTCATTTTCGGCATTAAAGCTAGTAAAAGATTTGAGGTGAGTTTTCATATGCTTTTTAAATTGGGTTGCACTCCTTTATTAAAAAACACTATAATGCAAACTGTTTAAATGATCATACTTTGCTACATCTTTTAGATGTTTAATTATATGCGAAAGTTGTGAAATTTGATACGTTCATATAAAGTGGTGCTATTAAATGTATATGTAATATCGTGGATATATGTTGAACCATTAGAATAATGATGAACGTTACACGATAAAGCAAACAAGTTCGGGTTTGCCATATTAAAAGAGAGAAATATTGAAAGAGCAAACATGGTCGGGTTTACCACACTAAAAAAGAGAAATAATGAAAGAGCAAACAAGGTCGGGTTTGCCACACTAAAATAGAGGAATATTGAAAGAGCAAACAAGGTCAGGTTTGCCACATAAAAAGAGAAAATATTTTAAGAGCAAACAAGGTCGGGTTTGCCATATAAAAAGAGAAAATAATGTAAGAGCAAACAAGGTTGAGTTTGCCATGAAAAAGTGGGTTACGTTATTAATGATGAACATTTTTATATGTTGAATTGTTGGAACCATTGAATTGAACAGAATCATGAATAATTGGTATATTTACTATCATGATATAAGTTGAATCGTTGATTTATATAAATTTGTTGATATGTTGAATTGAATAATAATATGTGATATTAAATAGCTTTTTTTGGTATTTGAACAATTTGCATGATCGTTTTACAAGTTTGATATTATTTAGAATGTGTTTGATATTATATGACATGTTTAGTATGTGAAAACCATGAATTCTCACTAGGCCTTTGGCTGATCCAAAACTCTTTTAAATTTTGCAACCCAGATGAGCTGCTTTAGGAATCAAGATATTATTTGAGACCGAGTAAGAGTAGACGCTTCCGCTGATATAAGGTAAATTAGAGGGTTTAACGCTTCAAAAAGGCGGGGTGTTACAGTTGGTATAAGAGACATAGGTTTAAGTGAATTAGGTTTTAGGAACCTAGTCTTAAACCTAGATTAGGTATTTAACTTGCGAAAATGTTTAATATTTAGTGCCTTCTAGGCTCATTAAAAATAAAGAGTAATAGTTGTATTTTGACATAAATTAGATGCCTTTATATAGATATAAGCCCAAATTGAAATGTTGTCTTATATTTTTCTAGTAATAGTTAAATGCGTTGGCCTCTTAGATATCTTATGGACTTCAATTATAAGGGACAGAGAAATGGAAGGAAAGGGTGGTGGTGATTCCAAGCTAAATCCAATAAAGAACCAAGATATGCCTGTTACCAAAGGGGAACTAATTAATGAGATCATAAGGATTATGTCAGAACACATGCCCACTATTTTGGCTAAAAGTCAAGAAAACTTTAGGAAGGCAGAAGAAGCTAGGAAAGCTGTAGAAGAGGCTGAGAAAAAGAAAAAGGCAAATGAGGAAGCTGAGAGGGGGAGAAAAGTAATGGAAGATAAGAGAACTGCATAGGAGCAAGAAAGGAATAGAAAGGCCGAACAAGATAGGAAAAACGCAGAAGATGCTAAGAGACTAAGAAATGAAAAGGCTGAGAGACGAAGAAATGAAGAAGCTCAAATGGACGGATGTAGCTACAAGTCCTTCTTAAACTGTAAACCGACTTAATTTCATGGAGATAGAGACCCTGTGATTGTCACCAACTGGTTAAAGGAGATTGAAGACATCTTTGACATTAGTTAGTGCTCACATCGACAAAGGGTAAAGTATGCATCCCATTTGCTGAAAGGAGAAGCGCGACACTGGTGGAATATGATCAAGATTTCTTGTGGTAATGAAGTTGTGAGTACTATAACATGGGAACAATTTGAAGAGTTGGTCATGGAAAATTATTGTCCCTAAGGATTGATGGATAAGCTTGAGGAAGAATTCTTGAAACTACAACAGAATGATATGACAGTCCCGAAATACACGGAAAAGTTTAATGAAAAAGCAAGATTTGCGAAATACCAGGTAGCTACTGAGGAAAGAAGAATCAAACGATACATATGGGGTTTACGAGCTAGGATTAGGGGTCCAGTTCAACAAGCACGACCTGCAACTTTTCAAGAAGCGGCAGAGCTTGCTTTAATGGTAGAAAAGGAGAATAATCGACAACTAAAAGAAGGAGGAGACTATAAAAGAAAGAGAGAGAATCGGAATGATATAGTGAAAAAGATTAAAATCAGTGGTGGGAAAATAGATAATGTTGGTGAATATAAACTATGAACCATATGCAAGAAAACACATAAGGGGGAATGTTGGCATGACAATTGTCGTAACTGCGGGAAGTCGAGGCACACGTCTAAGGAATGTAAAGCTGAATTGGTTTGTTTCAAATGCAAGAGTCCGGGGTATAAGATTGTTGATTGTCCTGAAAGGAAGCTTCTGGAATACAAGGATACTCAAACAAGAAAGACAATGGGAAGAGTTTTTCAACTGACTGCAGAGAATGCTCGAGACACTTCGCATAAGAAATAAGATGATAAGGAAGCATGTGATGTCTAGTAGTACCTTTTCGATTATTTTAGGATTATGCATTTTGATGTGTTCGAAAAATTAAGTTTGGTTTATTTTTGATGAAACCTTCACTGCTATGCTTGTTGCAAGCATTTTGATAATATTTGAACTTTTAGATGCATAATAAACCTTAAAATATTGAATAAAGATGAGGTTATGACAAGGTACCCATGTCTTCTTTAGGTTAAATTTTGAGGAAAACATTTTTTTTAGAGAGGAAGAGTTGTAATACCCAAAATTTTATTGAAAGAAATTGGTGACTTATTTAACTTTTGGACTAGATATAAACTAAATAAATAACTAAGGGTTGTGCTTGTACAATTAAAATGTTAGTGGGATAGTAGTGTAATATATTTTGAAATTTAAAGATAAGAACGTGTGAAGATTAGTTACATATTCACATTATGGAACTCCCGAATGAGTAGGGATTTTACGAGATTTTCTGGCGCAAAATCATCTTTAAGTAACACACAAACTCACCAGAATATAGGCGTCACTTTTGAAACACACATGAGAAATAAACCCTAGGCATAAGTGAGCAATAGTAGGCAAAGTCGAGTATTAGTTTTCTGAGTTTCGGGTTCAGATTTTGACAGCTAGTAAGGAGGCTTTGTTCATTTTCGGCGTTAAAGCTAGTAAAAGATTTTAGGTGAGTTTTCATGTGCTTTTTAAATTGGGTTGCACTCCTTTACTGAAAAACACTATCATGCAAACTGTTTAAATGATCATACTTTGCTACATCTTTTAGATGTTTAATTATATGCGAAAGTTGTGAAATTTGATACGTTCATATAAAGTGGTGCTATTAAATGTATATGTAATATTGTGGATATATGTTGAACCATTAGAATAATAATGACCGTTACATGATAAAAGCAAACATGGTCGGGTTTGCCACATTAAAAGAGAGAAATATTGAAAGAGCAAACAAGGTCGGGTTTGCCACACTAAAAAAGAAAAATAATGAAAGAGCAAACAAGGTCGGGTTTGCCACATTAAAATAGAGGAATATTGAAAGAGCAATCAACGTCGGGTTTGCCACATAAAAAGAGAAAATATTGTAAGAGCAAATAAGGTCGGGTTTTCCATATAAAAAGAGAAAATAATGTAAGAGCAAACAAGGTCGAGTTTTCCATGAAAAAGTAGGTTACGTTATTAATGAAGAACATTTTTATATGTTGAATTGTTGGAACCGTTGAATTTAACAGAATCATGAATAATTGGTATATTTACTATCGTGATATAAGTTGAATCGTTGATTTATATAAATTTGTTGATATGTTGAATTGAATAATAATATGTGATATTAAATAGCTTTTATTTGGTATTTGAACAATTTGCATGATCGTTTTACAAGTTTGATATTATTTAGAAAGTGTTTGATATTATATGACATGTTTAGTATGTGAAAACCATGAATTCTCACTAGCTAGGCCTTTGGCTGGTCCAAAACTCTTTTAAATTTTGCAACCCAGATGAGCTGCTTTAGGAATCAAGATATTATTTGAGACCGAGTAAGAGTAGACGCCTCCGCTGATATAAGGTAAATTAGAGGGTTTAACATTCCAAAAAGACAGGGAGTTACATGTCTTTTTAACAACCAAATAAATTATATGTTGCATAAAAAATAAAAAATTCTGATTGTTCACCTTTGAATGAGGACATGCAAAGTAAAGTTCAAAGATTGAAATTCAATCTTTTAGACGTTTTCATTTATGCACTGGTTTTGTTTTAATGTTTAATTCTCATGCAAAAGGAATTGTACTAAATTGGGAAGGATTGTTGGAAATTTAATGCAATTGAGGGTTTCAGATCATACCTGGTAATAGGTTTGGAGGTATGGAGTGTACGCCCATCAGATTACTTAACCACCCTGACTCTATTAGTAGTATAGTAGAATTCAGGTAGTTGATGGAGTTCGTGAGTTTATTCTTTAGTGAGTAAAGCTCTAAAAGGTATTATTAGGCAAATGAGTTCAGTGTTATACTCCTCAGTGAGCATACTCAAGGGGCAGTTCTTTCACGGAGCATGTTTATCGGCGAGTAACGCTGCTAGAACTAAATTCAAACTAACTTGTAACGGCTTTGACATATTCAAAGGCAGTTATAACTACAACTCAATGACCACGTTTAATTGGCCGTGTAACAACTATTGCCATAAATTTAGGAATATTATGATGTGATTAATTGGCCGATTGATTATCATAATTCGATTGTCTTTGAGTTTTCCTATAAATAATAATGTACATCTGCATGAAAATACCATAAAAACCTAAATATTTAGATGCGAAAAGGGTTCTTGTTTTGTGCCAATATCAAGAACAAAAACTTGGTTTTATCCCAAGGAGATATTCGTATAACCCTGACATAAGAGTCGCATATTTTCCTTTGAAAAGTGATTACACGATTTTAAGTGATATCCGGTCATTTATTATCTTACACAAGTTCAACTAACAGTGGTAAGTTTTCAAAAACTTTTTAAAGCTAATAGTTTGTTTATTTTATTATTATTTTTTTCCAAAGAAAAGCTTCAAAACACAAACTTTTGTTAAATGTACAAATTAAAAGCTTTTATTTAAAAAAAATAAACTTCAAAAGGTAAAATATTCAAACGTGATAAAGCGTTTAAAACTTTGTGGAGTTTTAGGCTAGTGACAGTGGTCAGTCGTGACCTTTGGTCGCCGTCGATCGCCCACTGTCGTCGGTTGGTCCTCATTGGTCGTCGAGCGAAAAAAAAACCCAAATTGGCCGGCCACACGACCGACTTTAACACATACAAAAAAACAAACAAAATGGTACCGTTTTGATTTAAAAAAAAATAAAATAAAATAAAATAAAAGATTTTTGCAACATTATAAATAAAAACCTCAATTCCTCAAACACACTTCTAAACACATAATTTAAAACAGAATTCAGACAACTTCTCATCAATATTCATTATGTCAAAAATAAATAAATAAATAAATAAATAAACTCTCACATCTAAAAACCGATGATCCCGACAACCCCAAAATGCCCTGAGTTTGACTTTCTCGCCGGATCCAAATTTCCAATTAACCGGGTAACACCATCACAAAATCGGGGTATTCGCTTTCGTGTACCCGTTTTTAAATATCCAACACGACTACCACAACCGAATCAAAATCAAAACTCTTTTTACATTAATCGTCCATATGTCCCACTTTATCGTCCTAATACCGATTTTCACCAATCACCAAGTGGGTCGTCGTATCATCCTAACATGGATTTCTCACAGTCTTCCTAACCAAATCAAGCGTTTTCACCGCTTCAAGGTGTTAATCTTGATTTGGATTTGGAGGGTTTAATGCAAGACTATCCGACTCAACAATACCCGACTCAACATTAACCGAGTCAAAACTATCCGACTCAAGAATACCCGAGTCGAAACTATTCGAGTCAAGATGTTTCGATGGGGCAAGATTCGGGTCACGGTTCATTTCAAGGTTCCATTCCTGTTGAAGACGATGACGATGTCGAAGAGACGTCACCCGTCAAACCAAAAAAGCCTTCGAGACGTGCTACAAAGGCAAAGGGCAAGAATGTCGCAACCAAAAAGGCCAAACTATAAACAAAGGCGGAAGAGGTCGCGCTTTGTAAAGCTTGGACTCATGTGTCGGAAAATTTCGAGAGAGGAAACGTTATCAACAAGAATGGGTTTTGGGAGGAGGTGATAGCGTACTTTGAAAAGGAAATTGGTTCAGAAAGAATGTACGACTCAATTCTTTCCAAATGGAAGAATAGGGTTCGTTGTAGAGTTGGTGGATTTTGTGCAATTATGGATAATATCCGGCAGAATCACAGAAGTGGTGAGAATAACCAACACGACTACACAAAAGCTCTTAGAGAATACAGTGTGATTTACGGTCATGAACTTACATTGGAGGAGTGTTGGAAAGTTTTGAGGAGTCATTCTGCTTGGAAGGGTATTGAGATGCGTGCTTTCAAAACTGACGGTAGGGGTCGAAAGAAATCAAAGACTTCAGAAACCAACAAAAGGTGGTTTGAATTTGCACAACGTGGATGATTCTTAAGAGGAAGAGACTCGAGAATCACGACCACAAGGTCGTAATGCATCCAAAAAGAAATCATCCTCCTCCTCTCGTGAGCCACCTGCATCATTTGTTAGTTCGTTAGCCGAGAAGTACTTCAAGTTCAAGTCATCAAAAACTGGGAAAAAAGAAGGATATGGAAGAGGCATACATAAAGTTAAGGGAAAAGGAGATGGAGATGCAAGACGCAAGAAGTCGACGAGCCGAGGAGTTACAGAAAATTGAGCTCCAACGTCAACAAGTTGAATTGCTGGCCCAAACAAAGCAGGAGCAAGACATAATTTTCTACAATTCAGCAATCGACCCAAATTTGCCCCCACGACAACAACAACAAGAACTTATGATATTAAGGCATCAATCAAGGCACGCTACAACTTAGATTATTAGTTTAAGTTTTTAATTAGTATTATAATGTTTAAATTTAATTAGTTTAAGTTTTTAATTAGTATTATAATGTTTAAATTTAATTAGTTTAAGTTTTTAATTAGTATTGTAATGTTTACGTTTTATTATTAATGAAGTTTAAATTTGTTGTTTAAAATATTTGAATTAAAAATAATAATTTGGTCGCCAATGTGGCAACTTAATCATCATTAAATCGACAAAGAGAGAAAATTGATGTGCACCATTGTGTTCAGCCTTATAAAGATTAAGTCACGTTTCTTTATTCATTAAAAAAGTTACATTTTTTTAACCCTTAAAAGTAACTAAAATCACCCAATGTTTCTTCATACATCCAAAACTATATAATCCTCTTCCCTATAGTATTTTTGTGAAACTATATTTTTGTGATTTTATTTTGAGCAAATTCCACTAAAAGTACATTTGTAGTTATCTCATGTGCCCTAAAATTTTTCTATTTCTCAAAATAACTCAGGGCGAAAGTCGTATCGGGTAAGTTTGGGCGACTCTCAATAAAAAAAATATTGTACTATTTACTTACCGATTGCCTAATAAATTAAATTAGTGAGACCCAGTCGCTCAAGAAATAAGAAAACGTATCACTTATTTTAGAGGAATTGCCCAAGAGCCACATGAGACAAAAGTCGCTTTGAAGCATTTTGAGAAATTGAAAAATTTTGAGACACATGAGTAACAACCAATATACCTTTGAACATTTGTTCAAATTAATTAATTGTTCAAACTAATCCATTCCGTGTTAAAGATTTTTGGATAACTTTCTGGCTTCTTAATTTATTACTCGTATATATACTATATTTAATGTATTTTTCATATGGGGATACAGCGTGTATACTTTTTAGATTGCTTCACGAGTACCACCACCATATAATTAATGTATAACCCCCTAGACATTAACTTTTAGCTTGTAACTTAAGAGTTCTAAATATTAAATAAGCTAAAGGCAAATTGCACGTGTCTCTGACTTTCTGCAAATAAGGCACAAATTAACAAATCATTCAGGTAGTCCCTCTTAACACCCTACAAATGCACAACTTGGACAACTAGTGAGAAAATAGTTGATGTGTCAAATATATATCCTCACAATGTTTTTTTTTTTTTTTTTTTTTTTTTTTTTTAAAAAAAAAAAAAAAAAGAAGTTGAAATGATATTAACTGAAATTACAAAGTAACATCAATGTTGCCATGATGAGACACTCTGTTTGGCAAGGACTTATATGAGGTTTATGTATAGAGGTGCACATTTCGGTTAACCGGTTCGGTTTTACCCGGATCGGTTTGTGTGACCGGTTTGAGTCAACGCGGTCAAGAACCAGTCAGGGCGGTTAACCGGTTCGGTTCCAAACCGGCCTCGAGAGGAAAAAACCCAAACTTATCCGAACCGGTTTGGTTTCGGTTATATGCGGTTTGGTCGCGGTTAAACAGAGAAGCACCACACCGATGGGCTTTGGGGTTAGGCCATCAGCCATCAGAGTCTTCTTCGAGTGAGGAGGATGGCTGGGTCTCCGATGATTCATTTTATTAATTCGTAGTTTTATTTTAATTACCGTATCGTAGTTTCTATTAATCGTACTTTGTATTTCATGTTTTAACTTTAACGTTTAATGTAATCCGTGTTTTAACTTTAACGTTTAATGTGATTCGTGTTTTAAATGTTATGACTTATGTTAGTTATTTTAGTTTATGTGAAAATTACTAAGTAAACTAAATAAAATTCAACTTTTATTTAATACAACGAAAATACACTTAAAGAAAATACAAGATCAAACATTGAGCCTTTCTCGTGCTGAGCAATACTTGAACAAATGAGCCCTTAATGCACATTTGGAAACGGGATTCATGAGTGTACATTGGTTGGACATGCTCATTGCATCACGTTTTAGAGTCATACGGCTTACATGAGTGTACATTGGTTGGACATGAGTCTGCATCACCTCCGTCGTATCCTCGTCGTCCCAATGGTTGAACGGCAAACCTCTTTTGATCACCAAACCGGAAAATGCTTGACGGACTGCTTCATGATCGTATGCAAAAATACTCCCGTCACGAGCCATAGAAGATTGACCCGCTTCCGGAGTATTTTTTAGTGCCTTGCAATACTTCTGGTTGATATGAGCCCTCAACGTCGAGTTGGAAGCCGCCGACATTATACTAAAGCAATGCTTACATTGAGCCTTTTTCTTGCCGTCCGACATTAGGACGTAGTTGAAGTGATCCCAAGGATCGTTGACACGGTTACATGGTAAAATTTCGACAACCGTTGGTACATTTGATGAACCAGCAGCGGTGGTGTGGGTGGTGGTGTTTGAAGTTGAACTATCCATTAGTAATTTTGAGAGTGTTTTTTGCTTTGTGAATGTGATGAAAACTAATAAACAATACATCAATTTACACTAAATAAAAATGGTAAAATTGTAATTTTAAGACTAATAAAGTAAAAGCATGTCCCCCACGTTACTAGTTAGTATTGTTTCAGATTGAAAGATGTCAGGTTTGAATTCAAATTTCAAAAATTCCAAAAAATTCCGGCCCCTACACATAAACCGGTTAACCCAAACCGGTTTCTCTATCCGGTTAATAAAACCGGTCCTCAAACCGGATGTTTTTCTAAAACCCCTAACCGGTTCCAAACCGGCGGTTTGGGGAAAAACCGGACCGGTTTAGGTCAAAACCGGGTTTGACCGGTTTGGTTTTTCGGTTCGTTAGCGGTCGCGGTTCGGTTAACCGGTTTGGATGTGCACCTCTAGGTTTACAGAGGCTTGAGTTTTTAAAATAAGTCTTGTTTATCATAAAGTTTATGGAATGGCTTATAAAATAAGTCGGCTAAAAAACCATTTACAAAAACCACAAAAATAAATTACTTATTTACCCACAAAAATATCTAACAAATACAAAAACCATTTAATTATGTCCTTTTTAGTAACTTTGCAATAATAAGCCTCAGTCTCAGCCCATTTGTCAAACTAGTTTATAAAAATACGAATTTTAATTTCGGCTTATAATATAAGTTCCAGCCTCAGCCTCAGCCCCAGCCACAACCCATTTCGTCAAACATACCTTATGACGTTCACAAGAGGTGTCAGTTTTAACCTTACGAGAGACACAAGTGGTTAGGGAAACGGTCCAAGTCAGTCACAAGATACTAAGATAGTCAGTACATCTTCCTAAGGAAACGGTATGAAACGGCCACAAGAAAACGAGAATACTCGAGTTAGGTAATATACATCTGAATCAAAATCTAAATAAAAGACGGGCTTGTTTCTTTTCTTTTTTTCTGGATTAAGTGGGTGAATCCCTTTCTGTTAATAAGTTTTAATGGGGAAGAACACCCTTTGCTTCCTCTACCCATATGAACCATTTAATAGAAAAAGAAATATATTATATGTGTGGCCCAACCACTTTCTCCAAACTAAGACTCATTAACAATAAAAAGAAACACCCCTAGGCCCTAGCTTATCTGGAAAAATGAAACCTCGGTTGATTACCTTTTCTTTTGACACATTTGACTTAATTTATAAGCTAAATTAGTGTTTATTATGCTTTAGGTTCAACTAATACATCCTAACGAGTGGCCCATGGCACTTATTAGACAAACATTTAGTTTAATTACCCGTTGAAGAGAATCTATATCTCAAATTGACTAACTTAAAACTTAAGTGATCAAAGCTATCACCTCTATTTTGGGTAAGATTTCTAGACTTTATAACCAACTAGGGCATCCGCTATGGATTAACCTATTAAAGGTTTATGAAATTGCCACATCCTATAATGTCATTCATTTTTAAAACTTTTTATGTTATGAACCTATTGTTATTATGGATAAACTTTTTGAGGTTTATAAAATTTCTTCAACATTTGAATGTCATTTATTATTTAGTTGAAAAGAAAAGGAAATAAACATTTTTTGGACCTCTCCAAGATCCTAGACCTTTTCATGACACATAGGCATGAAATGGTTCCTCACTATGGTATAAAAATTCTTGAACCTCTTCATAAGTGTTTAGACGTATTCTTAAACTTTCATAGTGGATGCTCTAATACAAAAAGTTTGAACCCACAAATTCAATTTGGGTAAAGCCTTATTTTTTTCAGGAGATTGACATAACTTCAGAGTTGTTTGGACACTATAACACAATCATAAACAATGATATGCGTATGCAAGTCTTATGAGGGTAAAAAAAATGATGAATTAAAAGTGTCCATTAATTTTATGGGTATAACCATACATGTGTTTGCAATGCAGTTAATCTCAGATCTAAAGAAAATCTCAAATCTGAATCCAACCTCTAATTCTAATTTCGGAAAAATGATCTATCATGCTTAACCTCACTCTTGGTCACCTCAATCTGAGGTCAACCTCTCTTTTGGTTCAGTTCATGGGCTGTTCGGCTGCTTGTTTGGTAGACCCGAAATTGTATTTTGTCTCAAACTCGTGTGGGTGCCAAATACTTAATCGTACAAACTTAAGGATAGCAAAACTTACTGCCTTCAATAAACAAGATACAAATCCCTGCAACTAAACTTACACAAAGAAATGCCTATAAATTGAAGCAAAACGCAAGACATCAACGATTAATGTGTCAGCATCATTTGCAATTTCATAAGTACCTTTTTACATAATCACAACAATTAAGTTATAAAAAAGTTAATCACACCTTGATTTTTCATTAGTTTAAACCAAAAACATAGTGTAATTGTCAATTTTTCACTTGAAAGAAGCTTGAACAGGCTCAAACTTATATAAATATCCAACACAAAGTAGCAAGATACAAGTGACATGAATGGGTGCAAACTCGCCATTCTTTAACCTTCCTCCCCAAACTCCTTAGTAAATCGTTCGTGAACCTCAAGGTCGCTTTTGCTCACAGTTGGCCTCTGCCTCGCGAGAACTTTGTCAAAATCTGCTCGCATGATTGGTGGTGGACTTATCTGCAAAAAGTTTCAGTTGACTCAGATAAGTGGGTAAAGGATTAAATATTAGCTTAATGTATATAAGGGGTATTTGGATGTGTTCTAATAGTGATAATGTGATATTCTATTTCCTGAATTTTAAAATAGTAAACTTGAAAAGTATGTAATGGTCAATAATTTAAACATGAAGAAATTTCTTTACCTTCGCTGCAAGCCCTTTTGCTGCAAGATCCTGCATGGTAATCTGGACAGCCCCGCGTTGTTTTGGCCCACATGGTACCCACAAATCATCATGTGTGTTAACAAAGAACATGGCATCTTGAGTTTTACGTACAGGTTCAAATAGAACATCCTTAACCTACAAAGCCACAAACAGAAGACTCAGCAGATTTGATATGTATTCCAAGATGCTATTAATCCTAGTAGTAAACCTAGGACTTGCACTTACACAAACAGCAATATCAGAACCAGAAAATCCTTCGGTCTTACGAGCCAAGGCTTCAAAGTCACCTTCAGTCAGGTTATTAGGAGTATCTCCTAGATGCACCTGCATAACAGGCCACAGCAAACTACATTTTAGAAAAAATTCATGGTCTTGCAAACAATTGAGTTGATATGATAACTCTGACCCATTAATATATGATTGGTATATCTGGAGTGTGGTTCATCCCTAAGGATGAAATAAGTTGAATAAAATTTCATAGTTAAACAGGAAAGGGGTCAAACGGACTGAAAGTTGCCCAAACTGTATCTTAATGCTGAGAGCCTCAGTTGTACAATACTGCTAAGAAAAATGTCTGCAGTTCAACCCAGACCGAGCAAAACTAAAAATAACTTATTTCAACCTAACAAATTTGATCCATTACAAAGGCTGACCCGCCCATCTTCCACCTCTACAATTGAGATATAAAACTTCAAATTTCAAGGAAAAGCAATGCTTTAATAGAAAGAGCTGCAGAAATCACATATTTGTAGAGAGATGACATTACTTTAAACATGTGCTGCCTCGCCTTCAAGTCGGGTAGTGGAATGTATATACGCTTGTCAAAACGTCGCCGGATAGCCTGCAAAAATAATTTATTAGCTGGATGTAATCTCGGGAGTCGGGATTTAGTAAAAACATTTAAGTTTTTTCAAAGACCTGATCCAGAGAGTAGGGTGTATTTGTAGCTGCGAGCACTAGCACTTTATCATCATTGTGTCCTACACCCTGAAAGAATAAGAAGTTGACGTATTTAGGCATATGTTGTTGCAACAGTAACCAGCTTCCTATTCTTTCTGCCAATTTCATGTGCTCGTATATTAAATTAGAGGTGGCAATTTCAACCCACTTACTATAAATGGGCCAACTGCGTTCTGTTTCATCTCTGAAGGAATAATGTCAAATAAATAATAGTAACACATATCTGTATATATTTATAAAAATTGAGTTTTATGTCACAAAGGCAGAGTACTAATGATTATTAAAAAATTTACAAGTAAATAAAAACCATATAGTAATAAAGTTATACTAATATATAAATACAATAATAAAAGTTTAGCGTTTTATGCAACAAATGTGACTTCTTAAGATTTAAATTTTTGTTATAAAATATTATTTAATATGTTAAACTTAGAGTTCCATGCGACATATGTAAATATCAATTATTTTGAACTTTTTTATAACTTTAAAATGTTTAGTTTATGCAATAGATGTAAGTATTAAAGATGTAAAATTTCATTAAAAACTATTATTTAATATGTTAAAAAGTTGAGATTCAAGCGACGAATGTAAATTTTTAAAGACTTAAAACTCTTTTAAAACTTCAATAAGCAAAGTTACATAATATACTTGACTGAAATTCCAGGTAACATAACAAGCCATCAAATTTATTAACTTATATACAATGAAGTGCATCGCTCGGGTCAGCTTGCCTAGTTTTATTCAAAAGTTTAGATTATTGATGAAAATAGTTTTTTCTTTATACCATATTTAACGTGATAATTATTTACTGTATTAAAGATAAAAAGTGTTTCTACTAAATACACCAGTTTCAATCCGAACATAAATTACCCCGTCTGGCCTGTTATCCAACCCGCCCATTTTGCCACCCCTACATTTATCAATTAATGTAAAAACCTGGAAATACTAACTTTTTTTTCCTAGATAATGAATAAACAGAAGAAATAGTATGCACAGTCAAAAGATCTAATAGCAATTTACTTGTCATTTGGGTTCCCAACAATTACCTGCATCTGAACAAGAATTTCAGTTTTAATACGCCTTGAAGCTTCACTTTCATTGCCTTCACCCCGCTGGCCACTCAAAGAATCAATCTCATCAATAAAGATGATGGACGGTGCACTTTCACGAGCCATTTCAAAAAGATTTGAAACGAGCTTTTCACTTTCACCCATCCACTTTGAAACAAGATCCGATGAAGAAACACTGCAGAAAAGCAGCAGCAGTTGGCACTTGCCAACTTATTGGCCTAAGTTCATGAATACAAAAGAAGCCAAAAACTAACATAAACAAGTCAAGGAAATTAAAATAGAGAGACCATGATCCAATTTTCATTGAGCAGAAATATGAAGGTTGTTTAGCCTCATAGCAGTAACGTTTTATAGCAGGTGCAGAAAAGCGGCAGCAGTTGGCACTTGCCAACTTATTGTCAACAGTGTAGTGTTGACACATAGCAGTGATGTTTTATGGCATGCTAGTATATATTTTCATGGAAGTGTCAACATCGTTAAGCAGAAGCAAAAAAACCCATGAATGCATATCTAGAAGATAACTTATTTTTAGTGGAAATACATAATGAATTAATACTCAATGGTTCTCAAACTGTATACAATGTGTCAACCATTTCCATACGAAACAACAAAAAAAACAATTGGAATACTTGAAGGCCCTTAATAAAATCCTTTCATAAAGAATAACATCTGAAAGAAACTGAACAATTTAAGCTTGCATAAGCAACATCGTATCATCGCTAAATTAGAGAGCTACAAACACGTCGTGAATATAAAAAAAATCAATTGAAATGAGGGGGGGAATCTGTCAAGCTTGCATCACCAATATACCGTCAGCTGGAAACTAAAATTGCATAAATGATTAAATGTGATGCAAGTGAAATATGCCAATGTGTGAGGTCTGTAAATTGTACAAGTCATCGAGCATATAAGTTAGGTCGCAAATGCACAGATATTATCGACTCCGAGTGCAAAAAACGAGATCGAAACTAATAGCGAGCCAAAGCTCGAGCATATACACTCGAGTCAATTCTTATCAAGATTTTGAGCCTTATATACTATGCCAGTGCTGATACATATGCAACTATGACTGCTAAGAGTCAAACTTTTATCAAATTATTCAAGCTCGAATTTGACTCTAGCCCATTCGTATTGAACTCAACTGAACTCTTGAAATCGATTACTTAACTAAGTATAAATTTTAGTGAATACTTCCGAACTATTCGAGCCAAGCTCAAGCTTGCATCAAGAAGGCTCACTGCTCTACCAACTCATGCTCGTCTTAGCCTAACAATTTAAAGTCGAGCTAAGCTCATCTGCAGCCCAAAGGAGCCAGTGTCTACTTAAGTAGCTATGAACACTTGCTTTGGCAAAACAGACATCCATTTCCCCACTACTTTTAACGGCCATTCTGTTTTTGCCTGATCTAATCCCTACACAACATTTCTGTAAGTCTATGTCTTGAAAAAGAAAAATGTTACAAGTAAATCAACCTGAAGTAGCCTTTGAACTTTGTAGATATGGCATGATACGTTATGATTCTTCACTCTGTTTTTTAGGTCTACATTTTAGGCCCTAGCTGTTTCTTGAGTCAATCATTTGTTCTCTTGAAAATTTTGTATTATTAAAGTTAACCATCTAACTCATAACAGATAACCACTAGTGACACAGGAGCTTGTTCATAATTGTCAAAAACCATGGTAGTAGCGAATTGTGCTTTTGATTATGTTCAGACATCTATTGCTCAATCTATAGCCATTCTTGCAAGTGCCATACTGATTATATTAGTCATAACTTAACTCACCAATAGAAGGTTGAAACCAAAAGAGTTAACCTACTTTGTATACAAAAGGTTGGTCTGTGTACAGTGTACACTATAACTGTACAGGCAGTACTGAAGGTCATAAGGGAATGGTAATATCATATGACACTAAGCAACAAATAAAACTATGTATAACAGAAAGATGAACAAATTTCTACAACATAGAGCAAAAAAAACCCCGCTGGGATAAGATAAAGTTTAACTGAAAGGTGGGTGATAGGGGCTAAAACCCTAGTCCAATTGTCGTTTACAGGTCAAAAGAGTCAACCACCATGCGTGTATCCATGTATAATGATATGAACAAGAGTATATCGAATATTCAAATATACAAAAAAGTTAAGAGAAAATCTCAAACTGTCATACCAATGACCCTTGCTTTCACCACCTCAAACGACGACGCACCAGTTTTAGGACAAGCAATCCTCTAAAGATGATCTTTGCACAGATGAATATATGTGTATGTATTGATGCATAATTATGCCTAAAGTTTCATATCACTAATGACAGTTCTCAACAATTTGTATGTACAAGCAAACCTAATGATGAGGAATTATACATACAATTAATACGAGGCAATATTATATTAGTCTACAGTTGGCCAGATTAACACCTGAAAAATGTAGAGTCCGCTTCTGTTGCAACAGCCTTGGCCAAGTATGATTTTCCAGTCCCAGGTGGACCATATAAAAGAAAAGCTCTCCAAGGGCGTCTTTTACCTACCAAAACACAATTTATTCAAAAAGTAAATAAGAAAGTAGGAATACATCAAGCATTCAATAACTTGTAATATAACTGAAACCAAAAGTCATAAGCCAGCTGTACGTAGCTCTTGTTTAATTCTGACTATAGAGTCAGGTCAGCGGGTAAAAATCTGCCCATCTAACAGTGTGGTATCTTAATTATAGATAAATATTCAAGTTTAACAAGGTAGTTATGCACAATAATTGAAAAACCAGCTTTATTCTGTCAATCAAATACTCTCAATCTACTTCTAGTGGTCATTAATCATGCTTGTGTATGTATACGAATAGTGACAGATGTATTTTCATCACCTTTATAATACAAGCTCAAACATTCAAGTCCTAAGTAATATAAAGTACATTTCACTCACAAAAAATAATTGATCTCTATGAGTCAGCAATATATAGAAGTAAAGCATTAACCCATAGCACAAAGATACAAACTACCTTAACCATCTACCATTAAAATTCTCTGAATTAAAAACTGTTATACCTCCAACTCTCCATGAAGTTACCCGCATCATAACAGACAAAAGATTTCTTCAGAAGAAATAAACTTAAGTATGGTCAGTTGGTCACATATCGCTTGGACATGTATAACTATTTTAAATTCGTAGAATTTTGACGGTAAACATTCCTACAAGTTAGAAACACAATTTTACCCCTATCATCACAAATATAAGAGTTTTCTTTAAGGGTGTGTTTGTTCAGCTCAGTGAACATTCTTCATGTTAAATCTTCATGCCTTCATGATACAAAAAACAGTAGTCCATCTAACGTTAATTTTGATAAGGGAAAAAAACAGTTTGACCTACACTCGTTAGACTTGGCATGATTGAGGCCACATAAATATCAAAACAGCGTATAGGGAACGCAAGCTTTGCTCTAGCTTCGTTTAAGCCAATTCTGGAAAAAACTTGCCAGAAATTATTCAGGATGTCAAAAGTACCCCTAATTCAAATATTTTGTCAAATCTGTAGTTGTAAAATGACAAAACATCCCTGATCTGCTCAAATAACTTTTGCCATTCCATCAAGAGTTGTTCTTTTGAGTGGATACAAGGAAATTCTTGTCCTTTAAAACCTTCACACCGAGTCTTTGGATAGAATTGGCATAAACGAAACCAGACTGAAAATTGTGTGGCAGGTAACGTTGTTCAAACATTTAGGTAGTCGAAGTGTAACTAAGTAGAAACTTTTCCCTATGTATATATTATCTCAAATCCTTTTTTGTTTAAAAACAGGAAGCATTGAAGTGGCAAAGTTTATAATACCACAAGCTGTAAAAACATGATATCCAGGCCAGCTAGACACTTCTATTTACGAAAAAGATAAGTAATGCAGCCATACAGGTCATTAACGTTGACATAAGAAGGTAAATATGAACATTGTAAATCCAAAAGTCTAAAACATAACGACAACTCCTCCAACTACGGTGACCCATCCTCCAAAACCCTAAGACTAAATTACTACTTACTACTTAGAGCAAAAGGTATAGTGACTCCAAGCATTAGCACAAGTGTTTCCGTGTCAACAAATTCCCCTATAACACTGACCTATATTGGTCACTTGGTCAGGATGTTACAAAAGCAAACAATATCGCTATATCAGTCACTTGGTCAGGATGTTACAAAGATGAATCAATAAACAATCTAACGAACATGAAGGACAGTAGCTAGCTTCTCCAACTATAATCTCACATTTTAGAAAACCCTGAGCCTAGAATACTACATAAAGTCCCTAAGTTGGTGTTTGTAATACCTTATGTTAACTAGCAAAACAAACACTATCACTAACTCAACACGATAACACCATACACAATTAGCTAATCAAACAACAAAGCAATGAACCAATCAATAATCTTTAAAATCTCTAACTAACCACCCTAATCAAATACCTAACCCAAAACTACATTAATCGGGATGTTTTAAAAACATATGAATCCCCACGCTGGCATCGGTAACACCTTACGCTAATCCCACATCAGTAAACTTAACAAACACCTAAACATCAACCAACGCAATCTAAACAAACCGCGATACTAAAACTACACGTACCAGTAAAAAACTGGGGAAACTTAACAGGCAAAATAACCGCCTCCTGCAACGCCTGTTTCGCACTCTCCAACCCCGCCACATCACTCCACTTCACATTCGGCTTCTCTCTCACAATCGCGGAATTCAACCCGGCTCTCAGCTTCGAATTCTCCTCCCCACCATCTCCTCCCTCACCCCTATCCCAACCTTTCTTCACTTTCGGCTTCGAAGCAACCGCAGCGTCCCCGTTACTCGGCGTACCCGTCCCGCCCTCATCCAACACCGCCCTGATCTCCTCCGCACGGCGGAGATACTCCGTGAACTTCTGCGTGATAGCTTCGTGGATTTTGGGGTTTTTTTCGTATTTTAAGTGGGTTTTGAAATACTCTAAGGCGTTCATGTATAAAGGGAAGGCTTTTTGGTAGTTGCCTGCATTGTCTTCTGTTACGGCTTGTTTTACGTATTCTATTGCTTGTTCTTTGAAGTTGCTGTACATGATTGATTGATTGATCTAGGGTTTGGGTTTTGTGATGGAACCCTAGAAATTGGATTTGGGGAAAAGATGGTCGTGGTGGTGGTGGTGATGAAATTGAATGTACACGCGATTTAGAGGAATATTATTATTGCTAATATTGAAAAAGAAATTAATTACCTACTACTACTTCAAATCTTGAATAGCTTTTTAAACATTTGATGAGTGGATTATTGTAGCCTAGGGAAAGTAAGAAAGTATATTATTGGTCAACAATTATCATATTTACCTTTTTAACTTTTTTTTTTTTTTTTTTTAATTTTAAATAAATAGATACGAGTATAAACATGCTTAGTTAAAAGGTAAAGGAGTTCGGGTTCAAAACAGGTCATTTAAAAAAAAATAAATAAATAAATAAATAAAAATAACTCCTAATACCGTATTTCACGGGTTATGCGGGAAGTTAAGACGTAAAGAGCCTTACCCCTACCTAAGGTAAAGAAACTGTTTTCGATTCTATCAAAGGTAGAAAAGGACCCCCGACCTTGCAAGGGTGATGATTGAACCCTTGACTTCTGTCTCCAAAAGCAGTGGTGTTAACCACTTGATCCAACCTTTCTCTTAATAAACAAGTCAAGTTCTGGGTAAATATTAAATAGGTCAAATTGTTTACTTACGTAAAACTGTAAGAAATTTAAATATTGGTGAGTAAAAATAATGAGAACAAGTTTTTGTGTGCTTAGACGACCTGTGATGGGGGATGCAACCACGCGTTAACACCTCCAACCACATTTAATAGATTTTAGAGATGATTTGGTCACAAGCTTGGCTGAAACTTTTTAAGGAGTATTTGTTTGTATGTTGTGTGAGTGTATCATTGGGTGTGGTTGTGTTTAGTGGATGTTGGTTGATTTGGTAGTAATCACTACGGCTATTTGAGGGTTGATTTGATGAAGGAAGTGAATGGTAAGATGGTGATGGTGAATGCAATCGCTAATGCGACTTGTCTTAGTTAGCGAATAATCAAATGGAGTTCATGTTTTTAGTTTATTTTGACTTCTTATTGAAGTTTATACGTAGTTTATGCATATTTTTTCAATTTATTACCGGTGTATGATTTTATGATTTAAATTAGTTAAATCTTACTTTATCAACCTATCAACTAGTTTGGCCAATTTAATTATAGAGTTTTGTTCAACAAAGATTACAAAAAAAAAATTAAATATTAAATAGGACAATTTAACCACTCACTTTTCAATAAAAAAAATAAAAACCCGTTTACATTCTTTTAAAAAAGGATATAATAAATCGTTGATCATTAAGTAAAACTAATTACAGCATCATGTCGGGCATAAAATCATTTTTCATTAGTGGGCAGTTCTATATACAATTTCGACGAACTTTATTTTCGAGTTTTTTTTGCAAGTATTGAAATTTACGCCAATATAAATCACATGCGATTTATAAATCAAGTGTAATTTGTTATTTTAAAAATCACGTATGATTTTGTGAAATCGCATATGATATATGATTTGAACTTTTAAACTCACATCACAAATCACATGGGATTCCGTATATCGAAGTATATCTATAAAAAAGCGAAAACATTAATTTTTTGAAAGTATATCGAAGTAGCGTCTATAAAAAGATACAAAATATTAGGTCGCGATTATTTATTTTTTGTCGCTTAACAATTTATCATTTGTAAGATATTTTATTTAATTAAAAAAGTTGAAAAATGAACATTTTAATTAAAATAAAAAAATAAGTGCTAGAATCACTCCATTTGATTTTTGATTTTCTTTAATATTTGTTGAACGCACTCCATGTAAAAGATAAAAACAACAATTCTAAACTAGTAGACCACAATACAAGTATTCAAAATGTGAAGTGCGGTAGATTTGAAGCACACGATGAATGCCATCCTAACTTTTAACTTTGGATTACGATTATTTAATGATGGTGCGCGTTAACTAGAAACAAGTGGTCCGGAACCGAAAACGTATCAATCTTGTATTAACTGTACTTTGAATAATTCAAAGATTGATAATTTGATGACGTGAGTGAAATTAACGTAGCGACAACATTTCTTTTTGTATTTTTCCAATAAAATAATAATGTCTAAGAGCACTAGGTATCGTAGTGCCATCCCGCTGGTGTTATGGGAAAAAGTGCTGCCACATCAACACATTTTCACATAACACCAGAATTCACCATAACACCAAAAACCCCCTCCCTCCTATAAGATCATCAACAATGCAAGGTTTGAGGAAAGACTTTTTGCATTTAATGTCTTAAATACATTTCATATTTAATGAACAAGGTTTGAGGAAAGACTTTGTGTTTTACAAGTCTTTCTAAAAAGCTTATAAAAAAGCTTTCAACATAATGCATAAAAACCATTTACAAAGACTTTTTAAAATAGTAAAAAGCTTTTAAAGCTTTTTGCATAACAGATGCTCTAACACCAGTTTCTCATGCCGTCATGCACCTTTGAACCCCACATATATATTTTATTCTTTTTTTCATTTATTTAAATAAACTAACACATTTAATTAAAATTAAATTTTCATTAACTAAATAAATACATTAAAAACAAAACGTAGAATAAAAATATATGATACATTAAATTTTTTTTAATTTATTTCACAAATACTGTTTCACAACCCCATTGTAAACAAGGCCCATTTAAAAAATAAAAAAGGCCCAAAGACATACTATAATATGTACTTGTTTTACCCTAAAATCTGCCAATCAACTCTATCATCTCCTTCTCATATGTTCCCGCCACCATTTGTCATTTAACTTTGATTAAAAAGTCACAGCCATTAATAAACGAAATAAAGCATCCATCAAATATCAAGACAACCTTTCTTTGATTCTTACTCAAACCAAGTCACAACAATGAGAAAAAAAGTGGAAACAAAAAAAAAAGCCCGTGAAAACGCCACAAATAAACGGGATAACACAACCCCCGGTGACCTTCTCGCGCCGTGGCGTTGCGTTTTCCGGGATAATCTCGGCTGTTCATGATGGCTCAGCACTCGAAAACGTGAGGGACGGTACCCACATGGCGCCGTCGCGTTGCGTTTTGGCGGAAAACGCCTCTCATAACGCAGGGTACCCTCCCCTCTAACAAAACTTCATTTAACGATTTTTGTTTCATTCTTGGGTTAAAATTTCTACTGGTAGAGCTTGTCAATTTGTGCATAATCAATATCAAAAGTTGTTTAGAAGCTCAACAAATCAAATAAAGCCACGTGTCATGAGCTAATACAAACACTTCATTAAGAAAATATATGTACGATCAGGCATCAAGTTCAAACCTCATAGACGGTAATTTTGAAGCTAGTCTTTGACGCCTATTCCCCTAACATAAATGTTATTGTAAGACCAGAAAATAAAAAACTTTTAAAAAAATAGGTGTCAAGTTTAATCACAACTTCCCGCAGAAACAACTAAATATTAGACCAAGCGTAATGCATGATCGTCACTCGGTCGAGCCAAGGGAGGACGCATCCTCTCCATCCCCTTTGGTTTAACGCGTCCCATAAGGGAACTTTTCGAGAAGTCGGCTGAAATAACGACCGAGTTCTGGGAGTATGTTTGTGTGTGTAGTGTTATATTTAATTAGTTTTTGTGGAATATATTTGTGTTTAAGTAAGTTATGTTTTTATGGTATCCTCGGCAGGGCTCTAAAAGGCGCGCCTTAGCGCTACTAAGGCGTGAGACATTGCCTCGGCGTTACGAAACATACCAAGACGTCTTCTTACGGAGTGGCGACTAATGAGGCGTGAAAAGGCACACCTTAGCGCGAGGCGTGGCGCCTTATTTTAAAGCTTTTAAAGGATTTATTAGTATTTGGGCTAGAATTACCGAATTACCGATATAAGGGATTTGGGCTTGGGCATAGTTACTTTATAAATCAATTTCAAGTTTTTTAACTTATTTCAATGGTTCTACCACTCATATAATGAGTGAAGAATGTTCTGACAACTACTCCAATAAAGAAGTTATTATTTAAAAAAATGACGAAAAATGCAAGGATTATTTAGTTGTTTGAGTTTAGTTGTAAAACCCACATTTTTCACATCATGATTAAATTACCAAAATACCCTCTAATTTGATAATTTGAAGATTTAAGTACGTTTACCAAACAAGCCCGAAATCAAAAACGGTTATCGTACGATCACAAACATGATCATGTAACTTCAAGTAAATGATAATTGAGCTACTACAACATCCTATGAACTCAAGAATGTGAAAATTGGGTTAAGAAACAAATATTGCACGTTACGTGACCGAACGGGGTCCAAAAACCTTAAAATTTGTACACTACTTACAAAATAAATACCAAAATATAACCTAAAATATTTTTAATGAAAAAAAATAAAATTTTTGGTCCTATCTACACTTGAAAAACCGGCCTAATGGGGGGGGGGGGGGATCCCTAAAATATTGCAATTATCATTAATTTGATTTATATCCTTCCAAAATAATCTAGAAACCTAACACATAAGTCATCCCTTTCCCTGGTTCTTCATATTAACGCCACAACCATCATTCCTCACCCTTAATCCATCAAAAATATTGAACAAGAAATATTGGTGATTAATTCTACGTGTTCGTGAGACGATTTGGTGTACATTGGGGTTCATTTGGAGGCTCTTGAAGGCTTGCTTATTGTTTTCTCATCCTATTCGACCCAGAAGAAATCCCTTGAAGGGTTTGGTATTTTTCTTGCATCCTTGATTAATTCCTTGTTTTCCTTCCATCATGTATATCATTATACGTAAGAATCAAAAAGATATGAATTGATATACAATATATACATAAATAGACCCATATTAATTTTGATGAGGAAATTGATAAAAATGGGATTTTGAATGCATATGGATCGAATATAATTTGGTAACATGAGTTCATGATTGTTTTTTATATTTGAGGATGATAACATGTTTATAATGATGAGATGATGTGAATTAGATAATTAGTTGGTTGATTTTTGGCTTAAAAGGGGTAAAGGAGAAGTTGGTTTTTATGTATTGAAATTCTGGACAGATTTGATAGCTGATAATGTGTGCATCATAAAACGAAATTGGTAAATGTTTAATTCATAATTTTTGCTTGTAAACTCAGTTTAGGGTCCTAATTAAATGTTCCAATTGATTTGGAGTTGTGATTGAGGTTGATTTGGGTGTATTTTTGAATTTTGTGTAATGATATGTCAAAACTATGTTTGCAGAAATTTAATTCAGTAGTAGTTTTTGATTTTTCTTTTTCAAACCGTAAGGAGTTAGGAGATCTCCTTTTACTGGGGTAATGTTTGGGTTACGTGTGACTTCCTGAAATTTTTGTGAATTTTTCTAAGGTGTATAAACGGGTATTTTAAGTGCAAACTTTCTGTATGTTTGTGCAGTTAATTTTCTGGGTAGGTCTGGGGAAAACGATTTTTCATATGGAGTTAGACTTAAAAATAAAATCTGGGAAAATTCATGTAGACTCTCAAGACATATGTACTTCTGTGAGAATTTTGGTGATTTTTATTTTGGGCTTCTGATATGTTTTAAAAATTTGTTAAATGGGCTAAATTCTGTTAGAAAACCGGTCGTTTTATATGCATATGTCTAATGTGTTAACTTGATGATTTGGTGGCCTATTGCATGTCCCTCTTGGAGTGTGCTCTTAAATGTTGTAGTTGACTTATGCTAATGTGTTATAATTTAAATGTATGCTATTGTGACCTTTAACTTGTGAAATTGACACTTTTAACCCTAAAACATGCTCGGTGACATAATGAAACCCTAATCTCGGGAAATGTCTATAAAATGAAATCCGTAACAAACGAGGCTATGAAACTTGATAATATGATAAGATTAACTTATAAGAATATTTCAACATTTGGAAATTTTCTAAATTTGGGAATCTGCTAATTATGGAAACATGCTATTCTTGGAAAGTACTATTTATGAAAACCTTCTAAAATTGGAAACATTCCAAATAAGGAAACTTACTAAAAATAGAAAGTCTTCTAAAATTCTTAAACTACTTAAAGTGAGAAGTTACTAAATATGAAAATTTACCTAAAATAGAAAGCTGCTAAATATGAAAAGTTTCTAAAAATGGAAAGATAACTAAAAGAGGTAACTTGAGTAATTCGGACTCGTCTTGATTCGTATTCATTATCTTCTAGGTTCGGTGAAGCGGGAGTGACCCATTCTCTCTTTGACTTGTGACTTGCTTGTGCAATTAGACTGAGGTACATATATTCCGTACTCTTTCAGTAAGAGTACAACTATTTCTCTCAAGACTCTTCTCTCTCTCTCTCTCTCTCTCTCTCTCTCTCTCTCTCTCTCTCTCTTATATTACTTGATTGAACCCTTGATATTGAACCATTGATATTGAACCCTTGATATTGAACCTTGACTTGAACCTTTGATTATGACTTGACCACTTGTACTTGATATTGAACCTTGAACCCTTGACCCTTCAGTATTTTACCCAGGAGCTACTTGTTGTGGAGTAGCCACAACCATAGCATTGATGCACCAATGTTATGTACTCTAGTGGGGCTAGAGAGATGTCCCCCACCGTCCCTGATACTTATTATTGATTACTACTATGATTATTATTATTGGTCTGCAGGGGCGTATGGATGCATCCTAGTCTTGTCTTGACTTGTTACTTGCTTGGGCTACGGCCATCTTGATTATGATTTGGGCTACATGATATATTACTTGGTGACTGGGCTTGTGTGCATTGCAGCCCCTCACATCTTGGGAGTTAGCTACTCCAATCTTGGGATACTTGACTTGATATACTTGACTTGATACTTGTTTGTGCCTGGGGGTTAAATACTGAAAGCCTTGACAACTGAAAGCCTTGATACTTGATACTTGATACTTGATACTTGATACTTGATACTTGACACTTGCTAATTCTTGATACTTGACCCTTATTAATTCTTGAAAACCTTGAAACTTGTTAACCCTTGATACTATACTTGTTAAACCTTGATATTATACTTAACCTTTGACATTATACTTGACGATCCTTGAAACTTGTTGATCCTTGCTATTACACTTGACGATTCTTGATACTTAACCTTGGTGACTTTTCATACTTAACCTTGATAGTCCTTTGATATACCTTGTGACACCATATGTAATTTCAATTCGTACTCTCTTGTCTTATTACTTGATGTGCTTGTTATCTTCATATCTGATGACGTATAATCTATATTTGGGCCACAAGCCCAAATGATAAATATTACTCGGCCCAAGCCTACCACGAGTGGGCTATCATAACGAATGACGGGCCATAATAAACACGGCTTGGGCTCACGAAGCCCAAAGCCCAACCAAACTTAACCGGGTATGCATCTATTCATGGAATAGATATCCTTACCCCCGATAAGCACTACGAGTGCGAAGAGTAAGGAGCAAGAAACCTACGCGGTTTCAGCCCCTATATAAGGAATGACGTCTCTCATTCAAAGGTACGATATACAAACCCTAACTCTTAACGAGAACTCTAAATCGATTAGTTACTCTCACGCCGGAGTCTAATCGGGGGAGACAATCCATCGATAAGCCTAACGGTGTTGTTTATTTTCTTAGTGCGCAGGTAAAAAGTACTAAGAAGCGAATTGATACGAGAGCAAGAGCCCATAACCAGGAACGTCCAACTTTTGTATCAACAAGTGGCGCCATCCGTGGGACCCTACTAAGAACTAAAGACTAGGATGACAAAGAATAAGAATTCAAGCCAGCGGACTCCGCAATCGGAAAAACGTGACCATCAGAGGAGGAATCAACAAGATCCAACCTCTAGACAGGTTGCTGGGACAACCAGCGCACCTGGCCACCAAGAGGCGGGAACAACCCAACCTCTTCCAGAGGTAGAACTACCAGTAAGGACTACCCAAATCATCCCAGTGGTCCCAAGCGCTGAGGAACTTCAGCGCACTCTTTTCACCACTCCTCACCAAACCATTCCCGCAGTGAACAACACTGTACCACCAGATGCGCCTAACCGAGATAGGGTGCTGAATACGGAGACAGACACCCTCGCAACAACTGAGGACGTACCCAATCTCACTTTGGGAAACTTTGTATCCCAAAACTATGAAACCTTGACCGCCCTCATGCAGGAAGAGGCTAGAAGAAGGGCAAGTACGGGTCTACAGGCTCGATTGAATTTCGGCCCTGAACGCGAACCATCACCACTGCGCCAGCCACGAAGAAGACGCGCAGAACGTACCACTATCCATGATAGGCTAGGTACGACATCTGAGTCACAATACTCGGAAGACAGTGAGAGGCGCACTAATGTTCACTCCAGACTTGGCAGTCGCGGGATACAAGATCTATTGGGACCTCAACATTCACCAAGCCAAGGATCCTCCAAACCTGGAAGTAAGAGGATCCAAGACAGACTGGGAAGAAGAAGATCCCCAAGTAGAGATCCCTCAAGCTCTTCCTCTGAAAGAAGTCGGCGCAAGCGCCGAAGAAGAGACTACCCTTCTTCCAGTGACTCCTCCGATAACGAGGATAGAGAAACAGGACACTGGAAGTCAAGAGGAAGGCGTCGCGAGGAAGAGAATGAAGATATGTCTCTCCCATGGCGTCGCCAGAAAGTTGACGCGTTTACACGGCGCATCAGCGATTACTCAGATCGCAAACGTAGGCGCATGCCTGCTAACGTAAAAACATATGATGGAACAGGTGATCCGAATGATCACCTAAAAATTTTCGAATCAGCCGCCACCATTGAAAACTGGCCACAGCCAGTGTGGTGCCACATGTTCAATTCTACGTTAGTAGGGAATGCGCGCACATGGTTTAGCAAACTCCCACGTAGGAGCATCGGTGGATTCGAGGAATTACGGAAAGCATTCCGCCTCAACTTCACCCAGAGAAAGAAGTGCGCTAAAAACCCTGTTGAGCTAGCAAGAGTAAAACAGCGCCAAGGAGAATCAACCAGCGCTTTCATGGAACGCTTCAAGGATGAGTGCATACACGTTAAAGTGTGTCCTGAAATCCTAAAAATTTCAGGGTTCATGAATGGGATTAATAACCCAGAACTCATCCGAAAGCTAAACGACAAAGTTCCACAAACTTTTGATGAGCTAACAAAGCGCACTAGATCCTTTATACAAGGAGAAGCAGCCGCTGCGGACAGTAAAAAGAGTTATTCGAACTATAGGCAGCAAGAGCAGCCTCGGAGACAATCCAATGATCAGAATAACAACCGTAACAGGAATTACCGCAATGGAAGGGACAATGACAAATATACCCCTCTTACAAAAACCCCAAGGGAAATATTTGTAACAGAGGGCACAAACTTCCCAAAACCGCCACCAATGCGCACTGCAGAAGAAAAGCGCATAGGAAGTGGATACTGCGAGTACCATGGTCAAAAAGGCCATACAACTAATGAGTGCGTCCAGCTAAAACAACTAATTGAAAAGTTAGTAAGAGAAGGCAGAATGGATCACCTTGTAAAAAATATCAAAGAAGGGAAAGACAAACAAAGGGGCGGAGGTAAGAAAGAGCCCCCCAAAGAAAAAGCTGATACCATATACATGATACAATCATGGCAGCGCAAGATAAAACAAAAAGTCAGCCAAAAAATCTCTCCAAAAAAAGAGATATCTTTCCCTACTCTAGCTGCGGACAATGCAGTCGTGGAGCCTCTAACTATTGAAATACATACAGGAGGACATGATATCCACCGCATGAACATTGACGGAGGAGCATCTGCAGATATCCTGTACGAGCACTGCTTCAAAAGACTGCGACCTGAAATCCAAAGTCAATTGATACCAACAACAACGTCATTAACAGGATTCACAGGAGAAAAGATCTGGCCCATGGGGCAGTTACGCTTGTTGGTGGTCGTGGGAGATGAACAACACTCAACCGCAACATGGATAAACTTTATGGTAATAAAATCCCCTTCACCATACAACGGTATCATTGGGAGACCGGGAATATTATCCATGCGCGTTGTACCATCCACAGCGCACGGAATGCTGAAATTTCCAGTGGAAGGAGGAGTCGTTACTCTCTATAACACAACAGTACCACCAAGAGAATGCAATGCGGTAACAACCGAAGCAGAGACTATTCCAGAATAGCGCACAGAGAAAACGCCAAACCTAAAAGTCGTTATTCATCCCGATTACCCGGAACAACAAGTTTCGATTGGGGGATCTTTATCTGACAAAGGTAAGGCAGCCGTATGCGCACTCTTGCAAAAGAACCTAGACATCTTTGCATGGGAACCAAAACATATGACTGGAGTACCGCGCTCTATCACAGAGCATAAGCTACAAATCCGACAAGGATATCCTCCAATACGACAAAAGAAGCGCGGCCAGGCCCCAGATCGTGCAAAAGCTATTCTGGAAGAAGTACATAAGCTCGTAGACGCAGGCATCATGCGCGAAGTATACTACCATGACTGGCTTTCTAACCCAGTTATGGTAAAGAAGAGCGATGGCAGTTGGAGAATGTGCGTGGACTTCACGGATCTCAACAAAGCATGTCCACAGGACTGCTATCCACTGCCAGAGATAGACTGGAAGATAGAATCCCTGTGCGGATACCCTTTCAAATGCTTCCTAGATGCATATAAAGGGTACCATCAAATCCAGATGGCGGTTGAAGATGAAGAAAAAACAGCTTTCCACACCAGTCAGGGAGTGTACTGCTACACAAAAATGCCTTTTGGCCTGAAGAACGCAGGCGCGACATACCAACGACTGGTGGACACAGCTTTCGAAAAACAAGTAGGCCGTAACTTGGAGGTCTACATTGACGACCTTGTCATCAAAAGCCACACAGAGGATGAATTGGTGCGCGACATCGAGGAGACATTCAGAACATTGGGGCGAATAAACATGAAGTTAAATCCCAAGAAGTGCACCTTTGGCGCAACCGAAGGCATGTTCCTTGGATACTTGATAGAACCCGATGGAATCAGGCCTTGTCCAGAAAAAACAAAGGCTGTTATTGATCTCCCTTCACCGCGCACACTAAAAGAAATCCAGTCATTGAATGGAAAATTAGCAGGGCTAAACCGTTTCTTATCTAAGTCAGCAGACAAATCCCTTCCTCTCTTTAAAACACTCACGAAGTGCACCAAAAAGGGAGACTTTCGTTGGACTAAAGAAGCGGAGGAAGCTTTCCAACAACTCAAACACCATCTGGTATCTCTCCCCAAACTTGTCGCACCGCGACCGGGGGAAGAACTAATCATGTACTTATCGGCGACTCACAGAGCAGTTAGCGCAGTACTATTGACAGATAGGAACTCCGTCCAGACACCCATATACTTTGTAAGCAAAGCCCTGAAGAAAACAGAGACTAACTATAGTGCGATGGAAAAGCTGGTCTTAGCTCTAGTATTCGCAGCCAAAAGGCTGCGCAGATACTTTCAAGCGCACCCAATAGCTGTAATCACTGATCAGCCAATCAAACAAGTTATCTCTAAGCCTGACGCATCAGGACGCTTACAGAAGTGGAGTGTACTCTTAAGTGAGTATAACATCTCATACAGACCGCGCACTGCAATCAAAGGACAAGTAGTAGCCGATTTCATCGTAGAGAAGCCAGATAGTGACAGCCCAACATCTCCAACTAAAACAGATCTACAGGAACCCTGGATCCTGTTCACAGATGGGTCCTCATGTGTAGATGGATCAGGCGCGGGCCTCATTCTTACAAATCCAGAAGGTATGGAATTCACCTATGCGCTACGCTTTGAATTCACAGCCACAAACAATGAGGCAGAATACGAAGCCTTGCTAGCCGGACTACGCATCGCAATCCAAATGGGTGTACGCAACCTGGAAGCAAACGTAGATTCGCGGCTAGTCGCTAACCACGTGCTCGGCGAATATGAAGCCAAGGATGAACACATGGTCCAATACCTAGAAAAGACCAAAGCTTTAATTAAAAACTTTGACAGGTTCACAATAAAACAGGTGCCTAGAGGAGATAACAGGAAGGCGGACGCACTCAGGAAGATCGCATCCACAAGCTTTGCGCACCTATCAAAACAGGTATTGGTAGAAACCCTAAAAAACAAGTCAATCTTGGAAATGGAGATATCCACAGTGATAGACGAACAAGACCCTACATGGATGACTCCTATCATTGAATTCATCAGCAAGGGAATCTTACCACAAGATCATAAGGACGCTCGAAGAGTGCGGCGCACAGCGCAACGGTTTGAACTACGAGACAACATACTCTACCGACGCTCTTTCTTACAACCCTGGCTCAGATGTGTTGGACCTCTTCAAGCAGACTACGTACTCAGAGAAATCCACGTTGGATCATGTAGTATGCACTCAGGGCCGCGATCTGTGGTTGCCAGCGCTCTACGGTCAGGGTATTATTGGCCAACTATGCATCGCGACGCACTCAATCTGATAAAGAAATGCAGCAATTGTCAAGTACATAGGCCAATCCCGCGCCGACCACAACAAGAGCTAACACCTATTACCTCACCATGGCCATTTTATAAATGGGGCATTTACATCGCAGGTCCCTTCCCTGTAGCAGCAGGAGGAGTAAAGTTCCTCATTGCAGCCATAGACTACTTTACGAAGTGGATTGAGGCGAAAGCGGTGGTGAGCATCACGGGAAACCAAGTTAAACGCTTTGTCTGGGACAACATTGTCTGTCGCTTTGGACTACCAGGAGAGATCATATCAGACAACGGAAAACAATTCTGTGATAACCAATTCAAAGATTGGTGCACGCAATTGAACATCACGCAACACTTCGCTTCAGTGAAACACCCACAAACCAATGGCCTAGTTGAGCGCGCAAACCGCAGCCTAGGCGAAGGAATAAAAGCACGCCTCGACAGACATAAAGGAAGGTGGGTGGATGAGCTCTCGCATGTCTTATGGGCACATTGCACAACAATCAAAACCAGTACTGGCGACACGCCATTCTCCCTAGTCTATGGAACAGAAGCCGTCATACCAGCTGAGATAGGAATGCCAACTATACGCACAGCAGAGGTCAACGTCACAACAAACGACGAGGAACGGCACATAGATTTAGATTTACTGGAAGAAAGGCATGAGCGCGCAGCTATACGCGAAGCAAAGGCTAAGGCAAAAATGAAGAAGTATTATGATGCAACGGTCAAACACACTTCATTCAGACCAGGGGACTTTGTTTACCGCGCCAATGACGCGAGCCACGCAGAAGACACCGGCAAGCTCGGACCAAAATGGGAAGGACCTTACGAGGTCACAGATGCGCTTGGCAACGGCGCATACAAACTGCGCGACATGGAAGGTCACGACCTAGCGCGCACTTGGAACATCTGCAATCTAAAAAGATGCTACTTTTAGGCTACGGCCATTACACAAACACATTTGCACCCTACGAGGTGCCCAATAAGTGTTTGTTTTTTCTTTTCTTTCATAGGAATTGTATTTTTTTTCTTTTTCAAAAAACTTGCAAGTATCAATAAAATGTTATGGTTTCTAGCTAACTCCATAGCGTACTTTACTTTATTGCATACATACTAATATATGTCAATATTGTTATCTTATATTCTTACTGCCTACATGGCGTGCATGCACCAATTAAAGACCCACGAAGGCATAAAGGATGAGTTAACCTACTAATTTACTCGTTGAGTAAGAGGGTTGCAAACCCATCAACATTGGATCACGCATCCTTGCTAAGCGCCTTACTTTTGAGACGTCGAAGTACGTTTCACATGCACACCCCACTACGGGTGCGCACATATTAAGTACACCGTACAAGCTTAGCGAATAACGAGCCAAAACACTTGGTCAAATACCAAAACTTCGCAAACAATGCAAGTATAACTTTTAAAGTCACGCACTTAAAACACTTGGATAAAAAAACTTCGCAAACAATGCAAGTATAACTCTTAAAGTCACGCACTTAAAACACTTGGATAAAAAACTTCGCAAACAATGCAAGTATATTTTAAGTCACGAACTTAAACAAAAAAGTATCTTATTCATAATTTATTCACAAAAATTACAAGGAAAGGTACATTATACAACAAAGCCTATATGCTATGGCGATGCTCAGGGCTCTCATCCGGGGCAGTAGAACTCCCCGCCTCCTGCAGCTTCCTCAAAGTTAAAGCATCCTGCATAGATACGGTAGGAACACTTACAGGCACACCATCCGACCTGGGGATGTGTGCAGCGCCAATGCCACACATCACTGCCTTACCCTTAATGCCCTTCTTCACAGCAGCCCTCTGCTCGTGACGCTCCAGAACCTCCTTCAAGGGAATCTCCCTTTCAAGAGCGAAGGGTTTGAGGATGTCGCGTGGCTGTGCGAACACAGGAATCTGCAGCTGCGACACATCAGGCTTCAGATAGTAATCTGATTGACCTTCTCCATTCTCTCCAAGGTGGCGCTGTAATGTCAACCCCGCCATAAGTACATCTATCGGGTCGTCTTGGTCGCGCTCCAACCTCCCAATGTGCGGTAGCTCGAGCACCTTCAACCCCGCCATAGCCTGCATCAACTCATCATAAGCAGTAGCACTATACCCAGGGAGGTCCGCCAAGTCCTTCTTCAGCAGCTTGGCCTCATGAAGATCCTCCATAGCCTGCGACCTCCCACGCGCCATCGCACAGTGCACTACCTTCCCAAAAGCATCCAATACCTCTTGGGACTCCAGCACGCCCATAGCTGCCAGGCGCAGCCCATGGCTAATCAACCACCTACATTCACAAAAACAATTTGTGTAAGTAAAAAGCATGGCAACAAAGTTATTAAGAAGAAGAGTACAAAAGGAATACCTGCGCTCAACAATGGTCGACATCAAATTAGGATATAATTCCTCGTCGTACTCAATGCTCAGGCCACGCAGCTTGTCTTCCTGCGTCTGGATGATCTTCAGCATGTCCTCCCTAAACTTGGAAATGCTAGCAAAGTGCTCCACCTTCTTCTCCTCCAAGAAGCGCACGACCCAAGTTAGGTCGGACTTATAATGATGCAGTTCCCCACGTGCCTTCTCCACCTCGGCCATGGCAGACAATTTCTCGTGGGTGATCTTCTCAGCATACACTCGCGAGGCCTCCAACTCTACCTGCGCATCAACCAGCTGCGCACGAAGCTTCGCCAAGTCCTCATCCTTCTGGGCGAGAGTGCTGCTCTCCCCAGCATACTTCTCCCTCAACTGAGCCACCAGCTCAGCCTGGCGCGCAGCAGTCGCAGCCAGCTCATCTATCAACGGCTGCGCCTCTCCACTCTCATACACCTTGGCTTTCCCCTCCTTGTTTTCATTATGCGGAGAGGAAACCATATCCACGAAGACTCCATCATTCTTCGCGGCATCATCCCTACAAGACATAAAATAAAGCAGTTAGTATCGCGACAAGTAATATACAATCAATTAGATATGGACGCAGACACTTACAGAAAGGGAGAAGCCTCCGCAACCTTCTTATCCGCGCCAGAAGCGGATGCCTCCTCTGCAGACGACTCCGCATCCCCAATGAGGTAGCGACGTCTCTTCTTGGGGCCGCTGGTTCCAGTTTCTCCCTTGCGCTTGCTACTGCTCGCCACCTCCTCCTTCAGCACCTCCTCGGGCTTAAGGATCTCAATGCTGTCGGAGGACTCAGCACACGCCTCCTCTTGCGCCACCTCCACAACGGGCGGCACGCTCTGCACGGGCGTCACCTGGAGCGGCGGCGTGTTCTCAGGGACAACCTCGGGTAACACAGCCACGTGACCCTCAGTTGCCTCCAGCAGGGGCTGTTCACCCTCCCTCAGAGGTCGCACCCCTATCGTCACTTGCTTCGGCTTATCCAGCTTGACGACGGCGAATAGATCCATCTCTGCGCACATAAACAAAAACAAAAGACAAAATGGTTAGATATTAAAAGTACGCGTATGAAAAAACTTATTAAACTTGAAGAAGAAGGGACGAACACCCACCCCGGCCATCCTCACTTATGAAAGTAGGCACCTCGTCAGCAGCGCCGCAATAATTGCGACTCAACCCCATATACACCAAAAACTCCTCCGGATAAGGGTTAATGGCTAGGCGGTTGGCATCAAGAGTCTGCGCATCAGCTAGCCTATAGGAACCGGGTGCGGGGCGCCCATCCCTTGGCAACGTATCCTGAGTATAAAACTTGTAGGGCGATGGGAAGACTACATCATCAACCCAGAAAAAATGCTCCCTCCAATGTCTGAGGGAGTCCACCTTTTCAGTGTAACACTGAAGCGCCTCCGGGCGCTTCGCAAAAGATACCCACCCATTTGACCACGTCGTGTGGTAAAATGAGCGGAAGAGGGATATGGTGGGTTCTATCGCAAGTAAACGGCAGTTTACTTCAAAATTTGACACCTTAGCCGCACCTATACAGTGCAGCTGTGAGATGTGAAGGCGATAATGGTTGAGCAAATCACTCAGAAAGATAGAAATGGGCACGTGATAATTCGCGTACTCAAAAAATTTCGTGTATAAACCTATTTTCCCTTCGGGGAAATCAGCTATACACGCGTCGACGTCGGGAGCCTCTGGACGCACGTCCAAAGGAATAAAATAATCGGACGAAAACTCGGTGACATCGTCAACCGTTAGCGCAGAGCAAAAATCCGCTAGTTGAGCAACCATTTTCATCTATTTACTAGTATAACGCACCTACAGAAATGTTTATTTGCGAAAAGATAGCTTTTGCGAGAAAGAAAATGGTGAAGTGTGTGTTTTACTGTGTGTAATCGAAAAAGTGGGGCGGTAACTATTATATAGGGAAGAAGAAAACCCTAGATTACCCCCACGTGGATCCCACTCACAAAAACGAGTGGCTAGAAACGAACGGGTACATGCACTTTTTCCCGACTTACGAGGGCTACGTGGACACCACCCCCATTTTTCGAGGTATACGTTTGAAATACCTATGACTAGGTGCATTGCACCTTAAATGGGCGGCAATATTTCAATGTTTTCCCGCTACGTTTACCGCTGTTAATATTAGTCTAGTATCCGCGGCTACGAGCCGCGCACACTAGACTGGGGGGACATGATGACGTATAGTCTATATTTGGGCCACAAGCCCAAATGATAAATATTACTCGGCCCAAGCCAACCACGAGTGGGCCATCATAACGAATGACGGGCCATAATAAACACGGCTTGGGCTCAAGAAGCCCAAAGCCCAACCAAACTTAACCGGGTATGCATCTATTCATGGAATAGATATCCTTACCCCGATAAGCACTACGAGTGCGAAGAGTAAGGAGCAAGAAACCTACGCGGTTTCAGCCCCTATATAAGGAATGACGTCTCTCATTCAAAGGTACGATATACAAACCCTAACTCTTAACGAGAACTCTAAATCGATTACTTACTCTCACGCCGGAGTCTAATCGGGGGAGACAATCCCTCGATAAGCCTAACGGTGTTGTTTATTTTCTTAGTGCGCAGGTAAAAAGTACTAAGAAGCGAATTGATACGAGAGCAAGAGCCCATAACCAGGAACGTCCAACTTTTGTATCAACAATATCTGTTCACTGAGCTTTTTATGCTCAGTCACGTTTTCTTTTTCATGCGGCAGGTACTTAAGCTAGGATGCAGGGTTTAGCTTTGGGAATGAGAGAGTGTGGACCAACCTTAGAGTTCCTTTAAATAATGGACTTTGTTTTATTATTGTATTTTTTCTTATTTTGGAATTCATCTGTAACCTATGTACTCATTGTATTGTTCGAGTATTAAGCTTGTGTTTTGTTCTGTTGGACACTATTTATTGTGATATCTTTATCTTTGACGGGTTGGGGTGTTACATTATTTCTTATGTATGAAATATGATATAAATATATAAAAAAAATTTATGCCGCCTTGGGTTACGTTTTAAAAAACGCCATAGCTTCATTATGGCTCGTAAGGTTTGAGGCTTGGCTTCACCGCCACGTCACGCCTCACACTATTTATAACCTTGATTCTCGATCATCATATTAAGGCATATTAGTTATGAAGTTGTTGTAAAGAAAAAAAAAAAAAAAATCGTGTGGCACGGCTGTTTTTAGAAAAAGTCAACTCGAGTGCACGAAGCTAGTTCTGAACCACTTAAACCAGGTAAAAAGTTAGGGGGTGTTTGATTACCACTTAATAGAATGGGCCAGCAATGTGTGCTTAATCGGGCAGAACACAGGGTGTTTGATTGGTATATTTTGTCACCTCTGAGCCAATAAATTGACGCTGACCGATTCTGACAAAAAGTGTCCCCTAACCATTCAGTGACTGTCGTGTGCTACGTTCCTCCTTCATTTTATAATATTATCCTTTTCATGTTTTCTTTTATAACATATTTTATTAGTGTACTTTGTACCTCACTTCATTTGATATATGTACTATTCTCGTGTTCCAGTGTTCCTCTTTTAATATATCGTACTATGTTCGTCGTTTACCACTTATTTTATTAATGTACTACGGAGTATTTCCTCACTACATGTCTCCATTGTTAAAGTGAAAAATTATTTTATTAATTGGTTCTTTACTATTTATTTATTAAATATTTTTCTTCTGTGAAAAAATAAATGTTTTTATACCCATATAATAACGATAACGATTGTTATGATAAAAATAAAAATAGTAATTTTAGTCATTCAGAATATTGATTCAGACTAGCTATCAAACAGTCCAAACTAAATCTTACAGATCTTCTAAATCATTCAGAGAACAAAATCATTCAGCGCTAAATCATTTTAACCCTTGCAAGTTGTTGCAACCCTTTTCCCTCCCATTTAGACTCTACTTACCAAGCCCTAAAAAAATCATTTCATCGCCAGAGTTGTAAAACAGGTTCAATTCAATAATAAGTAAGTACATTTCGCAATTCTGATTTCAATATTCATCTCATTCTTGTTATTCTTTTATCCGATTGTTGCTGTGATTATATCTTATTTTATTATCTAGTGTTTATCTATTCAATTTAGGGGAAATTAGGCTTTTGTTAGTCAAATTAGGCTCTATTTAGGAAAACCCTTTTGGTTAAATTTATGTAGGATTAACATGATAATGGGGTGTTTGGTTAGCTTATTTATGAGCTTATATGTTTCCTTATTTTATTATTATTATTGTTATTGTTATTGTTATTGTTATTGTTATTTGGCTTATTTTGGGACTTATGGGCTTATTTAAGTTTATTATGTTATAACAAACTTATAAAGTCACACGTTTCAAAATAAGCCGAAAATATTCAGCTTAGGAAATATAAGCCGGAACAAATAAGCTCATAAGCCCATAAATAAGCTTAACCAAAAAATATAGGGGAGGGGAGGGGAGGTTTGGCTAGGGGAGGTCTCAAGTTCGAGTCCCACCCGGGACTTTTACCCCTACAGGTGGAATAAGAGGAAGTACAGGCGGAGTTCAGGGTCAGCATATTGCCGGATGTCACTGCTTCAAAATTTTTTTTTTTTTTAGGAAAATAGAAATATACACATGGGGATACCTCGGTCGCGGGGATACCACAGTTACGCCGCGTACATCTCACTCTCCCCGGGTTACCTAAATAGGGAAAACACTATCCGCTTACTAGTTTATTAAAGGAAGGCTATGTGTGTAAAATTCTAAATGCAATGACATATACATCTTGAAATGCAATAACAATCCCAAAAGAATGTGAACAGGGTATAGTAGGAACCGCGAATAGAAATATTTCGCTATAAACACTCGACACTATAATGAAACTCAGACACATAGTTATTCCTGATTGCAAACCAAGCGCCACCTTAGAGTTGAGTGTAAAGGGTACGGTTCTTTTCTACTTGAGCACAGGTCATTCAATTCGGCCTTTTGATTGCTTTACCTAAATACAGCAATTTGTATTGTTAGATTTGTTTTATATGTTGTGTCATGCTTTAGGTTTTCATTTTTTGTTGGGTTAAAATGTGAACGCGTATGTATATTCAAGGGAGTTGTTACAAACAACACATCAGATTTCAAAAGGATAATCCCCTTAAGGAAACTGAAAAAGTTCAACGGATAAAGGAAAATCTATGCTAGAAGTTATTTTATAAGTCGCTACCAAACAGACATACTTGACAAGTTAAAAGCCAAAATAAAAACAACCGCCACTTTTGGAACATTCAGTAGCAGAAGAACAATAGCTGGCGTATACCAAAAAAAGCAGCAACAGTTCTACTTTTTCTTCCCATGAACTTGCATATTCACCCACCAAACAGTGGCTACTTGAGCAAAATAAGCAGAATTGCAGACTTTTGAGCCTACTAATTTCAATCTAATAGTCTTAGTGACTTTAGAGAGTTCACCAGTTGATCTATTCACATCTTGGAACAATCCAATAATAGTCACACAAGAAGAATAAGTGATTATGCGATTTTTTTTTTTTTTAATTATTATTATTATTTATTACTTGGATACCATTTCAACAACATATATCGTGTCGGTAATCTTTCCTGGATTACCATCTTTAGGTATATGTCGTTGTCGATATGAATTTTATCTCACCGTGGTTTTGTCAGTTTCTATGCATTTTTATTGCTTGATTACTGTCCACAGTTGCAATAATATTATTGATTGAGTTCATTGTTCTGCAAATCCTAATTGATCATTTGACCCAATATATATCATTGTATATCGGCCAAAGTTCATCTTAAATTGATCTTTTGATTTACTAATTTTGCAGCACTATTCTGTATCGGTCCAACAAGAGTACTATAAGATGGATAGGATAAGCAACCTTCCCTCAACCATAATAGAATCCATCTTATGTAGTATACCGATTCAAGAGGCAGCAAGAACAAGTATCCTATCAAAGGAATGGAGGTACCAGTGGGTCAGTATTCCTAAACTTGTTTTTAATGAAGATACGTTTGAAGTATCAACCAATGAGAATGATCTCTCTACTCTTGAGCAAACGTTCGACATGCAAAGTCAAAGGAAAGGGATGACCAAAATGTTGAGAATTTTTTATGCTATATACCAAGTTCTACTTAAGCACACGGGTTCCATACATGAGTTCAGTCTTAAAATTCGCGCAGATAGGACGTGTGTTGAAATTGATCATATAATCTTTCATTTGGTGAGGAACAATAGTGTGAAGAAGTTATCACTTGACACGCCTTGGGACTATAAGTTACCTTTATCTTTCTTCTCGTTGCATCACTTAACAGAGCTATATCTCAAAAAGTGTGATCTTCTTCATCAACCACCATTCACTGGATTTGGTAGCCTTACAACCTTATACATGAAATATATACGTATCTCAGAAGACACACTTCTACATCTCCTATCAAAGTCTCCATTACTTAAGAACGTGACTCTGGTAAGTTCTTACTAAAACTGGGTATTGATCTTTATGCATGGGTTTTCATCAACGGAAATTCATCAAAATGGCCACATACAAATAATTAATGGAAAGAAAATGTCATACTATTATTTTGTGTTTGTACCAAAATAACCACCAATTTCTCAAATGATTGTTGCGAAGTGCCTTAACTTTAGCGAAATTTGTTTTGCTTGCATAATTTTGGGAAAAAATAGTTCCAAGATGCATGTTACATAAAAGGAAATTGAGAAATAGCTCGCTAAATAAGTTTGCATAAATGGTGGCCATTTTGGTAAAAACTTAATTTAACATGACATTTTGCTAAAAAAAAAACCATTTGTAAGGTGGCATTTTTATCATTTTATGTATGTTTCATTATTTTTCTGAATATTTTAAGTTAGTGCAGATTGATATTGAATGGATGGAAGATATTGGAATTGGCAATTCTACCATTACCAATTTTTTCGAGCTTTTGCCTGTGGTCGAAAATCTGTCTATTTATCCTTGGACTGTTATGGTAATATTATCTACGTGGTATATGATTTATTTTTCTAAACGTTGGGATTATACTAGTATTTTACTCTTATAGTCAATCTTTTTTGTTGGCTCTGGTTCTAGCATTTTCTTCGGGATGGAGTTCCACTAAAGCTTCCAACTGCATTAGTCCACCTAAAATACGTGTATGTTGGTCATATGTGTTTCGATTGTAAAAGTAGGGTAGCTCTTGCTCTTTTGATGAGAAGCTCCCCGAACCTGAAGAAACTAAAGATAAAGGTAACATACATTCTGTATCCTATTTGAATAAATTCTTATGCCAAACTACACTTGCACAACAGTTACTGTTGGTTCTTCCAGATTGGTGACTGCTTTGGGCCTGAACCCGAGACGTGCTCCTTTACATTTAAAGGTTCGGATTTTTGGTTGGAGCATTTGAACGAATTTGAGATTATAAATGTGTCTGATGATAAGGATGAGTTGGATTTCGTAAAGCTTATATTGGCAAAGTCACCTGTGCTAAAGAAGGTGAATATATTTATCTGGAAGGGTGTTAATAAGGATGAAAAGTTGCGTATTTCAAGAACTCTCTTAGCGTCCCCACGAGCATCACCGGCGGTAAGAATTATTACTGAACATGGTGTTTAGTTTTAATATATGCCTTTTGAATGCATTTAGCTTCAAGTTACTGTAACCATTAATTTACAGTTGGGGTTTGATTATGACAATGTACTTGTTTTCGGTGGTTGGTCACTTGAGTTTTTGCAATGGTGCACAATAGATTGGATGTAAAGGTTTCAGCAGAAGATTTATTTGGATCTTTTTATTAATTTTGGCGTTAAAGTGAAGTTGGTTTCAATCAGGAAAACTAACTCTAGCATTATGATTTTCCCTCTCTTTTACGGTCGTGTAGTAGCAGATAGAGATCTGCCTTTGTATTAAGCTATAATGATAGATTCTGTGATGTATTTGTGAATTGGATCATGATATGGTAAAGTGTTGCACCTGAGTTATGGATTTTCTTATGTTGATTTTTGTGATAATGTTTATGGCAAGTAAAAAATACAGGGTTCTACTTCCAATGGCTTTGTGATGATTTATCGCCTTGGTGTATTTTTGTCATGGTTAAAAGTATCCCAGAAGTGTTATTTCATACAGAAGCTAACATGATTTCTTTCGACTTTTGTATAGTTGAGTGACATATAAAAGAGATCTAGCTATATATGATAAGAGCATCCTTGCAAGTTGCAACATTGTTTTGACTTTTGGGACAATTGAAAAGAATGATTAACTCTTCATTATCAACTAGGAAAAATGAACAAAATTTAAAAGTTTTATAATAAAAATTAAAAGAAAAAATTACATGTTTCATCCTCGTGGTTGACTAAAAACAACCCTAATTTTCAAACTATTTGCGTCGATAGTCCTTATTTTAAAAAATATGGAAATTGATAGGTACGACTCCTTTCGTCTCAAAATTATTGTCTATATTTCATTTTTAGGATGTCCTAAAATAGTTGTCCACTTTCTATTTTTAGTGATAAAAAAGGAAATTTAGTGAAGAAATATTTTATTTGTGTTGTTAAAAATTGTAATGGGTCAACTTTTATTAAACTTTGTGGTTTTTTTTTTATCTTTTGACAATAATTTTAAGATTGAACGAGTATCATATTTAATAAAATTCTATAGATTATTACACAGATGATCATTATCTATACTACATATAAAATGAAAATGATCAAGTGTGAATTGTGAAATGTTAGAAAGTTGAAAATAGTCAAAGGTGACATAAAATGAATGAGGTTCAAAACTATCTATAAAACAAAAATGATCAAAGTGAAAAGTGAAATGTTGAAAAACTTAAAAAGGAAATATTGAAACTAAAAAAGAAAATGTTTGAAAACGTATGTTTCAAAATAAATTTATTAATATACATCGAAAACTGGGTTGACTCAGGACGTTTCAAAATCGGCGGGTTAATTCGGTTTAATTCGATCTATTTTTTCAGCCCAACCCGTTGAGTTGACCTGGTTTAAATTGACCGTTTTTTGACCGGAACGGTTCAACCGGTTGAACCACCAGGATCGAACCAGGTTTCAAAAGATTATGTTTAATTCCCAAATCCTCAAACATTTATTATTTTTCGTTTATAACCTATAAACTTTTTTTTTATTGTTAAAACTATATGTCACTATAAAATCTAGTTACTATGCACGAGTACTCGTCTAGTTTTTTTAAAATAACTTCAATTGAACTAGTTTGAAAATTAACTATAGTTTGGAAAAAAAAAAAAGAAGTATAAAGACCCATTTTACCCCCTGAGCCTTGCAACCCATTTCCCTCTCTTTAATTTTGAGACTCCAGTCACCAACCCCTAAAAAAACCATTTCATCGCCAGAGTTTAAAAGGACTTCAATTCAATAATAAGTAAGTACATTTTACAGTTCTGATCTTAATATTCATCTCATTATTATCATTCTTTTATCCGATTGTTGTTGTGATATCTTGTTAAATGTGGTGCTTATTTATTTAAAACATTCATCAAATTGACATATTGGGTCAAACCGGGTCATGGCCGGATATGACCGGGTATAGCCGGGCCAAACCGGGTTTTGCCCGGGCATGACTGGGTATAGCCGGGCCAAACCGGGTTTTATTTAAAACATTCAAGAGATGGACATGAAGACCTTGAAATACATGGCTAGAGACATAAGAGGAATAAACAAACCCTCTTTTTCAAAAACATTTGCATGCCTGCAAACATAAGGAGATGAAACTACTTTTCGAAAAAAACACGACCTTGGAGTTGAGTGTAACGGGTGCGGTTCTTTTGTACTTGAGCACATGTTATTCACCCTTTTTATTGCTTTACCTAAATTATTTGTATCCTTAGATTTGTTTATATGTTGTTACAAACACTAACACATCAGATTCCAAAAGGACAATCCCCTTACGGAAACCAGAAAAAGGTCAACGGATAAAGGAAGAATACAAAGGCATAAGCCAACAATTGATTCTAAAAGCTATTCTATAAAGCCAAAACAAAAACACAAGCCACTTTTGGAAGTTTCAGTAGTAAAAGAACAATAGCAGGCAAATTTAAAAGAAAAAAAAAAGCAACAATTCTATGTTTTCTTCACTTGACTTGAACAACATCAGCAGAATTACAAACTTTGAAGCCTGCTAATTTCAATCTAATAGGCTCGGTAATGACTTAAGAGAGTTCACCACTTGATCTTTAGACATAATAGTCACATAGGAAGAATAAGTGTTTATGCAAATCATTAACTTTGTTGCATAAACAACATACCATCATTTTTGGTATTCATCGTTGTCAATACTTTTTGTCTCCATTATTTCATTAGTGTCTGTCTATGCATTTATATGTTTTATTACTGTTCATAGTTGCAATAATATTATTGACTGTGTTCATGGTTTTGCAAATCCTAATTGATCATTTGACCCAATATATACATAATTTGCAGAAGTATGTCGACCAAAGTTCATCTTAAATTGATCTTTTGATTTACTATTTTTGCAGCACTATTCTGTATGGGTCCAACAAGAATATTATAAGATGGATAGGATTAGCAACCTTCCTTCAACCATAATAGAAACCATCTTATGTCGTATACCAATTCAAGAGGCAGCAAGAACAAGTATCCTATCAAAGGAATGGAGGTACCAGTGGATCAGTATTCCTAAACTTGTGTTTGATGAAGATACGTTTGAAGTATCAACCAATGAGAATGATCTCTCTACTCTTGAGCAAACGTTCGATATGCTAAGTGAAAGGAAATGGATGACCAAAAGGTGTAAACTTTTCTATGCTATATATTAAGTTCTACTTAAGCACATTGGTCCAATACATGAGTTCAGTCTTAAAATTGGTTCAGATAAGACATGTGTTGAAATTGATCATATAATATTTCATTTGGCGAGGAACAATAGTGTTAAGACGTTATCGCTTGACACAACACCCAACTATAAAATACCATCATCTCTCTTTTCATTGCATCAGTTAACAGAGCTATATCTCAATACATGTGAGATTGTCGATCTACCACCATTCACTAGATTTAGTAGCCTTACAACCTTATACATGGAATTTGTAACCATCTCTGAAGACACACTTCTACATCTCCTATCAAATTGTCCATTACTTAAGAACGCGACTCTGGTAAGTTCTTACAAAAGTAGAATACTGATCTTCATGCATGGATTTTCATTGACGAGAACTCAACAAAATAGGCACGTTCCAAATTTTTATTAACATTATGGCGAAGTATATCTTGTTTACATAATTTTGCAAAAAAAAGGTTCCAAAAAGCTTATTTTTTAAATAATAAAGAAGTAGTTCACTAATAAGTTTGCGAATATGGTGGTCATTTTGGTAAAAACTCAATTTACGTGACATTTTGATAAAAAAAACCATTTGTGAAGTGGCTACTGTAATGTGTGTCCCCTTTTAGTATTTATCTGAACATTTTAAGTTGGTGCAGATTGATATTGCATTTACCGAAGATGTTGGCAATTCCACCATCACCAATTTTTTTGAGCTTTTGCCTATGGTCGAAAGTCTGTCTACTTATCCTTGGACTGTTACGGTAATATCATCCACATCGTATATAATCTTTTTTATATTTTTAATTCTGGATATTATTCTTATAGTTAAATCTTTTTTATTGGCTCTGGTTCTAGCATTTTCTTGGAATTAGGGATGAAGTTCCAGTAAAGCTTCCAACTGCGTTAGTCCACCTAAAATATGTGTATGTTGGTCATACGTGTTTCGATTTAAAATTTAGGGTAGCTCTTCTTGCTCTTTTGATGAGAAGCTCACCGAACCTGAGGAAACTAAAGATACAGGTAACTTAGATTCTGTATCCTATTTGTATAAATTTATATGCCAAACTACACTTGCTCAATTATTACCGTTGCTTCTTCCAGATTTATGACTGCTCTGGGCCTGAACCTGAAACGTGCTCTTTTACACTCAAAGATTGTTCGGATATGTGGTTGGAGCATTTGAACGAATTTGAGATTATAAATGTGTCTAATGAGAAGGATGAGCTGGATTTTATAAAACTTATACTGGCTAAATCACCTGTGCTAAAGAAGGCGAATATATTCCTCTGGGAGGGTGTTCACAAGAAGGATGAGTTGCGGATTTCAAGATTTCTTTTGGCGTCCCCACGAGCATCACCGGTGGTAAGAATGATTATAGAACATGGGGTTTAGGTTATATATTGGCCATTTTAATGCATTAAGATTCAAGTTACTGCAGCATTTAATTCACAGTTGGGATTGGTTATGAGTAATGTTGCAAAAAAATGTCTACAAGGTCGATTAATCACCGCCTATGCGCTACAGGGCCACCAAGCTTGCTGATTTATGTAACTGGGTCAAACAAAAAGGTCAACCGTGGTCAACAGCGGTCAATGGTGGTCAAACTTGCTAGAAACCTAAAAATCTTGCCGGAAGTACCCAAAACTCACCGTAAACTTATTTTGATCACTTATAATAACTGTTTAAATCTATTACATGTTGTTTTTTTAGCAAAAATATTGCCGAAAATACCTAAAACTCACCGAAAATACACAAAACTTTCCGGAAATACCCAAAATTTGCCGAAATGCTTATCCGATTAATCACCGATTAATCCCCCGCCTAGACCGATTACAAGCTAAAAGGTGGTCGACCGCCTCACTACCGATTCACGATTTTTGCAACCTTGGTTATGACAATGTAGTTCTGTATTTTTGTTGGCTGGTGTTTTGAGTTTTTCTTGCAATGGTGTAAAATAGATTGGAATATTGGATGTTATGTTTCAGCAGAAAGAATTTTTGCATCTTTTATTAATTTTGGTATTAAAATGGAGACGGGGTCAATTAGGAAAACTAACTCTAGCGTTATGATTTTCCTTCACTTTTACGGCCGTGTAGTAGCTTATAGAGATATGACTGTGAAACTAATGATAGATTATGTGATGTATTCGAGAATTGGATCATGATATGGTAAACTGTTGCACCTGAGTTCTGGATTTTTATGTTGATTTTTGTGATAATATTACTGTGCAAGTAAAACTAATGGGGTATTCGGGTTCTACTTCAATGGCTTGTAATGACTTATCGCCTTGATGTATTTTTTTCTAGGTTAAAAAAAATCACATAAGTGTTATCTATACTACTATATAATGTATTTGAGACTATTCTATAATTAGAAAGGCTTAAAATTCAGACTTTTATTTGCTTATTATGAAAGGATTTTCAAAATTAATTGGTTAGGAAGCAGGTTGGTTAGAAAGCAAGTTAGTTAGAAAGTTTGTTAGGAAGCATGTTGGTTGTTCAAACTAAAATTATTTGGCTTAACCATCTCTACTTATAAAGCATAAAAACAACTAAATGTTTAACCGAATAACGAAAAATATAGTCACATGTACCCGCCGCCGCATTGCGCGGGTACCGTTCTAGTTTCATATAGAAGCTAGCATGATTACTGAATGTCAACGGATTTCGTTTGACTTTTGTATAGTTGATTGACATATATAAGATATCTAGCTATATATGATAACATCCTTGCAACATTGTTTCGAATTTCAGGACAGTTGAAAAGAGTGATAACTCTCCGATTATTTAGGTGGAATGGTGGATTGTTTTTGTCGCCAAAATAATCTACCAAAAGCCATTGTTCCACAACCCCTCATTCACGTGGTACCGATATCCTTGTGTGACGACCCAAACTCTCGGCTTGATGATTACCCAAAGCTTGAAATTGTTTAAATACTTACTTGGATCGTCTTGAAAGTAAACATCCTAATGATCCAAAGTTGGGGTTCATAATGTTTTTTTTGAAGGTTAATAAAAAAGAAATAAAGAGAAGTATTGTTGAGATTTTTAGGTGTAAGTGTGTTAAAAATTAGTGATTTAAAGGGAATTTATAGGATTTTTAAAAGGAAAAAATGGGTTAAAAGTGTGCTTGTTTTAAAAAAGATGGTATAAATTTAAATGCAACGACTATTTTCTTTTAAACAAAAAACTATTATCTGTTTAGAATTTAATAATGAAAATATAAAAAGTAAACAATGAATAACATGGCTAGTAACCACGGTGTGAACCCCTATAAAGCGAGGATCGATGTGATTCGCTCGCTCCATAGGCCTAAAACAAGGGCAACGACAGCACGTACCGTTAGCTCTAACAAATATTCTTGTATTATTATTGTGTTTTATTTTTACCTACATAGCCTTATTGTCTTACTAATTTACATTTGTTTTGTTGGGTTATGAGCTTGTCAAATTGTGCATAGCAAGCAATAAACTAAATTTGATAAAATATCAATAGAAAAATTAAGTTTACAAATTAATTTATAATGGGGGCTAAATTAAGCACACTTTACTGTACATTTGTATGAGTCGCTGAGTCTTTTTTTTAAGTCCTTGAGTTTTTTTATAAGAAATAAAAGTAAAATGAGAATAATGAGAAATAATCACAGCCGCACATTTCAGATGCACCTTATAAAAAGGATGCATTTCCCATTAATTTCACCCCTTTATTTGAAATATGTGTCTATAAATATTTCTCATTCTTCTTATTTTATTTTCCTTTCTCACTAGAGGTGTGTTTGGGAGGGACTTATATTGGGCTTAAATTTTAAAAATAAGCCTCAACCAAAAAATAAGTATGGTTTTGCATAGACGCTTATAAAGAGGCTTTTGAAATTATAAGCCCCAGCCCGAAAATAAGTCTTAGCCCCGAAAATGAGGTTGAAATTTTAGACGAGGCTTCTAATATATTGAATTACTTAATTACCCACAAAAATATCTAATATATACATATGTTAATTTAATTATATGTCATTTTTAATAATTTTATAATAATAAACTTCAACTTAAACTAATTTGCCAAAGAAATTTACAAAAATAAAAATTTAGTTTCGGCTTATATAAGCCCCAGCCCAAAAATATAAACTTGATCCTTTCCCTGTAGAGTTGGTCTTCGGCGCCTAATCCCCCAACTTCCCGTAATTTCACAATTCTGATTTCATTGTTATTCTTTTATCCAATTGTTGCTGTCATATCTTATTATATGTAGTGTTTATTTATTTAATTTAGGGGAAATTAGGATTTTCTTTGTCAAATTAGGCTCTATTTAGGATACCCTTTTTGGTTAAATTTATGTAGGATTTAGCATGATAAGGGGTGTTTGGTTAAGCGTATTTATGAACTTATATGTTTTCGGCTTATGTTTATGGGTTTATTTAAGTTTAGAGTAGTGCTATTTAGGCTTAAAATGCATATGCCTAATCTATTTAACATTAGACACATGTATTGTAGATTTTCTCTCTCCAAATTTCGCCAATCATTTTTTCAAATTTACGAATCAAATCATTAGGCATATTAGTAGGCTTAACACTTAGGCATAAGAATAATTTTTCTTGTGTTTATTATGCTATAACAAACTTATACGTAGTATAAAGTCACAAGTTTTGAAATAAGCCAAAAAACAAATATGCTCATAAGCCCATAAAACCAAAAAAATACAGACTACTAGTTAATATTGACTCAAATTAAAAAAAATAAAAAGATAAATTTTGGAAAATAGAAATATACAAAAGGGGATACATTGATTAGTCCGTGTACATGCGAGTCAAAAGATAAATTTTGCTAGTCCACCACCAAATCACCTAGTGGTAATGCACCTAACCTTCTCACAAGAGGTCTAGTGTTCATACCATAGTAGGTACACACTGGGGGTGGCTAGGGTAAGGTTCTGAAACGGTCACGGGATACCATGGTTACGCCGCGTACTAGTTTATTAAAGGAAGACTATGTGTGTAAAACTGTAAATACAATGACATATATATATCATGAAATGCAATATCAAACCCAAAAGAATGTGAACATGGTATAGTAGGAACCACAAATAGAAATATTTCGATGACACTATTATGAAACTCATACCCATAGTGATTCCTGACTGCAAACCAAACTGCACCTTAGAGTTGAGTGTAAAGGGTACGGTTCTTTTGTACTTGAGCACAGGTTATTCAATTCAGCCTTTTGATTGCTTTACCTAAATACAGCAATTTGTATTGTTAGATTTGTTTTATATGTTATTTCATGCTTTAAGTTTTCACTTTTTGTTGGGTTAAAATATAACGTGTGTATAAAGGAAAATCTTGAGCAAACACATCAGATTTCAAATGATGTTGTTCCAAACACATCAGATTTCAAATGGGAAAGCCCCTTAAGGAAACTGAAAAAGCTCAACGGATAAAGGAAAATCTTGACTAAAAGTTATTTTTTAAGTCGCTACCAAACAGACATACTTGACAAGTTAAAAGCCAAAATAAAAATGGCAGCCGCTTTTGGAAAATTAGAACAACAGCAGGGGTATACCAAAAAAAAAAAAAAAAAAGGGGGCAGCAACAGCTCTACTTTTTCTTCCCTTGAACTTGCATATTCACCCTCCAAACAGTAGCCACTTGAGCAAAATAAGCAGAATTGCTGACTTTTTTAGGCCTACTAATTTCAATCTAATAGTCTTAGTAGTGACTTTAGTGAGTGCACCACTTGATCTTTTGACATCTTGGAACAATCCAATAAAAGTCACGCAAGAAGAATTAAGCGAATCATTAACTTTGCATTAAGAACATACATTTTTTTTTACTTGGATACCATTTCAACAATATATATCGTGTCGGTAATCTTTCCTGGATTACCATCTTTAGGTATACGTCATTGTCAATATTAATTTATCTCTCTGTTGTTTCATTAGTTTCTATGCATTTTTAATGCTTTATTACTGTCCATAGTTGCAATAATACTATTGATGGTGTTCATGGTTCTGCAAATCCTAATTGATCATTTGACCGAATATATATCATTAGTAGAAGCATATATGTCGACCAAAGTTCATCTTAAATTATTCTTTTGATTTACTAATTTTGCAGCACTATTCTATATTGGTCCAACAAGAATGTTATAAGATGGATAGGATTAGCAACCTTCCTTCAACCATTATAGAAACCATCTTATGTCTTATACCGATTCAAGAGGCCGCAAGAACAAGTATCCTATCTAAGGAATGGAGGTACCACTGGATCAGTATACCGAAACTAGTCTTTAATGAAGCTACGTTTGAAGTGTCTACCGATGAGGATGATCCCGCTCTTGAGCAAACATTTGACATGCAAAGTCAAAGGAAAGGGATGACCAAAGGGTTGAGAATTTTTTATGCTATATACCAAGTTCTACTTAAGCACATGGGTCCCATACATGAGTTCAGTCTAAAAGTTGGGGCAGATAAGACGTGTGTTGAAATTGATCATATAATCTTTCATTTGGTGAGGAACAATAGTGTGAAGAAGTTATCACTTGACACTCCTTGGGACTATAAGTTACCGTTATCTTTCTTCTCGTTGCATCACTTAAGAGAGTTATACCTCAAAAAGTGTGATCTTCTTCATCAACCACCATTCACTGGATTTGTTAGCCTTACATCCTTATACATGGAATTTATATGTATCTCAGAAGACACACTTCTGCATCTCCTATCAAAGTCTCCATTACTTAAGAACATGACTCTGGTAAGTTGTTACTAAAATTGACTATTGATCTTTATGCATGGGTTTTCATCAACGGAAATTCATCAAAATGGCCACATTGAAAATATTTATTTGTAACAAAATGTAAATCAACGGTACCCAATCCTGTCTTCCACGAGGTATGGAGTATAGACAACCTTACCCCTACCCCGAAGGTGGAGAGGCTGCTTCCAGAGGACCTCCGCCTTTTTGCGGAGTGAGGATCGAACCCTCTCCTCTGTCTCCAAAGGAGAGGAATTTTTCCAGTTTGTAACAAAATGTCATACTATTATTTTGTGTTCGTACCAAAATGACCACCAATTTCTCAAACTGTTGCGAAGTGCCTTAACTTCAGCGAAATTTGTTTTGCTTGCATAATTTTGGGAAAAAATAGTTCCAAGATGCACATTACATAAAAGGAAAGGAGAAATAGCTTGCTACATAAGTTTGCATAAATGGTGGTCATTTTGGTAAAAACTAAATTTAACATGACATTTTGCTAAAAAAAAACCATTTGTAAATTGGCTATTTTAATGTATGTTTCATTATTATCTGAATATTTTAAGTTAGTGCAGATTAATATTGAATGGATGGAAGATATTGGAATTGGCAATTCTACCATTACCAATTTTTTCAAGCTTTTGCCTGTGGTTGAAAATCTGTCTATTGATCCTTGGACTGTTACGGTAATACATCTACATGGTATATAATTTATTTTTCTAAAACTTTGGGATTATATTTTATTCTTATTGTTATCTTTTTTGTTGGCTCTGGTTCTAGCGTTTTCTTCAGGATGGAGTCCCACTAAAGCTTCCAACTGCATTAGTCCACCTAAAATACGTGAATGTTGGTTATACGTGTTTAGATTGTAAAAGTAGGGTAGCTCTTCTTGCTTTTTTGATGAGAAGCTCCCCGAATCTGAAGAAACTAAAGATACAGGTAACTTACATTCTGTATCCTATTTAAATAATTTCTTATGCCAAACTACACTTGTGCAACAGTTACTGTTGGTTCTTCTAGATTGGTGACTGCTTTGGGCCTGAATCCGAGACGTGCTCCTTTACATTCAAAGGTTGTTCAGATTTTTTGTTGGAGCATTTGAACGAATTTGAGATTATAAATGTGTCTGATGATAAGGATGAGTTGGATTTCGTAAAGCTTATATTGGCAAAGTCACCGGTGCTAAAGAAGGTGAATATATTTATCTGGGAGAGAGTTAATAAGGATGAAAAGTTGTGTATTTCAAGAACTCTCTTAGCGTCCCCACGAGCATCACCGGCAGTAAGAATTATTATTGAACATGGTGTTTAGGTTTAATATAAGCCTTTTGAATGCATTTAGCTTCAAGTTACTGTAACCATTAATTTACAGTTGGGGATTGATTATGACAATGCACTTGCTTTGTTGGTTGGTCATTTGAGTTTTTGCAATGGTGCACAACAGATTGGATGTAAAGGTTTCAGCAGAAGATTTTTTTGGATCTTTTATTAATTTTGGTGTTAAAGCGGAGATTATTTTCAATTAGGAAAACTAACTCTAGCGTTATGATTTTCCTTCTCATTTACGGCCGTGCTTATATAGATATGCCTTGGTGTGAAGCTAATATAGATATGTCCTTCTCGTTATTATTTTCCTTCTCATTTTGGGTTCTACTTCAATGGCTTGTGATGATTTATTGCCTTGGCGTAATTTTTTCCAGGTTAAAAATATCACAGAAGTGTTATTTCATAAAGAAGTAGCATGATTATGTTTAAGCTGAATGTCAACGGATTTCTTTCGACTTTTGTATAGTTGAGTGTCATATATAGAGATCTAGCTATATATGATAACAGCATTCTTGCAACCTTGTTTCGACTTTCGAGACAGTTGAAAAAAATGATAACTCTTCATTATCAACTAGAAAAAATGAATTGAACAAAAGTAAAAAGTTTTTCAATAAAAATAAAATACTTACCTCATTTTTGTGGTCCCTCTTACAACTTGATTTTTTTATCAAAATTTTAAAGGGCAGGATTTTAGTTTGCAAAATTTACTTGACATTAAGCTTATTAGAGGGGTGGGTGGAGTCACGAGACCAATGCCAAACCATTGTGGCAAGGCGGCAAGCTGACACTACCATACCGGACCTCAGCGTCCAAGCCGTGAGTGAAGCTCTGCGCTTATGTCAAATGAGCAATTATTATTTTATTTATTTACTTATTTTTTTTTTATTTTTTTTTAATATTGATTTTGTGTTTTAATCGAGTATGGTGAGACCTAAAGGCGGGTTTTTGTAATTTATTTTAATTAATTTTTATGTTGTGTTTGTATTTAGATTATTATTATTAGGGTAAAATGCAAAAATAGTGCCTAAACTATCACGAAATCGTAAAAATGGGACTGAGACAAAAAGTCACGCAAAACAGCCATTAACGTTACGCAAATTTGCAAAAAAAAGCCACCGAGAGGCATTTTCCGTTAGTTTTCCCGTTAAGTATCATGTCACTGAGGGTAAAATCATCATTTCACTGCTTTATGTCCACGTGTCATAGCAATGGTACTTTAGGGACTAAATTTGCAAAGTAACTTTTAACATACATTTCACAGCCACCACCGCCTCTACCACCACAACCACACAACCACCCTTTACTCTTCATCTTCATCTTCTCCGGTGACCAAACCCAGATTCTGGTGACCAATCCCAAATTCCGACCACTTTTTCTTTTTCTTTTTGTACAACAAACTCCCATAGTTCTGGCAAAGAAATATGATAACGTATAGAAATTATACCAACCCAGATGAGATTGTTGTACAAAAAGAAAAAGAAAAAGTGGTCGGAATTTGGGATTGGTCACTGGAATCTGGGTTTGGTCACCGGAGAAGATGAAGATGAAGGATAAAGGGTGGTTGTGTGGTTGTGGTGGTAGAGGGTGGTGGTGGCTCTGAAATGTATGTTAAAAGTTACTTTGCAAATTTAGTCCCTAAAGTAACATTGCTATGACATGTGGACATAAAGAAGTGAAATGACGATTTTACCCTCAGTGACATGGCACTTAACGGGAAAACTAATGAAAAATGCCTCTCGGTGTTTGCAAATTTGCGTAACGTTTGTCTCAGTCCCATTTTTTGTGATTTCGTGATAGTTTAGGGACTATTTTTGCATTTTACCATTATTATTATTATTATTATTATTATTATTATTATTATTATTATTATTATTATTATTATTATTATTATTATTATTATTATTATTATTATTTAACGTTTTTTTTTAACAGCGACTTTATTAAAAAAATGTTTAATTCAAATTTAGACATTAACGTTTCATATTAAGATTCAGATGTGCGAATCAGATTCAGATTCAGAATCTCTTAATAAACAAACATCACCTTAAACTTATTATTAGTATCATTACTGGGCCAGCCGAGTATTCGCACAACGCAGTAATTAGTGATGGACGATGGTTCAATGTCTAATGGGAGTTTTACTATCTATTATGATTAAAATGAAAATTAAATATGTTTCTTGGATTTGTTTCCCAAAGATTTGGTATAGCGTATGTAGTTTTCTTATATACTTCTTTAAAGCGCTATGATTTATGAGTGTTAGGTATGATACCGGAGGTAGAGGTGTTAGCACGCCGTTGCCATATGAGTTGCCCTATCAACAGGCGTTGCTTGTTGTTTTTGTTTGTGCCAATGGTTTAAAACTTTATTTTTTTTATTATTATTTTTTTGATTTTTAATCCCAATTTACATATATTATACCTCCTTTAACCAAATTAATCTTTTTACCAAAAAACATATACTCTCATATCTTTCTACCAAATAACTTTTAACATATATTTTTAAAACATTCCAATAAAATCACTATTCACTTTCATATATATTTTCATCCACTCTTCATATTTCATACACTTTTAATTTGTACGAAAAAATCTTCTCGCTTGTTCACTTTCACACACCGTCGAAATATCAAAGATGGTATTCTATGGGGATACCATTCGTAAGGAAGCGATTATCGATTTACCTTTGCAGTTTGAGATCGCACAATCATCTAAAGATGAATAAAGGAAAGCATATGAGGAATGCAAAGACATTCCGCAAGAAAAACTAGCTTTGATTGACATTTTTTAGATGAAGAAGCTTGGAAAAATTGGAAGATTAAAGATGATTTGTGGAAAATTGCGGGAAGAATACAAAATAACGTCAGTGCTAAAGTTAGATGGATGCATGGAAAAAACAAACAGGACGTTTGTGTTTTTCATATCGTATTGTTTTTTCAATTTCATATTGTTATTTAATTATCGTATCGCAACTTTTATTTTTATTTAATGAATGTTAAATTAGGACGTTCTTAACTTATTGTTTTTAATTATCGTATTGTATTTTTATTTTATTTTTATTTTTATATTTAATGAATGATAAATTAATGTGTTTGGAGAATGGAAAAGAAATTAAATATAATGGGTTTCAAAAAAGTGGTGTTATGTATGTTATTAGTAAAAGGGTATTTTCAGGTGTAGGTGTTAAAAGTAGGATACTAAGGGTGGTGGCAATGGCAACGGTATGGGCATCGGTATGGCCCATACCGGCGGTGAACACTGCCGCCACCTAGGCGGTATGGGTGAGCGGTTTGGCTGGGCGGCATTTCGTGATTCAACGGCATGGAGCATTTATCAAGTCGAACGTTGGAGCAAATTGTACCGTTGGGAGCAAATTGGGTTGAGAGGTATAGAATCATGGTTGCCACTAAAAAAGGGTTGAGATGTATGAAAAAAGTATGAATGAGGTGAAATGATATTATTGGTGGGTTGAGAGGTATGGAGTTTTTTCAGACGCATGATTGCCACCACCCTAATGTAGTACCGATGTGACTGTATTTTTGTTGTTAACACTGTTATCACACTGATGCTCTAACGAGGCAACTTCAATATGAGTGCTATTATGAGAAATTATGAATCTGAACTGAAAGAAAGTTGACCCTGATTGAACCCCTAAATTGAACCCATTCTGAACTTAGCGCACGTATAAAGAAAGTTGTTGTCAGTAGTCAATACCCCGTTTGCACATGCGAATAAATTAAAGTAGCACATATTCATCCCCTCTTTTTGAGACTCGACTCAGCAAGCCCTAAAAAAAGCAATCATTTCATGGACAGAGTTGCAAAACAGCTTCAATAATAAGTAAGTACATTTCACAATTCTGATTTCAGTAACCATCTCATTGTTACTCTTTTAAATGTGGTGCTAATTTAATTTATTTGATTTAGGTGAAATTAGGCTTTTGTTCTTCAAATTAGGAAAACCTTAATTTTCAGTTAAATTATGCAGGATTAACATGCTAAGGGGGGGGGGGGGGGGGGGGGGGGGGGGGGGTTTGTTTAAGCTTATTTATGAGCTTATCAGCTTATATGTTTTCGGCTTATGTTTCATAAGCCTTATTTTTATGGCTAATTTTGGGACTTATGGGGTTAGTTAATTTTATGTAATAACAAACTTATATAAAGTCACAAGTTTCGAAATAAGCCGAAAATATTGAGCTTAGGAAATATAAGCCGAAAACAAATAAGCCCGTAAGCCCATAAATAAGCTTAACCAAAATATATATAAACTACTAGTTAATATTTACTCAAAGTGAAAAAATAGAAAGATAAATTTTGGTAAATAGAAATATACACAAAGGGGATACCTCGGTTGTACATGCGAGTCAAAGACTCATCCTCCAAAATAACCTAAACAAGGAAAGCCTCGTCTTCTTACGTCAGAAGATGTCTAGGGTTCACACCTCACTAGGTACACATTGGGAGTGGTTAGGGTAAGGTTAAGAAATGGTCACGGGGATACAATTGACGCCGCATACATCTCACTCTCCCTGGGTTACCAGAATAGGAAAACTTCATCCGCTTAATAGATTATTAAAGGAAGGCTATGTTTGTAAATGCAGTGACGTATACATCATGAAATGAAATAACAAACCCAAAAGAATGTGAACACATAGTAGCTAGGAAATATGAGCGCACGTTATTCAATTCAGCCTTTTGATTGCTTTACCTAAATACAGCAATTTGTATCGTTAGATTTGTTTAATATGCTGTTTCATGCTTTAAGTTTTCATTTTTTGTTGGGTTAAAATTTGAACGTGCATATATATTCAAAGGATGTTGTTACAAACACATCAGATTTCAAAAGGACAATCCCCTAAAGGAAACTGAAAAAGTTCAACGGATAAAGGAAAATCTATACTAAAAGTTATTTTATAAGTCGCTACCAAACAGACATACTTTACAAGTTAAAAGCCAAAATAAAAATGACAGCCACTTTTGAAACATTCAGTAGCAGAAGAACAATAGCAGGCGTATACCAAAACAAAAAGCAGCAACAGTTCTACTTTCGCTTCCCTTGAACTTGCATATTCACCCACCAAACAGTGGCCACTTGAGCAAAATAAGCAGAATTGCGGACTTGTGAGCCTACTAATTTCAATCTAATAGCCACTTGATCTTTTGACATCTTGGGAGAATCCAATAAGAGTCACGCAAGAAGAATAAGTGACTATGCAATCATTAACTTTGCATAAAGAACATACCTTTTTTTTACATGGATACCATTTCAACAATATATATTGTGTCGGTAATCTTTCCTGGATTGCCATCTTTAGGTATACGTTGTTGTTTTGATAGTTTTTATGCATTTTTAATGCTTAATTACTGTCCATAGTTGCAATAATATTATTGATTGTGTTCATTGTTCTGCGAATCCTAATCGATCATTTGACCCAATATATATCATTAGCAGAAGTATATCGACCAAAGTTTATCTAAAAATGATCTTTTGATTTACTAATTTTGCAGCATTATTCTGTATCTGTCCAACAAGAATGTTATAAGATGGATAGGATTAGCAACCTTCCTTCAACCGTTATAGAAACCATCTTATGTCTTATACCGATTAAAGAGGCAGCAAGAACAAGTATCCTATCTAAGGAATGGAGGTACAACTGGATCAGTATACCCAAACTTGTCTTTAATGAAGATACGTTTGAAGTATCAACCAGTGAGGATGATCTCTCTATACTTGAGCAAACATTCGACATACAAAGTCAAAGGAAAAGGATGACAAAGAGATGTAAACTATTCTATGCTATATACCAAGTTCTACTTAAGCACATGGGTCCCATACATGAGTTCAGTCTAAAAATTGGCGCAGATAAGACGTGTGTGGAAATTGATCATATAATCTTTCATTTGGTGAGGAATAACAGTGTGAAGAAGTTATCACTGGACACACCTTGGGGTTGGGGCTATAAGTTACCTTTATCTTTCTTCTCATTGTATCACTTAACAGAGCTATATCTCAATATGTGTACTATTGGTCATCAACAACCATTCACTGGATTTGGTAGCCTTACAACCTTATACATGAAATTTGTACGTATCTCAGAAGACACACTTCTACATCTCCTATCAAAGTCTCCATTACTTAAGAACGTGACTCTGGTAAGTTCTTACTAAAACTGAGTATTGATCTTTATGCATGGGTTTTCATCAACGGAAACTCATCAAAATGGCCGCATTCAAAATAATTATTTGTAAGAAATGTCATACTATTATTTTGTGTTTGTACCAAAGAAACCACCAATTACTCAAATTATTGTTGCGAAGTGCCTTAACTTTAGCGAAATTTGTGTTGCTTGCATAATTTTGGGAAAAAAATAATTCCAAGATGCACATTACATAAAAAGGAAAAAAGAAATAGCTTGCTAAATAAGTTTGCATAAATGGTTGTCATTTTGGTAAAACTCAATTTAACATGACATTTTGTTAAAATAAAACCTTTTGTAAAGTGGCTATTTTAATGTATCTTTCATTATTTATCTGAATATTTTAAGTTAGTGCAGTTTGATATTTCATGGATGGAAGATAGTGTAATTGGCAATTCTAGCATTACCAATTTTTTTGAGCATTTGCCTGTGGTCGAAAATCTATCTATTTATCCTTCGACTGTTATGGTAATATCATCTAGATGGTACATAATTTATTTTTGTAAACTTTGGGATTATATTTTATTCTCATAATTAATCTTTTTTGTTGGCACTGGTTCTAGCGTTTTCTTCAGGTTGGAGTCCCACTAAAGCTTCCAACTGCATTAGTCCACCTGAAATACGTGTATGTTGGTCATACTTGTCTCGATTGTAAAAGTAGGGTAGCTCTTCTTGCTCTCTTGATGAGAAGCTCCCCAAACCTGAAGAAATTAAAGATACAGGTAAACTTACACTCTTTATCCTATTTGAATAAATTCTTATGCCAAACTACACTTGCATAACTCTTACTGTTGGTTCTTCCAGGTTACTGTCTGCTTAGAGCTTAAACCAAAGACGTACTCCTTTACACTCATAGATTGTTCGGATATTTGGTTGGAGCATTTGAACGAATTTGAGATTATAAATGTGTCTAATGATAGGGATGAGTTGGAGTTTGTAAAGCTTATATTGGCAAAGTCACCTGTGCTAAAGAAGGTAAATATATTTATCTGGAAGGGTGCTAATAAGAAGGAAAAGTTGCGTATTTCAAGAAGTCTCTTAGCGGCCCCACGAGCATCACCGGCAGTAACAAATATTATTGAACATGGCGTTTAGGTTTAATATAAGCCTTTTGAATGCATTTAGCTTCAAGTTACTGTAACCATTAATTTACAGTTGGGGATTGATTATGACAATGTACTTGCTTTTGTTGGTGCACAATAGATTGGATGTAAAGGTTTCAGCAGAAGATTTTTTTGGATCTTTTATTATATTTGGTGTTAAAGTGGAGACGGTTTCAATCAGGAAAACTAACTCTAGCCTTATGATTTTCATTCTCTTTTACGGCAGTGTAGTTGCTTATATTGATATGCCTTTGTGTGAAGCTAACGATAGGTTCTGTGATGTATTCGAGAATTGAATCATGATATGGTAAATTGTTGCACCATGCGTACATCAATACTTAGACGATTATGAAGACCATTGCCTGACTTTGAAGCATACGCCGCATGGATTTATCCCATGCGCCGTATATGAAACCTTGGTCAACGTAAGAAGATCTGACTTGTTTTACTCCAGATGCGCTGCATGACATCTTAGAGATGCGGCGTATCAATCTCAAGAGTTAACCAGAAATCCAAGATATTGAAGACATGCATGCGCCGTATAAAGAAGGTGCAGCGTATCATATGACGATGTACGAATATTCCGGGATATAATAATCTTGGACCCCACGCGAAGTTACCTAGATACGCCGTATCAGACTATGCCTATACGCCGTATCGTTTCTATTCCCAGAATGTATAAATACCCCCATTCGACTGCAAAATTTGAGAGACAGAATACCACACAGAAGGTCGACGACTGACCTCACAAGACACAACCAAAAGGACGAATTCAGAGCAACAAGAAGGTCCTGTTACTGCTTAATTCAATAAGAAGATTCGCTTAATTTGTATTAGTACTCTTTTAATCGTTGAGTTTAGCGTGTTTCTCATTATTTGATCGCACTTAATTGTTTCCGGATTTTATAAAGTTTATATTATGATTTATTGGATGCTTATGCGTATGTTTTGATTACTTTGATAGATTATCATGCCTTGTCACTGGCTCGCACAATTACTTCATTAACATCGTTTGCATGATTAATGTAAGCCTTTAAGGGTTAATTAATACATAAACTAAGTAATCATTAAGGCGGACTTTATGCGAAGATCTAATTAATCGTGACAGGATTAGTCCGTCTAGAAGACTTAATATCCAAAATATAGACATTTAGACTTGATCTAGACATTGGCATGATTAGTAGTCATCATATATAGCTAAGCAACCACTGAGAAAAAACATATTTAGTAGTCATCGTATATAGCTAAGTGATGCGTGGGAATCGCACCTTGCTTTACCTCTCGAGGGATCTCGAGAAGCTTACAACCCCCACCAGGCAGTGTACCTGATCGTTGTAGTATAGTATAGTGACAAGTACCGGGGGATTGATCGTTCAGCTTAGGAATAGTGTCGCTAGGATTAGAAAACCTAATTAATAGTTCTAAAGGTGAGGGATGATTATTTTTGTATTTTTATATTTTTGTGAAAGCAAGTAAAATCTCTGGTTTTGAAGGAGTGGGCGGAATTAGTTGCTATTCAACTAACCCAAAGCTATTATATAATTAAAATAAAATAATGAAAATGAAATTAAACTAAATTAAACTAAGGTTGTGAGCAGTAATTGGAGAAATTGTGTTTACTTAGACTTCACTACTCCCTAGATATCTTTTACATGTTAATTACTTGTTACACTTGTATGAATGACGGGTTGTATTCCTTAATACCATTCGTGGGGTGGCATACATAACTCTCCAACTCTATGAGCTCTTATCTCCTCCTACACCATGACCCAGCACAACTATAGGGATTGTAAACAGTGACTCATGCATTAAATACAACCAATAAAGACCTAGTACGCCTCGGTTCATGTTTCTTATGACGTTCAAGCATGTTACCATTTGGAGATCTGCCAGTTTTCTTAAGCCTAACATATAAATCATTCATTCAAAACAAGAATAGACAAGTAATCAACACATAATCAACATCTAGGTTTCATTAGATCTAAGCAAACACAAGAGAGATCTAGCCTAGCATAGTAGAATTGAGACAAGAACAAGAGATAAACAACCAACACATAGACATATTAATTGAATTGAAAGTACACTTATCTCAATTACAATGCAAGGTCTCAAGGGTTTGGAACCCTTGAAAAACCTGTGAAAGAGGCACCAAAATCGTCTTTAGGGTTTCACCAAAACTTCTCCCTCTTAATGAAAAAACTAGAAAACTATATATAGGAAAAACAGTCTGACGGCGTCAAGAGTTAATTCTGACGCCGTCACCTCGCCGCCATAAACTTCCTCGGACGGTCTTGATCCACTTATGACGGCCTATGTGACGCCGTCACCACCCACGGTAAATTATTCTTGGCCACTTTGACGCCGTCACCTCTCCATATGAGGCCGTCACCAGATACGGTAAATTATTCTCCATGTCTGACGCCGTCAAGAAGCAAGTCTTGACGCCGTTACCTTGTATCCTCAGCTTGGATTTTTGGTACTTTGCCGTTTTCTTCACTTTATGCTCCAAAAACGTCCAAAATAGCCTCTTTTCCAGAATTCACTCTCCAAACACCTAAAATCACAAAAGGAACGATTTAGGGCAATATTTGATCAAATAAAGTCGGATTCGGGCTTAAATGACCCCCTAAAAACGGATCATTTTTCGCCTCATCATATACCCTTACACTTGAGATTTGCTTGTCCTCAAGCAAATGAGCTTTTATTCTACTCAAAAGACAAGTTAGGGGTCATTTAACACTAATATAAAAGTAATTACAACAAATAATCATTCCACTAAAGACCAATAGACAAGCACGGAGGTCATACACAAGCACCTCACAAATAGTGTTTAGATACTCACATCTCTCGGGTGTAATAAAGTAATATAACATTATGGAAATGGAAGATATCTCTCACTACCTGTCATAGCAAAATAGATTACCGTAGGCTTGGGAAAGGATCAAACCTCCACCACATGGCGTAAGCACCTAGGATAAACTATCAAAGAGGTCTTTTAAAGGGTTATAACGTTAGGTGTAGGGATATGAATTACACGGTTTTGTTGGATAAAGGAAGTTTTACTGGTGGCGAGTTAACAATCTTAGTTAATTACATGTACAAGATGGCGTTGCTAAGCCAAGACTAGACTCGACTTAAGCTAATAAATGAAAAATAACAAAAACATAAAATAAACATAGAATAAAAACGGGATGGTAGTCCGTATGTTTTTTTTTTTTCTCTTTTTTTTTTTCTTTTCTATTTTTTTTTCTTTTTCTTGATTTTTTCGATTTTTTTTTTTTTTTTTTTTTTTTTTTTTTTTTTTTTTTTTTTTTTGCATACACTCTTACCCTACCATCCAAAATAATACATCATAGGGGATGAGAATTCCCCTTACACTTGAATCTTTACATACTTTACATTAAACTAATCTAATGACTCGAATTAAGAAAATCAAAACACTTGGAGCACTTTTAAGATTAACGTACATATGGGGGTAATTAGTGATGTTCTTCCCCATTACTCCATAAATTAAGTACTTACCCATGAGTCCCAATCGTCCCAAAACAATATGTACAAGGATATGACTCGACTTAGCAACCATGTAATCAATTAGAAAGTTAACTTAGGGTTTAACAAATAACAATAATGCACTAAAAATGAGCGCATACACGGAAGGCTAAGGCGATTTGGTTGTACATTTAAGTGGGGTGTAACAAATTCTTCCTTTAAGTAAAATGCTTAAAGTTAGAAACGAAAAGATAGGCTCGGAGGGGTGTACTAGGGGTATCGTGTACTAAAAATGAGTACAACGCTAAGGGTGTGGGAAAAATTAGTTGACTTAACTAGCCAAGTAATATGACTTAAATGGTCAAGTAATCATGATACGGGTTTAACACAAGGGTGATCCTAATGCCTCTTATCATGTAGTAAATCCTACCACACGAATGTAGTCTCACTCGCGGTCTCGGGATGCATCACTAACGCAAGTTCTAGAATCTAAATGCTACCGGTACACTCATAAGCACTAATAATGAATGCTTTTCCTATCAAATCTAAAGGCGAACCTCACATTTTTGGGTGGAAAATTTTTCTGAATATACGGTTATGTGCTAGTCATACAACCTCCTATCCATGAGACGCTTGCTATGGCTAAAGTTTCACTCCTAAATGTTGTAAAAAATTTTAAATTTGGCGCTAAAATTACACTAACAAGTATTTCTCGTAGTTTTATTACTCATCTACTATCAAACAAAACAAACTCAAGCGAAAGTGCATATGTAAGGTATCATCTTTTTACCCTCCCCTTACACTTAAGATGAACATTGTCCCAAATGTTCAAGTAAAGAATGTAAAAGTTAAAAAAAATAAAGAGAATGAAATCAAATACTCCCCTGATTCGCTCGGTATGGATTTTAGTTGGCCAGGTTAAATCTTCTTCCAAGAAAACGAACAATCAAAGCTTCCCTTCCAGAATATAAATCATCTTCTTGTCACAAATAACCTGTAAATCCTGACAAAAGTAGACAAGGCAACCTCGCGTAAAATCGGCGGCATCCTATATAAGTTACTAAATCCTAGAAAACAAAGTAAGATATAATGCTTGTGGAATGAAGTTTGCAGATTTCCTGGAGATTATAAAACTTAATAATTCACAAAAACCATAAGACTCCGTTAGAAAAACAAAACCGGTAAAATTTCCAGATTTTAACTCCTGACGCCGTCAAGAGCAATACCCTGACGCCGTCAGAATGGACCTGCAGAAATTCTTATGTTAAGTTTCCGGAAAATTTCTGGAAAAACTTTGTCCTACTTCCTGGAAAATCCTGCAAAACTTCATTATGACTCAATACAAGCATTTGACTCTAACAAATACGAATATACATGTTCATTAAATATTGTGGATAATCATGATCGGTTTGTTTCTTAAAAACATATTTGGGGTTTCCCCTTACACTTATCTTTTGCAAAAATACCTCTAGGTTGAAGTTAAGACTAGGCTAAACAACATAATAAAGTATTTCCATTTTTTAGTTAGAGAAACATGATCAACCAACAATAAAAATAAAACATGCATACGGAAGCAAATAACAATCAAACAAATAAAAATCACACAAAACATGGGTTGCCTCCCAAGAAGCGCTTTTCTTTATTTACGAGTCTTGTAGCTAGACTCAAAGTCGTGGGTTACTATGTGATCTCATCATTGGTTCCACTCTCTAGGTCGTCTTCTAAACCAGTTTTGTATTCCGGACCTAGTTGCAAGCATTCTTTGTAGAAACCAAGCATCCTATTTCTAACATACTTTACTCCTCTATGTCTATCCTCATCATTCCTATAATAAGCCGCTTGCTTACGTTCCTTTTCGAAATTAGAGAGAAGGCGGTATTGCTCAATTTTGTAGGGCATTTGATAAGCAACCTCATCATTGTCTTTCTTGAACCTAACTATCCCTAACGTCGGATCATAACTCATCCTAGTGGCCTCAACAAATGGTTTCCCAAATATTATTTGACTTAGGCAAGCATCTATCACCGGACGCGTGTCTTCCACTATCATAAAATCAATCTCATAGGTGAGATTCCCTATAATCACATGTACTCCCTTAACTCTTCCTGCAAAATTACTTATCCAACTTTTACCGGGCATTATCCTAAAATTGAGTTGCTTCTTCATCACCCAATTGTAATAAGTCCTAGACATGATGTTCACGGGGATCTAGGGTTTATGTAAGCTTTCCATATATGCATGTGCCCGATATTGCATGGGATGTTAATATTAGAGGGGTCTCCCATTTTGATCAGGGGATCGCCAAAGATATATGTTGTCTCGGGACTATCGAATAAATCCTTATGGTATTCCCGTTCTTCCTTGGTTGGCAACTTATCAAAATATTCCTCTATAGGTTCTACCTCCTCTAATTCCTTATCCTTATTAACCTCAACTTCCCTACTCTCATCCTCACTATTGGCTTCTACTCTAACTTCATCATTGTCACTCTCCTCTATCTCCCTATCTATCGGCTTGATGGTGACAACATTGACAAAGTGGACATGTTTGGATGATGAGGGGTCCTTAACTTGGATTCCACTATTGGTGTCCCTAGTGTCCTTCCTAGGTGTGGCTAATGTTTGGTTGTTGAGGGCTTTCAACAAGTTGTCGATCTTGTTGGTCATCTCCGTTTGTTGTTGGTTGAATTCGGTTTCAAACCTAGCTATGCGAGCTTCTTGAGATGCCATGAATTTCGACATCAATCCTTCAAGATTGTTGGTACTACCATAGTTGTTAGAAGGATTGTTGTTGAAGGTACGGTTGGATGGTGGACCGTTTGATTGGTAACGATTAGGCGGATTGGAAGAATTTGGTTGATTTTGTTTCCACCTAAGGTTTGGGTGATTTTTCCATGAGGGGTTATATGAATCACCGTATGTGTTTGGCTCGGGCTTGAAAGTGTACCACTTATCTCCCTCTTCGTCGGTACGCGTGGATGCGTAGTCCGCAAAAGCTGTTCCGGGGAGTTCCACACAATCACGAGTGTCATGGGGACCACTACATAATTCGCATGAAGAAGTGATTTTGTTCACTTGGCTTGAATGCTTCGGAGCTTCGTAAGATTTCATGAGAAACTTGACTTGGTCCTCAAGTTCCATGATCCTACGGTCGGGAGTGCTTGAATTATTCGAAGGCAAAGATATTGCCTTGACCGTTTTGTTCAAATCACGGGGATCATTCCAACTTTCGTTGTCATAGAGAGCAAGATCTTCTATGAGTTCCCATGATTGTTCCGCACTAAGATCACGTAGCTTACCACCGGCCGATTGGTCAATGGTTCGCCTCGTGGAGATGTCGATATGGTCATAGAAGATTTGGACTTGGAGCCAAAGATCTATGCCATGATGAGGGACTTTTTGGAGTAAGTCCTTGAAACGAGTCCATGCTTCATAAAGAGATTCATTTTGACGTTGTTGAAACATCAAGATGTCATTCCTAAGTTTAGTAGTTCTCCCCGGTGGGAAAAATTGAGCAAGGAAACGAGTGGTGAGATCATCCCATGTGGTGATGGATCCCGCGGGTAAACGCTCAAGCCATTGACTAGCTTGATCCCGTAGAGAGAATTGGAATAGGCGTAAACGGGTAGTCTCTCTAGTTTCAACACCTAGGTCTATGGAATCTACGATTTTGAGGAAGTCCTTAAGGTGTTGGTTTGGATCTTCGGAACGAAGTCCATGGAATGCACATCCGCTTTGCACCAACCGGATGGTGTCGGATCGCAAGGGGGTCACATTGGCTCCGGTGAGCTCAATGGTGTTTCGGTAGCCTTGGTGGCTAGGTCGGGAATACTCTCCTAAGATTCGGGGCCTAAGGGGTTCTAATGGTGGGTTTTGTTGTGGTGGGATGATGGGTTCAAAGATGGTACCACCTTCCATGATGTCGGATGGTAAAGAGTTACGAACAAAGGCACGAAGAAATAAGATAGACTAAAGAAGACCTAAAAATAAAAATAAAAATCTTACTAGAAAGGAATCTAGCAAGTAGACCTAATAAAAAGAAATCCTAACCTAGAAAATAACTATTCCCCGGGCTGCGGCGCCAAAAACTTGATGCGTGGGAATCGCACCTTGCTTTACCTCTCGAGGGATCTCGAGAAGCTTACAACCCCCACCAGGCAGTGTACCTGATCGTTGTAGTATAGTATAGTGACAAGTACCGGGGGATTGATCGTTCAGCTTAGGAATAATGTCGCTAGGATTAGAAAACCTAATTAATAGTTCTAAAGGTGAGGGATGATTATTTTTGTATTTTTATATTTTTGTGAAAGCAAGTAAAATCTCTGGTTTTGAAGGAGTGGGCGGAATTAGTTGCTATTCAACTAACCCAAAGCTATTATATAATTAAAATAAAAGAATGAAAATGAAATTAAACTAAATTAAACTAAGGTTGTGAGCAGTAATTGGAGAAATTGTGTTTACTTAGACTTCACTACTCCCTAGATATCTTTTACATGTTAATTACTTGTTACACTTGTATGAATGACGGGTTGTATTCCTTAATACCATTCGTGGGGTGGCATACATAACTCCCCAACTCTATGAGCTCTTATCTCCTCCTACACCATGACCCAGCACAACTATAGGGATTGTAAACAGTGGCTCATGCATTAAATACAACCAATAAAGACCTAGTACGCCTCGGTTCATGTTTCTTAAGACGTTCAAGCATGTTACCATTTGGAGATCTGCCAGTTTTCTTAAGCCTAACATATAAATCATTCATTCAAAACAAGAATAGACAAGTAATCAACACATAATCAACATCTAGGTTTCATTAGATCTAAGCAAACACAAGAGAGATCTAGCCTAGCATAGTAGAATTGAGACAAGAACAAGAGATAAACAACCAACACATAGACATATTGATTGAATTGAAAGTACACTTATCTCAATTACAATGCAAGGTCTCAAGGGTTTGGAACCCTTGAAAAACCTGTGAAAGAGGCACCAAAATCGTCTTTAGGGTTTCACCAAAACTTCTCCCTCTTAATGAAAAAACTAGAAAACTATATATAGGAAAAACAGTCTGACGGCGTCAAGAGTTAATTCTGACGCCGTCACCTCGCCGCCATAAACTTCCTCGGACGGCCTTGATCCACTTATGACGGCCTATGTGACGCCGTCACCACCCACGGTAAATTATTCTTGGCCACTTTGACGCCGTCACCTCTCCATATGACGCCGTCACCAGATACGGTAAATTATTCTCCATGTCTGACGCCGTCAAGAAGCAAGTCTTGACGCCGTCACCTTGTATCCTCAGCTTGGATTTTTGGTACTTTGCCGTTTTCTTCACTTTATGCTCCAAAAACGTCCAAAATAGCCTCTTTTCCAGAATTCACTCTCCAAACACCTAAAATCACAAAAGGAACGATTTAGGGCAATATTTGATCAAATAAAGTCGGATTCGGGCTTAAATGACCCCCTAAAAACGGATCATTTTTCGCCTCATCACTAAGCAATTAAGCGAGTACACATCTTCCATACTATCGGCTCAACCTCTTATTTGTATATGTTTTCCATCTGTGTATGTGTGTGTCATTTACCTTATTACTTTTATTTACAATTACTTAATCTAAAGGGATAATTCCATGTATACCCAAAAGAAACTTCATAATTCCATATTTACCCAAATGACAAGTTTTCAGTGCATGAATACAATGATTTTAAAGCATGTGTTGGGGAAATATGGACTTATGGTGTTTGTTTTGGGTATATATGGAATTGCCCCTAATCTAAACATCATGCCATTCTTTCAGGCTGAAAACCCCCTTGCATTAGATTAGGTCTAATTAGAACTAACTTAGGATTAAAATACTTATAGATACTTAGGTGTTAACATTCCACTCTTAGTGATCGACACTCTACTTGCCAACTAGGCTACATTGATCGGGTACACTGCCCATTAGTGTTTGTTATAGGTTAAGTCGGCTAAATATAAATTTAATACTTGATAACATAATCTATACCTACAACGAAAGCACATCAAAACAATTGCTCATAAACTCGTAAACAAGTAGCTTTGTAGCTCCATGTATGTAGAAACCAAGTAAATTAACAAAATTCCGGTGATGAGTTTGTGCGATAACAGTTATTTCTGCTCGAAACCCTCCTCCTTCAAACATCCTATGCAGTTTCTTCACAGCAATCACCTTCTTTCCATCAGTGATAAACTCTTTGTAAACTTCCCCTATAGAGTTTCTGCTTATTGGTTCAATAAAACCATCTGTTGCCTTATGAAGCTCATCGGACGAGATAGATCGTAGAGTGAAATGGTCACTAATAAATCCAAAATCAATATTTTCTTATATACTTCCATATCTATGAGCATACACTCTGTAGAAAATAAGCTATATATTACCATAACCGTAGACATATGAGCAAGGAAAGCAAGTGCTATGCCTAGAATAGATACACGTTTTTTCCTATAGACTTCTACAATTAGTTTTGGGTTCGCTGAGGCTGATACTGATTTTTCAGTGTCTTTGACTTGATTATCTGGGATACTAATTTTGATGAAAACTGTAGCTAATATGCTTTTATTAGGCAATGCGTAAATGATTGGAGCCTTGAGCCTTTGGCAACTACCATTCACATATAGTCCTACCCAGCAATTGCAATCATACAAGCAATATTTACTACAAGCTTCCTTGCTAAGATTCATCACCGAGTAAGGGAAGACTCCCAACTCTATATTTCCAAGGCAATAATATTGTATAAAAGCTTTGGCCCTGTCTGACTACAGGCTTCTTCATCGGTGAAGTTCCTATAACAGCCAAGGAACTTTCCATTTATTGTGTTGTTGGAAAATAGAAAACCAGGAAAGCAGTGACACTCAACATTGCCAGCTGTGGCATTATAGTAGCTATTAACACCACAAATGCCTTTGGCACCACAGGAGTAATGTAACGCCAACCATTCAGTCCTATATGAACTTACTAGCGGGCGTTGTGAATATGTGGGAATACAAAATAAAGTTACTGATGTGTATTCAAATATAGTATAGTTTTTCTCAAAGGAATCCGAAGGAAATACGGATAACCCGAGGTCGTAGTCCGTGTGAAGGTGTGAATGGAATTTGAAATTCCCGATTCGTGAAAAGTGTAGTGAAAGTGGATAAAAGTGATATTGATGAGAATTACACTATTGAATATGAAAATAGAGCACAAATAAGCAATTAAGCAAGTAAATCTAATTACCAAATTAAGTTAACCTAAAATGTAACGTAAAATTAAAATCGCGAGCTAAAAAGTAAAATTAAAAGCGACTTAAAAGCAAACTAAGCTAAAAAGGCACCTAAAAACCTCAAATTACTTTCTAAAAGTCCTAAAGGGTAAATAAAAATTTCAGGAAATATATATATATATATATATATATATATATATATATATATATATATATATATATATATATATAGGGTAGGGGTCAAATAAGAAGAATAATTAAAATAAGAAGGGTAAGAAGTAATTCTAACTATACATTTCAAATTAGGAGAGAAAATTTGAAGGAAGATGCATCCACTTTTGTAGGTGCATCTGAAATATGTGGTTGTGGTTACTTTCTATCATTCTATTTTTAATTATTCTTCCTATTTGATCCTAACTATATATATATATATATATATATATATATATATATATATATATATATATATATATATTTTGTTTGTATTTTCTTTAATTAATTATGAATTAAAAACTAATTAAAAAGGAAAATTAGGAGAAAAATAGGAAAACAGTTTGGAAAATTATGAAAAATTAAAGAAAACTTTTAATTGATATTAGAAACTAAATGGAAAAAGAAAATTGTAAAAATAATGAAAATTACCCTAAAATGCAAAAGTCTCGGGAAATCCCGAGACCTTTTTGAAATTTTGAGAGAATTAAGTCCAAACTGAAATTTTTTAATTTTCCTAAATTGTACTAAATAAAAGAAAATTTCCAGAAAAAGTTTCACTAAATTTTGATTATTTTTGGATTTCTTTTATGAATTAAAATCTAATTTAAAGAAAATAAAATAAGAAAAATAGTAAATGAATTCAGAAAATTATGAATTTTTTTATAAAAGTATAATTCTATATAAGAAATGTAGGAAAAATGAGAAAAGTGAAAAGCTTTCTGATATAAGCCAAAATAAGCTAAACAGCTTATTGAAGCTTAATTAATAAAGAAAATTAAAAGAGAAATAAAAGAAAAAGGGAAGGGATGTCTAATGAAATAAGACCCTAGGGCACTTGGTGAGGTGTGTTTGTGGTGAGCTGGGTGGCCAGGGTTCGAATCCCAGCAACGGATTTTTTTTAAACTATTTTTTTTGTTTTTCTTTTTGCTAAACTTTAAAACAAGAAAAAATAAGCAATTTTAATGAAACAACTTTTATTGGAAACTTAAGATAAGCTCAGAAATTAGCACTAATAATAGACAGAAGGCAAAGAAAGCTTAAATGAAAAGCAAATAGTACTAACAGCCTACTTATATGGAACAATAAGCACAACCAAAGATGCAATAAGCTAAACTCTGCTTAGCACTACACCTAATAAGCTAAGATAAGCAAGGAACTAAGCAAGAATTGGTAGAAACAATAACCAATAAGCAAATCACAACACTTAGTCTACTCAGATTATGCAGGCCAAATAGACACAAAATGGAACCAAAATAAGCTGTGATAATAAGCTGCTAAGGCCAAAATAAGCACTAAAACTAAAAGCCAGAACAATTAGCTTCAATTTGCCCCCAAATTCAATCAATAAGCTTAAGTAGTAAAGGAGATATGACCTTGTAAAAGTGGGCTCATGGAAACACTTAATTGATGCAGGGCACTCTTGTTCCAAACAGGCACAAATAAGCTATGAAAAAGCTGTTAATAAAAATTCCTAAAAATTTATAAAAATTATTCTAATAAACTTGACCTAGTAGACTTGCTAAATTATGAGTTTCAAATGATTTGACCAAGAAATGAAGGATTAAAAATTACTTCTATTTGACTGATTGAAACTATTTTGTGCTTTTGACTTTTTGAGAATGCAATCTACTTTGACTAATATGAATTTAAAACTACCCTAAATGACTAATAATATTGTTTAAAGCTAATATTAACCTAAATTGAGCAGTAATACCTAATTCTAAAGCTAATTTGAAACTTATGCAAAGTGAATTAACCTATTGTCTAAACTGTCTTAAAATTTTAAATCTAATTTGACTTTTTAATGAAATGAGACTGGTTTTTATGCTATGTTTACCCTATTAGAACCTTAAGTGACTTGTTTAAACCAAATTTAACTTCTAATACAAGCTAAAATGCAACAAACTCAACTGTTCCAAACACCCCTTATCAAATTGTTTCAACTAATTAATGAAGCAACTAACCTATAAAGCTATCCAAACCACAAATTCAGTTCTAATTAACACAGAAACACTGATCTCAGGTACAAACAACAAATCAATACTCAGATTCAAATTGGACTAAAATCAAACAGTGAGTATATAAAACTGTGCAAACTATATTCAAATAATGAAATCTACT